>JAKEPQ010001005.1:92285000-93485000 GCA_024500445.1 Entomyzon cyanotis
GTGAAGAAAAGGAATTACAAGCTGACTGTGGGGTCCCTTGTAATCCAGGGAGACAAAACTGTAAATCCAGCTGGTTTGCCTCTGTTTGCTTATAGGTTGTATCTGCTTTCTTTAACACACAATACCTGTTTATGATAGATTGCAAATACATACAATACAGGATTTACATGGTAGGTACAAGCTCCTGAGACACCGCTGTCAGCTCAAAGTTATCCACTTTAAACATGGTTCAGAAGTCACGATTAAGAAAAAATAATCACTTCAAGGCTTCAAACAGAGAAAAGGTCAACTTCAGTGGATAAATGGTTCCTAGAAATGTTTCATCCATTATCACTGTGGGAATTCTGTCTTAGACTTTTTAGAGGTACTTGTAAACTTTGGGATTGTCTGTGTTGTGAAAATACTTCATGTGTCTCTCTAACTAATTACTGAACATCTGAGAGAGCAGAAAAGGCCAACCAAAAAAAAAATTCCAGGTGCTTGAAAAGTCAAACACTGAGGAACAATAAAGAAATTAATTATTATGAGATAATTAAGCTACATCCCAATAAATGGGAATTGCCTTGCCTTATTCTAGGAAGACATAAGCCTATCCTTTGCAAGGACTTATACCAGACTATGGAGAGCAACAGAGTACAGTGTGAATTCAAAACTTGGTTTAAGGAAACTGGGAAAAATAATAAACCTGATTCTTCCAACTGTGTATTTCAGAGAGAATCTGGACATTTCCACCTCTTCAACAAAGTCCTGTGCCCATAACAAGATTTGAGAGCTGCTCTGCCTTGTTACAGGATGAGAAGCAGCCAAGAGAATTATGTCAAACAAATTCATACCCATATAAATTACAAAGTAAAGCCCAGAGCAGTATCTTTTTCATAATAGTGTGATGATCCTGTCTGCCAGAAACCAACGTCATCAGTAATGCTTATCTCTCAAAGCAGTTATACGTATCAATTTATATTTCAGGCTCTATCTTGCAATTAAATTTCTAGGCTTAAAAAGCCTGTTTCCCATTCCCTCCCCCTTTTCAATTCTATGTCCTCCAAGATTAACAAAACCTCCTCTGTGGCAGCAAATTAATCACACTACAAAACTAAACTGTTCATTAGAGATGCAGCACACCAAAACTGCTATTAAGAACTCAACATTGCTATTTTTTGTCTTTAATTTTATGGTGCTATTTGGAGCAGTTTCTCCTCTAAGTATACACCCTGCCACAGCAAATACAGTGATAAGCCCTGAATCCTGATGGGTATTGACATGCCATGAGCTTGCAGTGAGCTACAACAGAGCCTTTGTCTAGGGGCTTTATGATGTTTACAGTGTGCAAATTCTCGCACACATCAACTCCCATGGGATTTGCCAAGACAGCTCCAAAGAATCCCCTTAGCCCATGTTCCTCTTCCTTAGCATCCTCTGCTGATGCCTTGCTGCAGAGGATGAGCAGAGATGCTGCTGCACTCCTTGTTTTAGCAGTGACCTTAGCAGTGCCCTCTCCTTTTCTGGACTTTCCTTTCCCCCCTGAAAAATCTTCAGTCTTTTTTCTTCCTGATCCTCCACCTCTTTGGAGAGACTCACTAACCTAGTGAGAAGTGATGAGTTTCTCAGGGTCTCCTCTGTTCCCTACTCCAGGGTTTTGTAAGCTGCCTGACTACAGGCTCATGCATGGGTCAGCTGTCTTTCCTGCCCTTTCAGCCTGAGGATATGTCCTCTGGACATTCATAATCTCAGCTACCCATGAGATTTCCTTTTTTATTTAAAATTTCTGCTTTTGTTTGTTTGCTTGTTTTGTTGTTAGCAATACATGTAATTTTAAACTTCTGCAAAGGTAATGCTTTAGAGCAATGAACAACCTTGCATTTTGTGTACAAAAAAGATGTTCAATCAAAAGCTGAGCTCCTTTGCCCTAGTATGAAAGCTGAGGTATATATCATGGTTCTCTGCTCTTAGACATCTCATTTCATATTTGGCAAAGAAAGAAAACAAGAAAGCAAAACCACAGCCCTTAAACAAAACATGGGCATTGGCCCTCTCAAGGACTAGCCAGATCCACCAGCAGCCTACAGGAAAATGCAGCAACCCCATCAACAAATCTCCTCATGGTCTGCAGTTTCCCTGAGTCAGCTATTGCGTTAAGCACTGGAAGAAGCCCTCAGGCTTAGGCACCTCTGACTTGCAACTAAATTATGCATGATTGTAAACATGCAAAATGAGTCCTGGCCTCCAAGCCTTCTGCTGAAGAAAGAACCCCTTTATAGAGCTTAAGCAAGAAGGTCTCAGCCTGAGAAGAGCAGAGCTTTGAACTCTATAAAAGACACCTGGGCTGGTGTAGGCTGTGGTTCTGACTTGATGAAGACAACGAAACCATAGCCTTGCTTGCAGGACTCTCCACCATGTCCTGCTCTCACCCTGAGGCACAGAAGGCAGATCAAAGGCACAGTGGGAGATACAGCCCTGGAGAGTCCTCTCTCTCCTTAGAAGCTGTGGGAAGTCACCAGAACTCAGGCAAGCTCACCTCTCCTCCGGGAAAAGCATCTGCTGTGTCATTTAAAAACATATTCTTGCCTTCTACCACTCCTAACCTACCACTCTAACCCAAATGTGCAAAGGGGAAGACAATGAAACTTCCTTTTCTATAACACACAGATACCTATCTCTTGCTTACAAAATAATGGTGTTAGTCTTGCAGCTTTCTTGCTAAAACAGTACAGAATAGCAAATTAGCTTAAGCTTTTAGATGTGAAATACAGTGTCCAGCACTCAACTTCTCTGATTAAATATACATCAACAGTACTCACGCATTACTAGCAACCTCAGCTGCTAAACAAAACCCTTACATCATCATCATCATCTCTATTTTGATTGTTGTAATCATACGTGACATTTAAAGTTGTGTAATATCATAGCTCTATGAACCATAGTCATCCACTTGGCTTGCTCATAATATTCCTTATTAAAATCTTCTCAAAATCACAGGGACATTTCTTGTTATGTCTGTAGGAATAGCAGCATATCTGATGTGTTTTGTTCTCTTGGAGACATCAGCTTTTTCAGCTTTACCAAACACTTCAGGTCCTGAACAAGAACTCTGGGACTCATTAAAGTGTTTTGCCTGCACTTACCAGCAAGACTGTAATAAGCTTTCTCAGAAAACCAGAAGCACAGGTCTGCAGCCCTGCTCTCCTCCAGATTGTGCCTCTGCCTCCTGCTGCCCACCTATGCCCTGACAGCCTGCTGGGGACCCAGCGTGAGCGTTTGCCAAGCAAATTGCTTCTCCCCAGGCATGCTGCGGGATCTGTTGAGATGCTGGAATAGTGTTTAACTCCCCACTGGGAGATCCAGGGTCCTGCTCCACTGCCTGTGCAGGCACCTGAAGTTGGAAAGCAGAGCAGAGTAGGGAGGATGCTGGAAGAGGAGAAGGTAGAAGCACAGGTGACAAAACACTTTGGTGAAAGCTAAACTGATTGTGCAGGAGAGCTTGCAAATGTAAATTAGTCCTTCCTGAAGGGAGAAACTTAACAAAGGGAAAAGAGTGTTCCTTGTCCCAGTGCTGGGGTGTGAGGAGGTGCCAAGGAGTTTGCTTCAATCCTGTGGCTCCATCCCTGGATGGGGAGCCCAAAGAGTGCATCATGAGTATGGCAGTGGCATGGCTGGAGGCACCTCTACTTGTCTGTCCAGCTGCAGCTTTGCCATCCTCTGTATGTCATTCTTTTATCAGCAAACAGCTGTTTCCTGTCATGATACTCATGATACTGTGATTATTATTTTTTTGAAGTGTCTATCAAAGAGATCATCAAAGGAACAGTTTTTTCTTGCTTTTCCTGCTTACTTATGTGTATCTGTGGTAAAGAAAACAGAAGTAAAATAGTTGGCTATTACCTTCATTCCTGGTGCACATGCATGTATACTTCACAAACTCATATAATGACTTTCCTCAGATACTGGTATCACACAGAAACAAGATCTAGAGCCAAAATGTCCTTCTGTTGGTTCTGGCAGAGCAGTGATATAAAGAAGCAGCTCCTTTTGTTATTCAAAATTTTGTTGTATAATACTCTACAGTTCTCTATAATACACTACAAAATTTATAGGCTGCTATTAAACCAGCCCTGTCATGGTGTGGATGCCCAGAAGTTTAGGACTTTCCTTATTTGTTTTGGTTCCTTCAAACTTTGCAGATTCATTTTCATTCTTCCTTGGGGAGCCACATTTTACACCTCTCTAAAGGTGTGATCAAGTAGTGGAATAATTTTTTTAGCAAAGCAACAACTTTTTTCCTGACTGTGCCCTTTCTTCCTTCTCCCCAGCACATGACCATGCCTCCCCTTCTCTGCTGACACAAGGAACTTCAGAGTTTGTGCCCACACAAAGAACTTCATGCTCTTGCTCAAGACATGGGGAAACACTTGAGCACCTTAGCTTGAAATCTGAACCCATTTGGTGATCGTGGCAGGGATGGCAAATGTTTTGGCTTCTCTAGAGCTCATTTCCTCACCCCTTGCAGATCAGAACAGGGCACACTACTTGTACCATGCCTTCTGACCTCCCAGACACCCAAAATTCCCACTTCCCTGTGATTTTGAGAAGCCCAGCTACAGTGGTGAAACAAGGAGCATGTCTCTCCCTCCCCTCTGTGGCCCTGACAAAGTGGCATAGGGTCAAGACATAATCTTATCTCTAAATCTTTTCTAAATAAAATTCAGTTTAAAGCCTTAAACCCCAAATGTGGCCAAGAGGAAATCTCTCCATCTTTGTCCTTATATAATTCAAAGTATATTTTAAAAAAATTGCTGATCAACTGTTTTCTAGGCTGGCTTCTGGCTTTGGGCACCCCATTCAAGGCAATTTTAAAGGGTTTGATTTTCAGAATGAGCTTAGTACCAACTTCCTTCTGAAAACCCTTCCCTTACAAGTACCTCTCAGGAGAGAAGATATACAAACACCCAACCTGACCAGTGCACTAAGATTCCCTGTGTTGATGCCTATGCTGTCCCCAGCCACGATGCTCAGAGACACAAACAACTTCTTTGAGCCAAGAAAAGCCCTCAGTGACAGAATGTGATACTGCAGAAAATACTGGATTCGGAGCCCTGGAGATCAGAAACCATTACTTAGTGACAGCAGGTTTCGCAGCAGAAACATTAAGAAACTGCCTCACAAAAGAGATATATCATAAACACACATTCCATCACTGTAAAATCAATCCATAAGTGGATGAGGAGATATTCAGACACAGCTTCACTGATCAGCTGTGCTCCAGTGCTTTGCTCCTGATCCCCTAGCAGATATGCAGCTTTCCGACATGAAATATTCTTGGTCAGCAGGCATTTTTCCATTAGCAGTATGATTTATTTCTTAGTAGGATCTTATTTGCTTGCTTGGGAACTTTCTTCCATCCATCTCCCAGTCAGAATACCAATCAAGTGGAAATTGCTTGAGACAACATCACAGAATTACAGAATATGCTGAGTTGGAAGGACCCACAAGGATCATTCAGTCCAACTCCCTGCCCTGCACAGGACATCCCAAGAGTCACACCATGAGCCCAAGAGTGCTGACCAAATTTTTCTTGAAATCTGTCAGGCTCAGTGCTGTGACCGCTTTCCCCGGAGTCTGTTCCCAGTGCCCAACCACCCTCTGGGTGAAGAACCTTTTCCTGATATCCAACCTAAACCTCCCCTGACACAACTTCAGGCCATTCCCTTGGATCCTGTCTGCTGGTCACCACAGAGAAGAGATCACTGTCTGTCCCTCCACTTCCCCTCATGGGGAAGTTGCAGACTTCAATGAGGTCTGTCCTCAGTCACCTCCCTTCCAGCTGAACAGACCAAGTGACCTCAGCTGCACCTCACAGGGCTTCCCCTCAAGGACCTTCACCATCTTCATTGTCTTCCTTTGGACACTCTCTAATACCTTAATCTCTTTCTTATATTGTGGTGCCCAAAACTGCCCCCAACACTCAAAGTGAGGCTGCCCCAGTGCAGAGCAGAGCAGGACAATCCCCTCCCTTGCCCAGCTGGCAATGCTGTGCCTGATGCCCCCCAGGACACAGGTGACCCTCCTGGCTGCCAGGGCACTGCTGACTCACATTCCACTTGCCATTGACCAGGTTTAAGTCTCCTCACCTCATATCCAGAGCTGAGGTTTTGTTTCAGCCAATCAGCAAATTCCCATTTATGGCTGTATACTCTTTGGTGACTTCTAGTCTGTGTTGGAACCAACCCTTTGACTGTGCTGAACAGGACATTTTATCATGGTTCTCTGGAGTTTGCTCTTTCTGAGCCCCAAAGGAATTGCACCTGAGCTTTCAATATCTTTTAAAGTTCAGCTGAGCTGAAAATGGTCAAAATCTATATTAAGGCTTTAGAGAAATTACTGAAAGCCTTCCTGGGGCTGCAAGTAATATTAAAAGCTGTTATCCTTGTTTAAACTCAGATGATGAACATTACTCAGCCCATTCCCTGAGGCCAGTTCAGAGTTTTGCATCTTGACAGTGCTGAGTGACATACTGCTTATCTAGTCTTCTTTGTTTTTGAACGGGCTGTTTGGGTTGACATTGAAAAGAATAGATCTGCATGAATAACTGTGCAGAAAAACAAGAGCCTGTGCTCTCTTCAAGCTCAGTGACAGCCAGAAATACCAGCCAAACCAGTGCCAAAATACAGACTGTGTGGCTGTATCAGTATAGCACCAAGCTCAAGTGGTCTTTTCATGAGGGTTTGGCTTCCACAGCCTGTGATTAGGCAACTGGATATTGCATATTTTGAACCTAGCAAGTCCTTTGGCATTCCCTCCTACAGACTCTTTGTAACCAAACTGCTGTGATGCCAACTGCATAACTGGAACACAAAGTGGGTGGAAACCTGGTTGGTCAAAGGGTTTTTACCAGCAGAATAAAATCCAGCTAGCAGCTCACTGATACTTGAGCCAGTGCTGTTTAGTGCTTTTGCTAACACCAGAATAGGGGAATGGAGTGAGATCTCAACAAGTGTACACAATGACACCACCTGAGGAGCAGTGGGCATGCTGGTGGGTCAGGCTGCTGCTCAGAGACCTGGGCTGGGCAGGCAGGAGAAAGGGTGCATGGGAACATCATGAAATTCAGCAAAGGCAAATGCAAAGTCCTGTGGCTGGGATGTGATAAACCCTGCAGCACCACAGGCTAGGGTGGGTGGACTGGCAAGCAGGGATCAGTCAGGATCTGTCCTCTCAGCCCACATGGCTCAAACTTCACAGCTGGAGCTGCAGCCAAGTCCCAAGGCAGTCATCAAGGCACAAGCACTGCAAGGTGCAGCACAGCTTGTGAGGAGGTGAAGCACCATGCAAGAAGCTGGGCAAAACTGATGTGGCAAGTGTTGCTCCAGACAAGCCAAGTGGTGTAAATACAGACCTGGCTTCCTGCACTCCACCATGAGAGGAACAAAGATATATGGGAGAAGAGGAATGGAGGTGCTAGGACACTGCTGTCCATGCCTCTTGCTCAGCCTGTGGCAGCTTCCCTGGATCAAAAGGCAGTTCCCTTCCTTGCTGGGGGAAGTCCACTGCCCTGGACCCAGCCAAAGAGTCCCTCCTGGGGAATCAGCCTGCTCCAGCAGCAGGAAGGAATTTCTGTGCCTGGGATTTCTGTGAAAGCTCAAGTCTTCCATTACTTGTCACCCAGCCTGAGGGCTCTGTGTCCTGCACCCTATAACTTTGCAGGGAAAAGCACAAGGCTTCTGCTGAAATTCTGAGATGACCAAAGCTCAGCGTAGAGCCTCACAGGGTGTGAGGTAACATGCTAGCAGAGACTTCCATGGGAGGATATGCAAGCGGACTAACAGACATGGATGTGTTAGCTCATGGCACATCCAGTTCTCTCAGGATGAAAAACTCAGCACTGAGAGCAACTTCAAGTCCACAGCTAATCTAACATCCCATTTCTCATCCAAAAGATTTTGAGGGCACTGAAAATGTTCAGTCTTTAAATTTCATGATCAAATGATTTTCTTCCCTCTCCTCTTTTAACCTTAGGATAAAACACCTACTGATATCTTCAGTATAGCTCTTGCTTTGGGACTCCTCTCCAAAGGAGGGAAGTCCAGCAATGATGAATATCTCTCTGTTGTTTACTGTTATCAATTGAAAATGCTTTTGTGATATTTCAGACAACTCATATTTTACAACCTCTTTGTCTAGCTGAATAGCAATTTGTTTGGCTCATCACTCAGGAAAACACTTGCCATACCAAATATACTACTTCAAAGCAGGGTTAAAATGTACCCAAATTACATTGCTCTGTTATTACAAACACTGACATATATTGAGAGAAAATTATATTACTCTGTTATTACTAACACTAAGGTATATTGAGAGCTATACTTACATAAGCAGTTGGATAAGGCTTAACCACACTTGCTTTTGTGCAGAAATAAAATTCTGGTATGGAAAAATACTCTATTTTGCATTCAGAAGGACTGAACATTTGGCTGTAGATGAAATGTAGTTTTGTTTTGTAAGCAGAAGTTAGTAATTATCAGACTTGCCCATGGCTGTTTCATGGGAGGTGGGAATATGAATATATTCATATTTACTGGTGCTTTATAAGGAATTATAGGTCCCATTAACACATCTAAATTATGTTTCGTTTTGAATTAATTGCTATAAATGCAGACAACTTCATACAAAAACTGTAGTTAAATTGTCCAAACATAGAAATATATGGAAATCATCTCTTCTAAAAAATATTTTACAACAGACCTATTTTCATTTTCTCTCATCATGCATCTGCTTTGCCTTCCATCGTCCTCCTCCACTTGTGCCTTCCCTCCCTCTGCTCCACTATACCTTTCCGAGCAGCAGCATCTGCAGCACTACCCACAGCTGAGCTTCCCCATCGCTGGCTCTAGGGGAGCTGGCAGCAGCTCACCTTTAGATCTCGAGCATGCGGCAGTCGCCTTTGAGCTGCCGTTTTAGAGCAGGGAGCTTATGGAAAGGTTCAGGAGAGATAAAAAGCTAACGGAATGCCACGGTAAAAATAACTCCCGCGGGCGCGAGGAAGATCCTTGACATGCCAGGAACACTGAGAAAACCTGTGCTGGGGGATCTTTATCTCACCACGTCCTCAGCTGCTACACCTCACAGAAGTGAAGGTCTCTGCCTGTTATTTATGATTAATGCCTGTGCTCTTTAAGGATCCTTGTGACAAGGATCAGCCTCCCTGCCCCAAGCAGAAAGGCCATCCCTGCCCCACGGAGCTCACTATGGTGTGTCTTTGAGACAGGAGATATCCCCAGGGCTGGAGGGGGGATGGATGCGGGGAAGGAGAGGCAGTGCCACCTCACACAATGTACACCAGCATTCCATTCCCAGATTTGTGCAAAGGTCAGAGCAACATCTGCTGGAAGAGTTCCTGAAAATCTGGCTTTACGGTCACTGTTAGGGTTTTTCTTTTTCTTCTCCACTACAAAGAAGAGTATAGGGGAAAACAGAAAAGAATTTTATTGAAAATCTGGCAAACAAGTGATAGCGGATTATGCCCAGTCAAGAGGAAGCAGGGGGATGCAGCTTCCAAGCGCAGAGAGATGGGAAAGGTCATAGTGACCCCAAATCTCAGCCCACTGGGAGAGCACCCCCCATCTGCAGCCAGCACTTGTGGTAGGGACTCAGGACAGATCCCTGCTTTGGGAGGAGAGATTTCTTCTTGCACAAATGGTGGGACACATTCCCCTCTTGGAAAGCAAGTGGGAGACTGTCTGCCTGTTCCCAAGTAAGCTGTGTTTCTTTCCTCTGGCCAAGTAAATAAGGAATATAAGATTCACACATAATTGCTGCAGTGCTTGATGCCCACTGAAGGCTTTAGGGACTTCATTTGAGCATTATCATGCATCCTGTTATCATACCAAATCTCAACAACTCCAAAGAAGTCAATATTCAGTTAATATTTATTACATCTGCATCTTTGCTAGGGAGATGCAGATGAGGTTTCCTCTGCAGATCTAGCTACCAGCTAAAGATTCACTGAGTTCTTGTGTGAGAAAACACAGAAGTGATATCCAGAGAGGTCTTTATGTCAATAATATTTTTTTTTCTCCCTGTGTTTCATTCTTTCTGCTGATTTTCAACCCTTCCTTTTGGGTCAGGACATCAGTCAAAACACAGAGTTTGACTGTCCTATCATTCCTTTTTCTTGCTGCAAAGCTAAGAAAACTTCAGAAAGTCAGATGGAAAAACAAGAAAGAGAAAAGTGAAGGTGGGGGGAGGAACGAAGACAACACCCCCAAACCTACTTGTATTCCTTTTAATTCATATATGTTGACAGAAGGAAAGAAAGGGGGCACACAGGAGCGCCTCTTTGGATTAAAAATTATACATTAAAAAAAAAAAAAAAGAAGTTGCTAATTTTTAAACACTTCTGAAGGGAAATTGTTGACCACTGCCTCAGAAACATGCCTGCACTCCTGTGCCTTGGTGGTGTGCTGCCTCCAGCTGCATGACACCAGTGTGACTGAATCTGCTGGGGACCTCTGGAGTCCTCTGCTCCATGAAGTGGCAGTGCCACAAAACCACTTCTGTGCTCCCAAAGAATAAAGAAAGAAACCCTGGAAGGGCAAGTCTATGGGATATAGGTCTGGTGTATGGCACTTCCACAGCCAGAGAAGCAGGAATTTTTTCCTGGGCACCAAATCCACAGCCTTTCACTGGCAGTTGGGAAGGGGTCAGGGGGAGGAGCTGGTGAAATCCAAGCTGTTTGGTGCTTTCAAACTGACTGTGCCACCCAGGCTCTGCATTCTCATGTTCCTCTCACTACACAGATCTCCACACTGCCCTTACTCATCTGCTTCTCTGGGACCTCTGCAGCATCACACCAGTGCAACCTTTGGGAAAGAAGTAGGTGGGGAATAAACAGAACCCTTGTTAAAAAAAGAGCAACCTGACAGCAAAATGGCCTCACCTTATGTCAGGAAACCCCAGATGACAGTCATCTCCCCTCAAGCTTGGGGGGAAGTTGTCTGGCTGGATGTTGTCTTTGTAAATCTGTGCTAATATTTTCATTCATAGGGAGGTTCCTGATGGTAAAGGCAAGGAAACCACATCTTGTCTTCCTGTGGGGAAGGGCTGCAAAGTATCTTAAAAGCCAGAAGTAAACGTGGAGTAGAGAACTGCTACTGCAGATGAGAACAATTTTAGGTGTCTGCAGAGGATCAGTAAATTCCCTGATTTTAAACAGAGGAGAATAAGGAAGGAGGAAATAGCTCTAGGCAGATCCAATACAGAAAAAATTGGGACTTTCTCACTGCAGAGCAGACCACAGCTGGCTAAATAACTACACATGACCCTGTTTGGAGAGCTGGCAGCAACCCTGAACATATGGCTTTTGCCATTGGGCAGGCAATTGCCTCTATTGAACATGAATCTGTCCTGGCCAGGACGATAACTTTTGGCAATTAAAAGGCATACCGAATAGACTCAAAAACAAAGAAAAAGTTGTAAATGGAAAATAGTTCTGTGGTAAAAACATTTCTGGAACAATGTGGGAGGCTGCATCCCTCACAAGCAGCAAAGCCACCACTGAGCTATGCAATATCAGTAAATTACACAGGACAATTATTGCCTTGCAGGGATTCACAGACCCAGAAGGAAGGGGCCCCCACAGGTCTCCAGCCCAACCCTGCTCCAGTGTTTGACTACTCTGGGTTAGAAGATTTTTACCCCAGGGAAAAGGCTGCTTCTTAAAGCTAATCAAAGTCTCCCTTTTCCCAGCTTGTATTTGCTGAAGAATATTAGGTCTAAACGTCCAAATTCTCTGAGATGCCAGCTATTCACTCAATGAGTAGGCTGTACCACGCCCATTTTTTATATTGATTTCTAGTGTGATCACTTGAGAGGACAGACGGGGAAATAAAATAATTTAGATACTCAGAATGAGAAGGAGTGGGAGAGAAAAAAAAAGCAAATACAGGGTACCTAACAAAGGCCAATCAATTAGTCTCCAGAGGACAATTGCTTTCTTTGAAACTCCAGTGCAGGACAGGCTAAGAACAACTGGATTTGGGACATGAGACAAAGGTCCAGAGGTTAGTAGAGAAGTTAATTAATAAAATGGTAAGCTACGATTCAGAGCATGACTATCCTGAAGAGCCTGTAAAAATGTCACTGAGAAAAGTTATTCAATAATACTAACTAGCCTGTCAAGTCTGGTCTTCCTCGCAGACCCCTTAAGCCAGACAATGAACCATTCAGAGATATTTTACACATAGAAATAAATCACCACTCTGTATTATTCCATAACTATCTTCACATCACTGGGGAAACATAATGCATTAGAGAAAAACAAGTCTAAAACTTTTAAATGTATCAGCTCAAAAAATGGACTGCTATCATAAATATTAAAGGAAAACCTGCAGTTGAGTGAAGATCATTCATTTTTGCTCATGACAATCACTTTTCCATAACTGGAGTAGATTTTTCATAGTAATAAAGATAAGTTCTTGTTCTTAAAAATTGTGCTCTTAAAAATCTATTGCCAAAGTCAGAACAAGCAAGCTGCTCTTCCATCCACAAGTTTAACTGTGCAATAAAAAAAAGAAGGATTAATAAAAGATAAATGCTTTTACAGTGAACCCTCCCAGGCTGCTGCTGTTGTTGTCTCCATTGTAAGAACTTGAATCTCTTCTCCTGATCCTAAAAACTGCAGCTTGTTTATCAGCATGCACAATAGCACTGCAGTTCTCAACTGCTTCAGATGGGGGTAGGATGAAAAAAAAGACACACTTAAGTGAGAAACAAAGTTCTCCAGACAAAATCATTACCAGATTTTGACAAGAGCACTGCAACTAACACCTGGGCATTTGTTAAATTATAAAGAACTGCAGAGAAAAGAAGGTCTTCAGATTTTATTTCATTTTTTTCAGAAGTATATGCTGATACACATTGGTAGAGATAAAAGTGTGTCACCAGCTGGTGATCAACAGCTGTCTGACATGATTCTCAGGGTTTACTTTCCAGCTGGGAAGAGCACGAACTTCAACTTGTGACTGCAAAGCTAGAGATCCTCTCCTTTGTGTGACAACATTGCTTTCTTTACTTGCTCATCCCTAAAATCAACTCTAAATACTAAACAGGGTCTCATAGGGTTATCTGTGAAACCAGAGCCCAAGCTCTGATTGCTGTCCCCCAAATGATTCAATGCCATAATCTGCAGCCAGCCCCCCACCAGAATCTGGTAGTTTATATCCTGCAAACAGGTATCAAAAGATCAGAAGCAAAATCAGAAGCAGAAACCAGAGAGAAGGACACAGATATTCATCCTTGTAGGAGAACTTCTGAAAAGTGGTAGTTTTTACCCTAGCAAAAGAGCATCTGACAGGAAAGAAGGTAATAGTGGGCTTACAATAATGAAATGGGAGAAAAGGCCCCAAGCCCAAACTGACAGTAGGAGGTGCTTCAGAAATCAGTCAATCAATGCTGAACTTATGAAAAGAGCATATAATACCTGTTTGGGATCCCACATACCCCTCATCCCAAATGCTTCTTCCCAGGCTGACCCTCAATAAAGTTATTTGTATGTGAGCAAGATCTCTGAAAGGTGGAATGTAGTGGTTATCCTGTAATGAGACAATTCTCCCTATCTCATTTCTTAGCTAGATATGCACATTTGGATGTAACTCGCTCATTTATAGTAATGCTGTCCAAAAGGTTTTAGTTCAGCTTCAGTGGAAACTCCCTGTAAATTAGAATCTGGCTGCAAGTAATCCTTTGAAATTCAGGGGTGCCTGGAGGTAATTATTTCTGATTCTCATTCAAGGATGGTTTCCATATGCATTTCCATGCAGTTTGGGGATACTTGGTTAACAACCACACCAAAAATAGAATTCTGCCATTTCCGTAATCTGTGTGCATGTAAATAACTATCTGCCCTTCTGCAGCACCCAAAGTGACTGACTCCATCACTGTACATTTCATGCATGTAGGGAAACTGCAGCTCTGGAAATGTTTTGCTATTTCTTTGGGTCTCTCTCACTTGGGGTATCTCCAACTCTGCAGGTGTTTAACTGGGAAATCCAGGAGGTGTTTCACACCTTGCTGCTACCAAATGACCCAGTTTCTAATCAACCATCACTGGGCCATTCCATCATGCCACCCCTAGTTAATTTCTTTTTCCCCTTTATGCTGCATGTCCCTATGCATGTTATGCTTCCACAGCCAGATACAGCTGCAATTAGCTATGCTACTCATAAGCCTTTCAATATGCCACCTTCAGCATAGGCAGATGATGAATGTTTATGAATTTTACTGTAGCCCTACTCATTATTCAACCAAGTCTGCCTGTATCTCCCAAAAGTAAAATGCATGATGGCCTCTTGTCATCTGCTGCAGCACAGACTGCTTTTAAGACACAAAATTTCCTTTTAAATAGGAAGAAATCACAACTTTACATTTATCATTAGCAAGAGTAACAATAACAACTACTGACCTGTGACCTAAAATGTGCTGCTTCTCAGGGAAAGGCAATTAAATACTGAGGTGATCAAATACCATAGGCAAACTAGAAAGATGTGTAAATTGAGGTAAGGGGGTCTTTTGAAAGAGCACCAGTTTAGCACCAGGGGAAGACACAACTAAACACAAAATGCTGTACATTGTAATGAATTATGTGAACAGGTTTCACAGTTGCACCTAGTCACACTAATTCCATTTAATATACAGAATCATAGAATAGAATCATAGAATGGCTTGGTTTGGAAAGGACTGTAAGGAGCATGTAGGTCCAACCTCCCTGCTATGGCCAGGGATACTTTCCACTAGACCAGGTTGCTCAAAGCGCCATCCAACCTGGCCTTGAGCAGTTCCAGGGATGGGGCATCTCTGGGCAGCCTATTCAAGTGCTCTGTCATTCTCACAGTAAAGCATTTCTTCTGCATATCTAACCTAAATTTCCCCTCTTTCAGTTTGAACCCATTACCCCTTGTCCTACAACTACAGCTCCTGATGAAGAGCTCCTCTTCAGCTTCCTTGTAGGCCTATCTTTCAGTAGGTATTATCCTGTACTTATTAACTTATTCAGTTATTAACCTATAAACTCACAGATTTTAAAAAGCAGTAGAAAGACATCTGAGGAAGAAAATTGTATTTAAAGCCAAGAGTACCCAGGTTTTAAGATGTTTTGATGACAGTACCTGGCTCTGTGCAGGTCTGTGCTCTGGTGTGCATCTCTGGACAGCTAGACTCTACTTGTGGGTTTTGAACTTCCCCACCTTTTTCAATCACAAAACCATCTCAAGGCAAGTGTCTGAGCAGCATTCAATGCAACATTTGAGGCAAACACTGTGGTTTGTCATGTAGAAAATATCTCATCTTTTTTTCTTGATTTCAGCTCCTTGAAGTCAATTTTCCCAGCCTGTGGCACAGACTAAACCAAATGGCAAAAGGAGACAGCTATGATCCCAGACTACATAAATGACCCAGGATCCTGAGAGCTTTACCAAGAGCAGCCAGCTCACCGTGTTGGCACAGCCAGGGATGCTCTTGGTCAAAGCAGTTCCTTTTGTCACTATTGTTGCATAAAAGCATCACTCCTAGTCTTTCTGCTCTGCCATATAGCACTGCATTACCACCCAACAGGGACAAACAGAAATTTAAAAAATATCATTCTGATGAACAACAGAATAGCCCCACATGGGCCTCTCCCAGTAAAAGGGTTTTACCACATAACTTGTTACCACAATATCAAAAGCTGCAGGACCCTGTCAGGTTCTGCTCTGTGGGCACTGAGCCTGTAGCCTCCATACAAAGCCTTACACGACCTCCTCCAGCTCCCCTACTCAAAGAGAGGATTTGAGAGGCACCAGGCAGGCAGGGACACCACACATGGCAAGAGGGGCATGAGCTGCCACAGACTGTTCCCCTGGGTGCAGGTCCCATAGCAGGTCTCCATCTGGCAGATCTAAAAATAGCAGCCAAGTACATCCTATGGGCTACTCCCCTCTGGGGATCTGTCCCCTGCCCTCATCCTCAGCTTGCATGGGGTCAACATCCAACATGTGAGTCAGAAGCTGCCTCTCTCTGCTGGTACCCCATCCTCTCCAAAGTTCCCCTCTCACTGCTTTTACTTCTTAACTTCTTGGCAGGTCTCCTGCATGCTAATCAGACAGCACTGGGCATTTACCCATCCAGCCACTGTCTCAGTATTCATTCAGATTTTAGATATCCCATGCAGCATCTCTGGCTGATTGCTGGATGGCTGACTAGCTAGATACACAAAGTCTGGGGGTTGGGGGAAATAAGCATAAAACACAGCCCTGGTGTGAGAAACCACTGCCTCTGAACTGCAGTCCTGCTTGATTTCATCCCTTTGTTACCTCTAGATCTAGAAAGAAAGTAGGCAGATATTTTAGATTCTAATCTCTAGCATTTAAAAAAGTAATTAAAAAATAATAATAGCACAATAAGTGTTTTCAGGCAGAAGAAAGTGAACAGCAACATTTCTTAAACTTTGTTAGATAAGAGTGAAGCAAGTAGATTTTATGATCTTCAAAAGTCACTGTAGTGGGCTGAGTATAAGTGATAAAATGGCTTCATGCCTCTTACGGCAAAATTGGAGCTAGAAACATGTATAAATAAAATTATTCCCAGTTTCCTAATAAAAGACAAACCTGTTTTATATAAATAAGTTAAATGGTGACAATCTAAATGGATTTCAGAAAGTTCCCTGTCTTCCTTTGCACTGTTAAATAAATGCAGCTTTGTCCCTCTGGAGCTCTAATGAAAATCCCATCAAAATCCAATTTACGTGAGAATCCAAAGAACGCTAAGACATAGCGCAAGTTAGGAGTGTTAAATTAATTGATTTGCCTGAAACAGTTATTGAGACTGGATTTGTCAGTCACATTTGGATGTGAAAATCTATTGTGTTTCAGCAGGAAGATGCTGCTGCTCCCACAGCACTTCAGGCCAGCCATAGCCATTCCTTAGGTAATCTCCCCACATGCCCCTGGGTGAGCTGAAGAGACACAATCATACATCTCTGCAGCCAGGCTGTGGGGCACTCACCCTGCCCTGTCACAAAATCAAGAATAAAAAGTTATTAATTGTTTGTGTCAAGTCCAGTAAGGGGTTTGAAATAATTGTTAGGTGAACTACAGCCAAAAAATGGAGGAGAAAGAGTCACTACCAACCTGCTGTATGTTTAAACCTAGAGGGGTAAAGTGGATGAGAAGAGCAGGCTCAGTTTCCTGTCACCTTTGAAGGGATGAGATAGGACAGCCAGAGCTCCCTGTATTCTGGGGATGTGCTCTTAACACCGTGCTGTATGACATTCCCAAGTGAGCTGGCCTTCTCTCCTGATAGACCTGTTTGAAGTTTTATAGAAGAGGAATGGGGTGAGAGAAGCTGACTACGCTTGAAGGACAACCAGGATTCAAAGTGGAGCTTGAATTTGGTCTCATTTCCACCCTCCTGGTTTGCCTGATGACAAACTGGAAATGAAAACTGTTGTTTGAGCCTCAAAATAAGGGCTTTGTTTAAAAAAAAAAAAAAAAAAGAAGAAGCATTACTAATATTATTACTTATTTAGTTCTAATACAGCTGGCGTGAAGACTGACCAACTTAAAATGGATTTGAGCTGAGAACAAAAGGGTACATTCAGTGCAAGGAACACACCTGAAGATGGACACAATTTTGTAGTCATTACCATTCTACAGAGTTCAAACCTCTTCTGCTTCCTCAGCGTCCCCAGAGATTTCATACAGTTAATTTATGCTCTGCACAGACTCTCCTTCTGTAGATGGGAATCCCCTATTTCCCACACCTCTGCCACTCTTGTCACTCTAGACTGCAATTTGTGTTCTTAAAGGTTGAAAGACCTCTCACGGCATCACAAGGATCTTTTTAAGATATACAACACCAAGAACAACCATTCTTGGGCTTTATATAGAAACTTGGAGGAGAAAAAAAAATGTATTAAATACATCTTTGATGAACATAAGCTCTTGTCCCCAGGAACAGCACTGGGTTTGCCAGAAGATGCTGCCCAATGTCCTGGGAGTACAGCAGCAATTCCCAGCTTACTGGGAGATGCAGTGCTCATTTATGGGCTTCCCTCAGTTTTCCTCCAATGCTTGCCTCTCCCCTTTATGCAAGTCTTTGTACCATGTGATGTGAGCTGCAGAGAGGCTCCTTTTCCTCTGTCACCCACCATGCTTTAATACTGCCTGTGCAGTTCTTCCTCAGACAGTGATGTTACTCTTTCTCTAGTTAGTAACAAAGTTGAAGCAGAAATTAACAGTGGCTTGACAAGGTGCATATAAATGCTTAGAAGATAATGTGGCTTTACTGGCATTGAGTGTGGACACCAAAATATACATATACCCAAGCCAAGATGCCAGCAGCTCTGAATAGGAAAGCTGAAGTGACCATTTGTTTCTGGTGTCACAGCTTTTCCTCTCCCAAGGAAGACTTGTGCTGAACTGATCTGTAAGTTCAGCTGAGTTGTAAGCATCTCACAATACTCCTCAGACACCCTGTTTTGGTAACTGGTTCTTATAAATACTACTCTTCACATAGCTTCTGGATGAGAATGTAAGTGTCTTTTTCCATTCGGAGGGAGAGGAGGACTAATTATTTTTCAGTTTTATTTAGAAATAGAATTACAACGAGCAGCATGAAATGCAAACAGATTAGCCATTGTACGAAATAGGATTTAATATAGAAGTAAAAAAAGCCCAGCTCTGCTTACCTTAATGCAAAAAGCATTAAGTGATGCAAACTCCTAAAACAGGCAGAGTTAATTTTAATTTTGATTTAGGCCTGTCTTCTAAACATCTGTGCACTGGTGTGAGATGAATATCTAAAACAGCAATAACTGCAGCTAGATATTACATAAAATGATTAATACCTATAATTACCTGTGCTTTTTGCCCCAAAAGGATTGCACAGAATTTACAATCTGTGGCTGAGATATAGTACGTAAAAACGCAATGCTCCATCCATCACTGATGGGAACTGGTTCAGGTATGAAACATGATAGCAGTTTAACTGCAACAATGCATCAGAGTTAAAGACAAGAAGCTGTTAAATCCTTTAATTGATATTTGGGTAGGCAGAATGTCATCAAAAGGAAACTTTCCTATATTCTCCGGTTCTCAAAAGGCAAATAAACAACTGAGAGTGATATAAGTAGTCAAGAGCTTGATTAAAATTTTAACCTGAGAATTTAAACTTTTAAAAATCAAGTAGAACATGCTGGAAGCTGTAACACATTTTATCTGCTTAAAAGGCCTTTGGTAAACTTCTTTCTCACCCGTTCTGAGTGTTTCCCATTCCCTTTACAGAGGGTGCTGCCCAAGCATGGGGACATGAGATCAGGTTTATTCCCAAAATGCTTAGGAAGGCAACAAATGTTTTCCAAGCCAGAAACATTAGGAAACTGAGTTTGAGTGGCTATCACACTTATGTCCTGTGAGCTGAACACATGCTTTCCAACAAAAGTAGGGCCAAGGATTCACCAAAGGAAACACAAAAACTAATCAGCTTTAAATTTATTTTCTTGACATGAAAGCACTCTTCTTCTGTATCTCTTGTTACCTGCATAACACTGCTTTTTATATCATAATCTTGGGAATCACCAACGATGTACCTATGATATAGTGCATACTGAGCCTTCTGCAAGTAGAGAGCCCTGGTTTCTATCCACTCTTATTTACATGAAATTGCTTCTAAATCAACTTTCAAATGGCTTAAGCTTTATTAGGAGGTGCTGTTCCTAACGAGCTGAGTTCAGCTGCTCTTTTCAAACTAGGTGGGATTTTACAAAGTGTAAAGGCTCTGGGTTTGACTAATCTCAACCTCAGCCTCTCCAAATCAAGTTTGAAGTAACAAATACAGACACACATGTAGACCTGTCCCAGTCCCACACTGGAATCACATAATGTTTAACCCACAGGAAACATTTCTTACCTGAATGCTGACCAGAGACAGCCCTGGTCTTAACTCCAGCACACTTTTAATTGAAGAAGAGATTTTTGAAGAACAACACCTAAAAATGTAATCTCAGGCTGCTTTCGCTGTGCTTTTAGGCACAGACCATTTTTCCTTTCTCCCAGGATGTCTTTTGGGTCTAATCTGACATGGGTTCCTGCACCCAGTTTGAGCTAAGCAATGGTAAAGGACAGCAGGATGACAGATAATCTGATAGATAGGTGGTGGTGATGAATTCTTCACCAGTTGACACTGGTGTGAAAGAAGAGTATACTACCTACATCCCAGTTTCTTCAGTCTTCCCTTCTCCTTCACTGGCATAAATGCTGGCACAATAATTACCTTTGATTCTTCTGCCAAACTCATACACATTGACCCATCCTATAAAAACCCTTCCTGCCAGCCAAGCTGCCATAATGCACCTGTGAATGTTTCCAGCCTTTATCACAACTGTAACACAAGATAAGACATGGACTTTCACTTTCCCATGAGGGTAAGACAGGCCCTGAGGGTGGTGCCTGCAGCACAGCTCTAACTCCTCATGTAAGGCTGTGTGGCTGCTCAGGACCTTCTGGACATGTCTGTGGACAGACATGGCTGTGGACAGAGTCCAGTTAAATCAAAACTCCTGTTGGTTTAGTTCAGCCAACAACATGGGGCATGCAGCAGGTCTGGTGTCTGAGACTTGGTTTATGTGAAACACAATTAATTTAATGCAAGTGGAAATGGCTGTGATTTTAAATTGATGATCTGACCCTGCAGGCATATATACCTTTGTAAAGCTACTTGAATTTAGAGGGTGATTTTGACTGGCCATTTAGTGGGGTCTGTCGTGAGGAGCTGTGGAAGTAATTGCACATTTTAAACTAGCTACACAGATAGCAGTCATAGAGATCCCACATCTCTTTGATATATGGGGGTAGATTCCTAAGAAATAGAGGTTTCAGGCATGATTGACATGCCAGTCAATCACCTTCGTGACCGAAAGAGGAAAAATATTAGTTCTCATTGAAGTTTGCTTCCTTTATCATTACAGACACTTGCAGATTTGGGATCATGAATGTACCTACAATACAGAAAATCTGCCTCTAGCAATTATCTTACACTGTGCTGCAATGCCACATGCAATTAGGATTGCTCCTCCAACACATCAGACAGGTGTACTTCTTGCCCAGAATTATTTTTCATCTGACAGCACTGTGAAGGAAAGTGGAAAAGACAAGAAGAGAGAGCAGTGAAAGCAAAAGGGCACATTCACAGTGCTTGGGAAAGTGGAGAACCTGAAGGAAAAGCATGTAAGGTGCAGGTAGGGGAAGATCCCTAATCCAAACCTCAAAATACTCAGACTGGCTTCTCCCAAATGCCACTGAGGACAAGTATAGAGTATGCTACTCCAGCAGAGGTGTGTGTTCAGAGATGTTCCTAAGGGATGCCCAGCATGTCTCTCAATGAGAGAGAGGCAGAGGAAGCCAGTTGTGGTGGGGACAACTTCCTGCACACAGCCTTGGGGTTACATTCAGCTCAGTCTCCCCTGCACTTCAGGCTCCCTGGGTTTCTGCTACCTCTGCATTCCTCTTCTTACAAACCACTTCCCTGCTCTCCTTGCTGGGCTGTTTGTGCTTTTGGGAATCCACATCAGCAACATTTGGTGCTTGTGTGGCATTTTTCAGACTCAAAGCTTGGAAAATAATCTCGTGCCCTGTCAGCCTCAGAAGTGTTGTCGTGGAAGCTGCCAAGGCAAAGGGGGCTGTGCAGGGTTAGGAGGAGGAAAACTCTGTTCCCAGAGATCAGAGGAATGGGATTGAGTATGCTAATGAGAAAAAAACCTGATGTCACAACTGCATGCCACTGTACAGCTATCAGCACTTCGCAGACCTCTGTGGGTATCAGCAAACTTTTGATCAGGTTATAAATGGTTTCATTTCCAAATGAATAAAATGCAGATCAAAAGCAAAACCTCTCTGAATTTGGATTGCATGGGCTATTCTGCAGCCAGATCCCATGACTGCTCTATCTGCTCTTCCCCTTCTCTGCTTTGATACAGCCAGAAGTTTGTGAATCTTTCCCATCTCACTCCCAGAACTGGGAATGGGACCCTGAATGTGTGTGCAAAGATGTTTGACTTAAAAGACCAGTTCAAGTGATCTTTGCCCTGGCCAGGGTTTGCCATTTTCAGATAAGAAATGAGAGAAATGTTCAGCTGCCTTGGAGATGCCTTTCTTCCTCCCTTCAAAGATCTTAAATATCAGCGATGCAATGCAAGATGTGTGCAAAGTAAAAATAAACACCTCATCTGTGATTTTAATTGTTAAAATAAGCATCTCTTCCCTTTGCATGAAGATGTGTGAATTTATACATTAAAATGCCATGTATTTGATAAATAGGCCTAAAGAGCAAGCCATCTGGCATCGAAAAAATATTGTGACAAATCTGACGCTCTTTCCATATTTTTATGAATTGCTTCCCATAACACAAGCAAACAAATTAAAGGTCGCTGAAAAGGGAAAATGTGTATTTGTGCCTGGTTTTCTTCCTTATGCTTTATGTTGGCCTGTGAGTGTGAGATATTTTACCTTCACTTTTTGGGAAGGAGGGCAAAGGGGAGGCTGTGGGAGGACAGAGGGGCCTTTGCCTTAGCAGCTGAAGGCAAATCATTCAGCCTTCCCTGGAGACCTTGACTAATCAGGGAATCAGCAGAAGCCATGTGTATGAAACCTGGCTCAAGGAGAGAAGACCTGATTTTTATTCAAGCTATTATTTAGTTTTTTGTTAGCATCTATTAAACTTCAACCATTTCTTTCTTTTTTTTTTTTTTTTTTTTTTTAAGAGTCAGCAGTTTCCCTTCCACGTGGAGACCTCAGTGCCATCCTGGAAAGAATCAATATTGATGATAGCATCAAGGACTATTTTAAATTTAGAGGCTGGAATTTGTCTAACTACAGCAGAAGAGGCCCTTCCTTCTTATTTCAAGGAGATAAAAGTAAAAGTACAAGTGTTTTTAGGCATCTTAAGTGCCTTTTCCTGTGGAATCACCTTCTTTACAGAGGAGCTGTTGGTGACCATCCATACAGAAGTTGATCACTGCTGGCTGGAAATGAGGGTGTGTCCCTGATAAAGCCTACAACTCCCAAAATTTCCTCAGACACTCCTAGCCACAACCAGAGTTTGTCGAAGACATAATCCAAAATCTCTCATACATTGCTGTATCTTTCCAGAGGTTAATGACTGTGTTGACCAGACTTTAACAGTTAAATTCAGGCCCTTGAGATCAAGCACCATCAGCTGAATTGTAAAGCCTGGCTTGTGTCAAACCAGTCTGTGCAATAGGCATTATTACAACAGATAATTGATCCATTTTATCAAGCAGGAGCTTCCACAGAAACTTTCTGATCAGTTTAGGAGTTTCACACATATTTTCACCAGCTGCATGCAGTGAAAGGGATTTCCAGATCCAAGACTCTGTAAGAGTTAAACCCATAAACCCCAGGCTCAAGTCTTGACTTTATAAATTTTTTGGCCGAGTTCTTATGGATCATGATACAAGCAAGTTTTCATGTGTGGTCAGCATGCACAACTATCTATATTGGTGTAGGTTACATCACCATGTTTGTGAGCTCATTTTCACTCAGAAACACTGAAGTGCTCACTGAAGCAGCTGCTAGTTTACAAATTTCTCATGCAAAGCTTCACCAGGAAATAAAATTGTTCTAGAGCGTACTTTGCTGTAACAGAAAAGAAAAAAAAAAAAAAAGACCTTTGCAAATAGATAAATTAGCTAGAGTATAATTGCTTGGAGCATTTCCTATCTTTATTTGTCAGAGGACAGATAAGAATGAGGGAGCCAGTGTATTTTAATTAATGTTTCCTGGGTTCCATTTACATGATTGTTGATCTGTTTAGGCTTCTCAAATCCCTAGATTTTCCATCAAAAAAATCAAGTTCCAAATGCTGAAGGAAATAACTAAGTGGTACTTACTTAATAGCCAAGCACAGAAGCAACTACTCCCATCTGAGTTAACTCTGCAGAAATGGCACTTAGTGAGTGAGGTGTGTGCTCTCTGCCAGCAAGGACACAGAACTCCTGGTGACAAAGACATTCAGGAATATGAATAATTGCACTCTCTCCTGTGTTTAGGAAAAAAAATCTAGATTTTTCTGCTCTGCTACATGCTGCATTATGTAAGAAAAACTAAAATAAACCATACTCCGTCAATCTTGTGGCCTCTCTCCCGTTCAAATACGAGCAAGTGATTTGGTTATTTGGGCCAAGAGATTTGGGAAAAAAATGCCTACTGCAGATCAAAGGAAAGCCTTTAGGTTAATGCTCTATTTAAACTCCTTAAATGTAAACAATAAAAGCATCTTTGTAGCTACAGACTGTGCTGGGAACAAAGAAGTCTGTCAGGATTGAATCTGACCTACATCCTGTCCAACACAGGGTTTTGTTGTGTTCTGCCTCCTCTGATGATCCAGGAATCTGTCACTTTTATACTCAGGGTATGTTTCAGAGCATGTTATTCCAATAAGACTTTAAACATGACTTTCAGAACTGGTGCCTTGAGCTAATTCTTCTTCCATTTAAAGCAGCCAGTGAGGAGACTGGCACGGTGAAGGGGTACTGCAAAACATGGAGAGTGACAAGACTGTAGGTACTGGCAGGGCCAATCCCCTTGTCCCTTACAGAGAGACTTCAGGTATGACCAAAACACAGCCAATTTAAACTTGCATTTGAGCAGGGCTCCAGGCAGCCTGCCCAGTACCAGAGGAAACAAAAGGGATAAAGAGCGATTGTCAGCTTCAAAACCGGGGCAGACAACCTCCAGATACCCCAGTGCTGGTCTGTGTGGGTGCTCGGAGAGCATCTTGCCAGAACACAGCTACTGTTCAGCTGTGTTCAGTACTTATTTTTAGGAAGTCTTCACTATCATTTCTTTGGCAAGGCCAGGAACACAGATATACCTCAAAGAATGGTGATTATCTCAGGAATTTTTCTGCTGAGCAAATGACTCACTGAGTTTTTAGCCCTCAATATAGAACTAAAATCTAATAAGAAAAGCTCAGAGTGGGAAAAAAGTTCATTTCACTGCAAAGGAGGACTTCTCAAGAAAATGAATGCAATGGTCTGTGTAGCTTGAATTATCTGTGGAGATGCCATTCATCAATAGATAATGCAATTTATTCCTCAGACGTTTGCCAGTGTCTCAAAAGTGTTGATAACAAGATCTGTACTGCCAGGATCTAATTAAGTTTAAAGTTTGCCTGCTTAGTAGAAGTCTTTAGAACAAGAAGAGCTTGGCTCCTATTTCTGATTTGAGAAACCTTTGTTAAACACTACCAATAAAACAGTGAAATTTGTGATGATAAACCTAGAAGGGTAGAATGGTCACAAAGAGAATTTGCTTCTCATTTCTTACATTTTTCTGTCCCAAGAGAGTTGAATCAATAAATTTCTATGAGGATTTTATCTTCGGTATGCATGCTGGAAAAAACTTTCTGGCTGTTTGCTTGCACATGTGCTCTCTCTAGAGCAACCAACGGAAGTGACCATATGGGATCCAGTCTGCCCATCCATATGAGGGACAGCAAGCAGAAATATAAAGGAGAAAATGAAATGAGAGCTTTCATTTTGGAGAGAAATATAATTTGCTGTGCAGTAAAGGAGTGAGAAACACAAGGGTTTGATACTGCTTGCTAAATTTCATCAAATCCACAAGAAAGTCAAGCCAACAATCAAGCACTCCAAATTTACATCTCAGCATCAGAATCTAAGACTGAAACAGCGCAACTGTGTTTTTGTTTACAAACAGTTTTTATAAAAAGTCAATCCAAAATACCTCAAATCACAGATTTTTCAGACTGACAACAGAATTTTTTCAACTCAGACAGAAATTAGGATGGGGATGCTGAACTGGTAAGGCCACACATGAAGTTGAGAAATAAAAATCCCAAAGTGCTTGCCAGCGTTACATCCCCCAGGTATATTTAGATTTCCAAGTACTTGGATCTGGAATGCCATGCTGAGGTCTGCTCTGTTACTCAAGTCCAGCACTGGAAGTTCATCTGGTCCCTTTGATGTGCAAAGTAGTAGGGCAATTAAAATAATGAGCAGAGGAAAAAACACGTACTGCTGTGATAGCTTTGTGGTCTAACTAGTGCCACTTTCTTTTCCATGAAGTATAAATCTCTATAAAATACACACACATGCATGTGATTTGTAAGGCTGGGCCTTAAGAGCTTTTTCATTCCCTTTCCATTGTTTTACAAGAATGTGGCTAACAGAAGTGCTTGATAGAGTGCAGGATTGTTTTGGGAGCCAACTGAGTCAGTGATCAAATGAAATGTAATTTCGTTTCTGATTTTCAAACTCACAAAAATTCAACAGAGCTTTCAAAAACCATTTTTAAAAAACAGTCAGCAGTGGAGGGAAAGATGGAACAGCCAGTGCCCCATTGTGCTGGAGAGTTCCTGAAACAGCCATGCAGCAAAATACTTCTTCTTCAGGCCAAATAGGAATACTTCCAAGTATACACAAGGTATGTAGCACAATTTGGCTGGTGCTTCAGCATAGATGATCTCAAGAATAAGAGAACTGAAATGAGGCCTCAGTGAAGTCCATCTCTGAAAAACTATTTTGGAGCTATATGAATTGGGAGGTACTGGATTGTGATACAAGAAGAGCCCTTGTCTTACATGTCATCTTGACCCCTTCAGAGACAGAAACTCCAGAGAAATATGTTTTCAAACAGTGTGTTGATGTGAAGCTCTTCAGCTGTATTCATGGCACTGTATGGTGTCACTTGATAAGCGTGGAAAGGACATTTTAAATATCTCAAGAGCAAACTGGATTTTATTGAGGAAAGGAAAGAAATAGAGGATGTAGAAGCTTGCAGTTTAAATGAGATTCCTTCTTGCAACATTTATTAAAGTACAGTCCTGTACTTGGGAAATGTCTTCATTTCATTGTAAAGAATATTTTGATCCATTGCACCACAGATGCTGAATTGCAAGACTATTATACATCAGGGAGTCAAACCCAGACCCAATGAATCCTGTTTCATAATATATCACTCAGAGGATTGCAGTTCCTGTGGCTTTTTACGACCAGTCCTTTTATTAATTATTTGCATTGCAGCGATGAGAGATCAAGAGAGAATAAACTGGGGCACACTGACCCAGCCACTGTGTATTTCAAATTTATAAGAGGAAATAATTCTTGCCCCAAATACCTCAAAGCTCTGCAAACTTATGCAGAGGGAGTCCTGGGAAATTGTGTTAAATAGAAGAAAATATGGTCCCTGCTGCAGAATTGTCATGCTACCCAGATCAATTGGTCCATGCAAAACAAGCAAGGAAGAAGATCAGTACCTGGCAGGGCTTTTATCCCATGTCCCAGGGGAAGCTCTCCAGCTCATCTCCCCTCTCAGTGCTGCAACTCTGCATTGCACCCAAGAATGCAGAAACCTGTGGTAAATCTGAGCCTGTAGGAAAGAATACTGATTGTCCACCCACACTGCATTTTTGGCCAAGAGTGGAGTGTCATCCATTCAGCCCATCACTGGCATCCAGCAGTGCAGTGAGTTTCTTCCGAGTCCTTTAATCTATTCTAAAGGATAAAACCACTCTTACAAGGAGCCAATTCAGCTGAGATAATGATTCCTGCATGACACAGTTGAGTATTTAATAGACATAACACCATCTGTTCTAGCTTTAAACAATAAAAACTGAGACAACGGAACCAGAAGCTGCAATCATTAAAAAAAAAAAACCAGCCAGAGGCAGAGGGAGGTGAGTGAATACATGCAGCACATGCATAGAAAATTATTGCAGGGGAAACTTTCTCAAGGTACTCTGCAAGAGAGAGCTTATTGCTACCTTCTGTATTCTGCACAGCACGTATCTATCATATTTTTTCTTATGTTTTAGAAGCTAACCAGTGGGGGAGAGAAGGGAATGGAGCTCTACACTGAAACAGTGAATCCCCATCAGTGCCAATTTCTTCACGGCAAACAGGGATTTACAGACAGGTCTTTCTCTGATACTGGAGAGATGATTGGGTTAAATGCAGTGGGGAAGACACTTTTCTCTCTAGGCTACAGACAGGTCCAAGTTGGACCTAGGGGTTATTTTCTGCTAAATCCAGGGTGTGCATTTTCCACAAGGTATGCCTTTGCCAGCAATGCAGCACCATTGGGGAAGCAATGTTTCCAGAATCAAGAATAATGCATTGAACAGGTGTGAATTATGGTCGCAGTAAAGTCATAGGCAGACTATGTTCCTTCTCTGCATCTTTTTCTAGACACCTTCTCTGCCAGTGACCTAAAGCAACAATTAGACTGTTTTCACCAACCCTCATCCAGGGTCTCTCTTGTCAAACAGTTATAGCCTGGAGTAGACATTCAGTTGTGTTTGAAAAGGTAAAATTACATTTCATACTACTTTTCTATGGAAAATTTTAAAGCTGAATAAAAATCAACCAAATAGATGATCAGTCTTTATGACTGTTTCTAAGAACATGATTGCAGAAAATTCTGTAAGGATATGCAACAGAAGAACTAAGATTTTGGATCTGATTTTAATCTTATGTCATCTTTTTACTTTACTCCAATGACATGAGTCAAAATCAAGAACATAGCTACTGTCAGAAGAGTTAACCCATACTATAAAAACACAGCTGGAATCAGGCTGAGTGTTTCACACATTCAGTGTGTTCCTATTTTAAAACAAACATAAAAGTCCTACTGCGAACTGAAAGCTTTGCCAAGGGTTTCCGAGAGATACCATGGAAGTAACACTAGCAAACGGATATCAAGATCTTCTTGTGTCTTTAAGAGAAGCTGTGAACAGTATTTGGTGAAATAGCTGGGAAAGAAAACCAATGAGCCATCTGAAAAACTGCCCCTTGTATGCACTACACCAAGAAACTGCAAATAAATAGTTACTATACAGCCTTCAATACAGTACAGGGACTGTGAAATAAAATCTTATTCTCCAGTTAAATCGGTCTAACAATACTGTAAGTCCTGCAGCCATGCCTGCTTGTGCTACTTTAACAACAGCTGAGTGTCAACCTTGATTTTATTATTAACTTAATCTAAAATACTAGTGAAATTTCAGTTGAAGATTCTCTCAACTTAGCTCTCAAATGTTTGCGTTAAGGATTTTCTTTTTCCCAAATATCTCTGCATTTTCTCCTGGCAGTCCTCTCTGCCTTCTTGCTTGAAGCCTGTTTTAGTGAAGAGTGTCTTGGGTCACCCCACTTGCCCAGAAGAGATGATCATAAATCCTATCCTATGACGACATCACACAGAAATGTGAAGACCAGAAGAGCTGAGTGAATACTTGCCCTGTGCTGTCACTAACATGTATCTAGTGCAAAGACAGGTGCCCAAATCAGATTCTGACAGAATGGTCCAGACATATATTTTACTTGCATGTCAAACATTTTCTCCAAACAGGTTCCTTTTTTTTTTCTTCACTATGTCTCTTATCTTGAAGCTTCTTCTAAATTCTCTTTGTTCACTGTTCTTTGGAAACCTGAAGGGGAAGCCTCCAGCTGGAGACAACTTCAGTAAGACATACTGTGGGATTCTGTTACTGATAGGATTATAAGAAAACAGCTGAACAACAAAATGAATTACAATATAAGAAATGTCATGCAAAAAATTATGCAAGATGAGCTAACGTATAAAAATCTACATTTAAGGATGACAAATATTAGAAGAATTAGAATAAAGTTAGAGCAGCAGCTTCTAAGACAGAAAAAGCTCAGCTGGACAGATTTATTTCACTGTTTTAACATAGCTTTTGTAGATAGAATAACCTTTTCCTGTGAAGAGCTTGTCTGAGATGGGCGCCAAGCTGAAACTTGGATAGCACAGTACTGGTTTTATTTGGACATCTGCTGCTACTGCTCCTATTTACATGTTGCTGGTGAACATTTGACTCGTTTGCAGTAAACATGATTGTTACTGAAGGTCTGGAGCATATGAGTCACATTCATGGAACTAAGTGATTATGAACATGTAGCTTGTTGGGTGCACTTTGAAGCAAGCAATGAAATCAGCTATTTCAATTCTGGATATTGCCAAAAATATTGTTTTAGTGAAATGATATGTAGTCTTTTCAGGCCCGAGGCATGAAAGAATAATACAGTGTATATAAACTATTTTCATTTGCTTGTTTCCTTTATGCAGTGTTAACAGGACAGATGGAAGACTTGCACTGATTAGCCAAGATAAAGCCATTGATATGCTCCTGAAGGGACTTGTTATTCTGTCATGTGGAAAAGAAAATATGCCACTGAAGCCTGTTTTCTTGCCATATGTTGTAAAATCATTAATAAATTCTGGTCATTAATACTGACTAGATCAAGGCAGTGGGTTATTGAAATAGTCTTAAAATGCCACACTAAATAAACCTTAGTCTGGTATTTAAATAATAACATAAATTTTTAAAAATCTCTCCTCTGAGCTGCACCTTGGCTTTGGACAGGACTGGCAGAAATGTGAGGAGCATGAGTGGGAGAGGAAAGGTGTCCCACTGTGCAAACAGGAATGCCTGTGGAGCCCCAGCCACTGAGGAGCCACCCCACACCAGAGAGAATGAGGAGAGTACATCCAGCATCCCACTCCAGCAGTGGGTTCCAGCAGGTACCACTGTCAACTCCTCTGTGCCACAGCTGACACCTGCCAGGACACAGGGAAGCATCACTGCTGACAGAAAGGTGCGGTGCCTCCCTTGGGTCTGCCCCCCCCACCCAGGCTGCCACACCTGACACAACCAGCAGACAAACCTGCTGCCTAGCTACTCTTGTCTGAGGCTAAACTGTGAGTAAACATATGAGGAGTTATTCCATCTGCCTGGGCATACCCACAAAAATTGGCAAGGTTAATAGTAACCTTTATTATTTCAAGGGGAGGGACTCTTTGTCACAGTCAGTGAAGGAAGACGAGCTCCTTTCCAAAATGGGGTCAGTTCCTTCTGTTGACATTCATATACAATTTCAAGAGACTTCCAAGGAATGCACCTCCTATTAGGAGAAAAACAATTTTCACAATATTTAAAAGAAGAAAAGTAAAACAACCAGTGTACTTGATTAGAAACCTAGAACTACTCATCATAAGGGGTCAAGAAACAATAAATGCAATATATGTAATACACAATGAGTGGAGACAAATTATATCATTGTTGAATAAGAAATTAAATGCAATGAAGTCAGAAGCCTCAACTTTCCATGGAAACCTGGGGTTGTGTACAGGGGAGAGCCTGCATGTGCAGCAATGAAAAAAGAATGAAAGCTTCACCTAGTAGTGGGGCTGTTCTTTTATTATCTGTGTTCCTGTGCTGGTTTTGGCTGGGGTAGAGTTAATTTTCTTCACAGTGTCTTGCATGAAGCAGTGTTTTGGATTTGTGCTGAACACAAGGTTGATAATACAGAGATGCTTTTGCTGTTGCTGAGCAGGGCTTACACAGAGGTGAGACCTTTTCTGCTTTCCATACTGCCATGCTGGCCCGGAATTTGGGGGTGCATGGGAAGCTGGGAGGAAACACAACCAGGACAGGTGACCCAAAGTGACCCATGGGATATTCCAGATCATATGACATCATGCTCAGTGTATAAAAGTAGGGGGAAGAAGGGGAAATGGGGGGTACGTTTTGGAGTGATGGTGTTTGTCTTCCCAAGTCACTATTGTGTGTGATGGGACCCTCCTCTCCTGGGGATGGCTGAACACCTGCCTGCCCAGGGGAAGTGGTGAATTAATCCCTTGCTTTGCTTTGCTTGTGTGCACTGCTTTTGCTTTCTCTATTAAATTCCTTTTATCTCAACCCATGCGTTTTTTGGGGTTTGCTCTCCAGATAGTCTGCCCAATCCTGCTGGTGGGAGAGTGAGTGAGTGGCTGTGTGGGACTTGGCTGATGGCTGGGCTTAAACTGTGACAGCTCCTAAAGTAAAGCTACCCTACCACATATAAAGCAAAGGTATCTGTTAGGTTATTTGCAATCAGGCTCGTTCAGCTGTCCAAGCCTCTAGGAAATCTCTGGCTCACTCTATTGGTTCTGTGTTGTCCTTATTGTATTTTGCTGTGACCTTAGTTTGGCTCTCTACTATCAAGGTGAAACCAGTGTGGTCTGTAAGTTTGTTGCTAAGACTGATAAATTCTTTTCTCAAAAAAGAGTAACTGTATTTGAACTCTGCTGCTGCGTAAAAGGGCTAGAGGCTGGTCTGTAGTACACTGATTCACCCTCTGAAGAACGCTCTTTTACTGCCATGACTCTTATCAAAGTCCAGAAATGGAAACAAAGACAACAAGTTCAGACAGATATATATCAACGCTGTAGGTAGATAAACTCAGAGGATACACACTCTATCCATAACATCCTGCAATTGCCTTGCAGTACCTGTCACACACTGAAGTAAACTGACTCACCTGCTCATGACTCACCCAGTCATTGGAGGGGTAGGTTAACTAATTCCTAATGTCTAGAGATTCCATTTGACTGTTAAGCACATAAAACTTCAGTGTCATATCAAAAATGTATGCATCATCAACTAGAAAAGTTTGTCATTAAGAATGCAGCTACTTTTTCTAAGCTCTTCCTCACAGAGGTTAAATAGCTAAAAAACCCCACAGATACAGAAGCCTTCAAGAAGCGGTGCTAGGTTCTGCCAAGTAAAGTGGTGTCAGTAGCTGAAATTTCAGAGCATAAATTTGACAAGTGGGAATAAAACTGAGAACTCAGAGCTCAGAGATTCAATAAAGCATTGTATCTGCAGGCAAAAATAAGAAGTGGAGAACTCTGAACAGAACAGTAAGAGGACCTGGAAAGCAGGAAGGAAGATAATTTAAAACTAATAACTTCATGATGAATAGCCTGATCAAAAAGTGCAAAGCAAATAAAGACTGGCTCTCCAAAAGTAACTTGGAGATATGTCAAAAAGTGATGCTTGAACAACCTCCAAAATGCTTCTGTGGTCTCATAAGGCATGATATAAGGAGAAACAAACAAACCAAAATTAAATCTGTAAACATGGAAAAATACTCCAGGAAGCTGGGAGGAAATATTTGGCAATCTTTGAGGAAAGGCAAGAACTGCCAAGCAAGGGTTAGGGTAGGGATAAGCCTTTACAGCAAAGCACAACTGAAAGCTGATAAGAGGTTTGCTTGATCACAGAATCATTAAGGTTAGAAAAGACCTTCACGATCACTGAGGCCAACCTTTAATCACCATCTTGTCAATGGGACCACAGCATTAAGTGCCACATCCAGTTATTTCTGGAACACTTTCAGGGACTGTGATTCCACCACCTCCCTGGACAGTCCATTCCAATGCCTGACCACTCTTTCAGTGAAGAAATTCCTTCTGATGTCCAACCTGAACCTCCCCCAGCACAGCTTGAGGCTACATACTCTTGTCCTGTCTCTGGTTTCCTGGAGAAGAGGCCAACTCCCAGCTGGCTACACCCTCTCTTCAGGTGGTTTTAGAGAGTGATGAGGTCACCCCTGAGCCTCCTTTTCTCCAGGCTAAGGAACCCCAGCTCCCTCAGTTACTCCTCATGAGACTTACTCTCCAGACTCTTCACTAGCTCTGTTGCCTTCTCTGGACTCACTCCAACACCTCAAAGTCTTTCCTGTTGTGAGAGGCCAAGAACTGGACACAGCACTTGAGGTGTGGCCTCACCAGTGCCAAGTATGGGGGGAAAATCCCTGCCCTGGTCCTGTTGGCCACACTATTGCTGACACAGGCCAGGATGCCATTGGCCTTCTTGGCCACCTGGGCACATGATGGCTCATGTTCAGTGGTTCTTGACCAGCACCACCAGGTCCTTTTCTGCCTGGCAGCTTTCCAGCCACTTTTCCCAGTCTGTAGCACTGCATGGGATTGTTGTGACACAAGTACAGGACCTGGCACTTGCCCTTTTTGAGCCTCACGCAATTGGCCTTGGCCCATTGATGCAGATAATGGAAGGTAATATATGTCTGCATATGGGTGAAGGAGACACTGAAACATTTCCTCTCTTGGTAAATGACTTTGTAAGACAGACAACACAAACACCCAGTGTTCTGGTGCCTCTTAGTGACTCTTCTGGAAGGAGATAAAAAGCAATAAAATGCGACACCAACATGCACCTTTCAGAGGACAGAAAAGCCAGGAAAGTCATGGGAATGCACTAGTATGAGCAATCTCTGTTAAGGGAGCGTGGACAAGGAGTTGCCACCCAGGGGCACAGACATAGTAGGGGACCTGCTGGGGAGTGGTGACTTGAAACAGTTCTTACTTCTCCCATAGTCACCTATAAAATGGAGACACTGCAGTAAGTTGAGAGCTAATACTGCTGGCAGCAGCTGTGCCAGAAGAGAGGGATGCATGGTCTCAAATCAAACACAGCCATGTACTTCCCCCATTCCTGGGGAAGAGCACTGAGGGACATCAGAGCAATGGAGGAGATGAAGCTGCCTGTTGCTATCCTACATAAATGTTCACACAATTTCACAGCAGAGGAGTCTGTGCACACTCTCTCACAGGGCTGAATTCCCATCACTGTTGCCTCACAGCACTCCAGACAGGAGCTGCTCTCCAGGAGGCAGAATAACATCTGCTTAAATTGTCAGCCTTTTAGTGAACTTGTAACACACCAGGCAGGAGCGTGAGGGGAGATGGCATTTCAGTCAAAGGATTTAGCAGTTGCTGGGACACAGCTTGGCAGGGAGCACCTTGCTGAGGAAGTGGCAGGGGCAGGAAGGACACGTGTGCAGGCACCAGGCTCTCCTTTTCCACGGCTATGCAGCAAAATCATTGCGGATGCTGCAAGAAGGGCACATCTGGCAAATATCTGACACAGACTTGAAATACTCTGAAACTAGGATTTAGGGTTATTTGATCTCCATTTCCAGTAGAAACTTCTTCTTTTGTATGAGTATAAAAATACTGCTAAGAGAAATTGCAACCCAGAGGCACCAATTTCGATCTGAATTGGTCGGTGTTGAAATGAGCCCAGATTGTAAGTGTTCATTATAAAATTCTTATATTTGTTTTTTTCTATGTGAGTTCTGTGCAGCAAATTTCATCCTATGAAGAAAGGTAAATCGGACACAGAATAGAATACCAGAAGTAATTAATGATTTTGCATGCCTCCAATTTTCAGGTACCAAAGTCTTAAATACCTTAAAAGGAAAATGAATGATTATAAGGAACTGCTTTAGTATGTCCTTTCTAGAAATCAGATTTCTTCACATGTTTTGACAAAAAGAAACAAAAAATCGTTCAAATTTCTTTAAAATCTTATTTTTAATGTAATCTCTGTGAGGAATGGCCTCAACTAGCAAGTCTTAGAAACTGCAGTTTCAGTCAAAGAAAACCCCAGGGAAAAAGCTAATTTTTTTGTTCAAACTTCTGGATATTCAGCTACACTGATGTCACAAAAACTCTGTCCTGCAGACAAAAGGACTAGATCTAGGGCTGTAACCCTGGTTACATGCAGGCTCCAGCAAATATATGGATGACTTTTCCATGACTGAACTGATGACAAGCTCTGCCTACAGAGGTGGATCTGAGGATATCCTGAGCCAAACCCAATGATTTTAGGGACCAACAAATGCCAGAATGACCAAGTTTTTGTCTGAAGATTGCACACAGCTTTGAGCAACCACTGTCACTACACCGAAAACAAAGATTAGACCTGGAGTAGTGGAAAAGCAGACTTAAAGCAATTACAAGAGATTTCTGATCTGGAGTAGTTCTAAAAAGCATTCAAACAGGGATGTAATGCAAGCTGCCTTTGTGCAAAATTTTATGTCAAGGGAACACGATTCTTTTGCTTTATAGCATCCTGCAGTCATTACACCCTTTTAAGCCAAGGGGCATTGGCTTTGTTTTCAGGAGGCTTCAGAGGGGAAAAAAAGAGAGGGAAAAAGCTTTTAAGCCTTCCATTTCACATTACCCAGCCCTCTTTTATGCATTACATTTCCCTTTGACACAGCATCACTGATGACAAGGCACTGGCTCTTGCTCTTGCAGCATGCCCAGTCCTCTGCACAGTGTGGACAGTAAATATTCTGGGCTATCCCTCCCTTCCTCCAGCAGCCCAAAATGCTGAGATCAAGAGGGAATCTGTTTCCCAAAAGGCAGTGAGAACTGCTCTAAAATAAGCATGCTTTCCCTGAAGCAGGTCCATCTCTGTCAGCATCATGAGGTATTTTAAATGCAATGGGTACCAAAGTTGCCGTCAAGAGTAACTCCAAAAATGGTTCTGTCTGAACCAAAGTGAGAATGGGAAATGGGGCAGGAGCCAGTCTCTAGACACAGTCAACATACCCCATCCAAATCCCAAGGGATCTGGGCTGAACAGCCCCAGAGGACCAGAGTCAAATTAGCAGTCTATCTGTGAGTTTAGGAGCTCAGGGTCAGTATAATTTGATTTTAGCAATTCGCACAAGGGCATATCCCCATGACTAGAGGGCCAGGCGTTTGACAAGTATTAATGCCACTAACAGTAGAACAGAGGATTTTTCATGAGTTCTCAGCAATCACTCACCCCTATAAAAGTCCTGTGAGTAGGACTTTTTATCCCTGATCATGGAAACACTTTGAAAATGCAGCTAGCATATAAAAATTTTCAAATCAGGTGTGAAAATAGCAGCCTCTTTTCTCTAAAGGCCTATGAATCTAGGCTAGGTATATGCAAGATAAGAGATTCAATTGCAATACAGGATTAAATAAACACATGAAGTGAAATGTTCCAAGACAAAACTGTGTGAATCAAAATAGAATCACATCAGCAAATTGCCCTAATCTGACAAATTCAACAAGTCATCTAGGCTTCAGTTAATGCTATTGCCTCTCCAAAATTAGCATAATGATATTTCACAATTCCAGAAGCCTCAAGTTAGTTTAACCACTGCTGTTACTGAGCTCCAGGAGCCTTGCCAAGAAGCTGTGACCTTTTGTTTACTCATCGCTACTGACATGATTGATGTCATCACTGCATTGGTCTCATTTCCTGTCCTCAACCTGAAATGTTTGGCTCTGTACTGTACCCTCTGACACCTGGCATGGAAAACAACCAGCTACATGCAGTGCTTTACGATAATTTTGGTTGACATAATTGCCAGGTAGTTAGAGTGACACTCTCCTGCCAAGGAACTGGAGATGATCTGTGAAGATCAAGCCTCACTGTTAGTCTGGGCATGATGGTGAAGACTCTGCTTTGTGCACGCTTCCCCTCAGAGGTGAGAGTCTGAACGTGAGAGCTGACACACAGCGCAAGACATTGTCATTGAGCCAACAAGAGTTGATGCTCTTTTAAAGTTGGGTTTGGCACCTGATGAAGGGATTATGAAAGAACCACCTGAAGAAAATATTCTGGGATGGAGAAATCCTGAGCTGTTTCTCTTTAAAGAATCAAAGAGAGAAATGGGAATCTCTTAAAAAGGCACATGTGGAAAAATAAGGAGATCTGGAAATGCAAGTCTGCTGAAGAGCTCAGAGTCTTTGGAATGCTAAAGGCTTGATATTTCCATATATCCAAGGGAAAAAGCAGTGTTCTTTGAAGTTTCCACCTGAAGCCAGGGAAGAAGCCTATGGGAAAGCTTTCCCAGAGGGCAAAAGGACAGATCATTTGGCCTGCTAAAACCAAGAATGGGACAAGATAGGATTTAGAGGCTGAAAACATTAAGGAATATCTAGATTCCATCCAAAATCTAAGTTGAGATGGTTTTTCCCTTTTCCAGACAGGACAATCATGTCAGAGAGGCAAAGACAGCACAGTGACCTCCATCACTGGATTTTGTGCAGCACTCCATGGAAGAAGAGCAAACACAGTTATTTTCTTTAAGAAAGAGATTAGCAGAACATTGAGAACATACTTGAGATATAACAGTCTGGTCTCACCAGCAAGTGTTCTGAAGAAAGCAGGGAAGAAAAGTGTCATTAAAGATATAAAAGGGGACAACATTTAGCATATATTTAGCAATTCCAGTCATGTCAGACTAGATTTTTGTCTTTCTTTGATGGAAAAACTAATTTTTTAGATGAAGGAAAATGTGATAAATCAAATTCACTGGAACTTTGTTAAACCACTATGGAGTATTATGTCATAAACTGAGAATTAATACAGGAAATTTCAAGTGATTAAAGTGACTGCAACCAGCTGGGCTGAAGAAAGGTTTCATCAGGCCAAAGGAAGATTATTAGCAGAATTCATTACTGATCAATCTTTTCAATTTTTTTCTATTCATTTTCATTAGTCTGTTCATTGCTTACCTTGTGCAATCAGCACATTTCCTACCAAGATTTCCAAGTGAGAACTCACAGTTAGTAAAGACGACAATACGAAAATTGTCTAAGAAAAACTATAGAACCCTGAAGGAGGTAACAATGGAAATTTAATTATAAAAACTACTAGATTGTGCACTTAGATGCCATAGTGAATCAGATCCTTCTCAGCTGGATGCTAAGAAGGGTAGGGAAGAGGGAGCTGGTTTACAATTGCCATCTAAGAGCTCAGTTTGTTCTGTTCTACCTGTGTGACAGGACTGAGTGGACACACAGCTGCCCTCGGTAAAGAGGGGACAGAAGCACAGAGCTGCCCTTAGTAGAACAAAACAGGAGTATAAACTGGTCAGGAATAAATGTAACTTGGGGCCTAGAGCACTCTGGTGTCAAAGCAACATCCAAAATAAATAAGATAGGCCAAATTATTCGAACTGCTGTATTTTTGAATTTACAGCCTTTATACGATCTATAAATATTCTATAAATCAGCAACTGTGAGGGCTGCAACCATGCACAGCTCATTGGAGATGAAGTGTACTGTAGTCATCTCCAGCCTCTGATTTCCCCTTTGAGTTGTTGGAGTTTTCCTCTGGAATTACAGTATCTTTGCACATGTAATCCAAACTGCCTGAAAAATACTTCTACTCTAAAGTGGATCTGGATTCATTGATAGTGGGAATTATTCCATGGGGTAGTTTGCAGCAGTAAAGGCTCAGGCCTGTGGCTGCAGAGACCTGTTTTACGTGCTAACTCAGACTGCAAGCAGCTGTCTCCACATCTCTAGGGCAGGAAATGAAAGGAGAGACATAGGAATGGCTGTACTGTGTGGGACCAAAGGTGACCCAGCTCCTCCCAGAGGGTGTTTTCTGTAACTAGTGCCCAAGGCAGAGAGCAAAAACCGGGCAAGTCCATGGAAATGCTTGACTGCACACTCCCCTGGGAAGCAGGGACTGAGGCAATCTATAAAGGTGATAAGAGATGAAAGATTATCACTTTATAGAAGGTGATAATATCCTGCCCTCACTGGAGTCACTGCCTTGTCTATCAACTAAGCTGAAAAAATGCCACTGAGCACAGTCTATGTGTTAGAGAAGAGCAAATACCTTTCTGACTTATAGTCACAAGACGCTGCACTGTGACTTCCCACATAATTTATTTCTCTTGTCCTGAGGCTTTTTCTCACACATGCTGTTAGTAGAAATTAGGGAAACTCCTACCCCAAACCCATGCTACTACCAGGTATATAGTCACTGGAATTTCTCTTTATTATTTCTGTAAGAAAAATATGAGTAATTGAAAACAAGTTGACCTCATTGATAGGATACTATCAGCTTTGCCTGATCCCTGATTTTGTCAAATATGCAAAGGCAGTTTAGAGTTCAGACAGTCCTAAACAAGTAATCGTATTGGGTTTGAGCAGCAAGGCTTTGGTAGTGGGGGGCTTCTGAATGACTTCTTTGAGAAGCTGCTAGAAATTTCTCCATAGCCAATAGAGCCAGTGCTGGATGTCTGCAAGATGGACATGCCACTGCCCTTATCTCAACCCTCAAGCCTTTTGTTACATTTCCTGTCCCCGGTCCAGTTGAGGAGCGGAGCAATAGAGCAGATTTGATGTGCACCTGGCATCCAGCCAGGATCAACCCACCACAAAAACAAATTCATGTAGTTCCAAATTAAGATGCCATGCATCTTTTATGATATGAAGTAATATATTTATATATGATTTTATATATGTTATTTATAGTTATATATAGGCTTTTATATATCAATAAAAAGATATGAAGTAAAGAGTCCTCAGCAGCCCAAGCTTATTTCTGTCCCACTGTAAGACTGCAGTGGAGCAAACTACTGCAGACCGTTCTGAAAACGCACAATTCCATTTCCATAGTGATAAATGCTGCACTATGCAAATGTGAAGCATACATCCAATGCTATTATTCTGCCAGGTATTGATAGAGTGTGTTGGTGCTGTTCTATAATAAAAGGAATTTTCTGAACTACTGACTTCCCCAGGCCAACACACCCCCAATTTCCTTGACTGTCCTGCCTGGATCGCTTGTTATCTTTGCACCATTCCCTGAAGAAATTTAGATGGCAATTCCTCTAATTCACAGCAATGTACTGGCAAGCTTGGTAGCAACTCCTGTCAGTAGTAGGGATAGTAATCATATTGGTTTTGACACAGATTTTAGATTTATAACACAGCTTTCCAGTGTGCAGGCAGCAGGAATTCAGTGTGTAAGAGGAAAATCAAAGCTGATGGCCCCCAGGAACGATGCCTGCTCCACCAACTGGCTCTTTGCCAACCATCAAGACAAAGGAGAGGAGAGATCTTCAGTAAAATAAAGTAAAAGGGAAACTGCAAAAGAGTATTAGAGCAACCCAGGCCCATATTCATCATGTACAGAGCAAACAGGCTCAATAACAAGAATTTCTATGAATTTCAAGTAGGTTCAAAGGTTCATCAGTGAATGACTGGAGTAACAGTTCATCCATCAAAGCCTCAATTACTCCCAGTTGTCTGTGAGGGGGTATGGTTTAAGCACAGACCAATGCTTGCTTCACGTCAGCTTTACGCCTTCAGTGTCAGAGGGTTTGTTTTTCTGGCAAACTTGACAGCTCCTGTTAACAGCAAAAAAGATGCTCTACAAAAAGTTTGAATAGGGGGATGTGTCAGTGAGGCTCTTCTGTGGCCTGAGGCGAGGTCAGCACATCAGGAAGACCTGGGGAGGCTCTGAGGAAGCCAGAAACAAGAACATGTCCCTAAACAATCAAAAAAGGAAAACTACTTTTGCTGGAAAAGTAGATAAATAAATCTGAAAAGAAAATATTCTGCTTTCAAAATTCGGGGAGGGGGAATTTTTAAATCTCTCCCCCTCTCCCTTCTTGCCTTGCCACACAGGAAGATATCTCTGCCAATGGTGTTGAAGGATCCCTAGAAGAACTTGTTACACAGTGAATCAGTTAGCTGTGAGATGGGATCACACTGCACCTTGGGTCCTGCTATAGTCTCTTCAATGTGGTATTTGTCCTTGTCCTGTTCCCCAGAAAGGGAGCACCAAGATCTCCCGGATCCTGGAGGTCCTGAGTCCAGGTAGACATAGGGAGCTGGAAGAATGTGGGGACCTGCACGTGAAGAGCTCCATCTTCTTCCAGACTGGTGGTGTTGTCTTTTCTAAAATAACAATAATTATTGTGACTCACCATTTTCATGGCTGGTGCATCCTAATTACAGATGCGTGTTTGTTTCGTGTGTTCATTACACTGAATTACATCTTAGATGGAAAGTCACCATTTTATTCTCAAAAAAAAAAAAAGAATTTTTTTTTTTTAATCAATTAATCTCCCACACATTGGAAACTCCTCAACTGTCTCCTTCTGGAAATTTAAGCAGTCGTTGAGAAATAGTCTAAATCACTAAGAGCAACAAGATGTATTTCAGCTGGCAGTCCTGTTAGACCAAAGTAAATAATGAATGTGGACTCCTGAATATGAAACCAGATGTTGGAGGGGACACCAGAGGAGTTCTGCTCCTATCAGAAAGAAAATGGAGGCAGGATACAGCATTTCCATCCAGTGAGACTGGAAGGACAAATCAATGGAAATATTCATATTCCTTATGAAATAATCCCATTAATAAACCCAGTAAGCTAAACCCCCCCCAAAATATGACCTCCCATAAAAGGGCTTCTTGTCACTCATGTGGAAAAAACAAATTTCTGGAGTTGTTTTGCCAACTCAAGGTAAGAGAAATAATTTAAAGTTATTGCTGAATTTATAAGGCTTCTAAAGATTCTCCTGACACAGTTTTGCAGGAGCTCAGGTATTGTTGGCTCATGCCATGTGAAATCCTCTCTCACAGAGTTCAGTGAGCCTTCAGCAGGTTGTGTAGCAGATGAGGACCCAACTTCCTCTGAGTCACACGTATTACTTAAAATTATGACTAAAAAAGTCAGCTTGAAATGAAACTCCAATTTGCAGGCTTCTTGCCAGTTCATGAACCTAGTAAATTCTCCCAACCCTGTAAAATAAATGGAGAGCAGCATAGGTGGTACTATACTCAATACCTCTATTACCTGCTCAGTCCAAGGCCATTTTTATGACCTTAATGCTTTGAATATAACAAATGTCAAATGTACAAAGCTGACCAAGCTTAAAAAAATTTCACAAGTTGGAAACTAGCTCCTGATAGATTCACTGCCAGCATCCTACAATTGGAGATGCCAAAGAAGCAGTCAGACCAATCTGCAGTAAATTTTAGAGTAAAACTGGGAACATTATGCACAAAGACATTGAGCAACAGCTCATATCAGGTGTGTATGCATGTCCAGGGAATGCCTTGGGAAAACAACCAACTGGAAAATGTGTGATGATCCCATATGCTGCCATTTCCAGTGGTCTCCTTATATTAACATCTACATCTGCACTGGTGCAATGGTCAGTTCATGTCTGCTGTCTTTAATGGGACTACAGGCCTTGACATCTGCCTTCCTCAAACTCCCTGTGGACAAAATAATATATAAACAATAAAATCTATTCTCTCTTTGAAAAACATATGTTGAGAGTGTAAATTCCCCCTGTATCTGATATTGCAATCTGATAATTTTTTTTTTTAAAAGCAGTATAAACAATTTGATTATGATGGGAAGAGAAAGAAATCACTTTTTTTCTGAGTATTGTGGTGTTTATTCTCAGGTTGTTGATATATTTTGTAAACTGCAGAGATTAAATAGATCCCTGGGGCTTCCAGGTGTGAAAGATCAGCACTACTGAAAGTAGCTGAGGGAAGGAATGTTCACAGACTATATCCTGTCATCATTAAATCATTTTGCTGAATACATCAAAATGCTAAACACAAATATTTACATGTAAATCAATTCATCTATCTATTCATGTTGCTAGCACAAATACATAAAACATATTCAGAAATTAAATAAGTCCCTCCAAGGCTTTCCCCCCAAAAAAACAATCCAAAAGGAAATTCAAGAGAAAAAGCTAACTCATAACCTGGGATGAAACTGAGCAGTCACACCAGCAGCTTGAGTTTGTAAACAAGCAAACCCAGCAGTTGAGAGCAGCATGAATCACCTCTGTTCATCTCAGTGGGACATTAGCGTCACTCCCAGTAATGAGAATCTAACACGTTAACACTGGGAATTACTTCACTGCTGACCAAAGTGAGCAACGGGTGGGAGCAGAGAAAAAAAAATTCCTGACGTACTTGGAACAACATCCTACTTTGGCACCACAGTGATGGAGAAGTGCCAGCTCCCAGGTGCTCTCCAGGACATAAGGGAGCCATGAGCACAGCTCTGGGGAGCTGTGTCAGAGAAAAGTCTGGCTCACTTACTCCCAAAGAGAATTCCCTTTCTCCTTAGGGAGGGACTCAAAGCTATAGGTAATTACTGTAACCACCTGGTTCAAACCCCATAATCCTCTCTTGAGGTCAGTCTCCATGGTCTTTACTGATGCCAGCTATCTTGAGCAGTACTGGTAGCCTTACTGGTATTTTGGTTACCATTCCTACGAGCACAGGCTTTGCTCCCCTCAAATAAAGGCAAGAATTAGGCCTTCAGCACGGCAGAATAAAGCCTCCATCTATTTAAATTAAGGTATGGAATTAATTTATCACAGGGCACAAGATAGGCAGGAAACAGCACAGAGCATCCACAGAGATTTTGTCTTCTTGCAGAATCCTTCATGTCCCCTCTTATAAAACCTACATGACAGAAGGGGACCAAACTCCAAACACACAGTGGAGATTTTAGGCAATTATTGATTTTGTTATTCAAGTAGAAAGAGCAGTTCCCATGGCAACGGGCCCATCACTCCCTACCTATGGCATCGCTTGCTCTCATAACACAAGCTTTTCTTTAAAGAAATATGTATGTTTCACAGAGCTGCCCCTCGGAGACTGATTTCCTTTCATTTCACCCTGGCATAAGTGATGAACCACTCTGCATCTGGCTGCTTGAAACCACACTGCCAGCTTTTCCCACATTACATAGTTTCCACAGGAAGAGCAATGTTTTCAATATAGGGTGGTCACCTATCTGCCCCAAGGGGTGACCACCCAGTTGTGCTGGGGCTAATGCTGCTCCAAGGCACTTCCAAGTGAACTGTGTCATGGAGCACCCCCTTTCACATTGAACCTGGCATTGGTGAGAAGAAAATTTACCTTCACAGTATTTCTTCAACAAAATAAAGCAAGTAAATAAGTTAATTAATTATTTAATTAATTAAAAGTGATATCACATCACCACAGAAAATTATGGCAGTTCTGATTAGGAAAAGTCAAGCACTTGTGATGTTTTCATCACTTAAAATAATGCACCAGCAGGACAGGCTGGCTCCTTGGGAGGTGTAAATCAGCACAGCTACCTGCAGTTTTAATAGCAGACAAGTTGCACAGACTGATGAGCAGGCTCCACATCAAAGAAAGAGAAATACTGCTCAAAAAAGGGGAGACAGCAGGTCCTCTTGGAGTGGTTGACAGGGCAGCACTTGGGGAAATCAGGTCACACCACAATCCCTGGCTCACTGTAGGGCTTTACTGTTCATAATGTGGTCCTCTCCAAGCTGGGAAATGGGAGGGAAAGATCCCACAAGGGATGCACCTGTGAGCAGCACCACAGCTGGGCAGCACCCCACACAGCCACCAGGGAAAATGTTAGGGCTCCAACAAGAAATGTGAGAAGCTGCAGTGGCACTGGTTCACCTGGAAAGTCCAAAGCAAAATCTAGCCCAGATGCAAGACCTGCTTTCTAAAAATTAGCCATTGAAAGAGAGGAAGTGGGGATCAGCCTGACAGCGCTGAGAAAACATGTGGCTGGGATGCAGAGGCAGCTCATTTTGCCTCTGGCCACACATGGGAGGAAAATGCTCATAGAGACCCAGAAAACAGGCACTCGTGAGCAGCACTTTCCGATGAAGTTCAGTCTCCTGGCAAAATTTTATGAAACATAAGCTATTCCCAAACTCTTTTCTCACACAGCTCCAGGTCCTTTAACCACAGCCTTGTGCATCCTGGCTGCTGGTGCCTGTGTGAGCAGGATGCAGGGCCTGGCTGCATTTCCAGGTTGTGGTACCCAAGGGATTTGCAGCAAGATGCCTTGGTGGCTTCAGAGATCAAAAAGAAGCAGGGTGTGCACAAGCCCAGCCACTCATCTGAGCTACAGACAGTGGGGTGGCATTTCAGGAGGTGCCAGGAGCATGGATGGAGGACCTCAAAGCAGGCACAGAGGAAGGATAAAGATACCTGCTTTGGAAGATGATAGAGTAAATCATGGTGAGAACTACAGTGAGGGAGGTCAGACAAGCCTTGGCTTGGAAGAAGTAAAGGTGTTAAAGCTGAAAAAACAGTGGCTAGACTGAGGAGAAGAATAAATATTAAAAGCAACAGCTGAAGAAAATAGATCAATTGGAATAGCTGGAAGTGAAAAGGTATGAGAACATCAGACATATTACAGTGCAGAGCCTCGAGAGATGCAACAAAGATTGATGATACATTTATGGATTTTAAAAAAAAAACCCCACCGAGAAAAAGGTCCCCGAGAGATACTGGATACAGGAAAAGATGATGTGAGGAATTTTCTGGCTTTTTTGCTTTCCCTTGGTAGTGCCCAGGTCTGTAAAATTCCACTCAATACAAGGGAACATATATTTCACAGATACAACTGGTTTAAGTGCATTAGCAAGTGTGAAGTAAACCAAGAGATGAGAGAGGGTTGGACCTGTACCTTATCAGCCCAATAATTCAGCAAACAAAGACAAAACTGGTTTTCCACTATAATTTTGTGTTTCAATCAGTTAATATAGCTGAACATACAGTCTTAAGACATGATAGAATGATTAAAATAAGACAGAAAAGAAAGTCACTGATTTCTTATATCATGCATTGCTTATCTAATGCCACTGATTACTAAACTAATATAAACTGCCTGTTTACCCTCAAGGCATAGAAGCTTGAGGTTCTTGCTATTTTGCTTCCTTTCCTCTTTCCAATTCTCCACTGATTTTCATGGTATTGAAGGCACTGTATCGCATCTAAGGATCAGCCTATAGAGAGGCACTAAAGAGGGATATGAAAATTAATGCTTTTTTTACAGCAGGATGCTTTCATAGGAATTATCAAATCTTTTTCAGTATTCATTTTTGCACCTGCACAGAATGGCTAATAAGGAATCTGAAAGAAATTCTCTGGGAATAACTGTGGGCATCAAGGTATTCCAGACACACCCCCACCACAGCACAGCCATCTGCTGCCAACTGTAATGGAAAGGGAGCTGTGCAAGACAGATATCCATCTACAAGAGAGTTGCCATCAATTTGATGCAGCCAGTGTATGAATAACAGAAGGCTTCTCCCTGCAAATATGATTGCTGCGCTATTCACAGCAGAAAAAGCTTGGCATGAGGGGTTTTTTTCCTTCATTGCTGAACAAGGCTGGGATACAATAGGAAAGATGACCTTCACATCTCATACAGAGACATATAAAAAACAATAAGCCTCTTCTTGATGTCCATTGCCTCATTCATGCCTTTATAGTGCAGAATTGAGAAAGACTCCTTTATGCAAAAAAGGAATAAATACATCTGTTTCATGATCACATCCATTAGGATAGAAAGAAGGGGATAAAAAAGTAGACTTTCCTGCTATTTAATATTAGGAGAATGGATGGCTCTTTTTCTGTCAACATAAAATCATTCCATGAATTAGTCATGATGGCTCAATTATGTTCAAATATGTAAAGCATAACCTTTTAAGTAGACTAATTTGCGAGCTTGCTTCATGGCCCTCTGCTTCAATTTACCACTTAGTCCTAGATTAAAGGACAGAGTTTGCCTTGGTGAGGTGGCATTGAGGACGTGACAGCAGTGTTTGTCTCTTTCCCCCTGCAAGGGAAAACTTGACTGCTTTTTCCATAGCACAAGCTCAAAAAGAACATGATTGTCTCCTGTATTAAGTGAGAGATTGAGAGAGAAAGAAAGATCAGAGAGGAAGTGAGCATGGCAGGGGGTTAAAATTTGAAAGTTTTGATCTTCTCCAAATCTGCTCTGAGTTTTACCCATTGTTTTACAGGAGCCCCAAGCATCAGTGTCCTGTGGGGATGTTACAATTCATATGGTGGGCAGTTTGGTCACCTAGAGGTGCCCACTTACACCAGGTCATGATTAGCAAAAACACCACAGGGTTTGTGTTCAAAGGTAAACCCAAGGCTGAATGCACAGGTGCTTGCAAGGAGCTGGGAACTGTGCAGCCATAAATTGCTCTCGTGCTGTGCCTTCCCCAGGCTGTTTCATTGCCTCAAAGCCCAGCTCAGGCTGCCAGTGCCACAGAAACTTCCCTGCACTGCACTTTGTACAAGGGAAGACTCCCATGCTCCTTGCCATCACACAACACCCAACTTGAAGCGGCCAGCAAAGTTGTGAAGAAGGTGGGAAATAATGCACTAATGAAGGCAGCAAAAAGTAGGCAAGCAGATGCTATCTGGTTAATAGATATTAACTATTTCAAAGACAAGCAATATGAAACTGAAGCCAGGTGTCTGTACTAGTGAATACCCCAAGAAATCAACTTTTAACCACTGATGGGAAAATAAGACACCTTCTGATGCTTTTCCTAAGGCGGAAGTCAGATTATGAGGAGCAACACAGAAAATCCAAGACTGAAAAGTGGTTTCTGACACAAATTGCTAGAGGAAGAGGATGGCTGGGATGGACACACCTCTTTGGGCTCTTTGGTTCCTATGCTGTGTGTGAGGATATTTGATACTGCACTTCATAATTAAGAAACAGATTGCCATAAAGGTGCAGGAATACAGCCCAAGACAAATTAACAGATGGTCTCCCCTTTTTCTGAGTCCCTTGGGGCATGCAACTTTGGATTTAAATGCTGAAAAAGCAGTTAACCTTAATCTGTTGCCAGATGTTTAAGAATTGAGTGGGATTCTCAGGAAGGGGTTCCCATGGAGGAAGATCAGCACACAGCTTTGTGAGTGATGTGCCAGTCAGCAGGGTAGCAGCCTCCTCCTGGGACACACAGATCGAAGGCAGTGGGGCAGAAAGGTGGAGGCTTCTGCTAACTTCAGTCAAGAAGGCTGATTAAAAAGTGCGGAAAAAACTTGCATTAAGTAAAACCATTGTTTCCTTTTCATTGCAAAACACAGGGACACAGGACAGAGTGCCAGTAAGGGGAGTGAAAAAAAATCCGCTGCAACTGGAAGTCAGGAGACCAGCCAAAAATGTGGTTTGTGTTTGCAGAGTTTCTTTAAATCCAAAAGTCTTATCATAATTTAAATCCATGGGGATTTTCCCTTCTCAGGGAGCTAATTAAACTACACAGCATGTTTTGTTAGCTGACAAGAAGCCTATATCCTTTATGGGACTATGAAAAACCCCAAGAAAGTTGGGCTATCACAAGCAAGGACTGCACACAGAGCATTGGTGTGGCCAGTGCTGGGTAATGCCAAACACACCAGCACTCCTCAAACACTTTTCCAAGCTTTCAGAGGCTTTTATCCTAATTCTCAGTTTCCATCCATTTCCACCTGATGCTGATTTTGTTTATTTTCCACCCAGATGACCAGTTGTAGGCACAGCCAATACCACTCCACACATGAGGGATATTGCCACTCCATGAGTATTTATGCAATAACCAAGAGAATAATTATGGCTCTCGCCTGCTTAAATGCAAACAGAACCAGAGGAGGTTCTGTTTGGGAGGAAAAAAAATTACAGAGGGACTTCTGTACTGCCTCATTCCCTGTGGGAAAATCCCCCAGTCCTGTACAAGCAGCCCTCTAAACTGGGTGAGCTCCCCACAGACCATCACTCTCCAACATCAGGAGCTAATTCTTAATTCATGCTGTTGTTTTCCTTGGCAGTTTTGTCCCTCTGCATGGTCAATGTTGCATTTCAAAACCTGCACTGCTTGCTTTGCTGTGCATGACTTTGGATGTTTCATCACAAGCGGTGCCTATCAGCCCTGAGCTCAGCATCCAGACAAAGACCAGGATACAGGTTGTGCCCATGGGCAATCTGTGTATTGCAGAAGAGCAGCCTGCAAGTCTTTCTTCTACATCTCTGAATCCATGGGGCAAATTCTGCCCTAGTGCAACTCAGCCTCAACTGATGGCTGCAATGGAGGTCATGCAGAGCATTTTAGGTAAGGCTATACTGTCACTATGGCTGGGATAAGAAGGAACAAGTAGGACTTTCAAGAAATCTAGACTCTCCAAGGTGTAGTGATGGACCAAGATACATGGTACAGAAAAGCAGCTGGTGGCTGAAAGGAGTCTTGACTTAGGTTAGTATTGTTTTATAGGAAATCTTGCATCTCATTTTGACCAGTCTCTCTAATTAGAGATCAGAGGGCCTGGCCATTAACTGTGATACTAATTTTTCAAACATGTGGGGAGGGAAAGAAAGAAAACCAGGATGCAGCAGGAGTCTTTCCAATAATTTCTTTATTTCTTTCTCTAACCTTCAAGCACCATGTAGAAACTTCTCCTGGGAAAGAGATGTGCCTGCATTAAATGCACTCAACTATGATCAGAGGTTTGCCTTTTCTCTATTGAGAATAAGGAAGCACCTCACAGGCCATGCTAGACAGCATGTATTTTGAAATACTGGATACTGTAATTATTTCTATTCCATTTTAAGAATAACACATCAACAGTCAAGCAGCAAATACTCCCTACACAGTAAACTGAAGGGAGAGCCAGATAGCTTGTTTAAAATTCAACACGTCAGCCAGAAAAAGTGCAGCCAGAGAGAAAAGTCTGTGTGTGTTTCTGCTAACTGTCTTGAAAGGAGACAGAAGTCAGACACAGGCCACATCAGAGGTGACAGCAATGACCCAGAGTGAATTCTGCCCAGCCAGCTTGCAGAATCCCACATCCTCTCTGCTGTGGCCAAGCCAGCCTGCACCTTGTCCTGTACCACAGTGCACTTAAGGCAGCAAACATATCATCAGCTTTCCTTTGCTCTGGGGAATGAAGGGACTTCCCCTCTTCATATATGCAGGGAAGTTAATTTGTTGATACTTTTAAGTGCGCAAATATTTCAGTAGTATTACAGTGTTTAACGAGAGAACTAATACCTCCACTTTTCCAGACCATATCCAAAGCTGATTTCTTTTTGTGTTACTCCACAATTTTGTTTTAAATTCAGGCTGGGAAGCTTGACCATAATTTTCCCTAATGCTAACAAAATGGCCTAGCTGAACTATGGACTTGAACTTATGACAGTGATTTATTAATGATATCTCTTAAAAACACTGACTGCATTCAAACAAACATTTATTCTAACCCTGCTTTGGCCGGCATTTCTAAAATACAGTTGTCTGGGGAAATGCAAAACTAACAAAGGGAGGCCAAAAGATACCTTTGGATGCAGTTCTGGCCAGGTATCTAACACTGAATAGCAATGGTAATGATCTTCTGCTGTTCAGAAGATAACTTATACTTTCTGAACCTTTAGGCATCATCGAGGTCCTCATCCTTATCTATGAATCACAACATTATTTCCACATGAATGAAATAGAGATATATATACACACAGACACACACTGTGTGTCTGTGTGAATATGTATATACTCACAGAGCAAGGAATCTTCAAGAACTCAAAAGAATAACCTTTCTGTTTTGCATTTCTATGATTCATGAGAATGATTTCCAAAGCATTTCACTTCACAGCAAGTTGGTTGTACATGTACCAGAACCGGTGATATGAAGCTCAGAAAGAAATAAATTCAGATGAAAGGACAGTGTGTCTGTCCCACCACTATGAAAACCAAAACTTAAAATTCCCAGAGGTTTCTGGCCACCTCACAGGACATGCTTGCACCCCTGCTATTGTACATGTCCCTGCTAGTGTTCATGCTTTACACTGTGAATTGCCAAGTGCTTCATGCTGACTGTGAAGTTCACTGCAGCACTCCTTGTGATGGTGCACTTCCCCTGACTGCTTTCTCTCTAGCACGACACTTTTATTGAGAAAAAATTAACAAAATAATACTCCATAATATGCTTATTTGCTCCAAGTAGTACTGAGAAGCCAGCAGGTGCCCCAGCGTGCTCTTGCCTGCACTCCAGTACAGCAATATAATGCATGGGATTTTGCGGCACACATTACTTTTTGGCATGGGGATAGTAAATTGTAATTGGTTATTGATGGAGTTGCTTGTGATCAAAAGTGTCATTGACTGCCAGGGGGTTGTTCTTCGATTCATCTTCTATAACTTAGCATACACTGGCCTTCTTCTGCTTCAGTCTTACATAAATTAAAACTCTGGCTTGTGTTAGTCCGTATAAGAATATACACATATTCCAGGTACCTTTTACTAAAATATGATGGCTTACAGATTCTTATAGTCAAGTGTTCTATTTCCTCAAAGCAATCTTCTCTTCATCCTGCCCTGCATCTTTCACAAAACTGACATTTAGAAATAGATTATTTTCAAAATTTCCTGTTACGGATCATCCAGAAGAGCTTGTTCTGATTTCACACAGGATCTTCACTGTACTTTCAACCTCTGCTACCAGTTTTCACTCCTGCAATTTTTGTTTGTGAAATCACTCTGCTAAAAGCAAGCATGAAGAAAAATATCAAAAAGAAGAATTTTTAGTGTCCTTTAGAATAGCTGTCTCTGCTTGTGTGCCTCAAAATTGAGATAAGTAACAAAAAAAAAAAAAAAAAAAAAAAGAATCTAGCAATCCAAGCTAGTAAGAAACTCAAGGGAGTGAAGAAGAGCAGCCTCAACTCCATCCTGACAGCTGCTGCTGGTGATAAACCCAGCAATGAAGTTTGCTATGTGAAGAAAAGGTTGGATTTTATCTGTGGGGACCTGGGAGAGCACTTCTGACAGACAGAGATGCTTTTAAGGTGTAAATCTAGTCAAGCAACTTTGGTGAGACCTGAAGATTTGAACACAAATATCCTCCTTTTATCTGGCAAATATCACAGTTTATCTTCCTTCTATCTTGTCTGAAAACTTACTTGTCTGTTAATGATATCTTAATTTTCCTTTAAAAATGCCTTGGCTGTTTGACTTTTATAGATTGATCACTACATAAACCTACTGCTGTAATCATTCCCTCTCCTCTGCATTTATAGCCTTGCATCCATTAGACTTGCATTTATATATTCAAATAGGCACTTGAATCTCTGAATTTCTTGACAGAGCGATCTAATTTTTATAATTTATATATTTTATTATAATAGCAACATTTCATTCCCAGTAAATTACCAAGTTGTTTTCAGTGAGTGCAGTAATATAGCTCAACACTATTTCTCTGAGAAAGCAGCAAGAATCCTCCCCCTGCCTCCCAATGTCACAAAACCAGCATGGTGTGAAGAAGTCATATATAAATTCTTGAGACAGCACCAATTTGCAGCATCTGGGGGAGGCAGGGGTCAAAAGTGACACCCCACTGAAATGGTACACTGCCATCAATGTGTCAAGCATTAAGGGATCTATGATAAATATTTCTCAGATCCATACATCATAGTCAATATAATCTTAACTACAGCAGAATAAATTGGCTCAAATAAGCACATAGAATTAGTTTTTGTTTTGTCTAGGTCTATCTTGGCTGAGAAGGCAGTAGCTTGCCTCCTGGATCACTGTTTGAGCTACAGAAATCTTCAAATACCTCATCTACCCAAGGAGAACGAGGGATCCATCGGCTCATCTGCCCCTGCACTCATCTGCCCCTGCACTCAACACACCCAGGATATAGTCAGGAGTGACAACATCCCCAAGGCACTTGCATTTTTAGTTCACTCCACCATCACATCTCCTTTTGGTCAGCACTGTTCTCACAGAAGATACTGCCCCTCAAAAAGCTGCTGGGAGTCAGTGGAGCTCCTGGCCCTGAGATGATGCTTCCACATTCACTTCTCCAGATACCACTTTGGCCATGGCCAGAGACTGATAATATTGGTGGTTCCAAATTAAATTTTTGCTCTGCCCGGTCTGCATTCTCATCCCAGCCTATTCATCAGGGGAATGACTTAATAATGGGTTTAGGGATTGCAATATAGTAAAAACAGGAATTTGGTCCTACTTAGAAATCTCAATCAGGAGGAACACATGTTCATGAAACCAAAGGTGAAATGCACAACCTGCAGTAAATGTGGGTAAAGCACAAAACTGGGAATTAGAAGACCAGAGTTGAAGACCTTCATTAACCTTCTTGAACTCCTAGTTTAACACCCTTCAGGCTCAGTTTCCCTGTAGCAAAACAAGAATAAAGGTAGATTTCTTCTGGGGCAAATTTTGTGGATATCTCTCTATAGAAATACAAAATATATGAGCAGCAGTATTCTGGTAATTTGAAATGCCACACACACAAAATTATTTTAGCATAACTTAACTGGATAAAAATTCGAGTCTTAGGCAAACCCCAGAAGGATTCCAAGTTTAGCAGGTCAAAATGAAGACCTTTCACATCTTTTTCTTATGCATAAAGGCATATTCAAATTCCTATAAAGCCAAAGAAAACGAACAGCCTGGTGCTCTGGGGAAACAGGAATGGGGCTCAGGCAGGAAACAGTAGGTGTAATCACCATTTCTCTCTGTCACACAGACAGAACCCTAGCATCCTTTTTGTAAAGAAAAGGAAGGATTAAGAACTTTAGCCCAAATTAAAGGCTTGGTTTTTATAGCCTAGATTAGTAGCCCCTCCTTCATGCCCTACAGAACAGTTCCCATTAGCTCACAAGTGCAGGATATTTTAAAGTAAAATTGTTCAGGCTGAAAGGACACCTCAGGATGTCTCGAGTTCAACCCCTTGCTCAAAACAAGGCCCAAGAGGAGTTTAGACTAGCTTTCTTAGGACTTTGTCCATTCAGTCTTGAGACACAAATCATTTGCTCTCTCTTCAATGGCTAAAACAAGTTAATGCTGATTTTGACAAGAGTCCTGCAGTCATAGCAAGCAACTACAAACCAGAAGGCAGGTTGTTAAGCCAAAAGCATGACTGTGTAGTGACACTGTAAATGAGTACTTGCTAACAAATTGTCTCAGGGACAAGTCAAGACAGTTAAAACAAAAACCAGAATCCATTCTGCGCTCCACACACAAGATTAATATTTTAATCAGCAGGTTTTCGTCTTGTTTAAATAGCCTTTCAAACCCTCTTATTTGGATCTTCACAGCAATGTAGTTCACCTGATGTCAAACTCACTCAAGGAGGACTTAAATTCTGTAATAAAAGCCTCTGATCAGAGAAGTACCCAAAAAACAGAGCCAATGACTATGTACTTGATAAAATTTAAAGCAGCAGGCTAAATTTCCCCTGGTTACACTACTGCATGAGCCAAGTTTAGCAGGGGTGGTTCAGCAACAACATTCAGGCTTATCTGCCCAGCTAACACCACAACATTTCTTAGGTGTTTGCCAGAAATGGTTTTCCCAACCTAAAGCCAGTCCAGAAGATCATGAATTCTCCCAAATGGTAACACAGACCAAAATGATGGAAAAGATTGCTTGCACACACCCACATTCAATATTTATTTTAAAGTTTCACCAAAAATCCAGTTTCATTGTGGTACTGGAAGCTTCATCCATACCAGCTCAGTTTTAGTTTTAACACTTGGTTTACCCAACTCAAAACCTGAATCCTCCAGAAGGTGAAGCTAATGTATATATTTGTAAGCTCAAAAGAATATGAACATGAAGCCATAGATCACCATGCATTAGGAGAGGCAGGCAGTTATGTTTCACATTATACTTTACTTTAATTACAATATACACTGTATTAATGCTGGCCATGAGATTTCAGGACATACACACACACATACGCACACACAAACACATGATCACAAATTTATAGGTATACACACATATTATTAATAGGAGGAACAAATTACCCTCTTCTTGCTTCTCTAAACAAAGGGAGCTTTCTTACAAACCATCTACAGGGAATAAATGCACCAGCAGATACACAGTGACTTTAAATAAACCCCAGATAAAAACAGTAACTTCTCTAAGCCAATTATATCTGCAACATTCTCTGGGCTAGTAGAAGACAGACCTTTATCATTATATTTTTCTTAGTCATTATTTAATAATACACAGTCATTTTTGATAGGCATGAAAATAATTAACACTTTGAAAGCACATAACTTGTTGGTGATTTTCTTCCTTTGATATTTACTAGAAATTTAATTTGTTCATGAGACCATAAAACAAAATGTTTCCACTGAATTTAAGGAACGTTTTTCTATGAACGAGTATCTAACAGAATTTTTCTGAAGACATGCTGACCTGTTGCCTTAAGATTTGATACTGACATGCATTGGTAGTACATTTCAAAATGAGACATCATGAAAGCAAATTGGAATAAATTAGAGAGACAACCCGTAATTTTTCTTCAACAAGGGCTTCAGGTACCTCTAAAATAGATCTTTCCAGCATCAGTAGAATTACACCTGAAATCAACAGGGTATTATTTCTGGCCTTGTGTTCTATCAGAGATTCAGACTGACCAAGTTTCTGAAACCATGCCTAACCTAAAGTATTTACATGGCAAAGCTGGAGTCAGTAGAATTACTTAGCTTCTTGAAAATAAAACCCTGCACACTTGCATAATCTTACCCCATTTCTAAATACTTGTTTATTATTATGCTGAATTACTGACCTCAGATCCCAGGCTCAGCCCTCCTGTGCAGACTGGCTGACTTGCTGAGCTCAGCTGTGATGGATGTCTCATCAATCCACCCTGCTGGGAAATAACAAGTTTGTTTTCTTCCAGCCCCTCCCCCAGTAGTTTGGGGCTCTTCCTAAAGGTATTTGTGATAAATATTTTGAAAACTCTTCAGCTTAATAGTCCTAAGAGATTTTTCTGATCTGCTTTTGTTAACAAAGTGGGAATTCCAGCTCCATCTCTATTCTGTTAAGTACAGGAAACAAAAATTGAAAAGAACAAAAAATAGAAAAAAGAAAGAAACCAGATCCTTCACTAACAAGATGTTTCATAATAGTCTTTAAAAGAAACGTATATATATAATATAAAAAGTTTTCTATTAAGGACTTATACAATATGAAATTAATATTACAAATTTCCTGGCATGTCAGTCATTTAGGATATAAGAAAGGTTAAGTCCTCAAATCACTCTCTTGCTTTCTTCACTTCTTTTCTGCTTTTTGGGCCTGTAGCTCCAATTCTGCTTAAGAGAGCAGAAGATAGCAATTTCAGGTTTTAATACAGATGAGGCTGACGTGGGAAATCCTTTGGCTTTTGTATCATTAGCATGTTAGGAAAAAAAGAAGTACCAGTTTCAAACAGGGCAAGCCCCCATTCGTTTATCAAGTGTGCTGCCTCTGCCAGAAGAGATGTTAATCGGCTGAAATGGAGAATTTGCTGTGCAAAGGGGCTGCCACAAGAGGGAGGTCCCATTGCACCCAGCTGGGCTCGCTCACCTCAGCTGCCCGGAGCATCACTCAGCCATCATCAGTCCATCCCCCTGCCGTGAGAGCTGCGAGCCACCCGCCTCTCCTCCCCTGCTTTTCTCGAGCCCATCTTGCACAAGGCAGGTGCCGTCGACCTGGAATGCTCTCCCTGCCCTTGGCACTTCATCTCACCTTTCCCTGCCTGTGCAGAAACCATCCGTGGGCTGAAAGTCATTTTGGTTGCACATCACTCCTGAGCTGGTCCAGGTCTCAGCTAGCTGGGAATACACGGGGAATATGTTACAGACAAGCAATCCTGCTTTCACAGGGGCAGAAAAGGCATACAGTTCTTGGAGTAGTATCTGTTCATCACAACTATTCATCACAGTGACACCGAGGCAAAGGAGGAAGCAAGTTACTGTAGTGTGATATAAATGTACTAAAAGAATCCCTTAGGATGCCAAATCATTGTGGTCCTCCTCCCCACACAAATTGGTCCCCTCTTGTCTTATCTAGCTCTCATGTTATATGAGTTCTCTCCTCTGCCATGATGATGTATTTCATTATTTTTAAAAACTTATCTGGAAAACCTAATTTAAAAAGTAATAAAAAGTGTTTCATTAACGTGGCTTTACATTTCCAACAATGGCACAAGAGCTTGTGGGTTTGGAATTTTTTGTCCAGTATAAATCAACCATGTATGGGGCCTTGATATTATTTTAAGCAGAGATACTAGTTCTGACTTCCAGACACTCTGTTACCTCTTCTTTTCTGACACAAACAGGAACCTTCACAGGGACCATCTGATTCTGCAAAAGAATTACAGGGACACCCCTCAAAATCCTGTGCATCTCTGAGCCCATGATCCAGCAGAAGCCCTAGGGCTATTTGGCACAAATCCACGGCTGGTGTGATTTGTCAAATCCTCATGGAATTCACTGAAGCTTTAAGAGTATGTTACAGCAGAGGGTCTGGCTCATGCAAATGAAAGCAGAGCTCCTCTGGGAGCTTTTAGGAAGAGGTTAAATTATGCAAGATCCTCAAGATCCTCCTGCTATGACTGGATTGTCAGGCAGCTTTCCGTCTGGTTTCTAAATAAAAGAAAAAGAAACCAGTTGCTTTTCAGGCAAAGAGATCCTAGAAAAAAACCCCGTGATTTGTTTTCCTACAGAAATCCTCTCAAACCTAGAAGAAGGGGAAATCCAGCAGTAGCAAACCCTCTGTGTCTGGGGAGGCTGGACAGGAGTCAGTAAAAGAGGCTCAACTCCTGTGAAGAGCGTTCTTCTCCTGATCTTCTCATGTTGTGACCTTCATTTAAGTCCTTTCAGGCACCTCCTAAAAAGCTGAAGGGACCATGCTGAAATTTTCCTTCTGGGATAGCAGGAGTATAAGGCAGGAAAGGAGCCCTGGAAAAATGTTCCTCAAAAAAAAATCCTCCTACCTCAGAATCTGTACGAAAAACATGCCCTCGTCTTGGTTTTGCACATACATCCTCTAAACCACAAGTCTTTTCATATAAACCCTTTACAACAAAATCATTCTCCATTTAAGTCCTGCATGAATGTGTTGATTCATTTCATGCTTTGGATTAGTCCAGGAGTTTGTTGTTTTAATAATTTTTCTTCTTGTCCTTGGAAACTTCACAAGGACTTCATTTTTGGATTTCATTTACTCTGCATAAATGGAGTAATGCGTTGGCAAAAATGTTGTGCTGCCTCTGTTCCCTAAAAGGTGCATGGGAGATGGGTAGACATGTCTATATCTGGTTAGAAATCAGAGCAGTTTTTCCAGTGCCACTTAGCTACTCATGCAGTGCAGGGTTCAAAGGACCATGATGCACACCATTTTTTGGAGGAACAAGAGCCTGGTCTCCTCAAAGCCTGTTCCCAGAGATGTCAGCAATGAGGAGGGATGATACCAGAGCAACATGCACTATCTGAGCAGCACCGCTGCTAAACACCTTTATGTTGTTTTTTGGAGAACACTGACAAGCTCACCTGGATCCAGGATGACTCCAAGGATGTGCTTAGCCTGAGACACGAAGCTGGTGAAAATGGCAGTGAGTCTTTCCCACAAGGCTGCTGCAAATGGGGTGCTCTGTTCTGACACACCTGGGCAATATGAACACCTTTAAAAAAACAATCTTTACTGGTTCTGACATGACAAGAACCAGTGGAAGACTGTGAAAGACTGAGGGGCTCTGTCCTATGACTGATCTGAGGTTTCTGAGCCAGCACACCTCCAGGACCTGCCAGTGCACATCCTCCCCCTGATTTGGTTTAATTCTTCCTGGCAGGGGACCTGAATTAGGAGTTCTGTGGCAATCCTTCAGCTAAAACAGACTAACAGCATATACAGATCTTGTCGTGTTCCTTCAGAGCAAATTCCCAGCTGTGTCTTGAGGTTATGAAATAGCAACAGGAGAGTAATAAAAAAGCAATAGTTATTTCTCTGAGGACCTTGTGCCCCCCACCCTGGGTAGGGATTACACAGATAAAGGTCATTTTTACTGGCAAGGCACTGACTTGAGCATCCCCAGCAGCACAGTATTAGTCTCACACAACTTCTTCCAGTGAGACTTCATCATCCTTGCAAGTAATTAATGCCCACCCTGAACAAAAAGCATAGGACATGTATTTAGCACCATTTTACTGCCTTCAGTCATAGTCCAGACCTACCCTTCTCCATGGGAGCAAGAGAGTTATTTTCAAAGTCTGCAAAGAGCAGAGAATTTTTTTCCAGATTATATTAAGATAATGAGACTCTCTTTCCTCGTGTTTGCAGTCAATGCTGCAGGTGAGTCCTTACTTGCTGAGCATTTCCATGCTGCTCTGTCAGAGTTCACTCCAGATCCTGGTACAAAAGTACAGAATAAAACTACAGCATTGCAGAAATTACTTGAGGGCAAGGATGACCTCTGCATATATATATACTCAGGTTAACATGTAGCCCCTGGTGGATTTTTCTGGCTTTGTAGGAAATTTGTTTAAACTCAGATATACTCAAAAGTCAGGCTGGATCACAGCTGGGCTGAATCCAGTTTTATGAAGGATGCCTGAGACATCCTGGAAAATATAAATATGGTTGGTTTGGCTTTTTTAAAACACCTAATTTTCTTTAACAGTTCAACAGAACCAAGCAAGTGTTTGGAAGTGATCTCTAACTTTTAAATGTCTCTCTCGGATATATCATTAAAGTTGTCTCTGACAATTCACAGGTTTTAGGTCCTCATCAAAATATCCACACACAGGTCAGGTATTATTATTATTGATCGAAAACCCTCTCAAGTAAAGATTACTTATAGATGAGATGAATATTGAATAAATGTAATCCATGGATTAATTAGCTAAAGCCCTATGTTAATCAGAAAGCAAGAAAGGGAGAAACACTAGCTCATTAAGCATTTACAAGTATGTTGTATGTGCTTCCAGGATTCAGTTACCCTTTCTCCATAACACAACTGTTTTTTATTTAACACTTGGATGTGTGTGAGACACTCACTGTCTTTGTATGCTAGAACTCAGAATGGTCAAATCATATAGTGTTAGTCATCACCAGTGTGAGGAGAAAAATGCTAAATAGTATAGGACAAAATATTAGTGCTACAACTCCATAAATTGCATACACATGACATTTACATAAGTAATAGTTGGATTCGTGGCTGTGCATTACTTATTCACACCTTGTGTGGAAGAACTCAAGAGGTAAAAGACTCATCCATTAATCTCCTCCCCCCAGTCTATAATCCTAAGAAATCCTAAGCCCTGCAAGACACTTTATCCTCTTAGGAAAATCAGGCTCATAAGCTGAGAAATGGTAGTGTGCTTGGTGCTGGAGAACTGCTGATGAGTTCCCCATTGTGTGGCTATGCAAGCTCTGGTGAGCCCTGCACAGATCTGTCACCTGTGTGATGGACACACACAGACATGGAAAGTCCTCGTGTGCCACCTCTCTCGCAGCCCACAAGATCTTACTGCTCTCCCAGGCCTGCCATGCTGGGGTCTTGTAGCAGTTTTTTTGTATATTTTTCCTTTGGATGGAGCACCTTCTACCATCAAAGACGAGTGTCAAAAGGATGTGAAATGAAGTACATTTTTCTTACTTCACATACAGCTTTTTGTAGAATACCCTGCCTTGTGTTTTTTCCTCATGAATAATTCCGTATTGCAATATCTTTTTTTCTTTGACCAATGCTATTCAGTGTCCACAAACTATAAGCAGAGTATCACAGAAGCAAAACCAGCATGGAAGTACAGCAAGATCTCTATCTGCCTAATTCTGGGGGAAATTACAGGTGTCTAAGCACTTACGAAAAGGCAAACCAGGCTTGCAAGACAATCTAACCATTTTGCACTTTTTCTTGGTCTCAGCTTACATGACACCACTTTGTTGCACTGAATCCCACTCCTCTCCTCCCCTGGCTGTACTGCTCAGCCTTCCTCTGCATTATGACCTCCAGCACTGCTTGCTCCACCCCAGAAGTGATGATGGCTCTGCAGGTCTGCCACATGTTCCCCCAAGGACATGTACCACACAGAATCAAGATTCTAAGGTATCTCATCATGCTTGTGTGGCTGCACATCAGCCTCAGGGGGACCATCACTTCCAGAGGAGTCAGACAGCATCAGATGGGGTAGGTTATTTATTTTCCTTGAGACTCTAAGGCAAAGGGAGCAGCATATCATATGCAAAGGGTCTGTTGCACCACAGGCTGAGTTGGAAAGGTTATGTAGGGATTTCTCCTTAAGGGTAAGTCCTTGGGCAGACACTTTAATATCACTCTTCATTAGGAAATAGTTGCTTGGCATTATGCAACTCCCTCCTCTCAACTCATGAGTTGGAAGCATGAAAGATAAAGCTCCCTACATATGCAAGAGTGAAATGCTGCCACCCAGCCTGTAACAGTGCAGTTTTATCATGGTCAGTCCTACTGCCTTTGGCAGTACAGGCATGGGGGAGCAAAGCAACATCCAAGCAGAGCTTATTGCAAATATGTTCATCCATACCGATGTGCTGCTTCAGGGAACTGTGTAAAACAGCCCCCATTCCTGCTCTGTCCCAAATGCTGGCACCCCTCAGCTGTCACCCATACTGTGAGGGGAGTGCAGGGCAATCTTATCCCCACCATGGGGAAAGGGGTGCCCAGGGCCTCTCTGACTGCTGTGGAAACACCACACCTTGCCCTCACTGCCGTGAACAGATTGTAAAATCAAAGAGCAGGCGTTTCAGCTCAGGGCAAGAGACAGAGCTGTTACCTGGCCACACATTTTGGTAGTAAAATGAACTTGCGGTCTCCATCATTTTTCAAAATCAGGTACTTGATACCTACGGATATGCCAAGTGGCACAAGCAGGCTTGGAGCCTGCAGCTGTCCCAGCTCCAGTGCGGATTATGGGTGAATCACTGACTCTGTGGTGGAGTAGAAACCAGGACACTCAACTCTGCCAATGAGATGCTCACATGAACATTCCTCGAGCATGCAAAAAGCGTCTGAGCATGCCTTGGTGGGAAGGAAGGGGCCAGGTCTGTGAAAGGACAAAGAGTAATGGTTTTGAGCTAAAAGAGGGTCTGTTTAGATTAAGTACAAAAAGAAGTTTCTCACAATGAGGGTGGTAAAGCACTGGCACAGGTTGCCCAGAGAGATGGAGAATGCCTCATCCATGGAAACATTCAAGGTCAGGTTGGACAGGGCCATGAGCAACCTTGTCTAGTTGAAGATGTCCCTGCTCACTGCAGTGGAGTTGGAGCAGATGGCCTTTAAAGGTCACTTTTTGCCCAAACCATTCTGTAATTCCACAAGGCAGAAGCAATGCTATCATTGGTACAGTATTAAGGGGTAGAGGGTGGGGTATGATGAGCATCCACACCCCTTTTGCCTCCTGCCACACGATTCTTCAGAAACTCAATCTTCATTTAACTAGAAAAGATTTGTCCCTAGAATCTCTGTTTGGGAAAGAGATGCTTGGAGCTGAGGCAACTGAAGTTTCTTGCAGAAAATCTGTTCCAGTAGCCTCCAGCAGCTGGGAATTTCTCCTTTTTTTCCTGGAGCGGTATTAATTCAATGACCTAGCAATCACATTGGAAACAAACCACATCAACATATAGAGTTACAGGTGAAACTCTTTCACTGGGAAGACCTTCAAGACACTATCACTGTCTCCAAGCCCAGTCAGGCTCACTGGTGTGGGGAACACAATGAAAATGCCCTGTGCAATGAACTTGTAGGGTTAGAGCTGTTAATAATGTATGGGCATATACCATACATTATGTATTAAGCTCAGAAGAGCTGAGCTAAAATCAAACATAGATCAAACAATCTATGGGATTGGACTTAAAGTACTTGAAAGGTGCCCTTGGACCCAAATTCAGTGAGCAAAAAGTAGCAGAGAGAGGTTCAGACTGGCACTTTCTCAGTCACTACCCTTGATCCAGAGCAGGAGTCATCAGCACATGTCAGTGGTGGCAGCAGCCTCAAGCTGATCTCCGCAACATTCCTCTTTTGGGAGGGAAGGAAAGAATTAACACTCCCTGTTAATCCTTGGAAAAAAGTCATTATGCCAGGTCCCCAAGGGACACCTGTGCAAGCCAGGGGTCTGCAGCATGTTTTGTAGATGGTGTGAGGGTAAGCTCTCCTTTTGGAAAACCAAACCTGCACTTGGATGCACCCTCAGACACTATCTCTCAAAGCTACCGCTGGGGCAGACGGTGCAGGTTTTACTCTGGAGATTGCTCACACAAACCTATTCTTGGCCCACTGAAAAACAGCAAGCTGCAGAATGCAATACAATACTTTGTCGTACTAAAGGACCTTCCAAATGAGGGTCTCACATTAATTAATTAAGCCTCAGAGAACCTAGAAGGAAAATCTATCCTATTTTACCAGCAAGTGCAATGAGTATGCTAAGGTCATACAGAATAGAGGAGCAAAGGAAAGAGAGATCCTGGTATCCTGACTCCTGACTCCTTGCTGCATCTATTAGCTCATGAATCCCCTCCAAGGGACACTCATGGAGGACAAAAGGTGACCCACAGCTGTGTCCCAAGGGGCACTGGCTGAGAGATTTAATAAGATGCAGGAGAATGACTAACGGGGTTACACAGATTGACACAGGTCAGTAAAGAATATGGCATTAAGAAAATTGATCCTTTGCAAGCCTCCAGCCACATGCTTATGTCAGAACCAGACGTGACTTGTGTCTGTGTTTCATATGACACCACCAAGTACCCACCAAAGGGCTTTCCTTCATGTTTAAATAATGAAATGCAATGTAATGCCAACAGGTGCTTTTTTCAGAGGGAGAAGGGAGAAGAAGGGAAAGTGTTTGGGTGCGCTGAGGCAGAGCCCAGGTTTTCCTTGCCTCTCCCACCCCTCCCTGTCCTCATGGCTCATGAGCAAGAGGTCACCGACGGCTGGACGTGCCCATCTGTCTGCAATGCCAAGGAGACTAGGCACTGGAAGCACTGGAAGAGAGAGTAACCTGTGTATGACTGGGGTGTGTGTGCAGCGTAGCAGCTACAGTGTCTGTGCAATAGCCAGGAGGCTGCCATGGGGAAGAAAAAGAAAAGTGCTTTACAGGTCATCCTGGAAGATGGTTGGTATCACTGTGAGATCATTTCAGTTTGCATGCTGCCAAATATTTAACTAAACTTCTTGGGGCTTCCCAAGCACATCATTTTGCATCTCTCTAAGATCATACAATTTCAGTTTGCTTGGGCAGGGAACTTCTGTCAGCCTGCCAGACTAAAGTAAATATTAAGAGCATCGCTGCAGGAAAAGAATATAATGTATAATCAATAAGGGATGTTCTGCCAAGCTCAGATAGAACTTATGGGTTAGCTGTGGAAAGCATCACATATGTAAATTCCAGCACCACAAACGCAATTACTCTTCGTTCTTTGTCTTGCAGCTGGAATAGAGTTTGATGGACAAGTCGAAACTGACACAGAGAGTGAAGGTAATGTAGAGATTAACAAATGTGGTCATGTTTGAAATACAAGAGGTGATACCTTTTCTTTTTCTCTCTGACTTGTGACTTGCTCTACAACACGAACTCTTTCATGAGCTACTTGCAAGAAAGCAGATTTTTCCCTTGAGGTTTGACGTATAATAGAGATAGGTAAACTGCCACTCTTGAGCAGTCTGTCCTCTTTTATCCACGTTCCCAGAGTTGGAAGCTGTCGGAACACACATCCCTTGGGAGTCACCCCTAGTAAATCAGGCATGTGCAGTAAAGCACAACTCTGTGCACAGCTGCGTCTGCTTTGGACTGTAGTGAGGTACTGCTCGCCCTCCCTGAAATGCTTGCTTAGACCATAATACACTGGGATCTTGATTAATTGTGGCCACAAGGAGATAAAAATGAAAATAGGTTGAAGGGAGACTTATGGCTGTGAGGGAAATCAGGAAAAGCCCATGACAGGATTAAAAACACCTTTAACTCTGCATGTATAGTGTAACCAAAGACAGAGAGCTAAGCGCTAAGATCGTAACAGCACTGGATAGGTGACACAAGTGTAGCTGTTACTGCAAAAAATGGTTCACAACTGTGTCTGTGTTATTCATAGAATATGAGAAACTAAACAGCAAACTACTGGGATTTAATTTTTTTTTTAAATAATATCTACTTTTCTATATAGGTGAAAGAGGCAGTAAAATAAAGGCAACAAATTAATGCTTCACATTTGACCTAATATTTGATAGGTTGCAAATAAAAAAATTGTAGATCATTGACTACCCAAAATGAACATTTTCCCAAAGAGAGCAGGAGGTCCTTTGACCTAGATTGTTGGCCAAAATTCAGCTGAGATGGACCATTACATACTAACTGAAACCTGCCAAATGGATTCTGAGAAATTAATGGAAAGATCCTTCTCATTCAGTGGTTGTCAAATGTGACAACCATTGGCTACTAATTTTTTACCACTAACAAGCAGAAACTATTTACTTGTCATTAATTTCTAAATTTTCACCAAACCAAAAATGCAAATACTCAAATTCTTTTTGCTTTTATTTTTCTCACCTTTTAGGTTCCTCATTTTATACTCTGGGTCCCATTCCAGCACAATTTCCTTCTTCTGTTCCAGTATCTCCAACTCTTTGCTTTCATCAGCCAGAGATCTTGGAAGATTAGAAGCCAGAATACTCTGGAAAATTTACTATTGGTTTTAATAGACTTGGTAGTGAAAGAGATGGAGAGACTTGGGGGGTTTTGAATGTTTTTCCCCCTTTCCATAATATTCTGCAATTAAATCATGCTCCATTTCAATCCTTTAAGCTGAAAGCACTTCTGACTTCTGAAAAGAAGAGGTTTTTAGTTTGCAATGCGGTAAGAATGAAATGTGCCTCAGAGACTATCTGGTCTCTTGCTTCTCTGAGTATAGACTATTCAATACAAAAGAAAACTCAGAGAAACAAAACCAGATACTGCCTGTGCTGTACCTTTTCTCTCTATAAATAGAAGAACTCCATTCCCAGCCTTGGAAAGTAAACATCTTTCAAGGGCATCTCATCAACAAGTAACAGACTGCAATTTCTGTTTCCTTTGTTCTGGTGTGTTTGCAGGTCGGAGAGATAACTGTCTGTGCTATTTGATGGATGGGCTTTTACATTTGTAACTAATTTCCAATTTTGTTCAGGTCACATATAAGTCACTGATGTGCTAAATTGCTCTGTCTTAAATAGGAGTCACACAGCCAAAGAGTTATCCATGGTTTTTGGACAGGGCATAACACAAAGCCCATCGAGATCAACAGGCACCTGCTCTTTGAATTTGCCAGGGTTTGCATCAGGTGTTCTGGCTGCCCATGCTTTTCTGAGGAATCTTTATTTTGCCAGCACAGATTACCCAATGTAATTGTTTTTTATCACTAGCAGAAGATGAAGCAAAGGACAAGACTATTAACAAACAGCCCATCAGGGAAACTGGCAGAGCAAGCAGACTTCAAAGCAAAAAGCAAGAGAAAGACAAAGAAGAAAAAGAAGACAAAGAAGAAGATGAGAGCAAAGAGGAAGACAGTGGCAGCCAACAAAACAGAGCTTCTAGGAGAAAAAATTACCAAAGGAAAAACAGAGATGGAAGAAAGGCAGGAGAGGAAGGAAGCCAGAAGAAAGAGAGAGGCAAAATGTCTCCTACCAAAGATCAAAAGGAATCAGAAAACAAAGAAAAGAAAACAACCAAGAAAGGGAAGGAGGGGGAGAACAAACAGAAGAAAGACAGGAAAAACAGGTAATTTAAGAGTCCCTGACTATGCCTTGTTCAGACTGGCAGTGATATTGATGTGCCAGTGGCATATAGATCAGAATGGCAAAACCAATAGACTCCAAGTAAGTTACTGCTCTCCTAAATGAGACAGAAGAGTGGAAAACAGTGTAAAATGCCACATAGTCAAACTGTTTCTAAGTCATTATACTTTCTCAGCCAGGATCAGATCTATGCACACAGTGGAGTCCTAGCACCTACAGCAGGGCTAGAAAAGCACCCCTAAAGAAGGCAGCTTGAGAAATTCAGATCTGGACACATTTTTTAGGTTGGCCTGTGGAAACATTTCAGTTACAACGAATCCCTCACGTTTTCAAATCTCTTCCTCTTCCAAATCTTGCTTGTCCCAAACTTTGTCTTCTCCCATATCTCCCATTTTGTTCTGAAGGCATGAAAACCATGAGCTGTAGAGACAGCTGTAGCCCCAGCAGCTGTAGGAAATGCTTCTATAGCTGAAGTCTGGTCCAAAGCACTACTTTGGGTGAATTGTGGTGGAGCACAATTGCCTCATTATCCTGGCTGGAAACAGCCCTGCTCTGAGTGGCACTGGCATCACACTGAGCCAGGGGATGGCTAGGCTCTGTGCCCACACCAGAGTGGGATCCCCAGGGCCATCACTGTGCCTACCCCAGGCAAGACCTTCCCTCTAACCCCTGTGAGTTTTTCTGTTCTGTGTCCTTTATTTTTTGTCTTTCCAGTACCTCTTCTGCTTCTTCCCACTCATCTGATGAGGAGTCACTCTCAGAGGAAGAGCTCGCCATGCTGATGGAGCAGGTGGAGCAAAAGAAAAAACTGATTTCCACCATGAGGAACAAACCCTGGAGGATGGTGAAGAAGCTCTCGGTGCTCAGGTACCCATCAAAATGGGAAGCCCCACTCCTGGGGTCTTTGCTGACTGCTGTCAGATGCACTTTGTCTTTCCTTGAAATTACATATTTGCTGCTGCTGTAATACTGCAGTATCAGAAAAAGTGACTGGCAGAACCTGGCCAGCCTGTCTGGGTTCAAATGATCAGAGTTAAAATGTGGAACCTGATTTTCAGCCTCTGTAACCAAAGAACAGACAAAGTGCAAATCTGTTCAACTGATACCCATGGCCAGGTCATTCTACCCTCGTATTTAAAACCAAATGACTCACTACTGTCGGGCTACTTGTTAAAGCAAACTCTGTACCCTGGTTTGCTTATTCATGTCTTTTGTCAGACAGAAATCAGAGCAGCACAGTGCCCTGTTACTGCACAGTCCTGAGATGGGACTCCATACCTTCATCTTATTTCTGAACTACAGCAATCATCACTGCCTACTAATGAACCTTAAAAAAAATGTTGTATTGCTTGTGCATGGGTCTCCAGAAAGGCTCTCAGCATGCTGTGCATTCATTGTTTATATTTAGTTGCATAAACTCAACCCTGAGACAAGAAAATATTAGCCCCTTTGCACAGATGAGAGGTGTAAAACATAAAGAGCAAAACAATACATTCAAGAGTTAGAAATCTCACTTTAGGTTTGCAAATGAAGTCACAGGTGATTTTCCCAAGGTTACAGGCTGAACTAGGCTGAACCAAGTGGAAGTCCATCTTTCCCACAGGCGTAGGATGGCAAAGAACCTCCTAGCCCCTGAAATTTAATCTCTTGTCATTGGCAACACCAATATACAATAAAATTTTACTCATAAGCTCAGCATACTCAGCATAACAGCATCTACCTAAACTATTTTCTCTGTATTTCCCTTAGAAATCCTATTCTAAAACTGATTTCATTTTGCAGCTTGATTTTACTCCTGACTAGTGTACACTCATTTCTCTGGCACTAAGATTATTCCCTTCAGCTGTTTGCACATCTGTGATATTTATCCTGGGAGGTGTTCATGGAGGGAAATTCTGCATCCTCTTGGAGTTTATTTTACTAGGCAATGTTATTTTCTCCTTGACCAATGCATCAGGAGAGAGAAATTATAACGAGCTTTCAGGCTGGGAGAGCTCTGCAGGGAGAGAAATGGGCAGGCTTTTGGTTTGCCCGCAGGGAGAAGTGTGGAGCAAGATTTGGGGCACATCTCTACACAAACATAAGTGTTTTGGGGAGCTGCTAGCTAGTCCTGGGTGGTTGTCTGAGCTCTACATGGCACAGCAACAGCATCAGCAGAGAGCAGGTGTGGAGAGACACCAAGCCCCACCTTTGTACAAGCACAGCTGCGCATCCCACTGGTGCAGGCAGAGGTGAAAAGCTGAAGACCCCTTTGCTGTTTTAATAACCTACTTGTTTATTTTCCAATTAGGGAGGCACAGGATTTTGTAGAGAAGTTTGAAGGAGCTCTGGGAAAAGGAAAGGGCAAAAAGTTGTATGCATACAAGATGATGATGGCGAAGGTAAGTGCTACAGTGATATCAGGGAAAGGCTTGGATACTCAGTTATGTATTCAGCACATTTTTAGGTTTATTGACCTCTATTTGGCAAAAGAGGCACAAGGAAACCAAAATAAAACTTCCTTCCTGCATTCAAAAAAATACTTCTGCAATATTGCAGAAAGAACCTGAACCTCATTGTGACCTTTCCTGAAGCAAGGGAGGGTTTGCAGGAGCAGGGAAAACCATGGCTTTCTGGTCACAATCTCCAAAACCTTGATCTGTGAGAAAAGTTATCCCTAAAGGGGAAGGAGACCATGCCAAACTCTTCTTCTACCCCTAGTCCTGTAAAATTTTATCTTCTCCAGTGATGAGGAGATAACAGGGAGAATGATGGCTGTGTTACAAGACTGAAGTTTGTAGCCAAGTTGCATGTTGTCATGGAGATTACATTGAGAAGTGCAAAACAGAGCCAGGCTTGAGATGGTGAAATCAATGGGAATTTAGCTGCTGGCCTGGTGAGGAAAGATTCAAGCTCAGTGTTTTATCAAACTAATTTTTGGTTTAAGTAGAGTTTGTTCTGAACCAATTCTTTCAATCCAGAGCCAGGTCTGAATTTTCCACCCCTATATAATCTGATCAATGCATAGCACAAGTGCAGCTTTCCAAAAGCCTGGAAAGGTTAAAACTCAGATCACAAATGTGAACACTTGGGAGTGGGGGGATTTTGGATTGAAGGGAGTTTCTGAAATAGTCCAAAAGGTAAGATCCAGACCAGAGTTCCTGCTTTGGACTTCATACCCACGCCTAGCCATGCTACCAAACTCTGGTATTAGAAAGCCCTGCAGACAAAGCAGAATGCTTTTCCCACCTCTCTGCTCACTGCAATGTTGTCTTCTTTCAGAAATGGGTGAAATTTAAGAGAGACTTTGAAAATTTTAAGACACAGTGCATACCCTGGGAGATGAAGATAAAGGAAGTGGAGAGTAAGTTGAAGTTGCTGTATGGTGGCAGTGTGACATTTTGTAAGATAGCTTTGTCTTCATCCAATAATGTTCCAACTTCCTGGTTCACAGTCTCCATTCACCCTGGGCATCAGTGCCAAACAAGGAGCACGCACCTCTGGCAGCTCCAGTTCTGGGGGGCTTATGCAAAATGTGTTGGGGAGACCTGAGGGTAAAGGGTTGCTGAGCACAGTTTAACCCTCCTAAACTCCTAACCATTAAATGTCTTCTGCTTTAAGGTCACTTTGGCTCCTCAGTTGCTTCCTACTTCATATTTCTGCGGTGGATGTACGGAGTAAATCTTGTCCTTTTTGGTTTAATATTTGGACTGGTTATAATTCCAGAGGTAAGTGCTTAGTTCTCCTTTCAGCGATAACTTTCCCATTGCTTGACAGAAACATGACATTGACAGGACAAACAAATGTCTTATAACAGGCATTGTTTTAGAAAAATGGAATGCCTGAGGACAATTATATACAAAGACTTACTGACACAGGAGCAGAAATCGGATTGATAACAGGAGACCTAAAATGTTATCAAAGATCCTGCCCATCCAGCAGCTGAAATAGGAGCTCAACAATCTAATTCAAGGCTAGATTTACATTTTGACTAAAGTGAAGAACATGGCACTCTAATCCTAGGTATAAGATCTGGTCTGCAAGAGCCACAGGAAAGAGATTGTGCTCTGAAAATAATTAAATACCCTCACTTTTGGGCCCTCTGAGGGGCATGACTGTGGGGCAGCAGTCATGGCACAGCCCTGCAGGGAACAGACAATTTCCCAGCACTTTGCCAACTAACATTCACTTGGGAAATAACCCCTTTTTTGTCCTTCCAATTCATATGATTCACAAGCAATAGTTTTATTTTTAGTTTTTCTATTTCTTACTCTTCTTGGAGAAGGAAAAGGATCTCATAGCCAGCTTTATATGATCGTTTATTGAAGAATTTTTTAATGTAGCCATTACAGCTCTGGCTAAATTACTCAGTGCAGTATTTAAAGGCTGTGCAATCCACAGACAGTGGCATCTGTTCTGTTCAATGCAGAATTTTATGGAGCAAAAATGCAGTGCAGAATCTCTCCTGAGGACCGTGCTTTTGTTCTCCTTAATGTGCTTGCTCACACTATGGAAAGGGAAAGCTCAGTTTCCTCCCAGGACGAGGAGACATAACCATTAGCACTGAACAATACAAATGTGTTTGGTTAGGAACGATGCATATGGCAGGAGCTTTTGTCTCTGAAGTGTGCACACTGTTACTCACTGCCTACTGAGCTGTTACGGTACGCAGAGTAGCTGGGCAATAAACATTTAATCATAAATTATTTTGAATGTAATTAGACAGCCCTAAAAACTAAGTGATAGATTATATGCTAGGGCCTTTCTAGGCAATGAATGCAAATGAGATATTTTGGTACAGGCACAAGTCAGAGTCTGCTTGTAAATGTACTAACTCTCCACAGCCCTTGGCATTCTCTGTCTGGACCTCAACTGCTGCTCCAGCTGCAAGACCTGCTTTGCATGGTGCCATGAAAACTGGTCTTCGCATCTTTTAGTCATATATTTTTTTCCCCCAAACCTAATTGCCTTTTACATCACCTTGAGAACATCTTTCAATTCAAGACTGAAAAATACAAATTATATTGCAAGCTTGACCCAGTGCTCTTGACTTCTCTCAGAGGAGGAGCTCTGCATAAATAGATGAAGCTAATCCTTTTACTGCATTAGACCCATGAAGTTCAAGCAAAGAAGTCCTTGCTAAACTAAGGACATTTCAAATGAAGCTGTTCATTGAAGGATACAGTTCCTCCACAAAACATTTCCTGTGCAATGGATGTGGCCAGGAAAAGGGAAGTCCTCTGTTTATTTGGGTGAAATTAATATTAAATATAAATAAGAATTTTATTAATAAATATTAATAAATATAATTAATACTAAGTAATAATAAATGAAATTAATGCCAAACATCAGGGTTTTTTAACTGCTGATTTAGCATTAAGAAATAAAACATATATCAAAACCAACTGAAAAGGAAGACTAACCAAAAGCAAACCAAAAGAGACTCCTTTAGAAAAAACCCCCAAAAAAATCTTCAGTGTTTTATACTATTTATGCATCACTGTTATTAATGTTCTCCAGGTCCTGATGGGAATGCCATATGGGAGTATGCCAAGGAAAACTGTACCCCGGGCTGAGCAAGCAACAGCTATGGATTTTTCAGTTCTTTGGGATTTTGAGGTAACCATTTTGAGTGTTAATCATAAAAGATCAGTTGAATACCTCCTAAAACCCTTCATAAGTTAGTGGTGCTACAAAGATTAATTTGTTCCAAGCACCTATTTCCTCCAGAAGAAGTCTAGAAAGTCTTTTAATGCAACAAAATCTTTGTGTATGCTGAGATTTCTGGCCAAACCAGCATATACACATGCAGACACCTGCATATGGATTTGAACCACTTCCATATCCAAATGTGCTGCCTAGCATATGTCACACGTGTGTGGAGACACAACAGCCATTTTGCTTCCAGCTGGAAAGGCAGCCAGCATCCAGGTGAAAAGCTGGAGCTGCTCCAAACCAGGCAGAAAGTGACTTAAGGCTGCAGATCCCCTTCACAACCAGGGAGCACCTTGCCAGACCACTGACAGTGACTGGGAAGGGGACAGTTCCCCATGTCCCTGCCCTCCCTGTTCTCCTGAAATATTTATATGAGCCTGGGGCAGGAACCAAAGTTTATGAAACAAAAGTTGCACCCAAAAGGAAATCCTGAGTTTCCAGCCATCTCTGAGTGCTTGGCTGCATCACCAACTCACCTCCCACCCCAGTTACTTTGAAGATTTAAACCAAAGGGATTAAGTGTTTTTAGGTGACAGACCGAGAAAAGGTATGTGTAGGGGGTGAAGAGTTTCTGATGTAACCAATACCTTGGATCTGACTTTCAAAGTTGTTACTTCTGGAAATATTTTGTTTTAATGCTTGTCAGCACCTGCCCACATGCTAAAAGCATGTGACCTAGTGCTTCTGTAATAAACCCCTCTGCAATTTCCTTAGCTAAAAAAAAACCAAAACAACCCCCAAAACCCCAAAAACACTAACTAAAAGAAAAAAAAATGAACCCAACCAAATAAAAACCAACAACAACAAAAAAAGCTACTTTGTTGTAAACCAGATTATTTAAATTAATGTATTAATAAGTCTTCAAATACTGGTCCAGGAACCTGCCAGGGCCAGGCTTTCATTTACCGCCCATTTTCTGCTGAGGATACTTTTAACTCTTCCTCTCCCAGCACTTTCCCCCACTTGACAAAATCCAAAATTCAGAGGTGAAATAGGGACATTTTTAATGGCAGTGCACCAAATGAAAAACTCATTTGAGAAGTGCACTGTAAAAATACAAGAGGCAGCATTTAAACTCATTAAGCCAGAAGAAAAAAGAGCAAAATAAAATTTCAAAACAAACAAACAAAAAATATGAAGGAGTGTTGATGAATTGCAGCTGCTAATTTTCTTTGGGGGACCACAAGTAAAAGATATTTCAGTAAGGAAACTTGCCTCTGGATGAGGCTGCACGTTTGCAGGAAAGGCTTCCTCCCATGACCTGCCAGTGGCCTGCCTCTGGCTTGGTGCACACATCTACATTCCCCTGCTGCCACTGAGGTGTCAATCCTCTGAACCCCTCTGCCATACAGGTCCCCCTCCAGTAGCCATTCCCTTGCTGTGTGACAGCAGGGAGGAATCATTCAAGCTGGAGAAGCATCTCCAGCTATGGGGTAACACTGTACACCAATACCCTCTGTAGCCAGGAGATGTCAAATGAAGCCCTTCACAGAGGTTTGCCCTCTGAAAATTAATAGAAGCTTATTCCAGGATGCTCCACAGGAGAGGTGCAGGGAGGGAAATATATATCAGAGTAGGCATAAATGAAGAGTCAATACCATTACCCTGAAAAATACCTTTCAAGGGAGAGGAGCTAGGGAAATGTATGCTTTGGCAGCAAGGAGGTCACATCACAGATTTCCAGAGGGGTAGAAAGGAATAAATCTCACTTGGACACCAGACACCATGTCTCATAAATGGAGTTAAAAGAACTTACTGGATGATGTGAGCAGAGAAACTCATTTTTCAGTCCCTGGCATCTGATGAATCACAAAGACAAAGGTTTGGAATTACAACCTGAGTAACAAACTTCAGTAGTACCTTCCAGGGACATTATATTTTATGAGGTTTTTTTCCACTGCACCTCCCCAGCAGACATTGTTTGTAACAGGCTACAAGCCCCAGGCAGCTGGGCTGTGGTGTGCCAGCCACAGTCTCACTGTGTTTTCCCCAGTGGCTCAGCAGCACTGGCAGAAACACACAGAGTGGTCCTGTGGCACTGCACTTTGTGCAGGGCAAAAATGCAGCTACCATGGCACCTGGGGGTACCAAGGTTTTTTATTAGGTTAGGAATTAACAGCCTAGGGTTTCGGGGGAGCTTAGTATAATTGAGTAAATGAAGGTGGTCTGGAAGAAAGGCCCAGAAAGGTCATGGGATCTCCATCCTTGGAGATTTTCAAAGCTCAGCTGGACACAGTCCCGAGCCACAACACTTGCTTTTGCACTTGCTTTTTGGCTCTGCTTTGGAAGGGGGCTTGACTAGGCAGCCTCCAGAGGCTCCTTCCCATGTAAACCAATCCATGTCTCTAAACAAAATCCATTACACAGGCTCTGATACAAGCTTCAAGTTATCTCTTTCCAAAGGCTTGATCAGAGGGGAGCTTGCTCAGCTATCACAGCCAGACTGATTAAATACAGTTAAATTAGCAGCTGAAAGACAAGGGGCAAAAAACCAGAGAAGTACAATGTGCAATGATACACATCAACTTGGATGAGATATGACAGAAAAACAGGGAGAGATTGCTAATGTGAATTAGGTGATCTACATGCTTGTTTAATGCCTAACAGATTGTACAGCAAAAAATTGACTCACTTGATTCACGTGGTTGATATTGTGTCTGAGTTCTGTTTTCCACAGGAAAAGAATGCTTTGATTTTACTCTTTAGCTATATTTGCTCTGCAGGTGGCAGCCAGTAAAAGGAAATAAATCTGCAAGGTACTGAACAACAGCTGCCTCCTACCTGAATGGAAAAGTTTCATATCATGATGGGAAAGTCCTTTGCCACAGCATTTGTACAAGATCTGAGTGTTTGATTATTGGCTTAGAGAAGCAGGTGGGCTACAGCCACGAAGAGCAGTAAGGATGTTTTTCTGGGAGGAATGAAAGAGTGATGGATCAAAACTACATTTTAGTTTCAAGCCACTATCCTCTGACATGCTCTCCCTCATCTTCCCTCTCTTAGGAAGATAAATGCTTAAGAAGATGGATTTCAAAGGTGCCAGGGTAGCAAACAGAGAAGAATGACACCCTAATAATTTTTCCAAGTTGATTTTCCTTATTTTAAATCTTCAGTTTTCACTAGACTTTTCTTCTGCTTTCTTGCAGGGCTACATCAAGTACTCAGCACTCTTTTATGGCTACTACAACAACCAGAGGACAATTGGCTGGTTGAAATACAGGCTGCCAATGGCGTATTTCATGGTTGGGATCAGCATATTCGGCTACAGCCTGATGGTTGTTATCAGATCGTAAGTGCAGCTGACACTGCCCTTGCTGCAAAATCCACCCAGATGTGTCTCACAGCTGGGTTCCCCTCCATGGGCATGACTATCAACTTGGTCCTAGCCTTGGCTGGATGGCTGGAGGAACATGGGGAAAGGGGGCTGTGTGCCTGATTTTTTCATGGACTCAGCCTCCACCTCCACCACCCTGGCTCTGGTGGGCTGGGGGGACCTGGGCACTTCCCTGCCTCATCCATGTGCTCATGTGCACTCTTTTGAGCCCTTCCTACTCCAGCCATCTTCTTCCTTCTCCTTCTCTCCAGATCTCTTTAACCCTTCCTCCACCATTACTACAGGGCCATCAAACAGGTAGATTTTGTACATGAAGGAGGATTTTACTTGTGGTAAATTTCAAAGGTTCCTTTTGCATCCTTTCATTGCAAAGTAAACATTCCTGAAAGCCAACATGGGTCCCACAGATGGTGCAATGGTTGTAGAAAAGAGCCAAATGCTACCAGACTGTATTTGATGAGTCCCTAAACCAATCAGTGGAGTTTAAAAGTGGCCACAATTTCTGTGCCCCATGTGCACTGTCCCCAGACACCAGTGAGGCTCCCACAGCATCCTCAAAGGACTGAGGATGCAGCCAAAGCACTTGTCAGTGCTGTAAAGGTCTCTGCAAAGTTAAAAATAAAAAAAAAGCCCCTCTATCTCTGTCTGAAGGACACACCATGAAAAGGTCTTCCTTTCTTTGAAAGAAAGAATAAGCCCATGGATTTGTATTGCTTGCTGAAAAAGGCCATATTGCTGTGCAGCAGAAAGAGCCTCTTGAGCCTTTGGCTGGAGTGGGACATGGGGATTTGCTGTACATTTGCCATGAAATTGTAGCATCTGTTGTCTTGCCTTCCTTCAGGGACTGGTGCTTGGAACTCTAGTGGGACTCACAGAAGGATTTCAGGAATCAAATAATAGAGAGGAAACAGCAGAAGCCATATCTGCTCCTATGCTGATTAACAAGAATAATCCTTTTTCTCTCCCTGCATGACTTGCTGCAAGCTCTTTGGCTCCAGCACTGGGCAGCAAGTGAAGTCTCACTAAAAGTGCTGCAGTGGGTTTATTGGGCAGTGCCAGGGGGTTTTGACTAAATTTAACTAACTAAAGGCAGCCATAATCACATACTGTAGCCTAGGGCCCAAAAGCACCTTAAATAGAGTTTCTTCATGCACCAGCTGGTGGAAGCAATCTTTAACCTCCTTAATCACCTATGCTAGTTTTTCTCTATACTACTATTTTTAATACAAGACCTGTGTAGCCCTGAAGACACCATTTGGCTTCCATATACCTAAAGCCCAATGACACATGTTAATCATTCCCAAACCCCAAGAATGGTCACCCCACTCCATCTTACCCAAGATTTGCAAAGCTGAAGGATACATGGTGGCTCTGTGGGACACCATCTGACCATGTCTCTGCACACATCCTTACACAGGATGGCACGCAATGCCAACGAAAGCACAGCAGACGGGGACGACGAAAACTTCATTTTCAGCTGGAAAATGTTCACCAGCTGGGACTACCTCATTGGCAACCCAGAGACAGCGGACAACAAGTTTGCATCCATCACCACCAGCTTCAAGGTAAACCTAACTTTGTCTGCTCCTAGGGATGCTCCCACCACCTACCAATGGCAGAGATTTAAGGGGAAATCTGGATACCTGCTCAGCATCTCTCCATATGAGCAGGGCATGGTGCTGACCGATGGCAGCTCCAGCTTCTGTGACCCGGTTTCCCTTACTCCTTGTTTTTGAGTTTTAAAAGAATTTGTATTAATTTAGAGTGCCGTTCCCCTGGGATATGGCTCTTTGCCATTTGATGTCTTTTAGTCAAATCAGGATGTCTCTGTGAAGTGTATTCAACTACCAAGTTGGATATAGCCAGAATCCAATGTGTAGGATTGCATTTCATAGGGTGAAAAACCTTGTGATGTCGCCTTATGCTCGGTGCTGCAAAATATCCATTCCAATTTCTTGAACAGCCCTGGTTTTTTTAGGAGTCTATTGTAGATGAGCAAGAAAGCAACAAGGATGAGAATATCCACCTGAGGAGGTTCCTACGGGTTTTGGCCAATGTCCTCATCATATGCTGCTTGTGTGGGAGTGGCTACCTCATTTATTTTGTGGTGAAACGTTCCCAGACATTTTCCAAAATGCAAAATGTTGGGTGGTATGAAAGAAATGAGGTAAGGAAACTTTACTTCCAGGTTTTTTTTCCGGGATAATTTTCTTTGGACATCAGCATAATCATTGCCATGGGTTGAGGACAGCATCCAAGGCAGAGGAATTGCCTACCAAGGCCCAGGAGTCCCCTTCAGTACCTTTGCACTTCTTGTAGCTGGGAAGCACATGATCCCACTGAAAGTTCCTGGGGCAAATTAACAAACCCCGCAGAGAAGGGAAACTACTCTTATAATAAATCACAATAAAAGTCAATGGCTCTTCAGCACTTTCAACACTGACCACCATCTTAAGAAACAAGTTGCATATTAACACTTAAAAACTCTGTTGTACCAGAAAGCTCTAGAAATATTAGAATTGTCCATAATCAGGCATAACTTTAAAATCAAATCTTTGTCATACACCTTGAACTACAGGAATAAAATTTTAGAACCTGCAAAAAAAATTTCAATTGTTGAAGTTTTCTGTGTCTGACTTTGAAATGAGAAATTTAAATCTTTAAGCTCTTCACACACACAAAAGAATTTCAACCTATGGAAAGGTTTAATTTAAATGTCTACTACATTATCATGTATTTATATATCAAAGCCAAATGAAATTCAAAGTCATGCATTCTAACAATTCCTTTAGAAAACTTTAACAAGACAGAGCTTACTCACAAAATGCTTTGGATTTTTACAATGGACTTTTCTCAAAGTAAAAAAGAGATTATTAAAAAAAAAATTAACGTCTGACCCTTTCCTGGTGATAACATGAGATCTGAATAAATACAGTCCTGGATACTGTTACTTCTCCTGGACAGAAAAGCACAAAGAAGAGACCTGTGAGTCAGAGACTGCCTGCACCTGTACAGTCACAGTCCTCTGCAGGCCAGTGGGACCTGTAGGGCTGTAACAAAATGTAGAGCCTGTAAGTCATGCCTGAGCTAACCCTGACTGGCCAATGACCTCACTGACCACAGTATAACTTAGTATCTGTCATGATAAAGAGGGACAAAGATACCACTAGGACATATTCTCTAGAGCTGCAAAACTGAGCTCTTGACATGCTTTCATTCAAGTCTGTAAATGCCTACTGCAAAAGCAAAGGTGCTGAACGTGGAAAATAAACATTAGCATCGACTAATTATCTTTCTGCACACAAGCCAAGTCTTGCACTTCCTCTGAAACTAAAATAAGAACCTTGGAGCTGATGCAAGCAGTACTTGAGGAACCTACATATTCATGAGTCCGGACTGACAGGGAACAAATTCTTTGGAGCTCATCCCTTTGAGATAAGAGCAAAAGTGCTCCTGCAAGAGCAAGTCGTGCAACCTGGCCCTGAAGTCTGATGCTGTGCTGCCTGCACAGTAAGCAAAGCCAGAAGCTGAGTTTGCTTTGACTCCCTCCCCTTTATAAATCCTTCAGAAATATCCAACCAGTTGCCGGCAGCTCTTGCTCTGCTAAAAGTAAGATAGTCACTGTTGTTACTATTAGCAGTTATCTCGTTTTCCTCATGTGCCAGGTGGAAATTGTGATGTCCTTGCTGGGCATGTTTTGCCCTCCACTGTTTGAAACCATTGCTGCGCTAGAAAATTACCATCCCCGCATTGGGCTGAAATGGCAGCTGGGGCGGATCTTCGCGCTGTTCCTGGGGAACCTCTACACATTTCTGTTGGCCTTGATGGATGACGTCAATGAAAAAGTAAGAGCTGAGTGAAAAAGCCACGGTCAAATAGCATTTCCCAGAGTCAAGGGTGAACACACCCTGTCCCCACAGCTGGCAGGGGCAAGCATACCCTTGGCAGCAGGTGCTTTCTCTGTCGCCAGTCCTCCTGAGCATCGGCTGCAGTGCCCCAGGGACACTCACCTAGCAGAATCTCTGGCTTCCCTTTACAGCCCTGAAAAGAGCATAGTTATTGTCTTCCTATAATCACAGCATGTTAGGGTAATTATATTTTTTTCTGTATCTGACACAGTTTGCAATTTCTATTACTGCGGACCCTGAGGATACAGTTTATAATCCTCTTCCCCTGCCTCCCCTCTTTAACATTATCCTGGTACGGTGTTGTGGGCAGATAACTGCTGGAAAGGATAAATGTCTAACCAATCCACAGAAAAAATTACTCAGTTTTAAGCTGAGAAGAATTAGAGGAATCGACGAGGTTTGCTCTGCCCTGAAAAATTATGAATAATGAGAAGAAGGAGGACTGGGTGGAGGCTCCCTCTCCTACAGTGGTCTTGAAGGAGGTCTGACTCCTCCATGTGCAGGGAGCATGTTGCTTGCTCCCCAAAACTCATGGAGTCTCAACCCACTATTGGCTGCTGTTCCCCTGACCCTGGCAAAAGGGAAGGAGTTTTCGTGCTACTGCCAGCACTGTAATTCTGTTTTAAGCAGATGTTTACACAAGGGGTGGTGGTAACTGGTAAGGAGGAGGGAGGAACTCAATGCCTTGGATTTCTTCAAACACATCTAGTGGGACTTCTAATTCCCAATGGTTTTGGCTGGGGGGGGGGTCTCTTTATTGCAGCTGGCAGAAGAGGATGTGGTAAAAAACATCACACACTGGACGCTGCTTGGCCACCACAACTTGTCTGCAGGGAATGACAGCACCATCACCCCACCTCCCCTTGACCCAGCAGATGTGCCCAGGGGACCCTGCTGGGAGACAACCGTTGGCATTGTAAGAAATTCATTATGTAGCAAGTCTCTGTGTTGGTTTGGGATGGTTTCTTTTTCTGTTTTTCTCATTGATGTCTTTAATATTTCCAGGCTTGAAGTTTTCTTCGCAAACAACAGCTCTTTCCCCCACTCTCATGCAGCATCACCAAGACAATACAAATCCTTGGCCATGGTTCTCAAGTCATGGTGGTGAAATCCTCAGCTGGAAGCAACCAGGGCATGCACAGCTCTGAGGCACTGGCTGAAAGGAGCACAAAAGGCCAGGCAGTCTGCAGCCATGCCTGCACCACGTTATTGTTCAGATCATGATTCTGCCTTTGAAACAAACCTCTCTTCTCCATTTATTGCTGCACTTGTTCCAGAGAGGCTTTGCTGCAGGAATAAAACCCAATCAGAGGACATGCCTCAAGGGAACTCCTCACATGTCCCAATCCATAATGCATTGTGAGGCCATGGAATGAAAGCAGAATTAGGTAAAAGTAACCTCCTTGAAAGGCATGCAGGGTGGCCTTCAAGTCCTCAGAGTTTCATCACACAAATCCACCCTGCAACATTTACCTTACACCAAGATCTACAGCCAGACTGTGCACAACTTAAAAAGTAAAAGCTATTATTTACTGGCTGACAGATCGTTAGGACTTGCCAAACTACATGGCTGTGCACTCCTGTGCACTCCTAAGGGGTTTTCACAAGACAAGTGGTTCTCAGCCACATGCGAAAAGACCAGCCACTGTCACTCCTTAAAAGGTGCTGATCCTCAGTGCAGCTGAGCTGTCATTCAGCAGATCCTTGTTCCTCCCCACCTCAGACTTTTAAAACCTGTCTTGTGTTTTTCCTTCTGAATCCTTAGGACACCAGTTATTTCCATCCTTTGAGTCTTCCTTCTGCCTGCAATTTTATCTTCCTTGTCTTGCACATCTCCTTGCTCCACACTTACACAGATCTCTCATTTACAACTGAACAATTTTCTTAGGAGTCCACAAAAAAGTTACAGAGCTGAGCCATACCAGAGCTACGACACAATCAAAACAACTGTGGGCATATGTATATTTTACACCAGCATTGCTGCAGCATTAGCATTCTGCTCCCACTTTCTGTGCTGCCACAGCATGCAGTGCAGTCAATAATGCCAGCAGCAGCAGCAGCAGCTATTAGGTTTAACAGCTGTAGCAGAGCTCATAGCTCCCAAGCACAGGGGTAAAGCTTGGGCCCTGCCGAGTGTTTGAAAACAGGCAGGGAGTTTGCTCATGGCATGCTTTTCTGAAAGTTACTGTCATATGAAGACAAATGGCTCAATAAAAAATACAGTCCTGAATGCGCTACTGAAATGACAGGAGTTAAATGCAGTTTTTTTCCTTCTTTTAAATTGCAGGAGTTCATGAGGCTCACTGTTTCCGATATCCTGGTGACCTACATAACTATTCTGGTGGGAGATTTCATCCGAGCTTGCTTTGTCAGATTTGTGAATTACTGTTGGTGCTGGGACCTAGAGGCTGGATTTGTAAGTATCTTATAGCTGAGAAGATAAAAGTAATTTAGGGCCATTTGGTCAAATGCTACAAATGAATTTTCTTTAAATGATTCCAGTGGTCATCTGGTCTTGCCTGATAATATAATTGTTGTACATAATCTATGCATCACTTTTCTGGGTCAATCAGTTCCATCCCAGTAAGAACTCTACAAAAATGCAGTTCTCCTCCCCACCTGAGAACTTTAAAACATGCAGCTGACTTTAAAAAGATAATCTGGTGTTCATTCAGTTGTTACAACCCCAAAACCTTGGGCCCTTCTGTATCCCTTTGCAAAGCCCCAGAACTTCCTGTTCATTACCCACCCTGCAGGCAGGAACCTGCTTTACTCACAGCACTGTTTTCTGATAAATGCTGGGAACTGATGTTTATGCTTTAGTGGAACAAGAAGCATTTCCTTCTCCTCTCGTGTGTGTGTGCAACACAACAGCACTGGACTCTGTATTCATAAAGGCTATTGCCCAAGCACTCAATACTGGAGCTGCACAAGACACAGAAGAAAATAACGGAGAGGTGGAGGGAAGTCCATTGATTCACGTGAGACTCCTCACAAAACCAGGTGGATTAAGGCAGAGATGACAATACTTTGCAAGATTACGAGTAGATCAGTGCACCCCCTGCCTAGCTGTCATACTGGGAGGGTTTCCAGGAGTGCTCTGAAGAAGAGCTAAGAGGAGGACTTTGGTCAAGAAAAAGTAGGAGAGGCACAACAGAAATTTTGCTGCTTGTGAAACTCCTTGTGTTTCTTCTGAGGGAGGCAGAGGGTTACATTTCCCAGGGTGGCCAAGGGAGATCCTCCCAGCAGCCAAGCAGCATGAATTACTTCCACTGCTCCTGCAAAGATGGTTTGGTAACAGCCACCAAACCCAACCTAGCCATGGGCACCAGCACAATTTTATATGTGTTTTTCTAATGCAGATAGTGAATAAGTTTCTTCTTTAACACAGCCACCTCACACAGGAATTCTCCAGGCAGAGGATAGCAGACAATGAAAGCTGTCTTTATTTTCATGGGAAAAAGAAGTGAATATTAACCTCTAGCTAAAGATTTAAAGTAGAAATGGACCACAATCAAAAGAACAAAGAAAACAATGTTTATACCCATCCCTTCCCAAAGCTGTGAGCAGTCAGCTAAGAAAGACTCTGGCTAGGCTTCCCTTGAGTTTTTATCACAAAACACAAATATCTTAAACTTTATGAATTTCTGACAGTATTAAGTAAAGGCAAATGGCATGAAAGACATACCACATAGAATATTCCAAAAATGTAAGAGAATCAGTCATCATTTCTTAGAATTCTGTTTTCTACGTTGCAGTTAAAAAAAGGAAGTAGGGTTTTTTTCAAGAAAATATGACAAGAAAATCTTTACACATAGTTTCATCTGCCAAGTATCACCTGAGTTTTGTGTGCACAAAAGTACATATATATAGAAGAAACAGTGGCTTCATCATAGGCCACTGTTATTATTAACAGTGTTAATATTATTAACAAAATAATAATTTATAACACAACAAATACTGCCAGTAGATCAGACTGGCCTTTTCTGGACCTGCCACCATTAGCACCCACATCTGATAGTCAAAATACTGCTTTACATGGAGCAACCTACCAGCTAGCACAGAGTAAAATGTCCCCAAATACCCATCAGGTCATATATTCCCACATATTTCTCTCCCTTTGCCCTCTATCTCTGTTCTTCAACAGCTTGGACCCAGGGACATGGATATATCCAGCACAGAATTTGCCCTCCAGCTCATAATTATCACCGCTTCAAGATTCAAAATTTTACCAGGATGGAACTGTAAGTCCATAGCCAGGCACCAGCTGGAGTTTAAACATGGTCCTGTGCCATGCTCACAGCTGGTGTTATATTAGCAGGGAGAGAGAAACACAGAGCAGCTCTAAGCACCTCCATATATCTTCCCAATTTTCAGCAAGCCAAGAGAGAAGCAGCAGCCCACAGCTCCAGTTCTGCTTTCCCCACACTGTTGCTGGTCGTTCAAGCAGTGTTAATGCAGCAGGAGCCTTCCCAGGAATCCCTGCTTGCAAGCTTTAAATAAGGATCACACACCCAGCAGAAAACAATAGCAGGTACCTCTGGCAACAGCACACTTTGCTTTCTTTCCCCATGCAGCCATCCTATGCGGAGTTTGACATTAGCGGCAATGTTTTGGGTTTGGTTTTCAACCAGGGAATGATTTGGTAAGATTTTTGGTTTTTGGGGTTTTTTTTCCCTTATTTAGAAAACCTGTTAGTGGAATTAGAAGGCTTCCAAGCCAATTAAATAAATCTTTGGGTTCTGGTTTTTCTGGCTGTTCGGTTTTCTATTCTTAGCTATAAAAATGGGTCTCTCTCTGCTGGTTACATTCACCTGACATTTTCCAAGCCATCTCTAAGAAATTTTTGGCACAAACTGAAAAACCTTCTTTGCAATCCTTGAGAAGTCTGAGGTCTTGCTGGTCCTCAGTGAGGCGGGAAATACCCTAACATGGATGCAAGTGGCTTCTACTGTGGGAACAGAGGGGTAGCACAAATCAGCTCACTCAGACTTCATTTGTGGACAAACTTGCCACCACATGAACACCTGTTTTTCTGTTCTTGAAAACAGCAAACCTTCCAGTCTGTCAAAAAACAGCACCTGTCCTTGTCTTTTCATTTTCAGGATGGGATCCTTTTACGCCCCAGGGCTCGTGGGTATAAACGTGCTGCGCTTATTAACCTCCATGTATTTTCAGTGCTGGGCTGTTATGAGCAGCAATGTCCCTCATGCAAGAGTCTTCAAAGCATCCAAGTCTAACAATTTTTACATGGGACTGCTGCTGCTGATCCTCTTCCTCAGCCTCCTGCCTGTGGCTTACACCATCATGTCCCTGCCTCCCTCCTTTGACTGTGGGCCTTTCAGGTACTACCAAAACACCAAAAAGGACAGTTTAGTTCTCTGGTACATTGAATTGTTTTCATGAAGTTAGAAGGACTGGACTCCAGCAGAGATGGTGAAACGTTTAAATCCTTAGCAATGTGAGGCAAAGGGTCATGTCCAGCTGTGGGGTGTAAACAGTCAGCTGGGAGCACTGAACCTGCTCTGCTGCTCTCCTCTCCTCATGATTCCCACTATTTTGCCAACACACATTGATGAAAGCACCAGAGGACAGCAGGGGTGGGACAGCAAGGAGCAGCCAGCCCCCAGTTAAAAAAAAAAAAAAAAAACTAAAACAACAGGAGCATCCCTAAGGCTTCCTTTAACTTTGTGGGAACAAAATGAGTCCAAACTCTCCTCCACAGAGACAAGAATTCCCACAAGAAGAGACGCATTTTACATGTTGACTTTGGTTGGCAAGTAGCAGGAAATTCATAGGGGTGAGTTTGTAGAGTTGCTGCTTCTTTTCTTTTCAATTTTTTTTTCTTTTTTTTATGTTGTGGAGCTTTTTTTTTTTTTTTAATTAGGACAGAATCAGCACTGCACAAAGCATTCAGTCAACTGGATTAATATGCCAATAAAGTCTAATTTGATTGAATAATGCCATTTTCTGGGCCTGCTGAATCTGACTCAGCAAGGAGTCAGCTTGGAACAAATTGTTCTTGTAGATGCACAGTTTTAGGTTATCTGCTTGCTGACGGAGAATGACATCAGAAAGCTAAAAGACTCAGGGGAAAGGCAAGAGACCAAAATATCCTCAGTTCTATAACAAGGACAGGTGTCAACGAGTAATGTCAGAAGATCTGACAAGTAACTTGTTGCATGCACACTATCATTTGGAGATGACTAATCTGCAATGTGAAAGAGCTATTTCAATTCCCAATCAACCCTTCAAAAGCCACTCAGCCTGATTCAGACCCTTGGCAGCTCGACTGAAAGCTCAGCTCTCCTGAGCTCCTGGCAGTTGAGATACTGTTTATCCAAGTTTTCTTTATTGACTCTCGTCATCAGGACAGAGAGTCCAACACCTTCCTGACTGGAATCCTTCAAGCTCCCAAGAGGCATCAAGCCTAAAGAGGAGGAATAGCACTGATAGGGTTGAATTGCCAGACCCAGAGATGCTGGGGAGAGAAGAAGGTCAATTACATAATCCAACCCTTTGCAGATTTGTTCTCCTTTCATACAGAATACTCTCATCTGTTTTATCAATCCAGTTTGAAATTACTCTTTCACTGAGTTTCCTATTAAGAAATAATCACAGCTTGCTATTTTTGTCATTACTTAGCAGCTCTTCAAGTTGGCTCATTATTTCAGAAAGCCAGAATTTGCATATGGAAAGTCATCTCTACCATGAAAAGGCCATATTTAACAAGATATTCACCAGAAATATATGGTTCCTGCAGTCTGTAGGTTTTTATCTGTTTCAGAGGGGTAAATAGTTAGGACTCAAAAAGGAGTCAAGTGTGGAAATAAACATATTGACTCCAGGAGCAAGCTGGTCTAGCAAAGATTATTTGTATAATAAATGGGGGAGGCAGGGAGGGGAGGGAGTGAATGAATGGACCAACAGATAATTTAAATTAAAAGTGTTTTAAACTCTTTGGTGGCCACCAGCAAGCTGATGCTCACTGAAAGAGAGGTGAAACATGCTACTTAGCATCATCAGACTATGAGCCATTATGTCTCTCCAGGAGGTATCTACACTCCTTAATTGGCTGTTTGTCTTTCCAGTGGAAAGAAAAGGATGTATGAAGTCATTCAAGAGACCATTGAGCTTGATTTCCCACTTTTTGTTGCCAAGATCTTCAGCTATGTGGCAAATCCAGGACTGATCATACCTGCAATTCTGCTCATGGTGTAAGTTTTCCTAGCAATATTACATGCCTGTCTTGGGGCAGAAGGTTGAAACAAAAATTCTGGGGTATTAGTGAGGTCTAAATTCAGCTTCTGCTGAGATAACAGCATGGATTATTATGTTCCCTACCCCCCTTACCTTTGCTTAACCCAGTTTCCCAAAATTTAATTACCTGACCCAATTAAACACAACTTTGTAGATGAAATGCATTGCTGGCAGAGGCCTTGTAGATATGAACGCTGTCAGAGCTTCCATACGAAAAATTTTCTGTAGCCAGCGGGAAATAAATGGACAGTCTCAGCCTGGTGCCTTTTGGAGAAGCAATTTCTGTCACAGCTGGTGGTATTTAGAGCACAGCCAAGACAGGGCATTCAAAAATTACATGTTCCAAAAATATGAAGAGCTGTGAGCTTTGTTTGGGTTTGGGGGGGGGTTTACTTTTTCATTTTCCAAATAATACATCTGGTGTTTGTTTTAGTGCCGTTTGATCATTTCAGCTTTGAAATCAGACTTAAATCCCTAGCACCTTCATCAGGACTAGGATTAGTTCTTTTTTTTTTTCTTTTTTTTTTTTTCAGAAAAGCTATTTTTGCACCATTCTTGAGGTTTTCCATAGCTATCAAAATGAGTAGGAGAGCTGTGGTCAAATTCTGTAGGCAGTTCTGAAGACTTCAGACTAATCAATGGGTGATGGGAGGAGATCTGGGGAGCTTATTACTTACAGAGCTTTCTGTTCTGACTCTTCCTGGGGTATCCACACACATTGGAGATGAGCCTCTGGGCTGATCCAGTACAGCTGCCCTTGGGCACCCTGATGCTTCTTTCTGAATAGTTACACTGAAGGTAATGCCATTTAATTATGTTTCTTATACAAACAACCTGATAAAAACCGTAATTAAACTGAAAATGACAGGTTACCCCTCTACCTCTACTCAAACTACTTACTCATTTTAACCTTAAAAGGATGATCAGATCCTGTGACTTGTGCAGACAGACCCTATACTTGTATGAATCAGATAAGGTATGTGCAGGAGACAAGAAGTCTCACACGACGTCCTTAGTATGGCCAAGGATATTATGGACTCTATTCCTGTGGGCTTCACAGCAGCACTGGCAGATGCTACTGCAAACACAAAATGAAGACTACAGAACTAACACACCCCAAATGGGCCACCTTTACAAAACCAGGCCAGGTTTATGAGGCTTTGATGTAACCCCTAAAGAAACTGATGGGTGAGAGGAATACCTTTGAAAATATTGGTTTTTTTTTTTTTCCAGTGACAATCTTCTTCTCTTTCCTCTACTGACAGCTGGGACAAGTAACAGCACAAATCCAGTTTTCTGTTGAAGAGATGCCTTTTGTCATACCATCCTAGTCTTGGCTATTACCACACCACAGCATTACCATCAGCCCATCTCTCCCTGAGACACCATTCTGACTCTGATTCCCTTCTGAAAACTGAGAGATACTTATATCCGTGTTACCTAAAATGTCTTCATTTCCCATCCAGAAACATTGCCTGTATGGCCTGTATGTATTACACATTTGTGATTTCCAGCTGTTCAGCTCCCAAGAGAGTCACAGCCCTAAAAAAGTGGCTTCCCCCATGGTGCCTGGACTTAGAGCCCCTTGGCAGCAGCTCTTGCATGCCCTGAGAGCATCAGGAGCCTTGCAGAAGCACTGCTTGTCAGCTCACCTTGCCTGTGATAATCCCAGACAAAATCCCAGTGACCAAACAAGATTGTTTCTTAAGGCAATGGCCCTTTTCTCCTCTCCTTTGCAGTCAAGTGCCCAGTTTCTTGCCTTGTCTCTGAAAATCTTCAACTTCTGCTGTGGTGCTGACAGGCAGACAGGGTCAAGCTGGAGCTAGTTCTTATGATGATCCCCATCCAGTTTTCCAAGAGACTGAAACCAGGGAAATGCAAAAGCTTTACTAAGTCCTGGTGAGTAGAGAGCCAGAAGCTCTCAAACCAGCTGGCAAGGCAAGCTACAATCCAGCCTAAACAAAAATAGCTTCTACAAAGAGCAACAGGTGAATCGTAAATGGACAGTCTGTTGATTTTGATTGCAGCCTCTCAAAAATGTGTTTTCCTCTTCTACAGACTGAATTAAGAAATTTTCTCTAGCCATGATTACACCTTCTCTTTTTTTCCAGGTGCAATCCAAAATACATCTTCTACTTATTTCAGTTCTTAGCTCCTGGTCCCAAACAATGATGGGGTCCAGTGAGTGACATGGGTGTCAAACTTACTGTCCTGCTTCTAACTGCCCAGGGACAAAGGAAATAGGAACTAAAGAGAAAGAAGAATCAGAGATATTGTGCCCATGGGCACATAACATAATCCCATTCAGGTTGAGAGTGGGATTTCGAGATGTGGCTTGCAGAGCTTCCCAGCAGAAGACAGAAGCATTTTGCTGCATAAAGAAGGGGGAAAATTAAAATTTCTATGCAGGCTAGGAAAGGACAGTGACCCACACTCTCCCCAGAACTGGGGAAGCAGTAAATCAGAGAAGAGGAGTACCAGGGTGTCATGGTTTAAGCCCAGCTGGAAATTAGGCACTATCCAGCTGTTTGCACAACCTCCTCTCTCTCTCCCCAACCCTGGTGGAATGGGGAGGAGAATCAGAGCAAAACTTGTAGGTTGAGATAAGAACAGTCTAATAATCAAAACCAAAGTAAAGTACAGTAATAATGGTAAATTACAATAATAATAAAAAGGGGAAAACAGGTGACACACAATATAGTTGCTTACCAGCCACTGATTGATGCCAGAGCCCCCTTCCCAAAACCAGATTGGCCCCCATTTCAGGAAACTCCCCTGTTCCTATACTGGGCATGACGTTCTATGGTGTGGAATACTCCACACCTGTCCCAGCTATGCCCCCTCCCAGTTTGTTTTGTGTACCTCCTCACTGGCAGAGCATGAAACAAAAGGTCCTTGACTTAGGATAAACAAGACTTAGCAAAATGCAAAGCATCAGTGTATTATCAACACCATTCTTGTTCTGAACCCAAAACACAGCACTGTAACATCTACTGAGAATAAATTTACTCTATCCCAGCTGAAAGCAGGATACAGGGCCATGCAACATCCATGCTAAACAGCTCAAACATGAGGGTGCATCCCCAGACTCATTTTAGAGGCAAATAGATCTAAAGAACCCCACTGAAAGTGGATAAACTCCATTTGCTAATGCTTACTCCATTCCCCAGCAAAGTTTACAGCTCCTCATGTTGCAACATATAGGACTTGGCTTTCAGAGGAGAACTTGGCTTTGCTCTGCCCTTTCTGGGAGCCAGTACCAGCAGTGTGAAGCAGAACTCTAGTAACAAGTCCAGCACACCTGTAGGACCTGCCCAGGACAGTGGTGTCCTCCCTGGAGGATCACACAGGCTGCCTCAGCATTGCTTTGACAAGCCAGTCCAAACAAGCCCTGCAGATTTGACTGCACCAAAGGCATTCTCCCCAAATCACCTTTCTGTGAAATCACTGTCCCTTTTCCCTCTCCCTCCCAAGATCCCTTCAGGGCAGTTTAGTCCTGGACAATCTCAACCTCCCTTATGCAATAAACCTGCAATAAACCAAGGAAGAGGAAATTCAGGCTTAGCCTTGAGACAGAGTGAGGGAGGGACCTGTTGAGCTCACATGCTTCCCATCAATGCTCTATTAAACGCTCCAGGAGTCTGCAGGGGAGGAAGCTCTGGTGGTTAGAGGAGATACTGGTTGCTAATGCAGAGGGTGAGAAAGAACTGAGAAAGGACTGGAAATGGATGTGCTCAGTTATTCAATGAACAGAAGAAAGCAGCTCAGAAACACAGTATATGGCATCCCAGACAGCTTTGAATAGCCAGCTCTAGTTATCTTTATGAAAACAGGGGTGCTTCTGGCAGTTTACATCCTGCCTGATCACAATGAAAAATGGCAAAGCAGCCAGAAAGCCATGATTACAGAGTAGTATTTTCTAGGATATGAGCATGATAACATAGAAGAAATAACACTATCATATCTTTACAGAAGAATAAAAAGAAAAAACAATTCCAAGAGGATTTGCAGACAGAGAGCCCAGATCACCAAGACTGAGTTTTGGGTTAATGTTAGGCAAAAGAAAGCAAATATGTTTCCTCTAGACAGGAAAGAGCCTCAAGAAAGACAGTCCTAAGTACCATTTCCTGATCTTTCATCTGGAAATCAATATGCCAGTACACAGTGCTTTGCTGGGCTTAGAGTCAGTTGATGAAATCCTTGAGTCTGGTTTGAGGTTGCTGAACCTGGGCTGGAACCACAAAAGCAGGTTATGAACTGTCAGGAAACCTTTTTTTTCCCCTGCCTTTTTTTTCCTTTTATAAGAGAATTTTCTACTTTATTTAAAAAAAACCCCAAACAACTATGGTAGTGAACTGAACTGCTGGTACTTTTCCTGGGAATGGCTTGGAGTCACTGAGCAGATGATGTTTATAATTTAGAAAAATAAAAGCACTCCACAAGAGCAGGAGGAGACATTTTTTCACTACCAAAACATTACTGGCTGGTGAGTGTCAGAGGCGGCAAGACAGACCCAGACACTTGGGCATGTTTTAAAGCCCAAGCCTCCCTGTTTGCCAGACGCTGGCAGCCAGCATGCCCTCTCCCATCCCCGTTTGCCTTTCAGTTCCCTCCTGCTTGGCTCAGTTTTCCCCTGGCTTTGGCATGCCCTTTTTGGAGAAGATGGAATCAAAACAAAAGCTGGTGGCTCTGCTCCAACCTGGCTTCTGCTTGCTCTCAGTCTCTGTCTCTGCTCGCTCTCAGAGGTCCCATCCAGGGATACAGGGTGCAGCTGGTCCTGGAAAAAGGGGAAGCAGGACTGTACCTTGAGCACTGCTTTTCAGGAGAGGCGTCAAGGCCCTCTTCTACCACTGTTTCCCTGGTTTCCTAGTTTTCCCAAAGGTCCCTGGGTTACCTGGTGGCAGTTTCATCTCCAGGCTGGTGCCTGGTTTCACCACTGTTGGTGCAAAGGAAGCACAGGGAGTCCATGGCCAGCCAAGGCAAAGGCAGGAGAACAGGTTGGTTATTTTTCTTCTGTTTGAGCAGAAGTGAGCTACTGGATGGGCTCAGCCCATCTCAGCTATCCATGCCACAGGCAGCCCAAATTTTTTCTAAGCCTTGAGCCTCTAAGAGCAGTTTGGAGAGAGCTGGTGTGAAAACTAGGTATTAGAAGGCAGGCAAAAAATTAAATATTCCTTCCTTGGGAAACTTTCTCTCTCCTCCTATTGTATCACTACAGCAACATGTTTTGTGTTCTAGCCTTGCCATCTATTACCTGAATGCTGTGTCTAAAGCCTATCAGCGAGCCAATGCAGAGCTGAAGAAGAAAATGCAAATGGTAGGTATTGGTCTGGCAAAGCCACCTTTGAAATATTTTGTACTTCAATTTTTATGCATAGCATATGCTTTTAAACCACTCTTCACTTTTGAACATACTGGTGAGACAAGAAAACATATTTTATGCTTGTTCAGTCCCCTCTGATGGCATTTAATGTCTAGCTGCAAAGAGTGGTCGCATCCCATAATAGCCTGCTATTTCATACATCAGAACTACAGGTAGTTTTCCCATAAACTGTGCTTTCCATCTACAAAAGTAAGTTACCTCGAAGTTCAGGCAATACTTTGGTGTCTGAGATTTCCCAGAAACAATGATAAGCTCATCAAAACCACAGCCAGATTTTGTACAAGTTGAAGAGAAAAGAGCCATAAATAATAATATGGCAATAACATTTTTTTTACCAGTGATTCTCAAAACACTTTACAAAGGAGGCTCTCCCTGCTATGCAGATGGAAAAAGCAAGATATAGACAGATGCAATGACTTGAGCTAGCAGGGTAGGATTTGGACCTCATGATACCCAGAACTGGGAGAGATTGCAACATGTAGAGGACCATAATACATGGATCCATGAACTAATATGAGCTAGGTCTTTCAGCAGAATACCTGCAAAAGCATGGCTCTGCTCAGAGAATGAGTCTCAATGAGACACAGCAAAGGTGTCCTGGTGCCAGGGCTTGTGCTGCTCTGGCAACATCAGTTTCATCCAGAGATTTGCTGGTGGGTCTCTATCCTGGTGTTGTTTTGTATGACACAGATGTGCCCAAAATATCAAGCCTTCCATCAGGAGAGGATGTGATACTGTCAAAGGACTGGTATCAGCCATTTTACTGGCACAGGATGGGTTCCAAGCTAAGGAGGCAATGCCACATAAAGCAAAACATCACATAAAGCAGAGACTGCTGCAACATTAAAAGTGAGGATGTGAGCATTGAGAAATGGAACTCCATAAATTACATTCAAATGCTCAAATTCAGAATGAATCACTCATGCACATGGCTTAAAGGAAGAGTCCTGGTGCAAAGGGCATCCTCGAATATTGTAAGAGTTGAACATGTGCTACAGCATGCCCGGGTTTTGGGGCACTTGATCTGTTTCATGCTGCCCAACCTGGCTGTGAACATGGCCAACAGGGTCACAAAGCAGGATCCAGCACTATCCAAAAGTACAGATTACTTCCACCATCCAGAAGAAAATCTTTTACAGCCCTAAATATATGCCAAAAGCTCTAAATAAAGCCAAAAACAGCCCTACAGCCCATCCCAATGCTGCCATACCTTCTTCCTCTGGCGTTTATCCCTGACACCCTCTCTCAGAAGAGGCCCACATTTAAAACAAACCAATACGCCAGAGAGGGCAGATTGGCAGCTGCAGAAACACACAGACTGCCTGACAGACCTAAACCATGTTATTAGCAAGTGCTTTGCCCTAACAGGAGCAGAGCTGTTGTTTCCCAGTCCTGCCTGGGATGTACTTTCTTTCCTGGAAACACTTGGTCACCAGACCAAGATTCAGCACCTTGAACTTGGCTAAGAGGTGGCATTTATACCAACAAACACTTAGCCAGGCCAACACAACACCAGGCCACCGTTTCCTAGATTGCATTTGCAGTCTTTAACTAAACCAAATGGTTTTTATTGATGCAGCAACGTGAAGAGGAGAAAAACAAGAGAAACAACAAAGCCGGTACCAACGCTATGCTGCAAGATTTGGAGGATTTACTTACACCGAGTACGAAGACTGAAAGTCCCCCCAAAGAGCCAGAGGGTAAAAATTAAACAGTATCCTCATAACACTTCTGAAAAGGCTCATTTAGCCACCAAAGTGACTGGGTAGGATTGAGAAACTAGTGGGATACACCTTAGGAAGGGACTGGATGAGTCCCACAGCACAGATTTTGTCCACTCAAAGAAGTTCACCTTCCAGTGGACACCCAGGAAGGGCACATTTTTAGACTGGATTATATCTCACACAGGCTTGTCACCATGGGAATTGTAATCCAAATTTATGATTCACATCCCAGCTATTAACCATGCCAGTCATGAAACCAGCAATTTATTCTGGGAACAATGTTTGAACTCCAGTGTTGTTTCTGGGCTAATGAGTTGAGTCAGGCACAGACTTTTTCGTCCTGAGTTGAGCTTTTCATTGGAAAACTTATTGTGAATGAGGCAGAAACTTTTCACAGGATTGGGTTAGGTCTTAGGGTAAATAAATGCATGCCGTGAGCTCTGCTGTGGGGGTCCATGGCTGGGCAGAAAGAACCAGGAGGAGGCATTAGCACCAAGATCTGGGTATTTTCAAAGAAAATGGATCCTCCAGACTTGATCTCAACCAGCCACTTCCTGACTGCCAGAGCCTCCTGCTCTCATTTGTGAGAATCGTGTTGAAGATTTTGATTTTATCTTGACACAGATGAGAAAAGCAGACTGGTGCCACCATAACCCCCTTGAATTTAGATGGGCTGAGACAAACTGGAAGGTTCAGAGTAACCCAATACATATTCCCTCCAAAGCAGACCCCAGGCATTCATTTAAACGGAAATAGTGCTGGCAGCATTTTGGGTGCACTGAAAATAAAGATTAAAATCAGCAATTACGCATGACCATCCCATGGCTAGAAGTGTACCAGCATGGCTGGTAGGATTATCAGGTCTTATAAAAACATCAGTAAGAACCTGAAAAGAGGGCTTGAACAGCAGAGACATGCACTGGCTGCTGTCTGGGGGCGGATGGTCTTATTAATGGTTTCTTCACTCAGATGCTCAAATACAAATCCCCAGACCCGCTGGTTGTTGCACAGAGAGGAAACAGCAGCCACTGGGGAGAGGACAAAAGGCAGTGTTTGCTCCCAAGAAAATAACATTCATAATCTTTGCTCTAGACAAGAAAATAGAGTCTCCTAATGGAACCAGCCCTGCCAGGACAGCAGGCAGAGGAGCAGCCCTGGATGGCAGCGCCATGGCCGGCAGGAGAGGAGCAGCATTCACCCCTCCATCGCAAGTGTTTGTGACACAGCCACGGACACTGGGCATTAGGGCACCCTACCCTGGCCCACCCAGGCCATGGGGACATCCCCTAGGAGCAGTCCCTGGAAGAGGGAGAGGGCTGCCACGCTACCCACAGGCTGCTCGATATCCTCAGTGAACTTTCTCCTGTTTGACATTAAAATAGAGGTGCTGCATGAACTGCTGTAGTTTTGGTAGGAAATGATTGCTGCATGCTGGACATCCACTCATGATGGTCTGTATCCATCCAACACTCTGTAACACAGATTTGTTTAGACACTTAGTAGTACTCTGGAGTTGTAACCCCCAAAGGCAGCTCTGATTTTGGTCACAAGGGAAATGGGAGGTGGTCAGAATGAAAATCAGCTGTGACATTGCTGAAGTGCTTCACACAGGACACAGCCCTGTGGCCACTAACAGCAGTGACTGTTCTGTGGAGCAAGTGCTTGCCAGTCCTTTCAAAGGTTTCATTGATTGTTAAACATGGTGTGAGCTTACCTATCATTTAAACAAAGGTTTGTTGTGGGGTTTTTTTGTTGTTCCTCTGCCTAAAGAATTTAGTATTCTTAAAAAAATAAAGAGTGTCCCTGCTGAGCTGCAAGACAGTTGCTTCTAGGAGTAGAGGATTCCTACCAGAAGGGATTTTGTCAGTTGCATTTTGTCCTTTGTCATAGCTTTCCTCCAGTCTACCTCTTCCAAACTGTCATCCTTTTGTTTCAATCTCACCACCACTTTCTCTGGATTCCCACTCTGCTCCTCTTTTCACAGTCTGTTTAAGAGCAGCTTGCACCATTTCAATCCCTGGATATGATTCCTAGTCTAGCAACACCACCCAGCACAACTGAGAGACTAACAGTGCCTTGGCCTAGTTTCTGATTATAACCAGTTAGAAATTCCTGCTGCAGTTTAAGAACAATTTCATCCAGATCTACAGGACTTCCCAGGACTCTGTGGCAGATCTTCTCTGGGTTGACTTGCTCTTTCACACCTACAGTTTCTTCCTGTTGTTGACATAAACCCATCCTGGCCAGCTAGGATCTGGTGCTCACATGTGTGTTGTTCTTCATAAAATTTTATAATAAAAAAATTATAAAATAGTTTTTCTATATAAAATTTAACCAAATCCATAATAATAGCTAGTAACAGTTCTGTTAAGATGGGATATTTGAAGTTTAAAAGGTTCTCACTTCATATTTTTTCTACTAAATGCCACAACTCTTGTGATGTATATTATGTGCAGGACAGGAAACACAGTAGCTTGTCTCTTCTCTATGGCTTGACAGAGCACAGAGCATTTGACCTTCAGCCTGGGAATGTCTACCTTCAAGGAGCTGGAAAAAGGGGTCCAGTTACTTCAGATGCGAGGCAGACTGGATAAAGCATTCAGTCTTTCAGGTCTAATCAACAAAAAGTTCTATACATCTGCTTTTTCACAGAAATTATGATCTTAAATATTGTGCTGTGCTTATTTGTAGATAGAGACCTAGCTTGTTTGTTGATGTCTGTGCTTTATAACAGACACCACAGCCCCTAGAGAAGTATTTCCAGGAGATGCAAGCAAAAGACAAATGAAAGGAGACTTCAGAATTTCTTAAAAAATGAAATCACATTTTGTTTTCAAATACAGAAAAGCCCATGGATTGTTTCTAGAAATAGCTGTTCCTGGTGCACAGCTTAAAATCAGTTGTGTTCTCAGGCACACTGCTATGGTTAGGGTTGGTCATTTTCCCAGGGAGCCTCCACGTGAGAAGCCTCTTATCATATTTATTCCTGGTCTTGGAAAGACATTTCTCTGAGATGGGTCCCAGGTAAGGTCTTGTCTTGCCCCTTTGCCATGAGAGTTGCTGGTGTAACATGGCTCTGCTGACCTATTTGCAGAGATACCCAGTCACTGGACTGGAGAGAAGTCAGACAAGAGCAGGCCTTTTCCAGGAGACATCCTTCCTTGGAGGCGTCCAAATTGGCCAGAAAGTGCTGGGAGAAGGTGCTGCCAGCTTGCTAATCCAGAAGGATGTCACAGAAACAACACAGTGCCCAGATTTCAGCCCAGCCCATGTGCTCTGCAGACTCTGGTACCTTAGGGAATATCAAGGAAGAGGACTTTCCTTCTCTTCACTCCTCAGCTCACACTGAAACACTACTGGAAAAGGGGGGAATGTGGTTTTAGGTCTCACTCCCCTCTGCTAGAAAACAGAGGCTGGAAATGTGTGTGTGCATACATGCGTGCACACACAGAAGAAAAGTGCAATAGGAATATAAAGGCAACAAAAAACATTATGAAGAAGGCATAAAGAACTCCAGACAGGTTTGGAAAAACAGAGATGCAGAGGCAAACATAGACCAGATGAGTAACTATTACAGGATTTGGATACTCTCTGAATCAGGCCCCTGAATCCAACCTGCAATAATATGGAGCATTCCAAAGCACTTCATCATCGCTGGAGCACACAACTGCCCACTAGCTAATTAATCCTTCAAGGGTTGCTTATCTGTAATTATAACACATTAAGTTCACCCATTGACCAATGTCTTTTGCAAGATCAGAGACTTCAGGATACAAGGGTGATAGTATCAGCCAGACAATTCCTGCAGACCAGTGGCAGCTTTCTTCCCTGACTCCAATCCACACTTGGGTCCTCTGTCAGAGCACAACAGTTTTGAAAGGTGTAAAAATGCCAACCCTCAGCACTCATATTGAGTGAAATGATTATTTGTCTCTTGGAGTTTTGAGTCCATTTACCAGTTATTCACATGCAGCTGAAGGTTAAACTCCACAAACTCACTGGAATATTCAGTAGTGTTTGGTTTCAGCCTTATTTTTCTATTGTTAGAAACAGCAAAAAGCCCTTGGCTGAGCATTGATTTCCAGCCCCCTAACATTTGTTGAAAGATTATATCCATCTCAATCCTCCTCCAGGGCTCAGTCTAACTTCAAGGGAAAAGAAAAAAAATTAGAGAAAAGCTCAGTGGTGAGTACAGGGAGTCTCCTAGTAACATCTCACACAGCTCACAGCTTGCATTCCTAGATGACTAGAAGAGCCCTCTGCATTGTAAATTTTTCACATCTTGTATTGCCACTAGCTCAAATTCTGCATCCAAAAGGTTTTGTTAAAAAAACAAGGAAACATCTAAGCTTAATTATTTTAGGTTTGGTTGTAAACAGGCAGCTCTCATGGGCATCAGTTTTTAGTTTGCATGGCCAGGCAGAGCATCTGCTCAGTGTTACTGATGAACAGGAATCTCAGCAAAATAAAGGACAATTTTGCAAAGCATGTGGCTAAACATGAGCTGTGAAGGGTATGACAATGTACACCCTTCTCTTAGGGTCAAAAACATAATTCAGACATTTCTGTAATAATGTGCTCAGCTGTATAGAAGACAAACTGCTTTCTGTACTCTCAATGAACAGAAAATAGTAGCCACCATTAAACAGGTTTGCTCATAAACCCAGAAAAGAATGCAAAGAACACACTGATTTTATATTCGGTACCAAGGCACCGAATATAAAATTTTCTTTTCTTCTCCAAAGCAGAAAAATCAGCTTTTTGTTGCAGAAGGACAGTAAGTAGGGTAAGCATCTAGGAAGCACTGGATGCCACCACTACCGACAGAATTCTTTTTCCCAATAACCTCACTTATTCCAAACAAGCAGTCAAGATCATCTTGAGCTTTAATCCTCTCCTCCTATAGCTAACCCTGCATTATGACAAAGCCATTTATCACACATTCTGAACCTCCACAGAAACAGAATTGTCACCTTGCTTGAAAATGTGAGCTGCAGAGGTCTTGTGTGTAATCCACCTCTTTTCTTCATTGGAATCTTATTCTGCTCATGGACTGGGGAGAGGATTTCCTCATGCCAGCTAAAAACCAGAGCTCTGAGAATGGATTTTTATTTTTTTTCAGGGTGCTGAGGAGGGTTGTCATCTGCACATCTGAGCTAATGGAACCTCTCACCTACAAACAGGCTCCAGACACCACAAGAGCCATTGTAGGGACAAGGGCCCCAAGCTGCACTGGCACCAGCACATGCTGAGACCTACCTAGAGAAAATTCCACTGACAAATCCAGGTGAGGAATGCAGCCAAAAGCCACTTCCCCACATCCAGAGAAAATTTCTGATGATAGAGACTCCTATTTTTCCAATTTATCATGCCCCACAAGATTGAGGAGCCCCACGAGCTCCTGCCTGGCTGGGCAGGACCTCTGCCAGTGCCAGTCTGGGAATGTTCACCTTCAAGGAATGGAGCAAAGGAGTCTGGTTAGGTCAAACATGAGGCAGATTGGAAAAAGATTCTTCTTTAAAGGTCTAACCCAACAAATCATTTAAGTATCTGATTCCTCAGATGAATTAGGAGCTTAAATACTGTGTTGTGCTTATTTGTAGAGACCTAGCTCTTTTCTTGAACCTTAAAGAAAAATCACAAGAAATACAAGTGAGAAACAGATAAAAGGAGACTTTAGAAATTCTTTAAAAATGAGATGATTCCATTTTGCTCTCAAATACAGAAAAGCCAATGGCTGATTTCTAGAAATAGCTGCACCACTCAAAGGTAGACACTTACAGACTGGCACTGGCAGAAACCCAGTAAGGCAGTCACCAGAGTGACTTCTACAATAGTAAAGATGCTCTAAGAATCGATGTAACGTCCTGTGGGCCCTTGACTTGACCCCAGCAGGCAGTGGCTACAGCAGGTCTCCCACCTTCCTGCACCCCAGCATGTTCAGACCCCTCTCTGCAACCATATATCAGTGCTTTTGCTGCCACCCAAGCAGGTCAGACAGGGACCTTTGAATCCTGACCCCACTTCCCCCCTAAACATCCCTTCAAAGCAGCAATGTGCTGGTAAAAAGAAGAGTTAAGTGCTTGCTAAAAGACTTTAAAAGAGTGATTCCCCCCATTTTGATTCATACTGCATGCAATGTTATCAGCTCTCCAGCCTGACAGCCGTGGGGAATTTTTTCCTCTCTGTCATGGTTTTCTTGCCATTTGCCTGAGCCCTGAGGCAGCAGCTTGTCCTTTGGCAGGTGGCAGCCCACCTTCATCTGCAGCCAAGGCTTTATCACTCCCAAATGCTCAGATACAGTCTTTCCCTGGGGAAAAACACAACTCTGAAACCCCAGGATTTCTAGGTCTGGCCCATTTATCACACAATGTAGTCATCGATGCTGAATCAGAACTCAGCCTTGTGTTTTTAATGGACTGTACCAACGTAATGCTATGCTGTGTTAAGCTGACACGGGGAGGCTTGGCTTTGCTGCAGTCACAGGACCCAATTCCCTGGGGTCCCCTTCCATTTAGACATGTACAAACATCCAAACCCAGCTGTGAGCATTGTCTCTAAATCTTAAATTAGTACTGCATGGTGCTACTCAGGGTATACCCATGTCCTCCATGACCTCAGCAAACACAGGCCACTCAGCTCCCAAATGTCAGGAGAGTCTGCGTGTGCATGGATCCACACAGGTGCTGAGATCAAGATGAGTGGATTTTCAAAATGTTTCAGAATTGGTATTATTTTCTGCACCACTCCTTCATGATTGACAGCAAAACTAGAAAGCACTGAAGCACAGAGTTTCCTCTGCAGCTGGTGCTCCAAGCACGCAGGTGGAGGGAAGAGAACAGGCAGGCACCTAGGGACGGATGGAGAGATGCCATTTCCCAGCAGGCAAAAACTTTATGTGCATCAGCACCAAACTCCCATGAAAAGACCCAATGGACAAAAGCCACCTGAAGGTGGCAGAGAAGCCAAGGGATGGAGAGGGACAACCACTGAGAGACTTCTCCACCTCCTGGGGACCAAACCCAGGCAGCAGAGCAACAGTGGGACACAAGAATCCCCAGTGCTGAGCTCAGCTCTGCTCCTCGGCAGCTCATGCCCAAGGCAGCCAGAGTGGGATTTATCATCCTTTAACCCAGCTCACAGTGCTGGGAAATCAGGAGGGTAAGAAATTCAACAGCCCTACACCTGCCTTAGGGCCAGCATGGGGGTAAGGACAGACTGCACCCACCACTGCTACATAAGGCAGTAAAAAAGCTTTGCAAGGAAACAGCTGCAGGATATAAAAGCAGGAGAGCTTCTCCTTTAGGAACTGAGCAATGCTTGCAGAAGCTGCCAATGTAATCCCTTCCCTGGCAATGTGAGAGGGAGAAAAAATAATTTCAGCTCAGTTGAAAATAAAATGAAAACAACCATAGCGGCACAGTACTGTTACCTGGACTGCTTGAGGACAGACAAGACATCATAGTGATCAAGTGTACAGATCAGGTTAGTAGGAAGTGGAACATTATTTTAATGGCATTACTAACTCATTTTCCCACGGAAGAGCAGCTGCAGAAACACCCAAGCAGCTGTGTCCTCCTCCTTCCTCCATTTTCCCTCCCTCAAAGCAAAGTTGTTTGGGGGAGCCAAGGCTTTTCCTACAAAAGCCTGCATATCCAAACTTTCCTCTAATTAAGAAACATTTCACACATATGGGACTTCTGGGGTTTTTTTGGGTAGCAGCAGCAGTAAATAATTCGGTGCTTTGGCAGATGTTTAGGCTCTTCAAAATATGAGAGCTATTATCAGATTTATTTTAATAAGGTACCGGGAGGGCTCAGGGCCAGGAAGAGAGGAAAGAGCCCCACCACCATAATAAAAATCATGCCTTCTTTATTAGCCAGAGCACCTTGCTACAGCAGCTTGGACAGAGTAGCACAAACACTGCCTGAACACAAATGGAGCTTCACTGCCACCACACCAGCACTGCTGCAGCTTGCAGGTCTCCCAGCTCCATCAGCAGCTCTGCAGGATGGATACAGCTCCAAGGCCAGGGCTGCAGAGCTTTTGCAGAGAGCCCTGGCAAACTCAGCTTCTGCTCCCCAAGAAGCCCAGCTGTTTTTGGAGGAAAAGGCTGCGGAAGCATTTTGATACTGCATTTGTAAATATAACAAATGAGCCACTGGCAAGGTTTTCTTCCCAAGCAGCTGCAGTTCTGCCTGGGAAACTCTCTGCAGCTTCTGCTCAGCTTTCCACACCTCTGTCATCATCCCCGCATGGGATGGGGCTGTGCCACAGCAGCAGAGAGCCAGCAGTGGGGAAGCATCTCCCTTAGCACTGCCCTGAGCATTTAACCCATGGACAAAAGCAATTCTCTTGTGCAGAAGTGGTGGAAATCTGTTGTAACCCATCTCCAGGGAAAGTCCAGTGTCACACACCTGCCCTTTCAGCACTTTATGTCCTCCCAAACACCAATTCCAGTGACATGGAGGGTAAGTAGCTTTCAAAGACCTTTGGCTGGCTCTGAGGAGCTGAACTAATTGTGTTGTAACAAGACAAGTCACCACCTAGGTATGCAACACTACCACAGTGATACTGAAGCCTGGTAGCATATCTGAACTGGTTATCCACCAAACAGCCAAAACCACCACACTGTTGGTGAGCATAATGTTCACAGTACTCCTCCAACCCAAAGACCAGGAGAAAAAACAAATCTCCACCTAACATAAAGGGTTTCCCCTTTCCTGGCGCAACCAGACCTTGAATTCAGAGGAAAGAATATGGAAGGCAAGGCAGAGCCTCTGAAAGTAACATCTGTTTAAACTATTTGTGAGACTACTGCTCCACCTGGCCACAGGTGAGAAGGCAGCCTCCAGGCAGTTTTGGGGGCTTCACAACACCCAGATGCATCCTCAACAGCACCCCTTAAATCTCACCTAACCAGGAACATGTGCCAAGCACACTTGTCACAGGGGTCCCTAGAGTACCAGCAGCATATTGTCTGAGCAGTGACCACAACTGCTGAGCTCACTCCAGCCTCGATGAGCAGGGAGGCAGCTGCTCTGTGCCTGCTGCCCACACTGCTCCCCTCGGCTTACATTGCCCCATGGGAGGCACTCATCGCTCCCCTCCATATTTTGTGTTGCAATTATCTTAGCAGAAGACCATTGCCTACCCAATGGACACTAGAAGGGAAGGTCAATCCACTATTCTTGTAACAGTAGAACATTTAAAATAAAATTTAAAGTGCAGAAGCTTGATGCTTACCTTAACGGAGCAAGCTTCATCCCTCAGGTCCCAGGGGAGCAGAGACAGCACAGGCCACAAAAGAATGGCTTCACAGAGCACTTATCCCAATGGAGCACCACACAGAGTTGATAATTTGGCATATTTTAAATCAAAAGCCTTAGATTTGACATTTTAATGAAGTTCCTGCTTCTATACTTGAGGTACCATTCGAGAAATCCCAGTCCTCATTTTGAAACAATAAACACAAACATGTAGCTTTCAGAGAACAAAAATAAAATATAAAACAAGGAGCAGGGACAGCACAGAAGTCAAGAAGAAATCCGAGACACCCTTAGAGGAAAAAAACTATGACTTAAAATTTATCTCAAAACTTTTCAAAGGGCTGAACCAATGAAATCAGAAAAACTAGTTGCTAGACTTCTCAGCCCGTCTGAGAGAACTGGTGGAGAACCACTGGCTACCACTAGCAAACCAACAAAGTGGAGTTGCCTCACAAAGCAGAGAAGAAAAGCCAGCAGCACACTCACTCCTACCCCACACCAGTCCTTTTCTCTTTTTTTTGAGAAAAGGGTAGGAGACACTTCAGCCCGTGGCACCTGGGGCTTGTAAAACCTTACCCAGCTGGGAGCAGGCACGTGGCTTAAAGGAGCCTTCAGAAAAGATACTGCAGAGAGGGAAATAAATGGCAGTGCCTTTTTCTTTAAATATTTCCTCTCAAATTAGAGCCTCTAACAGCAAAAGAACAAGTGAGGGGAAGGGGCACACACCTGATTTCCTCTCTGCATGTGCTGCCTAATGTTTTCATATATAAACAAAGCCAAGGTGCAGTGAATTATATACCTGGGAGTACTAGGGAGAAGACTAGTCGCTCTAGAAAATGCTGGAAGCAATAAGCCAAACAGAAAAGATGAGTTAGAAAGTTTCCAACAGTGTTTCTTCAACTCCCAACACTTGCTGCCTTACGGATATTAAATGCAAGATCAAGGTCTGCAGCTGAGCAGAAAGGCAAGAAGTTTAACACTCACATAAAGAAAAATAGTAGGTTTTGGTTGTATGGGGTTTTTTTTGAAGTATATTACGGTCCCTGTGAGAAGGCACCATTCTACAGGGAAGTCCCGGTCTGGGGCAGCTCTGTACATTCCCTCCCCGAGTGCCCGCTCTGTCCAGCTCGCCTGCCGCGCTGCCTGCAGCGGCCGGAACGCGGGCAAACCAGGAATGACAGCCCCATCTGCTGGAGCCTGGGAAGCGATGCGCACACTCGGATTGTGCAGCTGTGCAACCCACCTGCCGGGCGGGAGCCACGCAGCACGGCAATGAGCAGTGCCAGCACGCCCTGCTGTGGCAAAAGCTTGCCCCAGTCTGGCACAACTGTCCCCGTGGCAGGGCAGCTCTGAGCTTTGCAATGTGCCGCACTTGTCACGCTGAGCTCCCTTCGCAAAATCGTAAACCTGACCCCGACTCACATACGTGGTGGGAGAAAGTATTGTCCCTCTGAGCACCAAAATGTTTCAGTTCTCAGCATCCAACTCTGGCCCATACAACAGGCCCTGTTCCCCTTCTCTGAGCTGATAAAACCCAAGCCCCATAGTAAGGGTAGTGGACTTGGGCTGTCCCTGAAAGGGGGTCTGCGTGCCGTGGTACCCCTTGTCCTGCCAAGTCACCAGCAAGACTGTACCAAAATGCAGTGAGCTGTGTGACTCAACCCAAGGAACCCCTCTGCATGCGGTACAATGGCATTTTGCATGAAGACTAAGGTTTTCTACTGAAGCAGGTTTCTCTGGCCTTCAGAGCATGGTTGGGAGCCATAACTTTAAAGGACACATCCTGTGTCCCATTAGAATTTATTTTATTCATGCTTGAACAGCACTAGTAAAAGCAATCATGTAGCCGGTGACAGAAATATTTAGGACTCCGTCACATGAGAAGACACGTTAGTTAAACTCAGTCTTTATTAACTTTATAAACGGAGAGTTTAAGCAGCAGCCCAGAAAAGACACATTCTACAAAGGTATCTTCAGTATGTAGTTTTCTTCATCAGTGACTCCTGAGCATATAAATGAATAATGTATAAAAAACAATTACATGCTTTCAAAGCTGCACAGCAGAAAAATGGCAGCGAGTATTCCTAAAAGCACAAGTATTAAGAGAGCAAATAAAAACAGGTTCATAAATTAGGGCCCCATGAAGCAAGAAATTCAGAAAATCAGTGTTGTAACATAGCAAGACTACCTATGCCCAAGGTGTTTATCACAGTCTGCCGATTTGCAGGGCTGATAATCAATGATGTTCTTAATTCCCAGTGCAACATACAACTTTAACGCTGTTCTACCTTCATCTGTCATGCAGTCTCAATGCAGATGAGGTTTTCACTGAGGTTTTGTGGTTTTCACAGGCTCGAGGCTGCAAGGCCTGTGAGCTGGTAGTGCCAAGCATTGGCTAGAGGGAAGAAACTTTACCTGAAATTCTGGCTGATGTCTCTTTGGAAGCTGCAGGTAGTGGGGGGATGCTCCAGCAACACCTGGGTCCTACAGCAATAATGAAGTAAATCTGGAATGTTTTTATTTGTATTTCCTCTGCCAGGACACTTGCATTCAGGATGACAGGCTTTATCTGTCCTAAGGTTCAAGATACACAGCTTTGGAGAATGCTGCATTCATGACAACTGCAGATTTACCATGTACTTTACTCCATGTAGAGTCTATCTGCATCAAAATGCAATTAAGCCAAGGAAGAAAAAAAAAAAAAAAAAAAAAATCATATTACAAGATCCACTCCAACTGCATGCTCATAGTCCTGGGTGGGGAGGAAGCCTCCTAGGAGGTGCAGTGAGGTGAATCCATCAATCACACACACCTCAAGCATGTTTCCTTTGCATGCTTATTTACATGGTGCACCGATTTTAGTAAATAGGCTCACAATGTGGCTAATATCATACTCCCAGAAGTCAGCATCAAACATCCTAACCATTTCCACAGTTTCACAAAGCAACACAGACTACAGATGCAAAGAATGGAACATTTTTGCAGCCTGGATTTAAGTAAAGAGATCAATCTCTTTAACTGTGCATAAAACCCTTTGCTTCCTGCAAAAGAAAAGCCTTGGTGTAATCCTACAGTATGTGGACACTAAAAATATTATTATTTGGGAAAATAAATGACTGGGGAGGAAAAGGAACATCTGTGAATGGTGACATATAAATTAGGGAGGGAATTAGACAGCATGTGTGTATGACAGATTCATAGACCACACTGCAAGGACTGTTCAAAAGCTCATTTCTCCAAAGGAGTTCTACAGCAACACCAGCCAGTTCCTGTTGAGACCAGCTGTGGAAGAAGGCTGTCCTAAGAAGCCCACCTGGTCCCATTCAAGCCAGTTCCATCAAGCCAAATCAAACACAAAGAGATAGCCACAGAGAAAGGAAACACTGTGACCCTCAATGGAAATAGTCACTATACAGACACCTCCACCTAAGCCATTTTGGGTCAAATCCGATCAATCCAGAACAACACAGTTACAAGTTCTCTGCTGTCCTAATTCAACACCAACACTGCACCTGTCACAAAAAAAAATACAATAAACAAGCCAGTGTCTCTAGGATTTACTCCTACCTCCTCTTCCTATTCCTCTACACTGCCTCAATAGATTACATCTGCTAGGTATTTGCCACAGGGGAAGCTCTGGCAGATGTATGATCTTCTGCTATGTCTCTGCTGCCACCTCCACTCCTGTGCCAAGACCTCTCCTTCCCTGTGCCTCCAGCATGCTGAGGATCATAGCCTTCCTGCAACGAATACTAATCCCCTCTGCAATGCTGCAGGCAAACGAGCTCTCCCACTCTACCCCAGTTACCCCACCAAGGTGAATCTGAATCCACATGCAGAGATCCGTCTCCTGACCAGGCTGTGCAGATCCACCTGTCACTGGCAGTGCTTGGTTCTGAGAATGACAGAATCATGAAAGTCAAAAGAATACTTTAGGAAATACTTCAATGAAAACAACCACATTCCAGTAACATGCCAGAAATATTTCAGTAGCAAGTACTCAGAACTGATTGATTTAAAACGGCACCATCACCCACACAGGAGCTGTCTGATGACTTCTACATACTCGTTAACTGGAACACATTCACATGAAGGAAGTCACACAACAGATGAAGAAAAGGGACAATGGTGACACAGTAGCAGTAATAGCAAGATTCAGTGTATGGAAGGGTAAGACTAAGCTCTGAGATTGCAAATTTTTAATTTGGCAGAGTGAAAAGAAAGTCCAGGCCAACAAATTTTTCGGCGCAATGTCAGATCTGGGGAGTCAATGAGCAGGTGATGTACAGGCTGTTTCCACTCTAGCTACAATGCCCATTCATAGTCCCAAAATTACAAGGCCCTCAACCCACCCTGACACACAAGTGACAGACCTCAGTGGGCAGGAAGGAGCCTCCCCCTGGTGGGTGCTGGAAAGTAAAGCACTTGAGGATGTGCCACAAGCACACATCTCACAGTGCACCAACAGAACAGAGAGGGCTCTTTGAGGAACAAATGGTGAAGTGTTCCCATGCCTCTCAGCTGAAAGCTGTTCAGTATTAACAAAACCTTTAATCACTTTGTCTTGTAAAGACAAGAGCAAGAAAGATCAGCCTCCTTTGGACAGATATTGTGCAATAATATTAATAGCTTGCTTTAGGTTTTTTTACTGCTAATATTACAGTAAAATGACAATGAGAACATGTGCCAAGAGAAAACATTCTTTACAGGTTGCTTGGCAGTGCTGAGGGTACAATAAGGAGCCTGTGACAAAAGCAATATGGAAAAAAGGATCCAATCTGAACAATCTTTACCTCCAACAAACAAAATCCCATTTCTCTTGGTGAAGAATCTACCTCCCATTATTGCTAATAATCACAGCAATATAATCCTCAGAAGAGTTAAAGCAAATGAATTAATATGGTGTTTTTTCCTGAAGATTACTGAGTATTTTTGAGGAAGGAACTGGTAATACCAATGCTAAAGCTGGTATTCCATCAAAGGACCAGCTCCCACTCCAAGGGCTCTGTTCTCCACACTGGGCAGGTCAGGCCAACTCCCACACCTGGTCACCAGAATTTTCCTCACCCTGCAAACTTGCGAAACCCCAGGCAGAGCAACAAATGCCAGCCCATTTGGGTGGACACAGCCAGGCTGCTAAAAAAAAAAAACCCAACCAAAAGCAGACCACTCTGCCCCATGTCACCACCTCCTCTCTGGAGAGCACACACACAGCTGCCTCCTCACTGGGGTGGAGCCAGGAAAGGTGGGAAATGTGAAACCAGCGCTGGACACTGATGCAGACAGGAGGGGCAGCCCAGCAAGCTGCTGCAGGCAGGGACAGAACCCACAGCCCCCAGCTCCACTCAACAGGATGTAACAGACACCCCACCCCTGGCTGAGGACTGTGCCCTACAGAGGACACTTCCCACTCGTGTCACCAGCCAACCAGTTTACAAAAGCAGTACCAGCAGTGTGTACTAAACCAGCCTTTATTTCTCTCACAGTAGAGCAGGGCTGAAGTTAAGACCATTCTGTGGCAGTGCCAACCCACTCCGTAGCCTGGGCTGTGGGAGCTGCTGACCAGTCCTCAGTGGCAGGCTGGGCGCTCCAGTCCTCTGCAACCACAAAGACAACAACACTTAGTGCTCCCCAGTTCCTTCCACCCACAATACCCCTCACCCCTTTCCACAGACACCTCCCCAGACTGACCTGTGGGGAACTGCTGGATGGGCACAGACGGGACCTGCACTCCCTCAGACCAATCTGCAACCTCAGGCTGAGGAGGAGCAGTGAATTCAGGTGCTGGGGCCGTCCATTCGGTCTGGAATTCCTCCTTCGTGACTGCTTTCTCAGCAGCTGCCTGTTCCTCCTTTTCAATCTGCAATGGAAGAGCCCAGCCTGAGTCTCCCAGGAACACAACCCTTACTATCACATATCGGACAACAGGCACCAGCTGGCAATATAATTAACCAACCACCACAATAAAGCGTGAAGTGCAATCGTTAAATTGGCAAAACCTGTCCTCAACAGCAGACACACAAGACCACGGGATGGGAGAACAAGCAAAACATCTGAGAGAGACACACTTCCTGCTGTGAAGCTCCTACCTCCTCAGGATCCCTGTAGAAGTACAAGTCGGGCATGACTTCCCAAGGGTGCTCACGGGAGATGGTGCCACGCATGCGCAGGACCTCCCGAGCCAGCATCCACCACATCAGACCCACTGAGTGGGCTCCCTGGAACAGAAGAAAGTAGGTAAGAGTTGCTGTAAAGCTAAACATTTGCAGAAAGAGCGGAGGACTTACTCATACCCAGTCCAAGGTTTGTGCTTGGAGAGAGAAAGACATCACTTGCCAACACCTAAACTTATGTACTTGGACTCAAAAAAAGGGCAACTTTACAAGTTCTCAGTGGCATTTTCAGGTCTCTGCAGAAATCATGGTGCTCTTCAGTCATCAGCATCTGAATTTGCTGTACGTAACAGGCCCTGAAGTTACTCTGCTGCTACAGAGTTTCACACTGCTCACCCCCACCATGTCAATCTCATCCAAAACACAGGGATTACACTCACCACGTATGTTAGAATATACAAATTGAAAACTTGACTAAATAAACGAAGCTTACACACATGCTCAGATGTGTCTTACACTCCTTTTGATGACTGACATCTAGATAGAGATCAAAGATAGCTTCTCATCTTCCTAAACTTTACCTTTCAGGTGATTTCTGGTAAGGTAATGTTTCAGAGCAGTTTCTGCATCAGTTCCCTTTATCGTTCATTCATATTCATGACCTGTGGCAAGAATGACTATCAAACTCCACTCATTGGGCCACCAAGACCCTCATGGCGTCAGCGAAAAGTCCTGCCAGGTTACTATAGCACACGTCCTACACTTGAGAGTTCCTTGGCCAGAAACCAGCCTCAGCTCCAAGCTCCAACTGTGTGCAGTTTATTTCCTCCTCCCCACCTGCCAGTTTGGGAGAGTCATTAATTAGCTCGTTCCCCAGGAGACATGCGAGATACAAGCAAACCTCCCTTGCAGAAAGCATCCACCTTGGAAGCCCAGGACATGGTCTGGAAGAAGCTGCCTGCAATGTCACAAGGCTGCGTTACCTTGTTGTTGCAGGGAATAGCGATATCCACGTAGCGCAGTGGGGAGTCCGTGTTGCACAGGGCGATGGTGGGGATGTTGACATAGGATGCCTCTGTCAGCGGCTGGTGATCAGCCCGGGGGTCTGTAACCACCAGGAGTCGTGGCTCACGGAAAGCCGCCTGGATCTGGTTTGTGAAGGTGCCAGGGGTGAAACGCCCAGCAATAGGAGTAGCCCCAGTGGCAGCAGCAAACTTCAGAACCGCACGCTGCAAAAGGGACACAGAAAAGATGAAGCAGGAAACATGCATTTCGGCCAGGTCACCCAGGCATTGACAGCGAACATGCACAAAATTTTAACTGAGCCATTTGTTTCAATTCCTGTGAAATCAAGGCTTGCCACCTCAGGAGACAAAATAAAAATGTTTCTCAAAACAGTTCAAAATACCATACCCACCAGCAAAGCTGGAAGTCAGGATACAGAAAAAACCCTTTTCTTCCCCTCAAGTTATTGGCAAGCTCTACTCTGAATTCTCATGATCAAGTCATGAAAGAGGGAATAAAACAAAAACCTTGTGGAAAAGGCAAAGCTAATTTTCTTCCATTATTTCTACATACTTTCCTTATCCAGGAACTATAGGAAAAGCTTAGTAGTAAATACACACAAATTGTAGTTGTGTCCATTAAAACAGCAATTGGCAGTTCTTATTCAATAGCAGCAGCTTCCAACTTGTGAGGCATGTGGCAGGGCCTACTATCAAACTCCAATCCTAGAGGGAGCCCCTCTCCTGGCGTTAGCGAAAACCCTGCCATCCTTTGCTGTCGCACACTTCCGACACTTGAGAGCTCATTGGCCAGAAACTGACCTCAGCATCAAGCTTTAATAGTGTGCAAGTCAAGCCCACAGGAAACCAAGCTTTTCCTTCAGAAATCCACCCCTAAATCTCCCTAAACATTTATGGTCCCACCTGCAGCTACCTAAAGAAATTATGCTCACAAACTCCAGTGACTAGTTAGATTTAAAGGTTATCACCTCATACAACAGAATGTTTTTGGTAAAAATTTAGAGTAAAAATTACAAATATACCAGTTACTACACCTTGCTCAATAACAGAGAACATTTTTTCTTTGACAACTTTTGTATCAGATGCTTACTGTCTCCAAAAAATCAGTGCAAATGACCCACAGTGTTTCTGAGGGGAAAGAGCCACCAGGGGACTGGCCACTAATATGACAGAAATCCAGCAAGAAGGATATGGAAGAAAACCAAGTTATCGAACACCCTGATATGGGGAGTAGGTTTTAACTAATCTGTTTTAAGCTGCCACCTGCAACACAATCAACACATTTACAGAAAGCAGTCCTAGAGTTAGAACTGGTTTTATTGCATTTTATCACCAAGCTGACACTGCCAGGTAATGATGCCTGGCAAGGGAGTCCCGCTTCAAGACTGCAGGTTTCCTGATGTCTGTACCTGTCCAGTGTTCCTGGAAGAAATGACGCTCACATCAGCTGGATTCTCAATGGCAACAATGGCACGAGCTGCCAGGAGCAGCTTTTCCCAGGTCCTCTTCAGATTGATGATGTAAATACCTATTGGCAACAAAAGACTTTAGAGCAGCCCGCAAACACAAGATCCTAAAACAGAGTAGCACTCCTCTGCCACTAAATCTGTCACATGGCTGTGGTTACTCCAAAATTCACAGACTCATCGTCAAAGTGAGAAGAGACTCTTAAGACCATTACATCCAACTGTTCACCCAGCACTGCCAGTGTAACCACTAAACCATTGACACCCAGCACCATATCCAGGTCCCTCTTAAAACACCTCCAGGGATGGTGACTGGGCAACCTATTCCACTGTCTGAGCATCCAAGCAGCGAAAGATTTTTTTCCATTATCAAATCTGAATCTCTCCTGTCTCATCTTAAGGCCATTTCCTCTTGTCCTCTGCTGGCAGGTAGAAGAGGCTGGTCCCTCCTTTTAAGTAGTTGTAGAGATCAATGAGGTCCCCCCCAAGCCTCTTCTCAAGACTAAACAAATTCTAGTTAACAGAAAGCTATTCCAACGAAAATCACCCCCATGTTTTTAATGTAGCACACTTCCAGTACCTATCATCAAGAACCTAGGCCTGGTATGAGCTTTAATCTTTCAACAGAAAGCAGCTTAGGCTGAAGAGCATTAAAAACAAGCAGAAGTCGCTACTGAGATATTAAAACCATTTTATCAATATAGTAAAGAACTAGCATGATTGCCCAAACCAGCTGTGATTGCATTATCAAATTCTAAAATCAAGATAGTCAAGAACCAGCAAAATTGTTCCAAAAATCTGTATTTTTATCTACTTCTCCGAGTTAACGCTGTTTTGTCAGCAAGGGCATCTGCTCCTTTCAGGCCATGGAGAAACCATGCTAAAGAGGTCAAGCACTAACACTTCCCAGCTTCTCCCAGCTCTGACCATAAGATCCCAGCTGCCCAACCCGGGACACCCATCCCGCTGGTTTACCATCGCTCTTCCTTTTGTAGATGTACTGCTCCATCTGGAAGTCGAGGTTGGTACCTCCCAGGTGGGTCCCCGCAGCGAGGAATTTGAGGACATCCTCCTCCTTCATCTGCAGGACATCGAGGCCTCCGGACATTGTGGGGTTTCCCTTTGGAAGCAACGACAGGGAACCTGCGGGCAGACAGACCCGGCTCAGCCCGGCGGGGACGCGCCACGAGGTCCAGCCGCCCCGGCCGCCATCTTGGGCCTCCTCCCGCGCTACACCCGGCAGGCCTCGGCCTTCCCCGCGGCTTGGCCAGGCCCGGCCCGGCCGCCGGCAGCGCGGAGGGACGCGCAAAACCCCCCCGGTGTTATCACAGAACGGGGGACGTGGCCCCCGCCGCCCCCGCGCCCCCCGCCCGGCGGCCCCGACTCACGCTGACAACGCCGTGTGGAGGCCCGGGCGGCGCGGAGCCGAAAGAGAGCCCAACCCCGCCTGACACCTATATATAGCCTCGCCAGCCAATGGGGAGCCGCGAGGGGCGGGGCCGCGCTCCAGCGGCTCCTCCCCGGGATCCCCACGCCGCCTGCGCCGGCTCGGCCGGAGCCTTCCCCACACCGCTGTGGGGGCGGGCTGAAGGAATCTGTAGGGTTTGGGGGATCGCGAATCCAGGGATGGGCAACCGAGCTGGTGAAAGGTCTGCAGTGTAAATCCTATGAGGACCTGGGGTGATAAGCCTGGAGAAAAGGAGGCTCAGGGGCGACCTTATCGTTCTCTACAGCTTCCTGCAATGAGGGTGTAGCCAGGTGAGGGTCAGTCTCTTCTCCCAGGAAATAAGCGACAGGACTACAGGACATAGCCTCAAGTTATACCAGAGGAGGTTTAGGTTGGACATCAGGAGGAATTTATTCACAGAACGGGTGATTACACATTGGAATGGGCTGCCCAGGCAGGTGGTGGAGTCACCATCCCTGGAGGTGTTTAAGGAAACACTGGATGTGGCACTCAGTGCCATGGTCTGCTTGACAGGGTGGTGTTCAGTCATGGGTTGGACTCAATGATCTCAGAGGTCTTTTCCAACCGAACTCATTCTGTGGTTCCATCATTTCAGAGCTGCTTCAGAGCATCCTGTGGCTTGTGCTCCAAGCAACATCAAGGCTGGTTTTGAGGTCCTGAAGCAAAAAGAAAGCAAAGATTTATTTTGAACATTTTACAGTTCCATTTTCCTGTTGAAAGTGAAATATATGCTCTCAGGGGGCTGATAATTTTTTGATTAATTATATCTAGCTCTACATTGCCTGCTGTGGGGGGAAGCTTCTAAGGAGCTGTAGCATCTTGCCTGCACCCACATTCCCCCTCCCTGCAGGGGCACTGCTCTGGCACCACATGGGAGAGCTTGGGCAGCCAAGGCTGTCCCTGTCCTTTGCAGAAATGACAGTAAAAACACGTGAAATTGATACTGAACTTACACGTCCTTGTTCTGCAGTAGACATTTGTGTGGTACCTGCCCCTTTTTTTGCGTGTGTTGCTGGGTTTGGGGTTTAGGTTTTTTTGTTGTTGTTTGCTTTTAAGAAACAACAGAAAGTGATAAGATTTAAGAGTCTTCACCATCTTTCTCATCTTCCTTGTGCTATTCTAGAAGCAGACACAGGCCTAAGAATGGATTTTCTTGGGGAAAAAAGTAGTGATATTTACTTTACTATGCCTGCTATGGTCAAGATCTGGATACAATTCTGGACTGTGCAAACACAATTGCCAGTGCCTTCTGCAAGTAATAATTCATCTTCACATCTTTCTAACAACAGTGCTCCTTTAGTTTTCTCTCCTCTATTTTAACCTCATATAACCACAGCATTGTGACTGGGCCTGGACTCTCCTGACAGCCCCTTTTTGATGTCTGAGCCCTGAATTACTCTGGAGGATGACTGCTTAAGTAGCAGGTTACAACATCATCTCATGTATGTTCTTTGTCTCCTGGAAAATGGCTCTCTATTCTTCTTTTCTGCATGCTCATTAGATGGTGTTAATTAGCAAGATTACCAGATCACCTTTAGAATATTCAGTAAGAGTAATTCAAACTTTTGTCACATGGTGGTGACAAAGCAGGTAAAATGAAACTCACCAACAGGTTAGAGCTCTCAGCAAGAGCATGAACTATTAGTGCCTGAGAGATTATAGACATCTGTGGCACTTTGATAAGTGCACTGTGGAGAGTGAGAGTTGACCCGATGGGCTATGTACAGCCTGTGTCCCTCCTAACAGGAGCAGTGTGAGTATTAGTTTGAGAGGGAAGAGGGAAGGTGGTGGTGATGTTACCATAGTGTGTGGAACGGATTTAGTCTGGAGAGCTATTTTGCACACAGTTGAAACCCAACTGTATTAAAAGTGTGTTTGAACATAATGATTGGAAATCAAGTAATGAATATTGCAGTAATATGGTGTTACCAAAACAGTGCCACTGGTAAGCATTCCAGACTCCTCTGGCATCTCTAATACTTATTTCTTGTTACACTTTGGGCCCTTTCTGGTAGACCATGAGGCCCACAGCCCATGAGGTGCCTTGGAAAAGTCATGATAAAGCTTGACAGTAAAGTATTTCCAATTATTTCCTTAAGTAACCTAAAAGCATGCTTTATTTTTTATCTGTGTGTTGAGACAGTTTAAAACAAATCTGTTACTAATGGACATGTCCCTCAGGTGAAAGTGTATCTATCTTATCACATGTTTTAGACAAGATTTCCCTGGTCTAAAGTTCACACTGAAATCTGTTACACAATTACAGACAGAGGTGAGGGCAGGCCCTGGAAACAGCCTTTCTCTGCAGCAAGCAAACCCAAGGAAAGGGGCTTTGAGCCACTGGTCCTCCTGCGGTACCGAGGAGACTTGGAGCCCACAGATGCAGAGAGAAGCATCATGTGGCTACCACCAGCCTTTGGGTGGTGCACTGAAAACCTTGAGCAGGTGCCTGCGGTGGTCACAAAGCCCCAGAAAAAGCACCTTCCAGAGAGCCAGCCCAGGCTGCAGGGAAGTGTAGCTGCCCTTGCCAGAAGCCTCTGAACTGGGGGCTCTACCAGGAGCCCCAGTGCTGGGAGAGAGGGCTCCTCACAGGGCTGCAGAGGAAACATTCTGTGCTGCCAGAACAGCTCCTGTGATGAAGGGGTTGAATTGTGTGTTTGGGGAATAGGCTCAAGCAAAAAGCTGTTTGGGCAGTATCTTCCCACTAAACATGACAGTGGGCATCACCCAAGAGGTGGTGAGGCACCCCTGGAGAAGACCTACAAAGATCAACCCACCTTCAGTGAAACTGCACTAATGTTACTGTGCTTCCCTGTAAACTCCATTTTGGTTTGTGTTTCAAAGGTTTGTTGTTACCTCTTAACATGTTTTGGGAAAACATACTTTGTAAAATTTCTTCCCTTCTTATTTCTTTGTTCTACAAAGGTAGAGTTGCCTAAAACCCATTACAAAACTTGCAGAGGTCTCATTTTAACCTCTTACTGGGACTGTGTCATTTTTACTAAAATTCCTAAATGCAGTATGATAAAAACTCCTAAACCATTTCAGAGTGACAAAATTGCAAATTAAGAACCAGCGCAATGTGGAAAATCAGCTTGCTATTTTGAAACGAGCACCAGAGCTAGAAGGGATAAGCATATTCAAGAGTTCCACATGGAGTTTGCAAAAGTAGACACATATATGTGTCTATGTGGGATGAGGAATTCTTTCTGCTCAGTTCTGGTGTCAGTGCTTATGAATGGCGCTTAACATAAAAAATTTAAAACACAAACAAAGTTTTTGCCCATTTTTAATGTGAAAGGGAGATCTGTTACTCAATGGTTTTGTTACAAGCACGGTGCCTTTGAACTTTCCATCTTCCCCACCTTCTACCACCCAGAAGGGCTAGGGAGCTTGTCTGCTATCTCTTCTCACAGCTGGGGCAGCTGTCAGCAGCATGGACAGCAACACCCTCTACTCAGGAGGTGGTTCTCCAAGGCAGCAGGAAAGCTCTGGGGAGCCCTGTGTGCAGGAGCAGGCACTATCCCAGGCCTAACTTGCTATCTGGAACCTGCACAAGCAATTCAGGTTCAGCTGGCACAAGGCTGCACCTCAGGACTGTCTGGTAGGTCTGTTGCACACAGATAACCCTCCATGAAAATTGCTTCATGTGAGAATGCATCGTCTAAGCAAGAAAAGGTTTGGGATCTTCACATCTGGAAGATGTGTATACGTCTCAGTATCAACAGCTTTTTGCTTAGCACAACGTGCCTGCTACTGAATCCCAGAACAATACTGTGACAGCAAGAGGAGATCCCAGCAATCCAGCATCCCCTTGCATTATGCATTGCAGGTGATGATTGTGACCCAGGCACAATTTCTGGTCCCCTGCTGGGATCAGACTGCCCGAGCAGCAAAGACCTGATCAGCAGGAGATTAAAAATTGTCTCTCCCCAGAGAGCTTAAAACCCCACTGTCCTGAAGGCAGGTATTTCACCAGCTAGTACAGGGATTCAATTTCCATCTGTTTTTACACACAGCAGGCAGGCAGAGGAAGCTGTGCAAAACACAAGATTTCCCACTGCTATGTGTTTTTTCCATTTAAGTGAAGTTGATTTCGGTTGTACTAGCACAGTCTGTGCATATTATACACCACAGAAAAAGAGAGTATTCACTGGCTTGTATGAGCTCTGAACACATGCAACAGTCCTGTTCCCTTGGGAAACTCCTTTTGCCTTCTTAAGCCTCTATTCCATCCCACCCCTTGTGCATTTGATTGGTTTGGGGCTTGTTTGTTTGCTTTTGTAAAGAAACACTGAAGACATTACATCCTTCATTTTAGCAACCAGTTTTTAATAGAAACATATAATACATCTTCTCGCATAAATATTTTATATAGACACATGAACACTCACAATACTCAAAGCTATGCAATGTTCTAAAGCTCCAGTTCTGTTTAAAACACCAAGAACAGAAAAACCCAAACAAATCATCACACAGGAAGAATGGAGACATGAAGTTTCTAAAGCATAAATAATCAGACTATTTCTCTTATGTCCTTACAACTCACTTAAATACCGCCTGCCTTAACATGCCAGCCAGTTGTGCTCCTAGTCACAGCTGCAGGGGCAAGCAGAGACAGCGCACCTTCACTAACAATGCACTGCCAGCAACAGAGGTGAGTCCAAGATGGATCCAACTGCTATCCTGCTGTGCATTGAAGGTATCACACCACTGTCTCTGGAATCCAAATTAAGATGCCTTTGGGAATGATTATCTGACAAGATTGTTAGTGTTGAATTGCTGGCATGATGCAGGTAGGTGACTAAGCACCTCTGTAGAGATATTTTGATTTACTTTGCATTTAGGCTGTACAGTGACCATTTGTTGTTAACTGGAAGCATTAAACCCCAAGGAGAATATATCTAAACTTTAAGTCCACATACTTGACTGTCTTGACTTGCAATAGCTATCAAGGAATAACTTCAATTAATCACTTTAGAAACAGAATGTTTTTGAAGGGGGAAAAGGGTGAAGGATAGTAAGGATCAGAGCTGAGAAATAGTCTTGTGCTTGCCCATGTGATAAAGCTTTCAGAACAGAGTAAAGCAGAACTTCAGGCTTTACCCTGTCCCGTATATGACACCTGACAAAAGAAATAACAAAGAAAAACAAACAACAAACTCGCAGTGCAGAATTCATTCTCCCCAGCTCTCAGGTAGGTAAGTTTTTGCATTTGCAGCACCAATGGTAGACGAAACACAGTGCAGTTTAGGTTCTCTGTTTCTTAAATTCAGAGGAGCCCAAGTTAATCCACAAGGCAAAAATCATGTAGTTTTTCACTCTACTCCAGTAACAAAGTACCACCTCATTCTCCACAAAGGGGAATGTATTACCTGGCATTCTTTGCTTGCTTGCCTCATTTTTAAGAGCTTAAGTTTCTGTGTGCACTGGTTGCACATTGCTTTGCCATTGCTAAATCAGGAACAAAATATGGATGCAGCACCTTGCAGGTGACTCCACACACCCACACTTGACTACTACAGCCCAGGATAATGAACAGATCCAACTCACAGGCCAGATTTAGAGAACCCCATAAAAATTCAGGCTCCCAGCACAATGTTGGTTTGATCCCATGCATAGGGGACTAAAATGAGGTAACTCATTTAATTGCCACCATATTCTGCCAGGTCAGCAACCCTAGACTTGGTTCTCCAGCTCTCAGTGCCAGTAATGCTCAGGATAACAAACAAGCAGGATGTGCAGTTACCATGGTTTCATGCACTCTCACAAGTTCAGGTCACTAAGGGTAGAAGGATCAGCAAAAGAAATGACAGATGTTCATATTTAGGATTTAGTAAATCATGTGCCACATGCCTGACCTGGTGCAGGGCTCTATTGTTAACAATAGACGTGCACATGGGACCCTCCTGCACTGTAGAGCACCAGCCTCCCCTCACAGATGGGCTGAGTCTGAAAACAGGCAGCACCTTCTAAGCCTCGTGCCTGTCCCCTTAGACTTTACTCAACTTTTACATCAGTCATCAGACCTTCTTGGAGTTGAAATCTGATAAAGAACACCTTAAACAACCCACATCCTCTCTATCTACTCTTGCACTCAGGAAGTTGCCAGGGCACACAGTGATTGTTCAGAATACACTCTAAAATTTATAAACAATAGGTAGGTAGCACTGGTTGTTCATACAGCTACAGTGTCACGTCTTCATAGAGACAGGTGCTCTGCTTCTAAAGTGAATTGCAATATCCCTAGATATTTAGGAAAATAAAAGCAAAAGCTAAGTTTCCTGCAAGGCACACTACAGAACAGGATGCACTCTTCCACACGACCTTCATGGCTATGCTAACAGAGCTGCAAGGGACTCATCCCACCACAGAGGCACAAGTGAAGAGGGGAGCAGGCTGTATCCAGGACACTGTACAGTCTGTGTAACACAGTAGGAAAGAGTAAGAAGGCACAGAGGATGAAAAGTGTGTATTTATCTCTGAGCCTAAACTCAGGGATGCACAAACATGGAATACCTGATAAGAGAAAAGGATCAGCTAGGAAAGAAAATGTGAAGGGTCTGTGTGGAGCCTTAAGGGAATTAAAGATCATTGCCAAGCACCCATAGAGCTCAAACTTTGGAGTAAGCTTACAGAAACAGCAATCTTTTCTTTCCAAACCAAGACATACTCCACATGCAACCAGCAGCTGTTTTAAGTGAAATCTGAAGTGTCAGTATCTATATCTGTTTCCATTATACATTTATGCATTATGAGCCGCAGCCCTAAAAGCTACATCTGAGGACCAGTTCACACTGAGGGTGTAGATCAGGGATTACCAAATAAGGAATAGGAAGCAAATAGGTCTCTATAACAACTGCATAAAAAATACACAACAAAATCCACTTGAATGTTCCTGCTATAGTTAGACCAGCAGCATTTTTTTCAGAGAACAAGTAGAACTTTGGTAGCAATCAATTCTAAAGTGCCTTATGCTTCTTAATTCCTGTGCAAACCCTGCTGTGGAGGCAGAAGGATGTTTCAAGAGTGTTAAGATGCTCAATCACATAATAACACATAACACAGCAAGGAGGTTCCAGTTACTCTCTCTGCGATCACACACAGCACAAAAGCGATGGCAGAGACCATGTTTCTAGCTTTTCTTTTGCACTTAATTTCTCTTCCCCACTTCTGCAATATAAGCATTAAGAGACACATCCAGTCTCCCACCCAGGCCTGAAGTGCTCCCCTGTGAAAACAAAGCCTATGAGGATGGAGGATCTATATCAGATAGTGGTCACTCTGGCCTTTCTGGCCACACCAGCAAGGAACAGGCTGGCAGGTTCTGCCATCACTGTTTTCTCCTCAGACACTTTTACTCTAGCACTGTCTCACTGCATAAAGGTGGTGAGCACAGAGTTTTTAAAAGGGGCTTCTCAGCATAGTTACCAGGCTGTGAAAACACTGCCATTTCCCATGGCAGTCTGCAAGTGCAGTCCTTCTGGAATGCACTGAGCAAACAACGCAAAGATCCGGTCCTTCCTTTCCTCTACTTGCCAAAAGGCCTAATCCCCTGTTTCAGAAGGGCTTTCTTCCTCCTGGCTGAGCAAGGCTTATTCCTCTGTGGAACTGGAAACTTCCCAGTGCCAGTTGATCACAGCAAGCAGGAGAAGGAGTGAAGCTGGTCATTTCTCATGCAACTCAGTCAGGACTTCAAGCCCATTTTTTCCATCATCTGTTCATACACCGTCCATGCCATTGCTGCCATCAGAGTGCGCCTGAGGGCTCGGGGCACACCGCCTCGGAAAAAGCCAACCAACCCAAAGTCCTGCAACAGGAGATAAACAGCAATTCATCACAATCTGCCTCTAGGGTTTTAATTGCTCATTGTTTATTACATAGAAGAGCACAGGATGTACTTCAGCTTAGATCCAGTTCAGTCTCTGAAAGACCTGAGCTTAAACAGCATTTAGTGTTTAGGAAGAACAGGTAGCACTGTGCAATTGCAGGGCTACACAAGAAAGCAGGAAGAGCAGTGAGTGGAAAAAGGAAGGCCAGGTGGAGACAACAGATAGGGAAAGGCACACTCAAGTCCAACAAAGAGAAGGCAGGGGTTTAATCATTTCCAGACACTTCAGGAAAATGACTACTCTTTGTTTGAGAGCTTCATTATTTACAAAAGTCTCTCAGCTATTCTGTAAAAACTGAGATTTCTAAGTACTGAAGTAAAAAACCATTCTGATTTGAAAAAAAAGGTACATAAAAATGCATACACAAATAAACAGATTCCTGCTTAGGAATAGAGTTCAATATGGAAACAAAGCAAACCTGCCAAGATCAGCCCTTCTGACAGCAGGAAGGGAAAGGTGGGCTTTGAGTACTTTTCCACCCCATTCCTGGGATAAAGATTTTGGCATTTATTTCTCTTCTAGTGTCCAAAGAGCAAAGAATTATTTTTTAGTTAGTTTGTATCTGAAACCAGCATTTCACACTGCACACTACAGTCTTTGTTCACCCTCTTCAATGTCTTGAAAATGCTGACACTGAATAGTCCAGCTGCAAGAGCAGATGAAGCACTGACACTTGTTCACCTCCTTTAAAAGGCAACAACTTCCTCAGCATAGCCGTGCTTTGAGCAAGGGGATCAGAACTGAGGGTGTGATGGTGCATGCTAGAAGGGATTCACCTCACCTTGTAGATGAAGGCAATGGTCTGGCTTGTCCTGTGGTACTTTTGGGGTGACAGCTGCATATATGTTTTGATGACATCAGCAGGTTGTGTTGCCAGAGAGGCCAAGATTCCCGCAAAGATCCCACAGCCAAAATTCAGCAAGGGTACGAGCACCGGATCCAGCTGGTCTGCAACAGAGCAAAGGAACACTCCTCAGACACCATATAGGCCAGGAACACTCATGCTGTGTGACAAAGTGAAAGCTCTTAAATGATTAAATTAACATCAGAGTCTAAGAGAAGTTAAAATCCATGCAGCTAGAGAAACCTTTCAAGGAGAAAAGGGGTTACTAGTCAAAAGATAGCCCTATTGAAATGCCTCACTTGTTGGGAAACTGAATTTGACAGAAAATCAGAAAAGAAAAAATTGTACAAATGCTGCCCCAGTGAGTTCTAATATCACAGAAGCACCAGTTTAGTGGAAACTGAACAGTATGCAAGACAAGCAGAAGCAGCAAACAGTGCTGAAGACACCTTCTCTTTCGCCTGCTCACTAACCCACTTACACATCAGTCTTCATAAAGACAATCAATCAGTTTAGGGCCAGTCTCCATTTCTACACTGACCTCAGGTCCACAGTTCTCCACAGGCAAATGTGTCTCACCTAAAGCCCTACAGGAGACTAATTTAACTACTGAGGTGGAGGGCAATGAGCAGAGCATGCAGGCTGTCAGTTGCAGGGCAAGATCTGAGAAGAGGAACATTTTCCACTCCACCCTCCAACATTCAGACTTACCCTGAGGTGTGAGGTTTTTGGTCTGTGTGTAGAACATCAGGTAGATGCCAGAGAAGGGTGCATCCCGCAGCAGTGTTGCTGTGAGCCCACTGAACATGCCACGAGCCCCTTCTGTCTGATAGATATTCTTCAGGGCTCCATATACACTCCCATAGCCAAATCTTCCACTCTGCAAGGGCAGAAAAAGGTCAGTCATCCATGTGCCAGGCACAAGTCGAGAAGCCTTACACACACCCTGAGGGCATAACATCTGAACAAATGGTAGTGTGAACTTAACGTGATGCTCGAGACAGCAACACAGAGGAAAAACCCAAGACAAAATTGGGTTTCACCTACCTCAGCCTTTAAAACAATCCTTCAGAAAGGTAAAATATGAAAGATGCTACACAAACATTGTACGCAACTGAATCTTATAAATCTGAGCATGAATTCTATTTCATCTTGTTGCCTAATTACCAGTGTGCAGCATTTCCTTCACAATGTGTGAACGGAGATGAAATCAGGACTACATCCCTAGCTCCACCCAAGTGGCGACAACCTTCTCCAGGCAGAAGGACTTATTTTGCACCACAAGGAATGTGTGTGACACCATTAACGGGAGACTGCTTGGAAAGTCATACCTCGTATCGGGTCTTCACTACAGTCACTGGCAGCATGCAAATCCCAGAAACTGCACGAGCAGTGGCACCCAGAAAGACAGACTCCAGGGCTGTGGGTGAACGGTCCACAAGAAACTTTTGCTTCATCGTGTACAAAGTGCTGAAGTAAATCCCAACCCCAGGAATACATCTTGCAAAGGACTTCAGAAGAAACAGAAGCAGATGAAGAAAGAAAAAGCTTACGTAAGACAAAATATACTACAGAACATTTCTGAGGCTGTTAAACTTGACAGAAAGCTTTGTAGAAAACAAAAATATCACTAAAGCTAACATGCTGAGGAAAGAAGATAAGGTTGAAATAATTTATGGCATGACAGACAAATGATTCAAATGACGACAGACAAATTATTCCAATGATGCCAGGATTTAATGCATTCCTCAATGTCACTTTTCTAGGAACAAGATATTCTAAACCAAAATGATGTTCATGCAGTTGTCACCCCACATTTGCAAAAGTAGTCAAGTGTTCAGCTGCTCAGGACTGTAAAACCACAGGGACTGCCCTAACTAAATCAGTGAAATTCACATTAACTCCTTAATATAGGATGTAATCTAAATAATGTGATTTCATTAATAATAGCACAAGAGTTGGATATTTAAATTCAGGCAGACATAATTAGCAATATACAGCAAGTTTATTCATCTACTTATTTTTAAAAGTCAGGGTTAAAACAGCCACTTACTGGAGAGACACCTTTCCAGAGCCCCAGAATACTCTCAGTACGAACAACCCTAAAGAGCAATGTTACCATCCCAGCACGACTGGACCTGAAAGAAAGACAAGACAGGAACTGCAGAAATGACCTGCTTCTGGTCCTTGGTAGATCCATTCCATAACCACCCCTTTCATTTGCATCTCTGTGCACTACGCCAGCATCTCCAAAGTGCTCTTTCTCATCTCAATCTGCTTTTCTTGGTCGCTCTTTCCAGGGCTTCTCCACCACCTTCTGTTTCTCACAACTTGTAACACACGTTAGAGGCCTCTCCCATTAGCATTTTTAGTTGCTCATTCCCTTTATTAGCAGCAGCAGATTATAGGTTGACTATATCAAGCAAATGGGAGCAGCTGCACACATGAAAAATTATCTGACAACCACACAGGACTCTTTTCAGGCAGGGGACACCCCATGAAACTGCATGGTAGCCACTCCAGCAAACACCAGTCTCTCAAATGAGAACAAATATTGAGGTTACAAGTCATTCCAGCAGCATTCACAACCACAGACATTTTCACTCTTCTGGAGCAAAATATCAATCCTTCTCCATGATATAAAAACATACCTCCTCTATTAGAAAGACTCTGATTTCCCAAATTACAGCCCTGAACTCCAGGCCCCAGCCAGCAAATAAGCCAGAAGCCTGTGGTGGAGCACCCCCACACCCTCCATGCACACACATCCCCACCCTCTCACCTATTCACAGCAGGCTGCAGAGTTTGCAGCCGTGTTTTCAGCAGGTCTAGGGGTTGGAAGAGGAGTGTGGAACAAGTGCCACTGATGGAGCCACACACAAAGGCCTTTAGGACTGGATGCATCTGGAAGAGGCAGAATAGAGCTTTAAATGGCCATTTAATTAAGAGGAAATATTTCAGCTGATGTGTCACATGCTATAGGAAAGGAAGGTGAGCTGACCCCAGATGCTAAGGAACAGATGTTTTGGGCACAGGAAGCTTTTCCACACTTATTTGTGGTTTTTGGTCCCTCTGCTTTTTCGGGGAGATTGTTCTGGAATCTCCTTGAAATGCAGTGGTTGGAAAGAGTATTCTGAGCCTCAAATGTGTTAGTAGCCTTTGTTTATCGTTTGCCATGCCAAAGGAAATAGGTGTCCCCTTCCCACCACCCACCCCTTCCTTTGCCCCAATCCCATCCACCTCTTCGGGCAACACCTCCAGCCCTTCCCTGCCACCCTGCACACCAAGGTCCCCCCAGTGTCACAGGCACTGGCAGGGAGAGCTGCCCAGACCCAAACCTGGCCCAAATGCACCCAAACCACGGCACGGCCTGCTCAGCTCAGGCTGCCTTTCCTATCCACAGCGGCTGCCGCCTCCCGCACTTCTCGGGAAATATTAAAGCAGGAGGCACTAAGACCGCGGCAGGGAAAAGATTTTTTGGTGTTTCGAGTGTTTTTTTTAATATTATACACATATAACGGTGTTTGCTAATGAATGACGAGTTTCTGCGCCCCTCGGCCCGGCAGAATCACGACAGATTAGAAACCACGGACAGATTAGCAGCCGTGCGGAGCACACTCCAAGCCAGCAGTGGCTCCCCCGAGGTCCCCCGGCCGCACCGTCACGGGCTGGACCCGTACCGCCATCCCCGCGCTGCCCCGAGGCCGCGGATCGCCACGCAGCAGCGCAAGCGGCGCAGCGAGCACCCCCCGCCTCCCGAAGGGACGCTGCCCGCGGGCTCCCCTCGGCAGAGAGAGCGAGGAGGGCCCGGGCAGCGGCCCGGTCGGCGCGGCCGTACCTCCGGCTCCCGGCCCGGCATCCCAGCGCCGCCCGCAGCCCGGGAGCGCGGCGCCAGGCCCGGCCCCGAGCCCCGAGCTTGCCCCGCCCGGCGCATGCGGCTGCCGTAACCCTTCGCCTGCCGCGGCCTTGCTCTGCCGGAGCAGCCAGGGGGTGATCAGCGGATCTCCGCCCCCTAACGCCTCTGCCCCCGTGCTCGTCAAGGCTTTTGGCCGCTCTGCATAGAAGCGTAGAATGTTAAGGGGTTGGAATGGACCTGAAGGTCCATCCATGCCCAGCCCCGCTGCTATGGGCAGGGACACCTCCCGCTAGACCACATTGCTTAAGGCCCTGTCCAACCCTGGCTCAAACACTGCCAGGGATGGGGCAAACACAGCTTCTCTGGACAACCTGTTCCAGTGTCTCATCACCCTCACAGAATAAAAATTCTTCCGAGTATCTAACCTCTCTTTCAATTTATGCCCACTACTCCCTGTCCTACCACTGTACTTCCTGATGAAGAGTCCTCCTCTGGCTTCCCTGTAGGCCCCCTTCAGATACTGGGAGGTTGCTATGTGGTTTCCACAGAACCTTCTTTTCTCCAGGCTGAGCAGCCCCAATGCTCTCAGCCTGTCTGCATGGGGCAGGAGGCTCCAATCCTCTGATCAACTTCGTGGCCTCATCTGGACTTGCTCCAACAGTTCCATGTCCTTCTGAAGTTGGGGACACCAGAACCTCACTCAATTCCAGTAACTGTACTCTGTATTCCAGAACTGTACACTGTATCCAGCACCTGAGCCCCAGTGTGCTCTGTCCAACGTGAGCAGTGGGAATGGTCAGTTCATAACCGGCAGCTTTCATGTCTTCCCTCAGTTCACACCTCCCACTTCCCCACAAAACCAGCTTCTTGTGGACACTGTTGTTCAGAAAGCTGAGTTGCTCACTGACACCTCCTTACCACTACAGCTAGTGTTTCCACTTGCTCATCTGCATCCTGGGCGCAGAGCAGAGGAAGGCTGGGTTTCCAGAGCATTGAGGAAGTGAAGTGCCGAAATGCCGAGACCTGTGCTGGCCCTGAGACAGTGGCTTCACTGTGCCAGCACAGCCAGACACTGCTTATCAACAATGAAGGCAGAGGAGGCTGGGAGGAGCATGCGATGGCTTTGGCAAGCTGCTTTTCTAAGAATCTGGCCTCCCAAGTAAGGAATGACACATGCAGAACGTCATGCTCCAGCTGCTCCCAGGCAGAAAACCTTGGGTGCAGCAGTAGCCATATGCAAAAACCACTTCCTCTCCTGTGCTCCTTTTGCCTCGTGGCAGCCCCTGAAGAAAGGGAGAATATACTTCTCCGAGAAAATGTAACACACAGGCTAGCAGAAGCACTTCATTATGGACTCCCTCTTCCCTTTGGCAAGCTCCTCTCATTAAGCGGTTCCCTCCTTGGGTGAGTGACTGCCTTTTATTTCATTAACTGACTTTGCCTGCTAACTCACAGAAAAGAGGATCAGCTCATCCCCTTCCCTCCTGGTGCTTCCTCCCCTGCCTCACATCTTGCTCTACTGTGGACCAATACAGGGACAACACATGTCATTACAGGTTGCACAGGAAGCTCTGCTCCACTGCCTGGAGTCCCTCCTTCCCTTCCATCTTCACTGACTGTGGAGTCTGCAGGGCGTTTTTCTCACAAATTCTCACTCTCACACAGCTGCTGTTGCACAGAGTTTCTGAATCACAGAGGCACTACCAGTATCACCAGTGGGCTCAGCTTTGGCCAGCATTTGAAATGTTTCTGTATAGAGCTGGGGTTGGTGTGGCTGGATCCTTTCCCTCCATGTCTTTGGGTGGGGCAGCAACAGACACTTCTGTGGTTTTCTGAAGCAAAATAAGCTGCAACAGTATTGGCCAAATGGCATGCATCCCAAGAAAGACTTCATCCAGCATGAAACCCTGGCGGCAACAGCAGTCTCCAGGTTCTTGTCTTGCTACAGAAGAGTTTTGTCCCTTGAAATAAGCCTCATGATGAATGAGGAGGTGAAAGAAACAGCGCCGCTGATCACACATATCTCTGCAGGAACGCCCAGCAGAGGGAGCCGCATCCCTTCAGGTCACTGTCTTGGGGAGATGTTCCTTGTGCTCTGATGCTCTGTCCTCTCTATTTAGGAGATGAGAGATGAGAGGGACAGAACTGCGGAATTCCCATTTGGTGGATACATCCTTTTCCACATTGAATAATTCCTGTGTGTATTCTTTGCCACTTTAATAGAGTTGTGAGTGCCATTTTAGACCTGCATAAGGGCAGTGGAGATCCAACTTCAACACTGCCAGTAACACTGCCTGCAACAAAAGAGTTTGTTTCTGGTTTTAATTTCTAGTTTCAGGTATTTTAAGAATTAATACCTAGCAGAGCTTGGCTGTCATGGCTTGACTCACACATAAAATGTTGACCTAATATCACACTGCCCACCACAGCTGAGGAAAACCATTCACTGCCACACATGTAATAGTTACAGATTTTTTTGGTTCACAGAGATTTATCCCTCTGACTTTGGAGATATGGTGAATGAAGGTGGGCATCCAAAGGATCTGAGAGAGACAACAAACCATTCCACATGGGGATCTCTGGCAGCACATCTATGGTCTAATGCCCAATGGGGTGCTGTTTATTCAAAAACCAACAAAAAGGTGATGTGACTTGCCTGAATTTGAGTAATGTTGCCTGTTGCTCAGTGATGCTGCTCTTTCCCATATATCTTGTGTTGTGGAGAAGATCAGAGACAGCTGTGGGACGGAAGCTGTGTTGGGTCCAGACAAGGTCACAGTAGGGATGTGGCAGAGTTGGTGGGAATTCAGTGCTGTTCAGGGCTTTATTTCAGTGTTAGTCTGTGAGAGCATCCTGCAGTGTGCGTGTTCTGGGAAGAAAGGGTCAAATGTACTTGGCAGTACTAGGATTATGGTTGGACTCTGTGGCTAGCACAGGTTTTTCCCGTGGGAACATTTTGCTATATTTCATAAACAAGATAAAGTTTGGATGTTTTGCAAACAGTTTCTCCGGATTGAGTCAGTTCGGGCTTGGCCAATTGGGCCTAGGGGGAGGTCTTGGGCTGACCAATCTGGGGCACTTCTGTAGACTCTATATATATGGAATTCAAAACAATAAAGTTCCTCTTCTCCTCTCTTTCCTTGTCTGAGAACTTGGGTCAGTCCTCAGCTAGCCGCTCAACAGCGACAGGACTCTATGATCTTAAATGCCTTTTCCAACCTAAATGACTATGATTCTATGATCATTTTCCTTAGGTATTCCTGTCTGTGGTTGGGTGGGTGCAGGGGAAGGTGTCCTCCAAGGAAAAATATTAAAGCAAGCATGGTGCCCTTTGTCATTGCTGGCTCTTGGCAGCATTGGACCATCCCCCTCAGAAAACTTTACCAAAAGCCCTTGGAGCAGAGGAGAGACAGCACTACTTTCTCTCTCCTAGACACTGGAACTGCAGAGCAGGGACAGCAGGTGGAACAGGGCATGCAGGTGGGAGAGGTGGGAGAGGGGAACACTTCGAAGAAGTGGAGGAAATTTCAGATCTCTTCCACTTAAGAATATGCTCAAAATGAAAACTCTGATCATTCAGAAGATAAAGCTGATATTTCCGTGCTGTAGGTGTTAAATAAAGAGGCTGAACTCACTGTCTTGGGGTTTCATACATCATTTATATACCACAGGTCACACAGAGGAAAAACTATTTTAGGACTGTGCACTGCCACAGTGAGGACCTTTCCTGCGCCTTGACATTGCTGACAAGCTGAGGTAAATATTGCCAGCCTATATATGCAAAGTTATGTCTGCTTCTTAAAAATATGTGATATAAAGACAGTTTTTTGGCACTCTTTCAGACACGGTGTGGGATTATGGAGCAGAATTTGACATACCTGCTGGGCAGCGGTGGCTCTGAGGACACCCTGGTGAGTCACTCCCTGCCAGGTTGCTCCCCTGCAAACTGAGGTCAGGAGCTCATCTTAAGGGTCCAGTTTCTCCTATGGGGACACATAGTATTGGTGGAGATGATGGGGGTTTAGAAGAAATCAGTGTGATTGCTGTTCTCTGGAAAGAAACCAAGCATAGGGTGAAAATATCTTCAGCTGATGAGACTGTGCTTGTGGAAGAAGCCTGTCCTTGAGGGCAGAGGTGTTGCTAAGAGTGTCTTAAGGAGGACATCCTGACTAGGAGGCTGCTATCCATCTTTCATTGTTTGCTCTCACAGGTACTGCCCAGGGATGTGGTGGTTGCTGCTGGGGGAGGTCAAGCTGCCAGGGGCTGCTGAGCAGGAAGGGGGCATGACACTACTGCTGGTGCATCCTGTTTCTGGCACTCAGCTAACTGAAAAGAAAGCTTTTAGGAGATGAGTGGTAACATGTCTGTTTCTCCCTGAGCCCTGCTCCCTTTTTCCATTCAGAAGGAAACATAAAATAGGACCCCAAAACCCATATCAGGGGCTCTCAGCTTCCTGGCCATGCCCATGTTGTTGCTGGAATGCTCCCTGTCTCTGGCCCTAGTACCTCACCTGGACTCAGGTGTGGGGCATGCCCCAACACGGAGCCAGCAGGAGGATGCTGGTAACCTCTACCACCACATCTGCATTTTCCTTGATCTCCTCTGCCCCTCTGATGCAAGGATGTCATCCTAGGTCTTACAGGGGATGGTCAGTCACTCATGTTCATTCCTCATTGGCATCCTGTACCACATCTGTAGCACAGCTGTTTCATCCTTATGCAGCATGGTGTGAACTGACTTGTGCCTGGTATATTTACTGAGAGAGTAAATGTGGAATTTGGGTCATATTAACTTCATTGTCCTTGAACAGGTGGGTTACACATCACCAACACCTAACTCCTCTGAAGCATATGAATATCCCTTCGACTACTCAGGGCTACACATCATCTGTTATCCTGAAAGTATCCCAGCATTTGCATCTACCTTATTTCCAGTGCTGTACTCCGTGCTGTTTGTGACAGGCCTCATAGGAAACGCTTTGGTTGTTTGGATTCTGACAGTCTTCATGAAAATCAAGACCATGACTGACGTGTATCTGCTGAACCTGGCTGTCTCTGACCTCCTTTTGGTATTCTCCCTGCCCATCTTGGTTCAGTACTCCATCACGGGCCAGTGGACTTTTGGAAATGCACTGTGTAAAATCACCAGCTCAATTTACTTCATTGGTTTCTACAGCAATGTCTTCTTCATAACCATCATGAGCATCGACAGGTACTTGGCCATTGTCCACTCTCTCCATGCTCAAGGGATTCGGACAGCTGTCCATGGGGTTATCACCAGTCTGGTTGTTTGGGCAGTTGCCATTTTAGCAGCAATGCCAGACTTAATTTTTTTCCAGGAAATGAATGACAATGACGAGATTAAGTGCCTCCCTCACTATCCTGATGGCAACAATGGCTGGAAGACTTTCAGTAATTTTGTAGTCAACATCCTGGGGTGGCTAATCCCTGTTGGTGTCCTCATTTTCTGCTACCACAGCATCTTGAAAAACCTGCAGAAGTGCCATACCAAGAACAAGTACAAAGCAATAAAACTGGTTTTTATTGTAGTCATTGTGTTCTTCCTCTCCTGGACCCCTGTCAACATTGCACTTTTTTTGGACTCTCTGAGGAACATGTCCATCATCAACGACTGCGAGACAAACCAAAGGCTAGACCTAGCCACAGAGCTGACTGAGGCTCTCTCCTTTGTGCACTGCTGCCTCAACCCAGTCATCTACGCCTTTGTGGGTGTGAAGTTCAGGAAGCATCTCCGTGAAGCTTTCAAAAAATCTGCATGTTTTCTGTCGAACTGCAAAGACTACAGGGCTTTCAGTGGGCGCAGCCTGGACAGGCACTCCTCTCAGCACACAAAGTCTTCACAGCTGTCTTCTGTTGGTACTGTCTTGTAGACCTACATGTCCAAAACTATCATCCTGGACAGGTGACCCCAGTTTGAGAAATCCTTAAGTGGGTATCCACAGCCATGGACTGTTTGTGCAGCCTGTTAGAAAACAAAAAATGAAAGTAGGTGCTTGATTTTGCTTTTATTGTGGTTGCTTTTGGCATTCTCACCTTTTAGAGTATTTTTTTAGCATCATCCTCCCCTTCCCTTGGCACATCCTGCCCTGCTTATTTTGTGAACTTACCTAGGCAGACTCCCACACTGCCTGAGTAGAATGGAGAGGTACCTTAGAAACATACCTTCCCCCTTCAGACTCAGTACTGAAAAGAACTGTTTATGTTTCCAAACCCTGGACACTTATCCACTGCTTCCTTTGTCTCAGCGGAGTGTGTTGGCTCTGTGAGCAGGGATGGGACTCACTGCAGGAGTGGGAACCTGCTCTTTGGAGGGAAATGGTGCCCTAGTTTAAGGTTTCATGCCAGGGCCTGGCTCCCAGTTGACAGATCTGAGCAATAATTCCAGCCCCAAAAGAGCTTAGTGAGTGAGTAATTGGGTAAGCAACCAAAAAAATAAATGCTGTCCATGTGTTAGGGTGAAATCAATATGAATTAATATCTAGATATGATCCTGACTCCCCATCTGCTACCAGGGTCTGCTGCTTCTTAGCTGGAAGGGTTTGGAAGCTGTAGCCTAGAAATGACACTGTTGATGTCAAGAAACAGCACCTACAGGAATGAACAAGTGCTGTAGGAATGAATGGAGACATCATTACCAGGAAAAAGGCTGAAGAGTGGAAAAATAGTGGGTGTGAGGCATCACACGTCTCCATGAGTGAACTTTTTGGACATTTTTGAACTTTTTGAACTGGCAACTGATGTGCCATTGTGGTCACTGCTCTTGAGCATGTGACTGGGGTTGACCTTCCAGTTACTGTTCCAACTTGGAATGACTGGCTTTTTATATATGAATGGTTACCCATTCGTATAGATATAGCTATATGTATGTATGTATCTATCTATCTATCTATATCTATGTGTATCTCTGTATATAGATAGATATCTTTACTTGCACATGTGTGTATATATATACACAAATACACACACATATACCAGTATATATACATATTTATAATTTTGTATGTACAAATATTGCTAGATAAATGCAATGGTTTTCTGAAGCTTTTTGTTCTGTTCTATTTGTCCCTACAAGACATCACCATATTTTAAGTTTTATAATAAAGGTAATGTGTGCAGTGTAAATGCACAATGTTTACACCCGAGGAACCTGTTTCATCATTATTTGTGTCAGCATCTGCATTTTATTCTGTCCTGGACAGATCTACAAAACTGATAATCCCTCCAGCTGCCTCTTCTCTGCCTCCTCTTCAGTTCAGCTGCTGCCTGGGTCCCAGCAGCAGGATCACAGCCTGGTGCAGCAGTACAATCCCTATCTTTCAGGTGCCTTATTACCAGCCAGGCTTTTTTTTTGCATATGCAAACCCTCAGGTGCTCTAGAGGGGGATTCACAAAAATTGAGGACAAAGCCAAAGGGTGGTGGGCAAGAAGATGACACCAACTCTCTCCCCTGCAGATACACAGCATGAGCCCTCTAGAGCACAATTCACTCAGCTGAAGCACAAGAGATGGGAATGATTTCTGTAGCCTCACAGCCTCGTCCTGCACCCCTTGTGTGAGTGCTTTGGGACAAGTGCTGGAGCCCATTTGCCCAAGCTGGCAAGATGATGATGGCCTTTCTCTGGTTGCTGAGCATCTCAGCTCGGGGATATCTCCCCCTTCTCAGAGGTCTCATTGATTGCCTTTGTGTAGCTGTTGGAGTCAGGCTGTGACCCAGGGCTTCCCCACAAGGGCTGTAACCCAGTGGCATGAGGGTAGCTTAAACATGCAGAGCCTTCTTTGCAAAGTCTTTCACTTCTCTAACTCTCACTAGAGGATATCCTACCTTGCTGTTGCCTCAACACCACTTGCAAGCCCTGCTAGCAAGGAGGCAGGAGATGCCTTCTGCAGCTTAAAGGAGTTTCTGCCAGAGGCAGCTGGCTTCTGTTTTATCAGCAACACCAGGAGTTCTGAGTTGGACCTGACCTCAACTTCTCCTCACTACTCAACTACTTCAAGCTGCTATTACTGCCTTTGAGTGTGAAGGGAGAAGGTGAGACCCACATCCGGAGAGTGCTTGGCATGCAAGAGCTGCCCTGTGTTGCTCTGGGTGGCCAGAGGCATCCCTGTAGGTCAAAGAGCTCCTCTGCTTTCTGAAGGGACAAGCCTGGAGCAGTCTGCTGCCCTTCCAGTGCCTGTGAGGGCATTGCGAACAGAAGGCATCACTCTGCATCTGTGCAAGCTGACAGACAGCTTGAGGATAATGCCAAATTTCAGGGTTTTCCCAAGAGCAGGGAGTACAAGAAGCTGAGGCTAAAACATCCTGTACAGCTCCAGTGCCTGTTCACCTACTTGCATAAAAACTACCTACTACAGCTGTTATATTGTTCCTGCTCATATCTGCTGCTTACCTTTATATCCTGATCTTGCTTTTTGTTTTTGTTGAGATGACACAGCTTAAGAGGATTAAGGATGATGTTGGGACATGAAAAAGTCAGATATAATCTTGTTCTGGCTTGAGCATGTCATCTTAAAACAGAGACCAGAGTAACCAATGTTACCCACATTCAAGCCTAAACTTAAAATACCTGATTGTTTTCTTTTGATTTATTGGCGTTACTTGCACCAGAAAGTCCTTTCTACAGAAGGTCTGTTAGAAAGATGGTGACTTTGTCTGATGACACTCATGATGCTCTGAATGTCTGGATGGAAAGGCCTTGACAAGCTAGAGCATTGCAGTGGCATCAGGGGGGCTCATCACTTTCCACACTGTGCAACCCTGTGCAGCAGTTGTATGGGTATGTTTAAGGACCACGCTGTTGAACTATACCAGCAGAAAGTGAGATGTATGAGGACATGTTAGCTTATGGTGTTGCTAGATCCCTCAGGAAATAGTGTGAAGTGGGACCTAGCAGATTGTTCTTCATCTCAGCTCTGAGCTGCAGGACTGCCACATAAGCACAGGGAATGATAGTCTCAGCCTCTTATCTCAAAACAGTATTTCAGAGTAAGAAACTAGTCCATATATGGCTTTTCCTGGCATTATGCTGAAGTCTCCTGCCCAAGGCAACCTGGAGACAAACTTATTGAATCCTTGGCAGAATCTCTGACCTTCAGGTCACGTGTTCAGGGTGCTGCGTGCAGTCTGGGGATGAGAATGGGACTGATGATGCTTTCTGGACGAACCCTGCCAGCCAGCAGCACAACTCTGTCTCTTTCTGCTGTGGTAACATTCAGCTACACTTGGAGGTCAGAACCAGTCAAAACATTAAGGAAGGAAAAAGGAAAGATTAATGAAGGGTATTTGTGTCCCACACTTGTCTTAACTGAAGGATGCTCCTGCACAGGGATGGGCCTTACATTAGCATGCACAAAACTCCCTAAGCCCAATCCTGAAGTTAATTGTATCATGTCCAGGATAATCTTGTTTTGTTTTCAGCCTCTTGAAAACACTGATATTATAAATGTATACCAGTTATGAAGCAGCATGGAAATTACTAACGGTGCCAGAAGATCAGAAAGGATCATGGCAGAAAAAAACCCCAGGTGTTCTGTCCAGATATAAAAATAGTTTGGGAAATGGAAAGGTAATTATAACCCTAGTGTGAGTATGCCAGGTTTAACTGTAATGTGTGGGCAGATATTCATATTTGGTTCATGTACCTTAAATGTTAATGTCCCTTAAAGGCAGCAAGTAATACCAGCAAAGCAAAGCTGCTGCTGTAGTGCGTCAGTTTTGACGCACAGCCTCTGAGCAGTGTGCTTCTGTTTCAGGTAAATCTGTGTTCCTGCTGACTTGGCTGAAATGCCAAAATGTACAGAGACAGGTCACAGGAATCCCCATCTCAGAATAGCACTGATTTGGGTTTCTACAGCCTCTCTGCTGATGTGTGCATCTGTTGGGGCCTCATTCTGACCCCACACTGCTCTAGTCCAGTGGCTGTCGGCTGTCCCTGAAGGTGTGCTGTGCTTTCCAGCAGTCAGTGCAGCTGTGTAATGCTGGCATCAGCGGCTGGGACAGACTTACCATGAGCTCTATGCAAGAGAAGAGAGCAACCAAGAAAACAGCAACATCTGCTGTGTTACCCCAGCAAACAGTTTTTCCTCACCATGCTTCCATATCCAGACTGACTTCCCACTAACATTAATGAATGTGTGACATGTGCTTGTGGGTCTGCATCACCAAGACATTCATCCCTTTCCACAGCTGGCACCTTTGGAGGATGTGCAGTCTTTGTAATCCTCCACATGCTTGAGGTTAGAGAAGGTGTGAACGTGTGTGCAGAATGTAAAGATGGACAGGAAGGAAGGAAGAGCACAGCCCTGACCAAACACAGAGTGCCAGGACATTGCAAAAGTATTGATTGTCCTTGGTGTTTGACTCAGCACCAGCCTTGACTGCAGCACTCAGCAAGGTAAAGAGACCTGCTTGCAAGAAATGTTTGCAAAACAGCTGCCAAAAAGCAGTGCCTTTCCTAAACAACAACGAGTAGAGGAAACGGGTCTTGTTCCCTAATGCTCAGCTGTTCAACCAGGCTGAGAGCAAAGAGCAATGCTGGGTGGTTCCCTTAGGTCTTTTGTCCATGCTCGCTGCAAGGCAGGCAGCACTTCTACTCCCTTCTCTCACAATGCCTGTGTCTGTCTCTGTACCTGTGCATGTCTTGCACCACCATCCCTGCACATCTCGGTGTCCCCAGCACCACGCTGCCCTGACGTGCTCAGCTGCAGCCCTGCAGAGGGAGGGGTGGTGCTGGTGCAAATGTGCCCAACAGCTTCAGCTCTCCTAAGCAGCACAAGGGGGACAGAGGAGAGAAGAGGGAGGGAAGGAGGGAGAAAAGGCAATTTTTTATTCAGCATTTTTAACAGCAGCTTGCTGGAGTGTGGCTGTGCAGCCATTCCTCCTGCCTGGAGGAATCTGGGAGGGATGTGATTGCCCAAAGGCTGTCTCTCATCTTTCTTGGGTCTTACTGCTATTGTTGCAGCTGGCCTCACAAGCTGTGCAGCCTCAAGATGCACCCTGAGTGATTGGTGTAACTCAGGTACACCCTGAAACAGGTGGATTCCGGCAACTCACAAGCGCATCACCTGTCCCAGAGGAGAAGGACACCTCCACAGGACACCTGGCTGAGCTTCTGGCCCCTCTCCAGAGTAGGACAACACCATCTCCATGTGACAGCTGGAGCTCAGGAACACAGATGTGGTCTGCAATGCATGACTGAGCCTAAGCACTAAACTGTTTCAATGACATTGTCCTCCTGTGACATTACTAATGAGGGAATAGTTGTTTCTCCTGATTATTGATATCTGAGCCACAGTCCTGCTTGTAGAAAGTGTGCCAACCTTCAGCTTTCTGTGGCTCTTCCCTTCACCAGCCATCAGGATGAAACATTTTCATCTGCAGATATAACTTCTCTCTTCCTCACTCTGGGTAAATTTTGGCTCCCCACCTTTTAAACAAAGAATAAATGCATCTCCCACTGGTGGCTGGAAAGGCACCAGAGCTCTGTTGTCTTCTTGCATTTCTACAGAACAGTGACATGAAGGGATGAGGGCCCTCTGCTGGGTTTTCTCTCAAAAGTGAAACACAGAAATTATTTCTGTGAAGCGTTGTGTGTGTCTGTGTGTGAACAGCTGGTGCTCACATCTGCACCAAAAGCTGCCAGCTGGGCTCTGCTGCAGGACAGCATGGGAGGAACAGGACGCTGGTGTGGCAGGGATGCACCTCAGCCTCTACCCAGCTGGCAGAAAAGACGAGAGTTTTGGAGTAATTAGGAGAAAAAATGTCCAGCAGGGGTCAGCGCAGTCACGGCTGTGGTGCGTGTCATGCTGCTGAGCCGCGCAGTGCAGCTCTGCATCACAGAGCTCCCGAGGGACTCAGGAGCTCCATCCTGGGAGGATGGAGCAGGTATCCCCAGACCATTGCTGTTTCCCATTGGCCCTGCAGGGGGGACTCCAGTGAAACTCTTGAGAGCTGAGAGCCTCTTTCTGTAGAAAATCACCACCATCAGGCTTTCCCCCATGGCAGCAAAAGCAGAGTGTGCTGGGGAGAACAGCCTTTTGATTCTTTAGGCCAGACATTTCTTTACCAAGTGCTTTACCAGTCCACAGGGCTTGAACTTGCCAGAGCTGCTGTGCAAAACCCTGTGTACCCAAGCTGATCTGGTAGCCTGACCACAGAGCAGGAGGAGATGCCAGTGGTGTTGAAGTACCTCTGGTCTCTCCAGATGTTGAGAGAAATGAGTTTCCAAATTTGGAAGGAAACTTTTGGAGGAAAATGGAATAAAATGAACAGGCTGTTTGCCCCTCTTTGCCCACTGAGTCCCTGCATATACATCCTTTACTCTTGATTTCTTCCTGTAAAACTGTTGTGTGCATCCCAATTGGGAGGGCAGCACATTCTACCTAGCCCTTCCCAGGAAAAGTCTCTCCGGTTACAAGGGATGCAATGTCTTCTTTGTTTTAGCTTGGAGAAACAAAAGATGTTTTCCTCCATCATGTATGGACCAGAGTGAAAGTCTTTTCAGCAGCTTCCTCAGACTTTCTTATTCCTGAGCTGTGCCCTGAATACCAGAGTTTGAACAGACTGAAGATGGAGAGCTATTGTTGATGTGGCAGTTGTCTTCCAGGTGGTATTGGTTTCACACCTGTCTATTCTGCACTCAAAGTGCATACCATGATAATGAACAGCACTCTTATCTAGGGTTATCACTCACATCAGAATACAGCAGAAAGTCTTTTCTGTCTTCTGGGGATACCTGCTGAGGACCTGTGTGAGTCAGCCTGACTTGGTTTCTCTTTAATTGAACTCTCCAGATAAAAACTGTGGGTATCCCTTTTGGCAAACCTCATTTCTTCTTGAGGTAATAGCTCTCTCGGTGCTCGGTTCCAGTTAAATTCTGGGTAGCACAGGAGGAAGAGGTTGATGACTACCTCCAGCAAAACCCTGTTGCTAAGAGGTTCTTTCTACCTGGAGTGCTTTACATCTGTTTTTAAAGAATGGATAGGATGTCTCTGCTGGCACTTGTCAGAGAAAAAGGTGAGCTTTGAAAATCTGCTGCTCTGGCCCTTTATAATTCCCTAACCTTTGAACCTTATTTCCAGCAGCATATCTTTGCTGTCCCTGGCTAACACCTATCCAGGAGTTAGTTCTCTGATTATTTCCATGGGTGCTTATCCTGGCCCACCTGGCCAACATCATTTGCATAATTTGGGTAATGTTGGAGGTCCATGGTTTGACCTTAATTACATTGCTTTGTAGCTGTTGGGAATGTGACATTTGCTAGAAAAAGCACAACACAGTAAAAACCGCAAAATGTAATTGGCAGAAATACCAGAACTAAACTTATATGAAGATGTTTGCCTGGCAACTTGCTACACCAATCAACAAGCAACAGGTCAGGAAGTCTGCAAGATACTCTTCACCCCCAAAATCCCACCAAGGTCAGCCTGCCTGAAGATAGCACAACTCTGCCTTTAATCTCCCTTGACAGGGGCAGCACCCGGGGCTGCATTCCTGGTGCTGGAGGACCTTGGTATTCATACAGCCGCAAACCAGACGCGGTGCCTCTGTTTCTCATAACACACCCCACTGCACAGCCTCCTGCCTGGTTTCACCCCAGATGAACAGCTTTTTGTGCTCCAGTGGTGCCTGGCAATGTGCTTCGCAGCATCCCACTTATGGTGCACTCATAAGGCAACCCTGAGCAGGATGCTTGGGTCAGGAGCCAAGAAGGGTTCTTGATTAATGAACATCCCAATGCTTTAAACCCTCAGACTCCTTGGTAAATGAACATCTCAATGCTTAAACCCTCAGACTCCACTGGTTCTGGGCTTCAGGGAGAAGTTATGCTTAGTGTCTTGTTTGCAGGATAAAAGGAAGCACAACATATGTATAGGTAGAGCCAAGAATGTATTGTTAGTGTAATGGCATTCTCAAGGCTCCAACTGTTATCAGTTTAGATCTGCTGGTTGCAGAAAAACAAGAACACTATCACAGTTTAAATTTTTTGCACACACATAACTTCTATCCATTTTCCTGGTGGTATGCTCATCCTTTCCCTGCTCCTTTGGGTTCTAAGGCTGGTGGTTTCACTTGGGTGGTTGTAGTGAGGGGAGGTATCAGAGCGAGCTGTCAGCATCTGCAGTCCTTCCCTGAGATGAATGCAATGTTCACCCTGATTTTCCTTCTGTCTTTTTCTAGGATCTGTGTTGGATCTTTTCTTATATGTTTCCCAACATGCTTCTATACCTTCTTCTATCTTCATTGGTCTATACACAACATACTATATGCAGTGCACCTTATTAGGTTAGAAACTAATTTTGTTCTCTCTGTTACCACTAGACCCAGTTTTTCCAGCTCCAGATCTGCATTTTTTAACAGATCATCAGTGAGTTGTGTACAGCTGTGAGGCTTCTCAGTGCCAGGCTATGCCCCATCTTCTACCATCCTATATCTGTGCTCCTCTGTGCTGCATCCCGCGTCATCACTGCCCAAGACCCCTGCTATTGCACCAAACTTGTATTTCTACACACTGTACCATGTCTGAGTGAAAAATATCTCATTCTGCATAGAATAAGGGGGTGACAGCTTTGACATGCTGAGTATGAAGCACCTCAGACATTTCTGTCTTCTGTGCAAGTCCTTTTCCCTGTAAGCACTTCTCTTCCTCTGCATCCTACTTCACAATTTCACAAGGAGCCAGCAGGACCCAAGCACAGCACATTAATGCTTTCTCAGCTCAGCCACAAAGCTCAGCCCCAAAGCTCAGCCCAGGAAACCAACAGTTCATGTAGGCATGAACACTAAAGAAGAGGAAACATATATTTGAGTCCAAACAGGGTCAGCTTGAACAAAGCATTGGTTTTCAATGCAACTATGAACTAAGGTAAGTGACAATTAAATTTTCCCTCTTACTTGACAGAGCAAGATGAGATGAAATGGTGTCTGATGAACTTAAGGAAATTCTTCACTTCTTAGTGCTTGGAATCAAAATGTTATTTGATTTGGGTAAAGATGATGTGGTTAATGTTTACAAATTATGAAAGTAGAAAGAGACGTACTTTGTTAATGAAGTGAACCAGGACAGATAAATTTTACTTGCTCACTAATTATTTGTGGCATCTTGTGGTAAGGCACCCTGGATAGAAATCCTCGAGGTTAACAAATGCTGATGTATGACTAGTGTGCAACATTAACCCAGAAAGATAGACCAAGAAGATACAGCCCTTCTACTTCATTAGAAGTTTTTTGTTTGATGTCTGCAGGGATTTCTCAACTCACCAACATTGCTTGTTTCTAGCTTTGTTCAGTGAACCAACATCCAAAACATCATTGACTCTGAAATAAAGCCCAAAGCAGAAAATCTAGTAGAGTCAATAGAAAGCATCTGATACAGACAGACCAGCAAGAGAGCAATGGAAATTCAAGACATTTGAAAACCCTTACCTTTTTGTATGACATACTTGATTTTTCTGTGACTCAGCTTTCCACATCATGTTATATAACATCAGGAAAGATGTTATATAAAGGTGTCTGCTGCTTTGGGTGAGACATTTGGGTAACACAGTGGTGGCAACCCCTTCAGTACTTGTGTGATATAAGCATAGATTCAGAAGAGTGGTTCCCAAAATCTGGTAGCTGTGGCAAACCCTGCAGGCAGCGCAGCCAGAGGCAGAGAAGGTGATGACAGGATAGAAGACAGCAAATGCAATGAATCACAAGGGTTTGGGTAGTGCAGAAAAAGTCCAAAGGAGGGAAGAAAAGGTTAAAATTTGACAAAAGACAACACATAATAAATTGAGAGTAAATCCCATGGAAAACTTGATATTCCCAGGAAGGAGTTGGTGACTCCAGAACTTAAATCTCACCCATACGCAGTCAAGAAGGGATAATATGTTCTGCTCTCTGAAACGATGGAGAAGATCATTTAAAAGGTCTCCCACTGCTAGAGAGCCTTCTCAGATTTCTCAGGGATGCTGAGGTGATACGAAATTATTAATCATAAAAAGGGGTTGGGGACAGGAAGCAAATAGATGCTGCAATAAAGGCAGCGAGAGGATGGAGCCAAAAGTAACCTAACCAAGTACAAACAGTGCTCATAGGTACAAGCAATCATCTGTTTTTACTGTTCCTTCAACAGAAAATACGAAAGAAATTTGAATGCCACTTAAGAAGGGAAGGCCTGGGAAAAAGAAATACTGAGGAAAAGCAGGTAAGAGAACACTGGCAAAATGCTCAGTGCTACATATGAAAAAAAATATATATATAGAGTTCCTGAGCTACTGTGCAAACAGAAAGGGCAATTAGGGGAACTAACAGGCTAGATGACACACCCATGAAATAAATTTTCCAAGACAAACCTGATCATGGCAGTCACTACCCAGTCACCGTCGTTAGATGACAATCCCAATCACTCAGTTCCCCGTGGACAGCTCTTGGGAGGGCAGCTGCTCCCTCAGCTCTGCTATTTCTTCCCCAGCAGCTGAGTTGAAATGCTCCCCAGCCTCTGTGATGACCAAAATAAATATTGTTCTGCAACAATACTTACCATTTACCTAATTTCCCACCCCCATGCTGGTCCCTGGGAGCAGGACACTGCCTGGAAACCATCTCAGGCTGCAGAGGCTCTGCAGAGGACCCTTGCTCCTGGTCATAGGATCAAGACCACCCTGAGAGACATGGATGCAAATTTCAGAATAATTTCAATGATTTTTGAACCTCAATTTTAAGATGCAGGGGAGATGCTGAGTCTGAGTTACACTCTCAGGTCATCTTTCTTCAATGCATTTAGTCATTTCTGAAACAGCTTCACTTGTTCAAGACTTGGGCATGCCCTGAAACCTGAACCTATTCCCTTCTCCTTTAAGTGTGCAGGCACCAAGATTCCTGCATATCCACCCTGTCAGCCTCAGAGGGGCTTTGTCCTCCCTAGTGCCAAGGGAAGGAGCTGAAACCACTGAAAACTTCAGCTTTTGCTATAAATACACCAGCAACCACAGGGATGAGCTGCCAGAGGTTTGGCAGGACTTGCCATGGTCCCAGCAAACCACACACTTCTGTGGTACAGCTGTCTCTCCCAACTGCCTCACAGCAACTCTTCCTGGTGGGGCAACAAAACCAGAAAGTGGAGGGATGTTGCTGGGGGCAGGATGTGCCCAGGACATCAGGGTTTTGTCCCCTGTGCCTGCTTTGCTGTGCACAAATGGCCAGAGTTATTGCCACCAGCCTGGCCGGAGCACTGATGGAGCAAGGGCGAGATCTTGTTCAAAATAATACCTCTGTTGTTGCTCTGAAATGCAGGTGATTAAGCCCTTGCCACTGGCAGAGACAGGAGTAAGTTCATGTTTTTGTGTTGTCTTTATGAATCATGAATACACCTAATTTTGATGTGATGGGCTAATATAAAACTTGTGCCCTGGTTACTTGCTGTGCTGCAGTTATCTCCAGGTGAGTATGGAGCACCTTTGAGAAAGCACTATCAAAAACTGTAATGCCCTAGTCAAAGGTGAGAGAGACCCTAGGGATTTTGGACTATACATTATCTCCTCCTGTCTTCCATGATCAAAGTCTGATCTTTTCAAATGTATACTTTCACCAAAAACTATCGGTTTGTAGATTTACATGCTTCTCATCTTCAGCTGGTGGTGGTTGCTCCAAATTTAGTTTGTGATATTGCTGTAAAAACTGTAGAATTGGATTGGGGAAGTGACTTTTTTTTTTTTTTAACATCTTTGACCTAAATACCATTGTAAAGGGATCAAAGGCCTCTGCAATATTCAGTCTTATATTTATCCTTATCAGCAGCGGTTTTATCAGCTTCCATTTCTGAGTCATTTACTTAAGACACCTTAAGTGGCCTTAATTCTTTGAAAGCCTCAGCATCGTGTTTCTGCAACTTCAACTTCACCTTGAATTGGAAAATTCAATAACAAAGCATCCCCGAGAACTACTTGCTTTTAAAAAAACCTGTCCTCAGATTACTGGGGGGAGTCTCCATTAATTAAATCACCCAAATAAAAAAACCAGTCATTAGGTTTGCAGAGCTCTGATGGGCCACAGAAACAGTCCAGTTGATCTGAGAATAAATGACAGAAGAAAGAAGAAACACCAATAAAGGGATTTCTTCAGGTTAAAGTCACCAAGAAAGAACTGGAGGGGCAGGGAACATGTGGCATTACACCACACTCACTCAGAAGTTAGGGAGGAATGAAAAAAGAACTGGTTAGGTGGAAAAACACACAGGATTCAACACAGTGACTGATAACAACATCCCCAAACTGTGCTGCTTTCTTTCCACTGCCATCATTATAGCCTCACTGCTAACCCAACACTAGCAGCTGGCTGTGCTCTTCACAGGAGCCTATTTCCTTCCAGGGTTCACCTCCCAGGATTTGGGCTAGCTAGTGCTGGGGAGAGGACAATTTAGCTTTTTCAGTCATTTATTACCAGAGGAGAGTCATGGTTGTTAAGAGAAGCCTGCCCCAACACGGTCTGTAGGGTTTAACCCAGTACCCTCCTGCTGAGGCTCTTCACTACGTCTGGCCCAACCCCATCTCCCAGACTGATACCTTCTGTCAATGTGGAGACGGTCAGACATGCAAAAATGTCCTTTTTCTCCCTGAAGTCTGTTCCAGTCATTAACCTTTCACCGTTAAAAATGCTCATTTTATTTCTTTCTTGCATTTTTCTGGTTTGAGTTTCCATGAATTGCTGTAAAATATGTCTAATCCCACTCAAATAATTAGCAAGATTATTAACACAAGCAAAATCAAAAGTTAACAAAAGCAAAATCAAGTGTTAACAAATTACACCTACAGCCCCTGTATCAAGCTCTGCTATGGTAAAATCATCCCTCTTTTGTTCCTTCCCATCTGGCAGCTCTTTTAACACCTGAGGGTTGCATCAGCTTTTCTTGCAGTCAAGTTTCCTTTCGGATATGCCCCCACTCTTTAGACATGGCCCGTGTTGTTTAACTCCCAAGTGTGTCACTTTGGTTACATTTGGCTACACTAGAGCCAATGTGAATCATCCAAGAAGCCTCAGATTACTCAGATTGTCTGAATCACTCTCCAATTCTGTAACCCTTTTATCACGTGCCCCTGCCAGCTCTCATTGCCAATGTGCTTTCAAAACAATGATGAAAATACCAAAGAGTTTTTGGCTTTCAACTTGTCTTTTCCACAAACATTTTATAAGCAATATTCCTAGTTTGGCGAGACTTCCTCCACAGATGTCTGTCTTTTGAGCTCTGATGGCTAACCAGTCCAAATCCCATTGCAATGCTTTGTTGGGCTCGCTTTGGGCTGGAGATGTGTTAACCAAATAAGCAGGTAGTGAAAATCAGAGCTCCAACTCTCCCACACAGCTGCCTTATCAACCTTGTGATCCCATTAGATGTCCAAACTGATGCTCCTCTTCTATAAAGCCAAACATATTTGCCTTAGCTGGACTCTGCCCCTTAACAATTTATATTTCATTTTGCCTGGGTTAAAGGTTAGGCTACATTGGCCATTTCACCTTGCTGCCCACTTTCGAAGGTCAGCATACAGAGATGGAAGAGGGAGAACATCTCCCCATTTGGGACTGAATAAAAGACTGAAATTTAAGATTTAAAGTAATTGCATCTGCTGGGATGGGCTTGCTTTTGACTCTGGCTATCTAACATGACCCCAAGCAACTCCAGAGGCCATCCCCTATGAATGGAACCATCCTGCTCTGAAAGATATAGTAAGTGAGTTACAGGAACCAGTTGGGTGTAGGACTAACAACTGAGCCCCATCTCTGGTTAATGTGTTACCCATAAGTCTACATTTTGGGTTGTGTATCATCTAAGCTGTGGTTAGAGGTGTCCGTGGCAGTTTGACGCTTGTGTCGTAGCTGCTTAGTGCCAGGCTGGTTAAGTTTTACCCAAAGTGCTATTAAGGCACATATCTTCTCCTAGTTCCCACCTAGTTCTGGTTATTTTCCTTTAGTCTCTTTCTTTTGGATGTTAGAAGTGCCACCATAGCCACAATATTTAATTTGAAGGTGCCTAAGGTCATCCCTGTGTTCTTGCTGAGAAGAAGCAGGCAGGTGTAGTTGCAAATGCAAAAAAGCATTTATGTTTGGGTAGGGTGATTGCAGCTCAGATCTAAGGGTGAAAAAGGGATATATACCTGTAGGGTTTCACAGGCATTCTCACAAAGCCTACAGCTTCCCAGGGCCAGCTGAATTCTCAGCCTGTTCAGTATGCTCTGAAGACATGGTTTGCCAGCATGAGAAAAGCATGTAAGTCAGCATGACTCAGAAATGCTGACTAAGCTCTGAAAATCTTTCTGAGGTTTAAATACTTTTATTAACGTATTGTGCAAATCTGAAGTGTGACCCTCTGGCAGACGTCTGGATTTGGTTGGTTTTTTCACTTCTTTTAATTTGCTGGCAGGAGAGAAATCACAGGGAGGCAAAGTGCTTGTAGATCCCCCTCTTTTTGGCAGTAAAGCCTGTAATGTGGTGCTTGGCTGAAGTGCCAGGGATGACACCTGGAAAGACTAAATGCATAAACAGGATTTGACTCTTGTGTCACCCAGCCTGATGCCAGTGTTGTTTTAAGATTGAAATGCAACTTCTGTTCCTTAGAGGAGTTTGCAGACCTCTCACAATTTCACTTCCCTATGTATTACATGGGGTGCAGATGGTGCTTGGGAATAGCTGGGTTGAGAAACAGGGGTCTTGGTCTTGCAGACTGTGGTCTTTGAGATAGCTATAAACATGATTAAGAGCAGAAGTGTTTGTGAAGAGTAGGGTGTAAAACCACTGGGGAAATCTGGAGAGAGAGAAAAGTGGTTGGGCAGCTCCATAAGAAGCAGAAGTGAATCTACTATTTCATGTAGTCAGCAAGGGAGAATGTCTGGTGGAGAAATCTCAAAGTCCTGCAGTCCTGCTTCGGTGTCCTCTACACTATTCAGTTCTCTCCATCCTTTAGGTGAACATTTATTGCAAGTATAAATTAGTTTAAAGCTGATGGTGAGAAGACCATAGCATGTGCTGCAGTGGACTTTGAGGGGCTGACAGAGAATACCTGGCAGGGAAGGATGGAGGAAGGGCAGATCTAAGTTTCTCTCTTTAAGTGCGATATCATTTCAACACATTATGTCTATCTGGCATGGACTGTGTTTTGGGAGCCCTTTGCACTTTGCAGTCCACCTACTGAATATCATCAGTTTAAACTGGGCAAAGTGATATCAGAGGAACTAAATACTCAAACAGTACTGGCAGCATTGCCTGTGCAGGATGAGTTGTGGTGGAAGGACATGAGTATGTGACTGGTGGAGCTAGAGAGTGAACAAGCCACAGACTGCCTGCAGATTCAAAGACCAATGTCATTTTAATAAGTGCAACCCTCGCTTGCCCCCAGACATGCTATACAGAATCTTGCCCTTCCCGTTGTTGTAGGTACCATAGACTCCACAAGCACCCATCCAAGGGTAAAGGAAATAACTTGCTACTGTAGAAATAAATTATCCTCATCAGTGAGCTAGAGGAGATTACTCAATGAAGAGGTGTTTCAGGAAAAATCCCACCACAAGTGATGCTTCTCTTTACTCCACTAAGGCCAGGAGTTCCTCCTGCATATTGGTGTAAATGTTTTCCAGTGAAGAAGGTGTCCATTCCCACACCCAGATTTTTCTCCAGGTAGTGCCAGTGCAGAAGTCTGTGCAGAAGCCTGCCAGACCTGAGGGCTAACCTGTAGTGGGAGCTGCATTTCCTTACATGTGTGGTACCCTCTGTGTCCAACAGAGCACCACGGCTTCTACAGACACATACGGAAACTCTCCAGATGGACAAACTGACTTTCTAGACATGAATTAAGGGAGAAAGTATGTTAAAAACCAGCACAGCTAGAGGTTTTTAGAGAGGAGAGTAAAGCAATGCACATTCCCCCTCTCCAGGTCAGGGATTTCACACAGCACAGACAGTCAAGGCAAGTACCACTAAACAGCCCACTCTAGATGCCTGAACAATTAACAAAGTTGTTACAGGGATACGAGCAGGCTTCAATAATTTTTTCCTCTTTGTCTGATGAGACTTCTGGCTGTCAGACCAGGAAAGACATGTCTGAAACAGGAGCTTACATGGCAGAGAAGAAGCTGGGACACACTGGAGAAACAGCATGACCTCTGCCTGGCTTTGTCACAGAGTCACAAGGAAAGGACAGGATTTCTGGAGGTCTCTTGTCCAAACCCATGCACAGAGCAGGGCTGGCTAAGTTTCAAGTACCTCCAGGGATTAGATCCCACAGCCTTCCTGGAGCCCTGTCCTGGTGTTTGACCACTGCCAGGGCAAAATTTTTTTCATACATTAAGTAGTGATTTCCCATGGCTATTGCTATTTATTCCTCTGAGGAAAATTGTCTGCTTGACCTTTACACCTTCTCTCTAGATCCTTCTTGAGACATCTCTTGCTGAGGCTGACCAGACCCAGCATCTTCTCACAGAGCAGGTGCTCCTGCCCCAGTCAGTCACTTTTGTAGCCCTCAGCTACTGCTGCATCAGTGAAGAACCAGCTGTGGAGCATATGAGCCCACAGAAAAAGGCGGAGGCTCTGGTGGCAAAGGAGCTGGGTGTGCTGAGAGAGTGACACATATTCAGCACAGGACATTTGGTGTACCCTGGGGCTTCTGCTGCATGCAGTTAGTCTCAGAAAAGAAGAAAGAAATCAGGATGGGAAGACAGAAAATGATGGGTTACTGAGATTATGTATGATGTCTCCTGCTCATATCTGTATCCTTCAACAGGGCAGATAAAGAGAGGACAATATCTCTGTAGGCAAAACTTTAGCTGTCTCACCAGTAGACAATAAGTATCCTTTTTGCAATTGCTGTCAGCTTCTGCCTCAGCACCTAACCTTTTCCTGTTTGTATCCCTCTAATTCTGCTGGTGTCAGATACAGAGTCTCCAGAGGCTGGAGAATTGAAATGGGCTGCAAGCAGGGGCTGAATAGACTCTGAAGGCAGACTCAGCTCCCAGTTCAAGCAGAAAGATGCTGCAAGAGCTGCTCTGCCCATGGGTGTTCCTGCCTGCTGCAAATAGTTTTCCCCACACTGTGCCCATGCCCCAGAGCTACCAATGCTGAGACAGCCCTTTCTAGTCCCCTTTTCCTGTGCAAACCACAGAGATGTTTTCTAGAGTCTACGGGTACTTCTTAGGGTTTGACCTTTCAGAATAAGAGATACTTTAAAATGGTGAGCCTGCATTTCCAGCTAGCACAAAAAAAACACCCCTCTTTGAGACATAGCTATAAAATAAGAGGCCAGAACTTCACAACCAACACTACAATGCTCTGGCAATGAGGCATTAGGAGAAAGTGTCTATATGGTCACAGTAGCAACTCATGGGGAAGATTTCTGTAGTTAAAACATGTCATAGAAAACTGTCTCACACATGACGACATCTTTATTTCATGTTTAATCATGCAAGGCTTATTTCTAAACAGAAATAAAAACTACTGCTATCATTGAAATGTGGACCTGCAGACTGGGATTCCAATCACTTGGCTATAAGCATCAGGAGTCAGAGCAATGTGATCATGCTCTCCTTGTATTTGGGAAAAGAAATTTCATCAGTGTGATCCACAGTCTGGAAAGCAGTCTGTCTTGTATTTAAGCAGATTTGGCATGATCTGCATTGAATGAGATGCACGGCTCTTTGTTGGCTTTACTGACTACATCTCCCACTAACAGGAGATGCAAACATCTCTATTAGAGAGACAGCTTATGGTTGCTGAACTGAGTCCCTTCTGTACAGGCAGAGGGAGTTTCCTGCAAGAAAATGGTGACACTGTGACCAAGGGGCAGTTATTGGTAGCAGTTTTGTTATCACTGTCCTTTTCTTTCAGTCTCAGCTTTAACAGGCTGGTTTGGTCATGCCAAAACTCCATCATGCCATCTTCCTGGGCTTCTGCACATTGTAACACACTCAATTTCTTCTATCTCCTACAGTGAGAGCAAGTAATGGATATTGACAAGCTCTTTACTCAGCCAGGGAGCAGACAGAATACAGCAACATCTGCACTCCTACAGGATTTTTGATTGCTTGCAAACAGAAGTGTTTGTGGAGACTTGAACACTGCATCCCAAGGGAGTGCAGAGGAGTTGACAGGTGCTTTGAGTTTTTGGGTGTGCAGACCAGTGAGCCCAGAGGTCACAAGCCTGCACCTCATACTCTCTTTGGATTCAGCCAAGGTGAATTCCTGCTCCAACCTCGCAGCCAAAGCAGGAGCAGTCACAAAATGCTTTGTTGCTTGGAAGAGCGTCAATATAATTTCTCTTCTTTTGATCATGGGATGATTTTTAGGAAAGCCTCATCAAAGATACCCTTGCTCCCAGGTGATGTCCCAGTGCAGACTTTGCTCCTCCCATGTCAGCAAGCATCAGCTCAGGCCTGGCCAGACTGGGTGCTCAGGCCTTGCCACCCTTGCAAGCTCAGGCCGTGCAAGCTCAGGCCTTCCCATCCTTCCAGCCCAGGGTTGGCATGTGGGGGAGATGGGGCTGTTGGGGTGTTGACAGGCACCGAATCTGATAAACAACTACTTGTGAAAGTACCGTTTCCTGCCGAGCGCTGCCCCACAGGCTGGCACAGCGCCTGCATTGCTCCTGGTGCTGCCACCTGCAGAGCTCAGTCAGATCTCAGCTTGCTGCTGCTCCTGCTGCACTTTGATAAGCAGGGGCTTAAGTTACAGCCCTTGAAATTCTCATCAATTTTTGTCTTATCCTAAACAGTTAATTTTCAGAGGAGTGCAAGACACGGCAGAGTCTGGGCTTTTGTTACAATGTAACTACGATCAGCTCCACAGTAATACAGCCCTCACTTATAAACCAAATAGTGATAAATTCCCAAAGCTGCTTGGTGCAGTCCCTCAGTATTTTACCACAGCAGATACAAGATCACTCTAATGTTATTTTCTTTACTCTTTTCATTTTGCCTCTAGCCAGCAAATTCAGCATGACAGAACCATATGCAGAAACAACACCTGAATACTCTTATGATGAACACATTTTCTCCTGCAATAAAACCGACATCCAAGAATTTGGGAAAATATTTCTGCCAATATTTTACGTTGCGGTGTTTGCTCTTGGCCTCACAGGGAATATAATGGTGGTTTTTGCCATTGTGAAAGGCAATAAAAAAAGCATCACTGACATCTATCTCCTGAACCTGGCTGTCTCTGACCTTCTCTTTGTGATCTCCCTCCCGTTCTGGGCTTCCAACACAGTCCGTGGATGGACCCTTGGGACTGTTGCATGTACAGCTGTTTCCTCACTGTATTTCATTGGTTTCTTTGGGGGCATGTTCTTTATCACTGTTATCAGTGTCGACAGGTACTTGGCCATCGTCCGGGCAACTTATTCTCTGAAATCCAGAACAATACGACATGGCTTTTTTGTAACCTGCGGAGTGTGGGCAATAGCAGTTCTAGTGTCAGTGCCACATTTTGTGTTCTCCCAGCTGGTGGAAAATGACTGCATTGCTGTCTTCCCACAGAAGCTGGAGAACATCTGGCCGGTGTTCTGCAATGTGGAGCTGAACACCATCGGTTTTTTAATCCCAGTCTGTATCATATTTTATTGCTACTGTGGGATCATCAAAACCCTCCTGTCCTGTAAAAACCAGAAAAAAGCACGAGCCATAAAACTGATCTTGATTGTGGTGGTGGTGTTTTTTCTATTTTGGTCTCCCTACAACGTACTGATTTTTCTGGATACTTTAAATCACTATGAGTTATTCACAAATTGCAACCAAATTAAATCATTGGACTATGCAATGCACCTGACCGAAACCATTGCATTCAGTCACTGTTGTCTCAATCCTCTTATCTATGCCTTTGCTGGGGAAAAATTCAGGAAATACCTTTACCATGTCTGCTTGAAGTACTGTCCATTCCTGTGTTTCTGTGGACCCTGCAGTCGCTACCAGGTCACCCATTCAATTAGTTATGGAGAAAGCGTGGTGATCAGCAACATAACCCTGAACACCAGTGACCAGGATGGCTCTATTTTCACCTAAAAGGCTCTGGGATGGAGAAACATATCTCTATATGTGTCCTGCATGGATAGCAACCACTGAGGGGTTGCCATTATCCATATGAAAAGCCTTAATGGCTGCACTGAATTACTGACATGCCTCTTGTTAAGCATTAAATATTCTAAACCAGTAGAGATTTTAAAAACAAAAGCAGTACAATATGTCAGTGTTGAACATGGAATAGAATCAAGAGTTAGGAAGACGGCAAAGTAGAAACAAAAGGAGGGAGGGCTCTGTGCCTAGAAAAGGAAGAGGAGACGGTTTTAAGGATAGGGAAGATTTTGAATAGTTCCACCAAGGCAACTTGTGCATGTGTCAGTGTATGTGCATGTAGTACTGATGTACACAGACATAAACTCATTTTTTAAGGAAGAGAAATCTCTTTAATGAATGGTGAGTGGCTATTAGGAAAGGGGAGTATTTTTGATTGTAAAGGGGTGTCTTTTTGATGCTATATATCCATAAGGAAGATATTTGGTGGTTACTGATTGCAACAAATGTTTTGATTGTGCTTTCATGTGTAATAAAATCTCACTGTTAAAAAAAAATAAATGTAGTTATTTCTGAACATGTGTTTAGTGTCAACAGTGCACACTCTGTGTTTTTAGCAATCAGAGCAAGGACCATCCTTAAGGATTAGAGTTATGCCAGCAGGCGTATCTCCCAATTTCCATGGGCTTGGCCTCAGCCAAATGCCAGAGCTCAGTGCAGCCCTTCACTCTGCACTTGCCAAGGGCTCTGCTGAATGAGTGGCTGCCAGCTTCGTCAGTGGACATCAGCACCTTCTGGAACAAGGGGAACTAGGAGTGTGGGTTTGGGTATCACTGTGCTTGGTCCAAATATAGCACAACCAAGCTGAGCATGGTAAGTCCATGCCTCACACCCATGCCCTGCTTGCTACATGTTGTAAACACCAACTGCATCTACACTGTCATGGACAATGGCTTTGGGGACAAAATAACCACTTGCCCATGCTGCTTACCCCAGCTTTCCTCAAGCTTTGGGGCCTCCCCCACCACAGCTGATTTCCTCAGGGAAAACTGCAGCTGTAGCCAGATACAACACATCCCAGAGGACACATTGCCCACATGCATTCCACAGCCTCCAAATATCCTTGCCACTTGTGCAGTAACAATGCACTGGGGGTGGAAAATGTCAATCAGAGTCCTTTACCAGAGGCCTCCCTGGGAAACTCCTGCCATCATCTGCTGCAAAAGCAAAGGAGAATTTGTTGGCACTGTGGACTAGAGTTAGGTGAATGGAAAAAGGACTGTTGCCAATAATGAAACTGTGTTCACCTTACAAGTAAAAATCAAGGACTAATCTTACAAAACAAGTCCATGGCAGTGTGACCCTAATTCTGTATACTGATGCAACTGGTAATACATCAAGTCTGAAGAAACACTCTCACTTTTGAACTAACATAAAAGAGTTGTTTCAGAGTCTCAGGTGGAGGAGTAGGGCCTTTCTTCATGGACCTTAGTACCATCTTGTTTTGAAGAAAACTTGGAGAAGAGTGTTTCTATTGAGCAATTTTCCAATAGCAATAATTCCACAAATATTCCATTTTTTTGCCACTGAATTAATCATACTCTACATTAAAAAAAAACAACCAAACAAAAAAACCCCCAACAAACTGCCTTTTCATAAAACTCATAGTATTTGGTGGAAATACATCCTCTATGCTCCATTTCGCAATTTTCAGCTATAAGTGGACTTCCAGACTCCAGACTTGCTTTCTAAGATTAAGTGTAGCATGAGTGTTACTTGAAATAAAATTATTTTTCAAAATTTAGTCTGCCTAATTAAGTGATACAAGGCAACTTGGTTTTTCCCTACCCCCAAGAAAGTGGTATTTTAAGAAATGGTATTTTTACAATGTTTTTTTAACCAATGTCAAGATGTGCAGAAAGAAAGAGGAAGGCTCTGAGACTAAACAAGAAGTTATCGGCATGAAATCAGCCTGAAGACATTGGATTGCCAAGCTGAGCTATGCAATTGTGCTTGGTTTATTTAACTTCCCTTTGATTTTTCAGACAATGGTGAGTTACTGAGCAGGAAGTGTAAAAGGCACCTTTAAATACAATCCATGGACTGTCTCCACAATGAAAGGTGGAAACCCAGAGCTTTATGCAAGCTCTCTGGGAAAGAAGAGCCTTTTGCTGCTTTGCCCCAGTGGTTCCCCAGCAATCTTACCCATCACCGGCACCATGCATCCCACTCCTTCCAGATGCATCTTCCTCTGGCAGGGCAGACTTGCTACTGTGAGTCACACTGCCTCGACAGCCCTGGCTCCTCTGCAAGCTGCAGAAATCCTTCATTTCAAAGTCAAGGGCCCCACCTGACAACCTGCCCTCCTGTCTTCACCACACTGTGCAATGGAATACTTCCAAGGATTGCCAGCATAACACTGTCAAGTTTTATGACATGAATTTGCAAGTTATTATATAGAATTTGCCACTTATTTGAATGGTTTCATTGCTCAGTATTCAGGCATTTGTATGAGATTAAAAACTTCAGGGGCGTTTCTAGGCATTGGGCTCTGCAACCAACTGCTAGTTTATGCAGGTTCCTCCTCATAGGAGAAGTGGTAAGTCTTTGAAAACCCAAGTGAAAACCAAAATCACCATTTTCATTTTGTTTGTATTAGCAGGAAGATTATTCTTGTAATTGTTCCTTTAAAAATGTTGGCCTCCATGAGACACACCAGTGCTCTGAGAGCAGCAAGAGGCAAACTTCACCAGGTCTGGGTTCAGCTGCAGCTGAGACAGGCATTGCTGCCCATTGCTGCACTGCACCATTCAAGCCTGACTGAAAGCTTGTTGGTGTCTCTTTAAGAACTGGACTTTCAGTTAATTTTATCCTTTATTTAAAGACACAACTTCTGTTTCAAAACCCCTGAAGCAGGAAGCTGTGGTTAGCACAGGTCCTTCCCGTGGGAACATTTTGCTATATTTAATAAACAAGATAAAGTTTGGATGTTTTGCAAACAACTTCTCCGGATTGAGTGAGTTCGGGCTTGGCCAAATGGGCCTAGGGGGAGGTCTCGGGCTGACCAATCTGGGGCACCTCTGTAAACTCTATATATATGGAATTCAAAACAATAAAGTTCCTCTTCTCCTCTCTTTCCTTGTCTGAGAACTTGGGTCAGTCCTCAGCTAGCCGCTCAACAGCGACAGGAAGCTGTTGTTTTCTAACTGCCTAGTTAGTTTACAACCTGAAAAGCTTTTCTATGCACAACACTGAGACATGTATTCTTAGACTGGGTCAACACATCTGTGAGGACCTGCAACATCCAGTTCCTATCCATTACTCATGAGAAGGTAAATCAGTCTCTCGGTATGGGATAAAACCTTTTCATATGCCATAAATTAAGGACAGACTTTTGTTTACTTAGCAAGTCACAATTTATGCATGGAAATGCACACACACTTGTATCCATCCATTGAATAGCATTTGGTTGTGCAAAAAGGAGGTCAGGAAATCTCTGGGTTTGGGGGGTGGTTGTTGAGCTTTGGGGTTTTGAAGGGTGATGAGCTATCTTTGCGTCTTAGTCTTTCATCATGATCAACTTTTTCCTGTTTGAGAATCACACTGACACTTACCATAAATCTTTTCCCAGCCGGGTTGCAGTTCGAGGAACTAATAAAACCTGAATCCAAATTTCCTCGGCGGGTTGACAACTATATTTCATGTTCTACTTGAAAATAGAATAAACAACTATATTTCATGTTCTACTTGAAAATAGAATAAACAAGACACATATTCAGCCAAACTGCTTGCAATGAAACACATAGACATTAGTATTTTTTAGGTGCCATTGTGAATCCATCTCATTCAAATATTACACCACTGTTCCAAAATAATAGGACTTACTTTTTTTTTTTTTTTTTTTTAGCCACCCTGAATTCTTGGGTTTTTTAACAAAAAACTTAGAAGTGCAGACAGACAGAGCCTCACATTTGCCTAGGAAATTGCTCAGCATTGCAAGCTGTCATTTTCAACACTGGCATCAGAAGGAGGCAGTCACTACCTACACATTTCCTTTGGATTCAGCATTTGCTGGGAGTGGATTTGAAGTCCCGGCTCAGGGCAATCTGAAGTTTTAATGATGTTCTTCACAGAGAAATTATTAATTAATTAATGGGTTATGGGTTAAGTTCTGCCATTTCCATTTTGTCTCTATAACCTTTGTGAGGTCCCTCAGTGAAATCTTGTGGGTGATCCAAAACACTTGTCCTAGAAGGACAATGAGAGAACAAGTCCAATCCATGCAAGTCCCAAGTCCTGCCATCACTAAAAGACAAATGAGAATTATTCAAAGAAAATCTGAAGTCGCACTATCTCCACCCACAGCTGCTTTTGCAGGTCCTAGCTGGTAATGCCTTTCCTCTGTAGTTATTTCCCAAGCATGATGAAATGCTTTGCCAAAGGTCATTGACACACCACTTCTCAAACAGCACTGAATGAAATATTTTCTGCATTAAGGACTTGCCTAGTCCTGCTCAAAGTTTTACTGTTTGCACTTCAGTTTCTTAACTCTGTAGGACTCTACTGAAATCTTGTGTCATCCAGAGTTATTATTTTGAAATTCAAGTTCAGTAATCAAAGCAAAAATTGAGAACAATTTCTAACTATTAGAGTTTGGTTTCTGACACTTGCCACAGAAACATTTTCTGCTGAAGCTGGCAATAATTCTGCTGCCACCGTTAAGCAGTACTTCCTAATTTACTTTGTAGCCACTGTTTTCAGTGAATTGGTTCACACCATACACACCCACACTTCACAACCTGCATTTTACAAGGCCAGTGTTAACACTGGATACTCAATACCAAAAAAATCCACCCACTGTTCTTGTCTGATTTTGCTTGTTACACTAACATTCAACACAAAAATACTAATATATCATATTTTTCATTCCTCTCCCTAAGAAAATACATAAAATAACACCCACTGGACATGGGGAAAATGGTTTGCTTGTGAAGAACAGTTTACATTTTCCAAATTTCCAACCGTGATACTTCCATCAGGAAGGAGCACAGGGACTTTATATCACTGAAGGCAGAGGTTAGTGAACAGGATAGAGAATCCAAGCAAGGACTCTTGCACTGCTGTTTCAACATAGAGGGGATATTATCCACTTTCCAGCTGCAGCTGTCACTGGAACAGTCTGTTTCCCATCCCACTGAGATTTTAAGTCTCTGATAAATTACATACATTTGTCACTGCTCCATATCCAGCTGCAGTGCAACAGCCCCACAACATAAAGATCCATATGCCAGGATAATGCAGGCAACAGAGAAGCTGCATTTCTCCCGTGAGGAGTTTGCCTTTAGCCCATAAATTTGCTACATTAAAATTAAAGTCAGTGGCACGGAGAGACAAAGAAATGGCAGCAGAGATTGCAGTGGCCCATGCTTGCAGGGCACACTGGAGGACACCGACAAAGCTGGGGAAGCAGAGTGGCGATGGCTGCACAGCCCTGCTGACAAGAGAGTTCCCCCTGGTGTCACTCAGGAGCTACTGTTCTCATGTGCAATCTCCTGGGCCCCAGACCGGGACGGTTCCTTACAGGTAAGTGCTGCTTAAAACCCTGAGCTGCAGCTTCAATTATTTTTCCAGTCTCCAACCAGACAGCAGCAAAGCAGAAGGAAATGGTATGTCTGAAAGGCACCTGGAGCAGGTTGTTGCAACACCTTTGGCCACAGCCCTTTGCCACCCCCTTTGCCCCAGGCAATTGCTGAGCAACATAGATCCCAGTTTGGCCACAGCTGGAGCACAAGGCAAAGGGGAGCATTTCCCATTGGATGGACCTCAACCAATAGTGCTAATGGCCTATAACCAGCCAGGGATGGGGAACGGGTTAAGTGTTCACAGGAATTGCTTTTTCAGCACTTCCTAGGGACATGCTGCTAGGCCTTCTGGTACAGATGAAGGACCTTCACCAGCTCATCTTCTTCACCCTCTAAGAATGATGTCTGAGGAGGCTCAAAGCTTGGTTGGCCTGTTTTGTGAATGGCAGTATTAGAGGTGAATAAGATGTACCAGGTCATAACTTCCAAGTGGTTTCAGAGCCCTTCTGCAGTGAGCCTTTACTGTATTGTAGTCCCTCTCCCCCCTGGGTCCTCTCTTAGGAAACAGGTATCCTCATACAGAGATCAGAGCTTTTTTTTTCCCCTCCAAGGGAGCCCTTGTTTGAACCATTAAGGCTCACCCTCACTTGGCCTCTTGTTCAGTTGCTTTTTCTTGGTCCCATTGCTGAGCCATGCTCTCCAGATCCTCCTGGTACTTCAGGTTTCAGGAGGCTACAGTGAAGGGATGGACAAAATACAAGTTACCCTGAAAACAACACAGAATGCACAGGCCGGGGTTAACAGATCCAGTCAGATTCAGGAAGGGGAGCTGCAGACAGTGGCATACATCTTTTTACACAAGGTTAACAGCACCTGGAGCAAAGTATTTCCAGAGTCACCACACCCTCTCACCAGCCCTGTAATCATCCCTGCTCATGCAGGACCCTCCGTCCTAAGCATGCACCATCATTCCTTCTGCCCATCCTCAGTATCAAGGCTTTCTTTGCATTTCCACCAGAAGGTGGCATTATTAAACTCCATTGGACTTGAAAGTCATTCATGGTTAAAGGAGGACACTCCAGTCAAGCAAGTGGAATCATTGATGAGCAAGTACAGAGTGTAAAAAATGTATTTATGAAAAGTAAGAAAAAATTAGTCACTACATTTTGCTGCTGAAAAAAACCAATTTCTCAGAGGCTCTATTTATTTGCTTGTGAGCAAATGAAACTCTGTGGATGTAAAATTAAGTACAGGCAGTTTCACCAGCACAAAACACATCAGCATATCCTGTGAATCCCAAAGACTAAAGAGGTGCTCCAATGAAAACCTTCTATTATGCCTGTCACAGTTTTATCTTGGTGTCCTGAGTGGTTTCCCCTGCTATTAAAAGTGAACTGAATATTATATAAATTGGCTGTACAGATTGTCTTGAAGAGGACTTGCAGTAAAACAACTTTTCCATGTGATAGCAGACTGTTTGGGTCTTAGCAAACATTAAAAGATTAGTAATCAGTAATATCAAGTATTAGTTCTTTCTCACTCTTGGTCCTCTGCAAACACTTTCATTTTCTGACTAGCATCCTTTATATTACAATTGCCATGGGAGGAATATGGCAGGAGAGTGAGAAGATGTTTGCTGGGTTTAGGACAAGGCCAGTCATTTAATAAGCTTTTAAAGACTACCAGCAAACTGCAATGTTTGAGACTTGGGGGCACTAACAAAAAGCACACAGAATCCAAAGCCTTTACACCACATTGTCATCATTCCTCTGTATCTAAACTCATCACAATAAACATCAAACAAAGTGGCCTGAGAACACTATTCACCACTGTCTTGTCTTTTTTTTTTTTCTTCTGAAGGACCAGGTTTTAAGAGGACCTCATAGTGATGATAAGGTGATGGCTGGGACATTTAGAAAAAAAAAATTACATCTCACATATCAGATTCTCCTCATAGTGGAAACAGCCCAAATTTCTTACTTACCTGTAGAAATAGCTTGGTAACATTTAACAGATCACTGAACACAAAAAAGAAAGCTCCCTGCTGTGCCATTTCACATTTAAGAAGAATAAAACCTATGTTTTTTTCATTAGTGAGATTTATCTTAAGTAAAACTCAGCATAAAAAATTACTATTTCTGTCATCCTTGAGGTGAGAAGTTTCAGTCCTTTTTAATGAGTTCTGTCTACAGCAGTTTTGCAAGCACAGCATGTGAAAAGAAAGCAAATTAGGCTGAAGAAAAGGATCACTGATGCCATTCACAGAATCACCAGTGGATACAGACAGCAGAATGCATATGACTGGCCCACTGAAAGAAAAAAAGATGAGGGGAATTGCAGCTAAGTGTTGAGCAAAGAAAAGAGGGTTTTGGCTTAAGTCGTTTGCTTGTCAGCACATACTGATATCTTAGCCAAAGGGAATCCCTGCATTCAAAAGGATGTAAGTAAATTATGAGTGAATCACCTGAGAAAGAGTGTACACAGTGCTTGTCTCTAAAACCAGGAAATTATTCACTTCATTTTTTAAGTTTTCTCTCAGAATGCTGCAGTTTTAGTCATGCACAGGAAATTTGGAATACATTGAAAACTACAGGGAAATGAACTGTGCAATGAACAAGTAGCACAAGCACTTTGCTAACAAGCAAGGATGGGAGCTACAGATGTGCAAACTGAGACTCAAATTCACCTGAATTGCAAAAGAAGAACCACACAAGGCCTGACCACGCACTAAGGAGTTGGCCCCTGATGGAGAGGATGGTTTGATAAGAAAGGTAATCATTTGTCCATCTGTGACTTTGGCAGCCTGGATCCTGCACCAATCCACACAATCAGTCAAAATACTGATTCTTGCAATAGTTGTCCTTGGTTCTTTACTGCCATCTGCATTTCTCCTGGGCCAGCCTCTTCCGAATGAGGACATGTCTGAATCGCCTCTCCCTGGCCAGTACTGAGATCCGGTGAATGGAAGGTGTACAACTGGTGAGTATCTCACAGCCTAGCTAGTGGGGTAGGCAAATGTTTATCTCCATCCTTCCATGGGCAAGACTCCCATACCTCCTGTAAAATGGCAAGTTAATGATTAAGACTTCCCATAAAATATGGGAGTGGCTGAAATAATCTTTTGGTGAGAAGCAATGTTTTTATGGTATGGGTTGCTCTACATTTTGCTTTTATCAAGTTCCTTCCTGTTGCGCCCTTCCTTTAATGTGCCCCCACCACCACCCCCCCCATATAAAAGATCTGGCTAATAAGATTTGGTCCACCTCTGTGCACTCATGATTTATTTGGTTAGCGCCACATATCTGATACTATTTGTAAAGAGGTAAAATGGCTTTTCCTCCTCTTCCCCTGCAAAACTGTTAGTTTGACAGCAACATCACTGAGAACCCTTTCGCCTTTCCCCTTAATCTTGCCAACTCTTGCCATTCTCCTTTTGTTAGTCTCTGACAGGTTCTCCAAGAAAGGAGCTGAAAAAGACAGGCTGCCATGTTAGAAGGGACCTCAGAGCTCCCCTGCTGGAGACTGCAGTTATACTCAGTCTCTTCCACTCTTCTTTCTCTTCAAGCTATTGCAGGACCTCCACTCACACCACCTTTCCTCTGTTTTCTGCATTGTCTCATGTGCTCAGAGATTTCTTTTTGCTTTCCTGTTTTCTCTGCAGTTGTCCTTGCAGGCTCTCCCAGGGACTCTCTTCATAGGTAAGCCATCAGAGGGTATTTCAGGATTCATTCTTATCATCTTGATTTTCATGACCTGGCAGATAAATTTTTTAAATCGTCATTTTCTGGAGTTTACACATCACAAGTTTTGAGTATCTGTAGCCACAACCATTCTTCTCTTTTTGTGGCTGAGCATTCCTCTTTCTGTGGAAACACTTTTGCTCAGTCTCCTTACAACGACAGACCTCCCCATTTGGTGATTTAGCATGAAGTGCATTGGCATCATGGCAGGTCTATTTGCTACCTGAAAAGCCTTCTGGAGAAGGACCAGGGAAAAGGCACTGTGTCAGGTAGGAGCTTTCTTCAGGCCAGTGCCAAATGGGTCATACTGAACTGGAATTCATACGGCTGCAGACTTGTTCCCTGCTAACAGGATGACTGAAAGATCAGAGGCATATCTGAATTATGGTCTGTGTGCTAAGGACAGGTCTCGGGAGGTTGTTGATGATGGTTGACACATCTCAAAAGGCTGCTGCTGATGGGAAACCATTCCTTAACCAAACAGGGTTCTTACAGGGTCAAAGAGATATAATATGTGGATTCAGATCTATTCACCTCTTCATCTGGAAATCAAGAAAAATCACCACTGATAAAAATCAAAGAAGATACCTAGTTGGATTATTTCTTGAAAATAATGAGTGGGACAAGACAAGCATGTAGACACATGGTGGTTTATTGTAGGGAAAAAAGTTTCTTGGTTTCAAGAACCAAGAAACATCAGTGCCCAAGGGAGCATTGTCAAGAGCAAGAGGTGTTTTTTTCCTCAAAAGCAGGTACTTAGAGAAAGATTCTATGTTACTGTATTGTGGCTGAAGAGCTGAACTTGTGGCCCAAGTGCAATAACATATCAAAGAAGAGATTAATGAGGCACTTACACAGACAAAAGAACAGCAAGAGGAATGGTTTCTCGTTTCTTCGAGCAGGGCTGATGAAGCTGCTGCAATAGTGTTGTCTGCTTATCTGATGTACACATCCTTTAAGGCCTGCTAGTAAAATGAAGAGAAAATGTACATGATCTGCAGAGCAATAACCTGCACTGGAGAAACATCTCCCAGAGGCCAATTAAAAAATCTCCAGAGATGCAGCTTGTGAAAGATGACTGATAAGGTCCTTCCCATACAATTGTTTCATTCTGGCAAAACCTGAAACTGGTAGATTCCACATGTCATGCTATCTTCACATCAAGCTTTTCTGGAAGAAACCCTTCAGCCAAATGTAAGTTATTGGGCAGTGTAACAGCATGAGAGACATGTGAGATAGCAGCAAATAACATGGCTGAACAAAAGCTATACCCGTGTCTGAAATAATGCCAGAAAGCGAACAAGAAAAACATACATTCTCTTGTGGACAGATGTCTGATTCTTCCTGCCCTCACAACCACTTTCTGTAGCTTTTTTTTCTGCTTCTCATTGTGTCTCTTCAGTTTCTCCTGATTGCAAGAAAGCAAGCCTCCCTGTTTAGAAATGGCTTTTACTTCTGCTTAGCTGGCCTTTTCTGGGAAACAGAGGAGACCAGCACCTGCCAGCTGCCAGCACAGCTGTTCTACTGGCAGGACTCACAACCATCTCACTTGACTAGCATATGTCCTCCATGCTCTCTTCTCCCTTCTCAGGATCCCCCAAAAGACAAATAAGGCCCTCCTCACTCTCAAGAGAAATTCACAGAAGCTGCTGAGCTTCCTGCCATGACAGAGAGCCATGGTGAACCTCAGCACCTCGCACATTCTGCCCTTAGACCACAGGCGCGTGCGCACTCCTACTTATTCAATATTTTGACTGCTGTTACATTTTGTGCTGGTCAGTAGTAGGAAGCAGATTTGCTGTATACAAAACCTGTGACAGAAAACATCAAGCAAAAAGGTAGCATGAATTAACATGCCTTAATTTCTTTTTTTTTAAGTAAGGTAAGTAGTAGCTAGGATGGTCAAACAACAGTGATTAAAAGGAGCCTTCCTTACACTAAATCTATACAGCTTTTTTACTTCTACAATTACATAGTACAACCTGCAAAATTAGTTCTCTGTCAGAGAAGGACTAGAAACATACTTCCCCCACACCCACCAAGTGCCTGCCTCCTCTCTGCTCACTACAAATAATTCTTCGATTATTTTTTTCTGAGATTAAGAAGAATGAGGTTCCAGTGTAATGAGACCTGAGTGACGTCAACGCTTAGTGACATCTGTTTTGATGATTGTCGGATAAGATGAAGGTGCTTAAACTAAGTAATTAGTCCCCCAGTGGAAACTAAGGTTTTTTTTTAAACATCATAAGACATGTTTAATTCTATTTCTGACTTAAAGGGACTGTCTCTTATGAACACTGAGGAGAGAAGTACTTGTGATTACAATCTAAGGAAGTGGAAGCTTCCGCTAAGAGACACAGCTACCTAGTGACATCTGCTTTTTGCAGCTGGTGGATATTTGTCCCGTGTGGGTAGCACCTCCCTGGCAGAGCTACCTGATGAGAAGCAAGTGATTCTGCACCCTTAGAGCAAAGAAGCTTCTTCACATCATCTGAGAAGAAAGGAGAAGAAAAGGTAAAATTCATAAAATGCAATTGCCCAAACATTTGTGTATCATGTACACTCACTGTTTGTGTGAATGTAATGCTTTTTCATTTACCTTTTATAGCTATTCAGGTAATTTTTAAGCAAGTGGGTGTATTCTGTGAGAATATGTTTTTAAGTTTTAAGTATTCAAATATATTATGCTGAACCTAGATTAGATTCAGGTATGTCTGGATGCAGCTGCTGCAAAGCTGTCATTTCTAGACCATTGGTGTCAAACGGTTTTATACTTGTGACTTGTAAGTCAGATTAAATTCTTCCCTGTGTGTAATGGAACAGAACCATAGGCTGGAAAGGTGTTGTGCTTGGGACTACACACAGTAGGGCTCAGGTTAATGATAGTCAATGTTTGCTCTTATGTAGCAGCAGCACACAGGGCAAAGACAAGTAAAGCAATGAAGCTCACTTCTCTTCTGCTTTCCATTCATAGAATAAAGAAAGACAAAGGGGAAGAACGTAGCTCAGGCTTAGAGTTCTGGTATTTTAGGCTAAAAAAATGCCACTTGTGAGTAACACACGGTAAGAACAGAACTCAGACTTGAATTTCTGGTATGTCAGGCTGAAAGAATGATGCTGTGATGTGAATAACATACAGACTAATAAGTCTGCAATATATTCAGCCCTGTGCCCAAGTTACATCACTTAAAACTCTGCCTATTAGAAAAGAACATACATATGAAGAAGATGAAAAATTCCTGTTATTAATTTAGTCACTGAAAATAGCACTTATTGAAAGCTCATGTCAGCTTTCAGTAAGTGTAATTTCATTGGAAAAGTCTGATGCATGTTTATCACTATCTTCTTATGGTGACATTTGTCTTATGGGAAAGGTGGGTGAGTGAAATTCTGAACTGCTATGAAGAATGGTTTTGGTTTTTACTTTGCTCTACACGGGGCTTAACCCTCCCTGATTTGACATCTGTGGCCCACATCTTTCATTCCCATTTGCTTTCCTCTCATCCATTTGAACATCCATTTGTGCTTGACATGCAATTTGCACAGTGGTGCAAGGACTAAGCACATACATGCTAAGGACAGTACCTTGTTCAAGTGTGCACATGCATCTGTCCCGTAATGCTTACATAATGTCTGAGAACCTGCAGTGAGACAAGGGCTGAGCTGCGAGTCAGTGATTCAGGTTTGTGGAGTAACCACACGGTCTTGACGCACTGAAAGTCACTGATATTTTTATTATTCCTTTCTCAGAACTGGGGCAAAAAACATGAGTCCTTCAAGTACAGAGTCCCTTGAAGTCGAATTCTCAACCTTTTACGAGTATTATGATTCTTATAATGATGCTCCAAAACTATGCAGTAAGGAAACCGTCAGGAGGTTTGCAGCATCCTTCCTACCTGCTCTGTATTCCCTGGTATTCCTGGTCGGGCTCGCTGGAAACATTCTGGTCATCGTGGTCCTCTTCAAATACAAGAGGCTGAAGAGCATGACTGATGTGTACCTGCTAAACCTCGCCATCTCAGATTTGCTCTTCGTTTTATCCTTGCCGTTCTGGTCTTATTTCACGATAGACCAATGGGTTTTTGGAACTCCCTGGTGTAAAATCATTTCATGGATCTACCTGGTTGGGTTTTACAGCGGGATATTTTTTATTATGCTTATGAGCATAGACAGATACCTGGCAATTGTTCGTGCAGTGTTTTCCTTGAAAGCAAGGACTGCCTTCCATGGCGTGATTACTAGTCTTGTTGTGTGGCTAGTAGCCCTTTCAGCCTCAGTTCCCGAGCTTGTATTTAGAGAGTCTTTTAATGAACGTAATTATACTACCTGCAAGCCAATATATCCAGGTAATGACACAGCATGGAAAATTTTTTCCACTTTGGAAATCAACATTTTAGGGCTCCTAATCCCTTTTATAATTATGACATTTTGCTACTCCATGATCATTAAAACATTAGTTCACTGTAGAAATGACAAAAAGAATAAGGCTGTGAAGATGATTTTTGCCGTCATGATTGTGTTTTTCATTTTTTGGACCCCCTACAACATTGTTATTTTCTTACAACTGCTGGAATCTGTGGGAGCCATTGGAGACTGTCAAGTGAGCAGGAGTCTGGACTATGCTTTCCAGGTAACAGAAATCCTCGGCCTTTTTCACTGTTGCCTCAATCCAATCATCTATTTCTTCATGGGGGAGAAATTTAAGAAGTACCTGAAGATGCTCTTTAAGAACTGGCAGTTACCTGGATATTTTTGCAAGTGGTGTGGAGCTTACATCACTTACCACACTGAATCTACCAGTTCATTCCACACACAGTCTACAGGTGATCAAGACGCTCTGTAATGCATTTCAGAGCAGCCACTGAACTCAGCAGCAAGCAAACTGACAAAAGCAGGAACTTTGAAAAGCTAAGCAAATGCAGATACATTTAACAATAAGCTAGTGCCAGATAATTACTCACTTCAGCTTTATTTGTGCCTCTAGATTTTCTGAGTGTTATGACAGAAGGTGTCCCAAAAGTGAAGCATGGGAGATGGACATGCAAGGTTTCTCTGCCGTGATTACAAATCACTGCTCAGCTCTGTGCAAAGCACTGCACTGTGTGGCTTCTTTTTCCCCAGCATCAAGACATTGGCCTGCATGGAGGGGCAGAGGTGAGACAGCAGCTTGTCATCAGCACATGCACTTGGAAAACTTATTCATTTATTCAAGAAGCATGGTTATTACCATGTTTTTTTGTTCTGCAGTTGATCTGGGGAGGACTTGTGACTCTTAGGTAGCTATTAGCAGTACCTGCTACTGTTAAATGTTTGATTTCAGGGGGCATGATATACCCTCTGCCAATAAGAAAAAGGAGAAAATATATTCTCTGTGTGCACAAAGACACAAAGTAAATCCATTACTTTGCATTGTAGGAGCGTTTTCTCTCAGGTTGACATATATGCCTGTACGTAGGCATATGTATACGCATTTTGAATAACTTTATCACTGTAATTCAGGATAGCAATTCTGTATTTTAATTAACATTAACAGAAAATACTTTGAATATTTTTGAATAAAAGTGTCTAAGAAAACTAATTTTCCAGCATGTGTTAATAAATTTGAAGTATCCTGGTTAAAAGAATATATTTTAAAGTGAATGCTCTTTGTTCCAAAACTACTTAACCCCAAGATTTAATTTTCATTCATTGGAGATGTATCGGGCAAAACAAAAGAAAGTAAAAACAGAGATTGTGTAGAAAGGGTCTGTCCTAATTTAGAAACCACAAAAAGAATCCTTGCATTTGATAACACCAAAACGCAAACAGTATGACACCCCAGTGGCCACTCACAGGATATTAACTAAACAGAGATGTGGAACAGGAAGGAAACTCACACAACACAACAGGGTTTAGACTTTGGCACAAAAATAATTATAAAAGAGGCAAAAAGTTAGTAATGTGGTTAAGAGTTGAAAAATATGCATTAGAAGACATTTCTGGTGTGTGTTTTTGCAGGAAAACAATCATTGAGATTACTTATTATAAGCCAGAGGATTAATTTTGTTACACTGTCAATAATAAAGTGCCTGCTCAGCATTCAGCCAAGGCTGCAAAGAGTAAATGAGGCATTAAAATGCATCAGGAAAGGGCTGAAGAAGAAATGTAAAAATATTGTAGTGCCATTGTGCTCATCGCTCTAAATACGAGACAGAAGTGGAAGCTCATCTCCATGTGACTTTCCTCAGATACAAGACTGAAAATAAAATGCAGTACACTTAAATCTCACTCTCACATGTATCCATCATAATTAATTTTGGGAATGCACTACCATTAACAGTTGCTGAGGACGACAAGTAAGGATCTGCATCAATGCAGATAATAGGAATAGCTGTGGAAGACATTACTTGCAGTAAGAAAGAGCCTTTATTTCCAGAAAAAGGCTATAAATTCTTACTACTCAAACCTTAGAAGCCACTGCATAAATCAGTTAGGAAAAACTCATGCAAAGAGTGGGTTAAACCATCATCACATATTTTGAAAAGATAAAGGAAGTCAAATCTCAAGCGTGAGGTGCTTCAAATTCTCACAGATGTCACTGAAGCCAGCATAATGTCCCAAGGTGGCAAAGCACACCATCCTTGTACATGGTGATGCTGACAGCAGAGGCACTGTGAGCTGCTGAGCTATGCACCTGCCTGGTGCACAGACTAACCTGGAAGCCAGACAGCTTCCACTGCAGCTTAATTTTTCTGGGTCCTACTCTGTGATTCCTCATAGTAAGAATAAATGGGTCCTTAGGAGAAGCCTTGCTTTCCAGACCAAGGGAAAGGCTGCCTGTGCTGGCCTGGCAAAAATGATAGTCAACAAGGAGCAAGCGAGCTCTAGGCTCTTGACAACTGTGATGTAAGAGAGGTCCAGGGCTAAGAGTGGTGTGAGGGAATGGCTCACAGGCTGGTCCAGCTCTGGGCACACTCTGTGGTCAGGGAGGATGTCAAATCTGCTCACATGTGGAATTAATAGGGTGCACCCAGCAGCCATGCAGCATTGCCACCAACAGAGTCAGTGTAGAGCCCCTCTCCCACACAAAACTTAAATGTGCCTCATATTGCCACTTGGCTTTGTGCCCCACAGCCTGTGCATGTTTGTCCTTGATGCAGCCAGAGCTCCTCCCAGGTGAATGCTGTCTTGTTCCTCTGTGACAAATAGACTATTCCAGTTCTCTCAGTAATACTCATGGCTACTCAATGTGTGTGCTGGACAAGCAACTGAGCTGAAAGTTGTGCTCTGAGCAGCTTTGCTGAGCTGGGTGCAAAGAAGAGCTCTTATTAAAGTGATGGGCTCAGGAATTCAGACTCTGGGACTGGAGTTTGTAGAACCTTGATGGCTTCCTCCTCTGTCACCTGAACAAAACCCCCTCCCCCATGCATCAAACTGCAGTGGATAATGCCACTCTTCTTTTTGAGAGAAGGCTTTGAAATCTGCTGATGAGAAAGGACAAGATAATAGTATTAATAAAGACAAAAATAAAGCAGGGATTTTCAAAATGTCAGTTGACAAAGGAGTCATTTTAGCTGAACAAGAGTTTCCAGCAGTGAAGAATTTACGCACAAACCCACTGAACCATGAAAGGGAATGGATAGACATTTGACTGAAGCAAAGCTGACTCATTTTTAAACCCACATTTTTACATCAAGGTTCCTCAGAAGGCCAGCCTGTATCCTCTCTTCGGCTCTGCTAAGCAGCCTTAGAAAGGTAGGTGAAGGCGGAAATAAGCTAATTAGATTAAATACAAACACTAATGAAGAGCTAACATCAAGTTAATTGGTTGGTTTTCATAGCATGCTTAGGACACCACAGTCACTCCCTGAACAAAAAGATGAATTACACATTTACTCTGGAGGACAGCTTCACCCCTTTTAATTGTGCAGAAGCAGCATTGTGGCCAGCAGCCTGCCCCCAGTCAATCTGCTCCTCTCAGTCTGACAGCCAGCAAGGAATTGCAATTTTTCTTCCTAGACTATAACTGCATGTCACTGTGCCAGCACCAGCTCTGCACACCTGCTCTGAAGGGCAGCACAATTCCACAGGCACCACAGTGCTCCTCTGTTACCAGGATGCTTCTAAACTGCCAGCAGGGATCTACACCACACATTTTCCTCCAGCAGCTCTTAATTATTTTTAGTTTTATCCAACATCTCTCTCTTAACGCAATCAGAGACCAACTTCATCACATCCACCATCTCTATCTGCCTTGACTTACAGTTAGAAATCAAAGGCCATTTAGTAATGTCAATCAAAATTATCATTAAAATAGTGCTTAAGGCAATGCTCACAGAAAGTTCAACTTTGCTACTCCAGTCATGAAAGGAGGAGACTGGAAATGATACAACAGTGGTGAGATTTCTAGCATTCGTATAACTGATAAGGCTATTCAAAGAAGTAGTGGTGGTTGTATCTGCAATCATCGTACTGTGACACAGCAATGACACATGTAGGTGCCCATGGCAATCAGGGAGAAATCACTTCTAAAGCAGTGAGCACTGCCACTGAGGAGACACCAAGTTAGAAGCTCCTAGGATGATTTTCTTTTTCTCAGTAGTCCAGCAGCATCATCCATCACAAAATCTAACAAAGTCCCATTTTATCGGACAGTCATTGAGTCAAAGCCACTTCTCACAGAAATGAAGCTGAAAAAGGAAGAAGCTCTTCATCTGTTTCAGACTATCAAAATCAAGACCTCTGTATTAATGCAACCAAATAAATGATTGATCAATTGATCACACTCCTTTAGTTTTTATGCTGGTTTATTTTTTACTTCAAGTAATTTTTGAAGGGTTAAAGTTTCTCTGGGTTTTAATTTCTTGTTTCAAAATGAGTAACAGAACACATCCAGTTTAAGTAGCTCTGTAACTGCACACTGCAAGCTTTTTGTGAATTCAGGTATTGCAAAATTAAACTAAGGCACCAAGATTTTTTTTAAATTCCAAGAAGATGTTTGTTTGCTTGCATCTAAAAATAATGGCAAGTAAGCAAGAATCTGATCTGTAAGAATTTGATCTTTTTCCACAGATATGAAATGCTCATAAAAAGTACTCTTGGTGATGCTAGCAACATCAAAGATCAAATGAAGATTGACATTACCAGATGCACTCTTCTCAAGAGAGACCAGAGGCATTCAAACAGCATTTTCCAAGAAGGTCCAACCAGCCAAGTTCAGGAAGAGACTTTTGTACCTGGGACAGTGATTGGAACAACAGGTGGGCATCCCTGCATGAAAAGCATATTTGTTTCTTTTGCACAGGAACTTTGCATTCTTTAAAGTATCTCCACAGAAGTATTGTGGTTTGGGCAGGACAGTGGAAGTTAGGGGCCTCCCTAACATTTAACCTGTCACCATTACTCACAGAGAGCAGTACTGGCTTGTAGTAACACAAAAGCATGCTAATCAAAGTGACAAAAGACCACAACATATCTCTGTACTTGCTCATAATCGGTGAACTGAAATTTGACCACAAGTAAGACCATGACCGCAGACAGAGTGAGCTGCCTTTTTTGCTATCAAAGTATGTGGGAAAGCTGCAAAAAGTGCATAGAAGGAAGATAAGGATGGAATTTGTTGTTGCTTATGCCCTTTTTGCTCATTCACAAGCACTGGGAATGGTAAGAAAATATGTCTGGCTGATTGCAGGGAGCAATGACGTGTTCTGCAGGCCCTGCAGACAAACAGCACTGAGATGCTGCAGAGAACAAATCTGCCCTTGCTATCAAGAATCTTGTTTATGCTTTCTAGAACAGCGAAACCCGTAGTATGAGCTGTCACTCAAAACCATGCAATCCTACAGAGACAGGGCTGAAGAGTTTACAAAAGGGAAGAGAAGGGAACTTTAAATTCTGGCTGTTTTCTCCTCAGTTCTGCTTTACCAGCACATCCTTGTACAATACAGGTCACTACTCACTTCCTTTTCTCAGAAATATTAGGGAACCTCCAAAATCTCCCATGGGGAGGTTGGTGCCTGTCTGCTCCTGCTCTGACTTTTTGTATGAACATCACAAGCCACCACCTCATCTCCACACGGAGTCAATGCATTCACTTCCTCACTCTTAAGCTTAAGCTCACGTTCTCGGCACACAGAGGTCACACAGTGGGATTGCCATCTTGTCATGGCACCACAGAATGTTTTGCTTTTGACAAGGCAGTTTCATGATGATGTCCCTGCTCATTGCAGAGAAGTTTGACTGGATAACCTTTAAAGGTCCCTTCCAATCCAAACACTTATACGATTCTAAGAAAATCTGGAAAGAGCAGATTTTTGGTGGCAGGTGCGTTGGCTAATGATCAACACCTTTTAACCCAACACTTTTATCTGCATTTTCATTTCATCTTCAGATTAAAACTGTTTTAGAGTAAGCAAAGCCTATTTTTCAACATTACTGAAATAAAGTATTTCATTAATTCTGCTCTGAATTCTTATTGCAATTTTATTCTGATGGGGGAAATTATTTCAGAAGTTGTCATGTAACCAAGAACTGTACAAAAAAAATCAAGGATTTGTCCTATTTAACACACTTAAACAGCCTTAACAGAATAAATCTACTACACTGCTTAATAAGTAGCTTATTACACATATCCAGAGGAATGCACCAGAATTTCAGAAAAAAGCTATCATTAGAAGCAAAATTTCAGTGAAGTTATGAATGCTGAAGACTACTGGACAAAAATAAGATTTTTTTTTTCTGTGGGGTTTTTTTTGTTTGTTTTTTTAAATCTACTGCCTATAGTGTAAAAGACTAAAGTATTTTATAGAGTCTATCAACATGAGACTATGTGAATAAAATTTAAACAATGAAAAGTCATATTAGCTTTTATAAAAGGTCAATTCTTCAATGAAAACTATTTAACAATTTGCGTCAGAGACTGAGAAAGCAAGGTTGGTACTAGATACACAAGATTCTGCCAAATTTTGATTTGCATTATTTCTTTTTTAAATTCCAGGAATAGGTTTTCACAGAGGCAGAGCAACTATTAATAATGTCATAAACGCGGGAGAAAAAAAATATGCCCACCTTTTGTCTACGGTAATTCACAATGAAGACCTCAGTCATAATATGATATGACTGAAGGTGGCCTGAATTTTCAGGAGGGCACATGCCCAATTCTTGTCATACCAGCATAACCCAGGGGGCATATATAGGCTTCCAGGTTCCTGGAAAAAAGGTAAAAAACCAGAATTGTACAGAATAGCTAATTGTACAGGAATAGCTAATTGTACACAAATAGCTGCAGAAGAGCTGATACTGCCCAACAACAGAGCTAATAAGTAGCTAGTATCAATGTCAATTATAGTGGCCTAAAAAAGTCTGCCATGTATTCTAGACCTGAGGCCACAAGATTCCACAAAGTTACTGCTTTGGCAAAAGCAAAATAAAACAAAAAAAAGACATTAAAAAAAAAAAAAAAATCAGTGAGATCCTCCACAGCAAAAGCCACAGCTGCCTGGTCAAGGAATGGCACAAGGTGTGAGTGTATTCCAACAAGAGCAGTGGCTGAGGACCTGCTAGGCAAGACCTCATACTGACTCACCAGCCAGATGTGATGTTTGAATGAAAGTGTGTTTCTCCTTTGTGACAGTAAATGCAGAATGTCCCATGCAGACAGACAGTGGTGTATGGGGCCAGAATGTACCTGGCCCCAGTTCTCTTCATGCAGACAGTGATCATGTTCAGGAAAAAAATCCATGTTTTATTAACATGAGCTTACTAGATGGCCTTCACTGTCTGCACTGGCTTCCTTATTGTAGTGGTGCAGACTTAAACCAGGCAGAAGTACCCCAACCATGCCCATCAGTACAATGAGTATTGAGTACAGAGTCAATATGCCCAAAATAGACTGTAGTACACTTGTCCTATACTTCTCCCTTGAACCAAACAAAGAAACAAAAGCTGGTTTTAAGGTTTGACCTTTAGCCTTGCCAGGAATGTTGGTAAATTTGACTCTTGCATTTGCCACACAGAAACTGAAACTCTGCCCTCCTTTGTAAAACAAGGCATTTTGCAGATGAAAAGCACTACAATTAAGCAGTATTGAAGAAACAGAAATCTGTGTATTAATTGCTTTGTCTCAAGACATCAAGAACCATGTACTCTTGTTTACTCACAGCCCAGAAACTTTCACCTCTTTCCACAGAAGATGAAAACAACGTCATAATGCATTATTCTAAACACAAGTCTTCGGGTTTGAGCAATTTCTTCCCAACATTTCTCAGTCAATGGCTGATTGCACCAAGTCATGAAGGATTGAAGACTAAACCCCCACCCCTTTTTAACTCGCTTGCCTCAAGTAAATCACTTGAGGTTTTGACATTTGTACTCAGCAGGGGGTTTCACCAATTTGCATGAACACACTAAAACAGGTGACAGGAAAAAACAAAGTACTTTGTAAGAAAGAACAGGAAAATTCTTTCCAAGCCAAACCAGCATCACAATTTCACACCAAAAGGTCTACAGCCTAACAATAAATGAGCAATCTCCCAAATCAGAATACACTATGGGGCACCAACCAAGGCTGTTGAACAGAGCTGATACTTAAGTTATTTCAATGGCTGTACTCCACTTTGCCTTGCAGAGTGTGAACTTGTGAGTTTTGAGGTGCTACTTTTGCAAACTGAGTCATGTCAAGCGAGCAGCTGAATCAGCAGCAGTCAAAGCTGCGTCTCTTCTACTGAAAAGAGCTTAAAAGCACTGAAATTCCAGCCCAACTTTGTACGAAGAAAAGATTTCACGTTAAAGTTCCAGGTGCAGAAATTCAAAAAGAGACTATCAGATATGCTCTACTTCAAAAGATGATACAGGGTTAGATGGACCTTAGATAAACTCAGTGCCATTATTTTTATATGAAAAAACAAAGTTCTATTAAAAGAGAAAAAGACAACAAATGCAACAAATAATGTGAGGTGAGCTCTGTGTATTTTCAAAGCCCTCAGCCTTTGAGACAAAAGAGTTCTCGTGTGCTGTGGCAAATCCTTGACAAACTCAGAGAGAGGAGAAACCTTGGGAATCTCTGAATGTTGTTTCACCCACCTTGCAGGTCAAAACCAGCATGGTTGTTTATCCAAAGAAGGTAGTTGCTCACCAGAAACCACAGTGAAAGCAAAGCAGGCATCATCCAACCTTATTGTTTTGTAAACAGCTGAAAATAGGTGATGCCAACAGAACCAGCATGGTTTCTACCTTGCTCAGATAAAATGGAAGACAAGACAGTGATAAGCAGGTGGGGACCAAGTACCAGCACAGCTGCTACTGATGGGCTGTCCCCATCTTGCAGTTAGGCAGATTCTGACTAGGATTTGGATGTATTTCCCCACTTTGCACATCCAGCCAGGAGAGCAAAACCTGTACTCCAGTTCACCTCCCTTCTTTCATCTAAAAATTCTTTACTTGTAGCTAAAAAAATCTGAAAACTACAGAGCTCAGCATCATTCACCTGTGCCAGTTTGGTGAGATGCAAGGCCACAGCCTGTAGCTGGAGGTACTAGAAGGGAAATTACTTTCCTTCCCCTCTCCAATGCCAACCTGCTTAGTTTAAAAAGAAAACAACAACAACAACAAAAACCACCAAAAAAACCAAAAAACAACCAAACAAAAATTTAAACCCAAAAATTTAAAAACAACAAAAAACCCCAAACCAAACAAACAAATAAAGAAAATCCAACACAAAACCTAAACACAACCCACCCTTTACCCAACATATCGTTATACTTTCCCCTCTGTCTTTACTGGGCTTCACATCCAGATCATGTTTTGTAACACTGAATATTCTTTTTTGCTTGTATCTCCATAGCACTTAAACATCCCCTGTTACAGCACTTTGTACTGTACCTACAGTAACAAGACAAACAACTTTCATGCAAGTCAAGTATGCTACTATTGCAATCTCTTTTCAGTATTTTTGAACAGACTGAGTTTTTCAGAATTAAAAAACCCAAAACCACAACAAAAAGCCTTTTGCCTGATTTCAGCATAGGTAGCTTCCACTCCTGCATCTAAATTACTGGCATCTGTCCAAGTTCTCCTTATTTCCTAGGACATGTGAACAAGCTTAATTTTGGGGTGGTAGGGGTATGTGGTCCCTCTTATCATAATAAAAGGCATTAAGAGGAGTACAAAATTCAGCTCATCAATACAAGATCTACCTTTTCATTTTTTCCAGTACCTTTGGAGCCTTTGAATCAAAGAAAACAGACCTGAGAGGTTAGACAAGAAAAAGTTTAAAAACGGCAGCTTGCTACTAGTTGTTTCTGCTGAACTTTCTTCTATTTCATCATGAGCTAGATGGACTCAGTGCTTTAAATAAAGTCATATCTGAAAGTGTCTCTGCTTGGCTGCAGTCAAATGACTCACATTGTCTTAACTTCAGCTTTTGAAGTAGATACTGCTCTGGATCAAAGGACCAGCAAAGCGACACAGATGGGGATGCAGGGTGGCAGAAGGCACCTCTTAGACAGTATCTTCCAGGAAATCACACTAACACTTTGTGAGTTTAGTATCAGGTTCAGCATACCCGATCTACCTATTCATTACTAGTAAAGACCACATCCTAAAGCTGGGTGGAAAAAAGCAAAACAACTTAAAAGAAAATATGTAAAGTGTATGCAGGATCCAGACTCATCTCTCAGAATTTAAAGTCTTCCAGGAAGCCTTGATGGTACAGCAGAGTGTTTCAACATCCAGAAATAGAATTTAACATGGTGGAGATGAGAAAAAAGTGCAATTTTTTCTTCCGCACAGTTTCTACCCTATTCCATTTCTTTTGCTGTAAAAAGAGCAACCAACATTTTCAGCAAACAGGAGAAAGGTCTAAAACTCAGCAACAGGCAGGGCATGAGGAAGGTTAGGAGCAAGCTAACAGTTTCTTTTTCCTCCTTCTCCCCAGAAGTTCAACCTGTGCTTTGGACAACCCCTTCACCCACAGCACAGGAACAAGACCAGATCCTGCAGCAACAAGACACAACACACAACAGCAGTTCACCTTCTCCCAAGGCAAATACTTTGGACAGTGCTATTGGACAAGTCCCCAGCCAGGGCAGACTTCTGGCTAAATTTAGACTAGAGAACCATAAAGAGTGTTCACTCTGTACACCTGACCAAAATCGGTGGAACTTGAGAAAAGGAACCTCTGAACGAAATTTGGAAGAAATGAGACAGGCATAAGCAAGCTGGGAGCACAGGCATCTTTATCCAGCTTGCAAACTAGCAATGGATAGGTGGAAGGGTTGGAGATCCACTCCATTTTAGACAAAGAAAGCCATATTGAAGGAAATTTTTTTAGTTTCTCTACACATAAGACTTCCCTATTGTGAGAGGAAGAACCAGAAAGAGTTCAGGAAGAATGAAACAGGAAACAGGTAAGAATTTCTTAGCTACAGCATCAGAGGGATGAGTTGCTAGGCATATGCCCACAATGGACCCAGATCTGTGCTCTGGCCCACAACTACAAACACTGAAAATGCTCAGATAGTATTAGTATTAGTATAGAAGCATGAGCCCTACAGAAGCACCAAGTTTAATAAAAATAGTGCATATACTTACAGTGAGTAAGAAAACGAAACAGGAAAATCCTTTCAGACTATAGATATTGGCTGCATTTTCCTACTGAATTTGCACTGGTATTCAACAGATCCACTCTACTTAACAAAGGCACCTCCAGCTGGAGTTTCAAACTCAATTCCCAGTTCCATTAGGGAGATGTTTTTTTCCCCTCTCTTGTCTACCAAAAGATTTTAAAAGGCTAAAATATGATCATGCAGCTGCAAGCACAACACTAAAGTCCAAGACAGCAACCTCAGCATGATGCTGGCACATGGTCTGTTACCAGCATGTGCTGGGGAGTCTCAGGAACATGACTGTGCTTCCCATTCCAACTCTACAGAGTTAAATGTGGGACCTTCCTAAGACCCTGACATTGCAGTTCTCAATATACCTGCCTCCTGAGGGACAGGTGTTTGTGCTAAAGCCCAAAACAGGAATTCTTACACACATTCCCAATTCTTTGGCCACACCATATATCCTAGTCATAGAGGATTGCATTACCTGAAATAAGCCCTAGTTCTGTGAAACTCCCTGAGGTAAAACAGAGCTTCAAGATTTCCACCAAGCAGGGGAAGGTCACTACTCCCATATTTAATAACATAATAAGCAACAGGGAATATCTTCTGAACAGGGATTTTTAAACAGACACACTTTATTCAGCAAAAGCATAACCAAGAACCCTGTGATGTACTTTTCCAAAATCTTTTCATTCAGCCCACAGCACCAAATTCCAGGATAATCTCTTCCTGACCAGTTTTGTCTTCTCATTGAAGGAGAACTATTAAAACAGACCCCCATTCTTCCGCAGTTTCCAGGTCCTTTTGTCACATGATCTCCCAGCCACCACCTTGAGGTGATGCCTTTAAGTCCCAGCCTGCAAGACAACTTTCTTGCAACTCAGTAATTTCTTTCAAAAAAAGCTGCTGTAGCACCTGGACCAAGTCATTCAGGAGCTGGTTGCCCTTTCACATCCTTGCCAAGTCTTCTCTCTGTTACCCCTTAAAGTTTCTCTAAATCCAGTTCACAGAGAGATAAGAAGGTAACAGAGCACAAAACAGCCTCAAAGCACAAATACGTATTTTGTGTTGGCTGCAGACAGTGAAAGTGTTAACTGGCTTGAAGATTTCAGTTAGCTTTTGACAAGTTTCCCAAGAGAAAACATTGGAATAGGTTGCTTAGGAAAGACTACAGTCTTCATCACAAGAAATCGTCAAGATTAGGTTAAAGAAACACAGTGAGAGTACTTAAGATGTAAATGACATTGCCTTAGAGTACAGATGCACAGGGCTAGATCATCTCTCACAAACCTTTCATCCTGTATTATCTGTTAAAATGTTGTTTGCAGACTTGAAAAGATACATCCAAGAACAGATTAAAGACAAAATATGGGGACTGCACACCAATTCCCAGCACCTTTTGGAAGTCATGTTAGAGCAAAAAAAAGAAAATGACGAATGACTGCAAAGTCATGTAACAGAAAAATATTCTTTTCCTGCTGGTACAGGCAAAAATGGTCAATAAAAAACCAAGCTGCTTCTCAGGGTAGGATCTCTCAGCACTGTGAGCTATTTGCTCAAATACAGATGGACCTCCAAGAAAAATATCCTCGGAAAAGTGACAGAATATGCATTTTGCACATACAGAGATGCTGCTGTCTCCAGTGGTTTCAGTATATCTGAAATGAGAACACAGGGAGACTACAATAGGTTGTTAGTCATCTGATCATAGCAAAGGGACCAAGTTGATCCAAAGAGAATAGATTCCTTTCTGTTGCCATGCAAATTTAGGGTTTAGTAAACAGGTCACCATCTCAGCCTGTATGATACAGAATCACCTTCTTCAGAGCACACTGTAAACCACAGGATTATCATTCTTCTGTAATTGCCACTTCTGAACACCTGACACATATCTGTCAGGTGGGCAGTGCTTGCTGTCCAGTCAGAAGGATTATTTCTATTCACTCCTGCAAGTATTCAAACAGTGCAAACAAATGAGTATTTAATAAAAAAAAACCCACAAAAGAAAACAACAGGCACTGTGAACCTCCTAAGGAGACTGGAGAGCAGGAGACTAGGGAGCTGTCTGCACCAGAGGATTACAAAAGGCATGGAGGGTCTAAAGGAGGACAAGGTCAAGTCTCAATCCTGTCATTCAAGGACTAGAAAATGTTGATCAATGCCTAGTAAGATAGTTATATTATGAAAGAGTAGTCTCATACATAAGTTAAGAAACAGAATTCAACCACATGGCATACTGCCAGTTCCTTGTTCTTCTATTTGTTCATTCATCCCAAATAATCACAATTAAAGGCCTTCATTCATGCATAGGCAGGATTACAGACTAAGTTCAGAAACCTCACTCCAGAACTGAAAAAAATTAAATCTGAGCCACTACAGCTACTCTGTGGGTAGATTTCAAAGGGCAACCCCTACAGAATTGCAAGGATCTGCCTACCTTCCAGATGGGACCAATGTAAAACCTGTTTTTCACAGATTGATTCTGACCAAATACCAGGCTTGCACTGCTGCCAAAATCAGAGCTCATCGCTCAGCTTCTGTGTAAGTAAAGCACTTGCAAATTCCCAAGATGCACCAGGAAAGATTTGAGGACCCACAGCTTTAGCATTAGGAATACTCCTTCTTGCCAGGCCTACAGGAGGCAGCTGGCTCCACCAGAATGACCATCCCACTGAACTCTACCACATGAAATACTTCATACAATTACACCACAGATACTAGCCAGGGATCTGACAATGCTTTCACACCTTGCCTTTCAAAAACAAATTAAAACTAGACCCACCAGCGCATTGCCCACTGGATCACGGTGAGCCAGGTAACTCCCCACAGCCCCTCTTCTCTTACTCTTTTGCCCACAGTCAGAAGGTTTCATTCTGATTACATTTCCACCTCAGACATGGCTGAACTATATTTGAGGATAAGTTAAAATAACTGACCTGCCTGAGGCTGCAAAGGAGCAAATGCTACACTGTCCTGTTTTGTATCACACTCAGTCCCAGCAGGACTGCATGCCAAGGCTAGGAAACTTAGGGTAAGTCCAGCCACGTAGTAGCAGCAGTGGTGTGGGCACAGTGCCCCAGTGTGGGCACAGGCAGGGCAGAACACGCAGCCACAGCACCTGCAGACACATCCTTGGGTAAAGCAGCAGCAACTGGCAACAGGTTCTTCTTGCTAGTGCCGTACTCTGAAGGTCCCTTGTCACAGGGAGCTCCCCTCTGCATTTTCAAACACAATTTCCAGCAGTGTTTCCATGTAGGTAGAACAGGATTAGGTATCAGGGCCCCAACTTTCAGGTCTTTTCTGTAGACAGGAGACTACTTCACTGAAAGCAGCAAATAGGCAGGTGTGCAAGAACCTATCTACAACCCTACTTTAAAAACTTAAAACCCATTCTTTCCATGCTGTTATTGCTACTGTTATTCTAATCAGATGTTTATAATTCTCGATGGGAAGCCTTTCTGCTGGTAATATTACACTGTTAAGGTGAAAAGTTATGGATCACACTATGTTTCCACTAGTACAAAGTAAACTGAAGTCAGAGTGAGAACCAGGAGTTCTACTCCCCTAACAGCACTAACTTCCATAAAAATAAAAATACTCCCAGCTGCTAAAGCACTGAGCTTCAATAATACATGAATAGTACTGCTGTTCTGCACACTCCAAGCCACAAACCCCATAATTAGTTGAAAACTAATTCTGTTTCATTCTTTATTTTCAAGGCCTGGCACTGAGTTAATTAATACTTCATAATTAACTGCATGCAGAGCACATTCCAGGTTCTCCATAGGGATGGTACCAAGGAAGAAAAAAAATCCGGAGTCAAAGCAAACCACTTAATTCCAAGGATCAAGCATGTCTGGGTACTGAACACACAGCCCTTAGTCACTGGAACTGGCATTTGAGGTGAGACTTTAAGAGTAGAACCTCTCTGTCTCAGATGAGCCACATTTGTCTCTTTTGAAAGCCCATCAAACACGTCAAACATGTAGCAGAAATGAAGTGAGTGGTGCTCTTTTTCACTCTCATCTCCAGTGACAGTATTGGTCCTCACCAAGAAACAACCAGGTTTTGGCACCAGCCATCTAAGAAAAGGGTGGCACCTCCAGTGTCCACTCAGCCCATTACAGCTACTTCATTTTGCTTTACTTTGTACATATCTTCATAACACAGAAAACAAATGAGGCATCAACCAGAATAACTCGTCATCCACAGAGACTTTACAATCTCATTTCTCCCTAAATACTGCTCTAAGTTCTTTCTCATCCCTTTTTTCCTTCTCAAACACACAGAGGAAGAATTTAATCTTTAAAGAATCATTTTAATAATGTTAGACAAAAATCAAAGGAAGAAATCACAGATTATGAAAATACCTGATTCCATCATCTTCTGTTTAAATATCACCACAGAATTTGCATGACTGACACCAAAATCACAAGAACCTAAAAGAAGATTCTGTCTGCAGAAAGTCAGCTGTACAGACAGAGTTTGTACATCTTCGCAAACATCAGGCACTAACAAAGACCATCAGTTTACTGGAACAAAACAGGTCATGTGAGTTAGTGACTAAAAGAGAAGTAAAATTCTTTAACTTAAAGCATTCCACTTCCAGAGTGCTGGCCTATGAAATGCAGGTATTCCATGCCCAGCAGGGAGAAAAAAAAAAAAGAAATAGAACAAACAGAACAAAAAAACCCCAAACCAAACAAAAAAATTAAAGGAAAAACTGATCATTTTAAAACCACATTCTGCAGGGTGGTTAGCCAGAGGCTGTGGTTCCACCAGGCAGCCTAAATTTTTCATATGTCCTTGCACGTATCAATTTACTTTAAGTCCTCAGAGATAGCAATAGGGAAGCAGTAAATTGGTTTTCTAAGAGAGGACAGATGCAGACTACAAGGTCCCTCTCCATGTTACTGCTGTTTGGACCAGCTGGCATTTGAGTGCTCTCTTCCACAGTTTTTCTCACTACTCCTGTAAGAAAGCAACTGAAATTTTCCCAAAGTCACTTGCATTAAAAAAAATGAGGTCCATTCAATGCTGGCAGTAAGCCTAATCAGACAAAAAAGATGTTGATACTCTAATGAGGTGATAAAGGGAGCTGAAAGTGTCTTGTCTATTGGCAGCTCTGACTTACCAGTCCACTTAAGTGAAACCAGCAAGGCAGAGGGGGCTACACACCCCTCTCCAGTTGCAAAACATGGTAAAAAAAAAAGCTTAAGGTTACTGCAGTGTAAGCAGAGTGCAAGGACTATATTTTTTGTAGGCTGATGTGAACATTACCTTCCAGTTGAGTTCAATTTCACAGTCCAAGGCAAATTTCAAAGCTCCAGCTTTTATTTTTAAAAAGAAATTCAGTATTTAATTGAGAGACTTTTTAAAAAATCGTCTTTGAAGAGTTTAAGAAGTTGCCTCGCCTAAACAACTTCCCTTTTTCAAATACTCGGTGTTAATCAGTATAGTTTGAGGGATGGGAGGCAAAGTGGGAGGAAGACAAAGAAATACTCAAATCATTATAGATGGCTGCTCCATAGTTCTCTAACAAAGAGTGGGGGTTTATAACTTTCATGCTGTAGGGTTGCATTGATATTAGGTTCATCTACAAATTCTATTTCGCATGTATAGGTGCTGCAAGGAGAATGCTCCAGCTCCAACACTGTTATGTTGTTTGGCACTGATGCAACAAGAACATTCCTTGGAACATAAAGGGTCAGCTGAGGACCACGGGCTGGCCAGTAGCGACCAAGATTAAAGCCATTGATCCAAATTTGTCCCTGTAAAGAAAGAATGAAAAAATAACACTTTAACAATTTGTCAGAGACTAAATGACAAAACAGATTTAAGCATAACACTCTTGATATAGTAACTGAACTCCCTTCATCTTTCAGTTTGATTGAACACAAGAATAGAAAATCTGTACAAGAAAATGCTAATGACAGTCAAAAGAACCTAAATTCCCTGAGCAATTAAAACCATCGCTAATATTTTTTTTTAAAGTGGCAAAATACTGCAGCAATTCCAAATATGACAATACTTAGAAAAATAACTGCAGGTTCCGCACGCTAATTTTTGCCCCAAGTTTAAGACCAAAACAAATCTGAAAACTGTATTTCATTGAAGCTAATTGTTAAAAGGAGAATGAACTCACAGAAGAAAAAAGCAGATACTAATGCTGTTATGGCTCTCTGTACAAGTATAAGACTACACTGTCTTGGTAGTCCCTGTTCTGTGATTTCAAGGGCAAGATAGATTTTGTCTAGACACATGAAACTCAGATGTCTCTTTTACTTGTAACAGCTTAGTCAACAATACTGTTGTAGTTACATCCAACCATTAAAATCCTTGGAGATCTGCTAGTATTATTTTAAGTATAATGAAATTGTGGTTAAGTTGGCATATAAACTCTTAAAATTGCTTTTTAGAGTTGAGGTGGTCAGAATCCCTAGTTCAAAATACTGTCCTAACACCACAAATACCTTAAGCCCAATAGATTAAAAAAAAAAAAAAAAAGGCGAGAAGAAAAAGAAAAAAAGTGAAACCACTAATTTATGTACCACAAAATAGACACCCTGAAGTGACATAAACTGGCAGGCTTCAGAATGTTTAATGAAACTGTAGACTGCCTCCTACTGAGTTGAGATGAGTCTTGGTTCTTAAGCAAGACAGAAGGGAGGATATACAGCTGATTTGTATAAGTAATTTCCTTTTAACTCCTCCAAAGTGTCCTTTCACTGTATGTCAAACAACAGTTCAGTGTCAAGAAACGGGATGGGAACAGATAACTGCATCTGTATTATCCCCTCTTGCTTTCGTCTTTGGTGATCAGAATATAGAGGAAAACCAAACAGACTCATGGCATGGATGTACACTGATAAATATAATAAAATTGTCTGAATCAGTGGAAAGCAGGACTTTTATTGCATTCAGTGATTTCTAAAGTAGTCTGCGATAGCTAAAATCAGAATATTTTAACATTATTTGCAGAAGCACATTTGTAATATAACAAGTACTGCCACTCAAGCTACTTTAGTGATATTTTTCTTGTGTTTCCTTTCTCAGGTATTTATGAAAACAAATTTTATGAAACTCACAAGAGAAATTTTTTAAGGCGTTAGTAATGTACAAACACAGTTGAGTTATTTCACCTCTGTATCCACTTCCGCGGTATAAGATCCTATCTTGCACTGTTCTGCCAAGGTGTTAATAAACTTTGACCTCAAATGTTTAGGGGTTTTTTTGGTGTTTTTTTTTTTTTAAATCAAGTTTATTCAACCTCACTACTTTTTGCAGCAGGTTTAGAAGAAAACACAGTATGAATGCGAACTCTCCTCACACAAGATGGATGAGTGAGTGTACGCACTAGACAGTAGCCCTCCTCCCACAGAGAATGACAGTAACCTGTGGCAAGTAAGTGTTTACTGTAGGAATCAACTGTATTAGAGTTCTGATGCAGGAGATATGATCAGACAGGTCTCTGTTTCTTAATCAGTCACTGGTTGTAACTCATTTTTCCAGTAAAGCTAAGAACTCAAACTTCTCAATTCCAAACTGCCTTTATTAACACTGGAGTTTCTAAAGACTGCACACTCAGGAATTTGTATGCCCTAAACCAGCAAATTATGATCCTACATACTCTACTAATAATAAACATGCCCCAGATAAAATAAAATCATCTTCACTAGCAAGATTTCCTTTAGCAGGTACAGCAACTACAGCCCACGATTCCACAGAAATAAAGAACAGTCCTGACTCAAATCCTCTTTTCCGTGGAGGAAAAAAGAGATCCAGTAAATCTAAGCATTCACTCAGTGGCATGTATACTTAAGGACATTGTGATTCTTCACATAAGGGTGGAGCAAGTTTTATTACTAGTGAAGGGTTTAAAAAGCACTGAAGGCAAGCAAGCTACAACATAGGTCATGACTGTTAATGCTGCACCCCTCCTTCCAGGATGTCCATCATGCTATACTCCTTGCCTTTGCAAATGCAGAACCGGACTTTTAAGTTTCCTTGGTAAGTGTTATTTCCATGGTTTTTCAGCTACTCAAATAGGTGAGTTTTAGCCCCTGTTAAGAATCCCTCTCCACACTTAGGCAATTTACACAGTACTCAAGGAACTAAGGTCCAGGTACAGTGGGACCTGAGTGGAATTTATACCTTTAAGGCTCTCTGCCTTAAAGGCATTTGCTCATTCATAAAGTTATGTGGGAGTCTCAGTTTCTGAGTATCTTACTTAAAACTCTGGTCCGATCCACATAAAGCTTGAAGGATCAATTCAACAGCCCTACTTAAGTCCATCTGGAATCTCTCACCAGGACTGCTTTACAGGGTATACAAACTATGTAAAATAGTAGTTTCTATAGACGAGAGGAAAAGATTTCCCTCAATATATAAGAATTCTTGGACTGTCTTGCCATTTTAAATATGAGTTTGCCAATAGGCAGGTAAGGCCACCTTGCTTCCTAAAGAAGATTTATGACTGATGGGGTCACAGAATTTACAAAAAAGGTCTCAGATTACAGTTGCCATGAAGAAAAGCCATTTTTGAATTTTATTCTGTAATTATCTGACATGCACATACATGGGAACAGGGACTAAGTCACACTTCCTCATCTAAGCTCAGTGTCAGCAACACCAAGTGCATGCAATCAATCACAGCCTTCTGCACTTTGTGAAGTGCTTTAACCACTACAACACTGGCAGTGGAGACAGATCAACAGCAACTCCTTCTTCCACTTTATTTTAATAGCAGTAAATTAATTGTTTCAGAAAAGAACAATTTTTGCTACCTAACATTGACATGGGCACTTCCCTAAAGCCTGGACTTAAACGCTTAGGCTCCCAAGAGGAGTGGCACTTCAGTGCACACGCTCTGCTCACTCCCTGTGCCACACACCAGCTAGCTGAGCAGCTCCTCACCCATCCTGCATGCTGGTGGTTTCAAATATGGCACTGTTAAAACACATTCCTTCCTGCTCCAGCTACACTCCAGCCCTGTGAGAAGTTCCAAGCTTCTCACAGCAATGCTCCCTGATCCATTCAGTCCAGGTACAGGTAACCTCCTCCTTGCATTAGATCTGTATCTGTGGGCACACCACTAGTCATGGAGCCTAACACTCATTATGCTTTACAACAGGATCCATAGCTCCTCACACAGCACCTCACATACGTTCCAAAACCCCCCCCTCACAACTAAATGCAAAATTTCTAAACAGCCTGACAGTTAATCTTTCTCATTCTTGAAAAACTAGGGGGTTGGTTGGGTTGCTTTGTTTTTTCAGGGTTTTTTTCTGATGCTCCACTTTCCAGACCAATACCATGTATGTTTTGAATATGTTTACCTTTTCTTAATATTTTATCTCCAGATTTACTTAAAGAAAAAATCTACTTCTTAGTTATTTAATTATATTTGGACCACCCACCACTACGACCAACTTCTACCCATCCAAGAGAGGCGGACTTTACTTGTCCACAGAAGTTTCAGTAGCTTTCTAAGAGGACTTTGAGCTTTTACAGCAAACATGAGTACCTTTGTCCAGCCAGGAAAATTGACATAGGTGTCTTGAGGCAAGTCTGGAATCCCTCCAGGAATTGAAAGACTACCAGTGTAAAATGTAGGTACTTCGTAACTCAGTGGATTGTCAGCAGATCTCTCCGAGCGATCAAAGAGAGAAATCATGTCAGAGTTCACTGCTCCATCTATGTCTAGAGGATAGATTTCCCATCCAACAAGTATATCTTCAGCAAGAGTTAAATTTGAAACCAGACCCTAAAAGGAAGAAAAAAAAAAAAAACACCACCAACAAAATATAAGATAATTAGCTCATGTTATTGAAGTTATTTGGCTGCAACTATAAATCAGTCAGGAATAAAAACTGAATCAAAGTACTTGCAACAGCTGGCTGCCAATTTGTGTATGGAAAAAAACCAAGCATCTGGTCCTCACCAAGTTATAAATTTTGCTTAAGAATAAAGGGCTGCATATATTCTCTGTGAAAGATCTGTTCCTCTTCAAAGTTTTAAGCTCTCATTGATACCCAAGGTTTTTTTTTTTTTTTCAAATTCTTTTCCTGTAACTGAGAAAATTTCCACTTTGCTTTAGCATGAACATTATTCCAAAACCTGAGGCTTAATAAAAAGCAGAAGCAAATATCATGAAGCCTGAGATACCATCTCTTGGTAATAATGAGTCACCAACCCAAGACATCAACCTGCAGAATTGCAGAGAAAGTGGTATTTACTTCCCACAGATCTTCTCCAGATAAGATACAGTATCACAAAATCATGTACATGCCTTATCCAGTGAAATACTTTCAGCTTACAGTCACCTTCAAGCCCACAGAATCCCATCTCATTTCTATGGGACCATGCACACCGTGGTTCATGGCACACCAGGGTGTGCACAACAAATGCCAAAGCAAGGTAGGGGCATAATTTAAGAAGAATGAAAAGAACATGAAGTTACCCCTGCACACAACCTAATGTTGTTATAGTAATAGTTCCTGAAGTGGTGTTTCAGTGCAATGCAAGGGGGTTGATTTTAACTGCTTGAATAGACCCTGCACAGAAGCTGGTTTTCAGTGCAACGTAAGTTATGTTGCAAACACCACACGTCAAACAGGAACAAGCAAAACCACAGTTTCAATGGCTTTGGAGAGCTGACACTATGTTGGTGTCTGTTGTGATATAAGCATTGCACTGTCTCCACAAGGCTCACCATCTGTATGAGAACTAACTGGTTTTCACTTCCGTTACCTAATTTCCACTTTACAGAACAGGAGCTTATTTTTCTTGTGTCAAAATAAAATATCTGCAAGTGTCAAAAGTTAAGTGACAAAACTTTGCTATACAACCTAGATTTTACTCTGTCTAGCAATCAACTGGAGTAATGCAATGTAACTTTAGGCTGAACCTTCTATCCTGCCTCCCCCTAAGCTCATCTGTAGGCACTACGACCAGTGTGATTTTTCAAATTATATGAAGTGCCTAATAAACATTCTAACTTTGGTCTGCATAAGAATACACATTCAATAATCCAGACGTGGATACAAATTTTCCAAGTACAACTGAGATATAAGTGGCAGTCGGTATGTGAGAAGACACAGAAAAAAACAGAAACCACACTCTTCCTTCCTTTGTGGCCTTCAACAACATGACTTAGATCAACAGGATGCTTTAAAACCAAAATCCTTTTAAGATTCCTTCCCAAAAGCTAGATGCCTAGTTCCATTTCAAGCTCAAAAAAGTGACAAAACTCCGTCCAAACAAAACCCTGAAAACCTATCCTCTTGGCTTAAAAATGCAAGGCTTCACAAGGCAGGAACCTCTTCCCCTAACTTGATTTTCAAAAGCACATAAATTTTTAAAACCCAAGGTATAATTACACCCAGTTTTCAAAATCAATGCAAAGGACAGCACGAGTGATGGAAAGAAGCAATGCACATAGTCCAAAGCTAGCCAAGGAAGGTTGCCTTTTCTACACAGAAAGATCCTGCTTTTAGAGGATTACTTTCACCATGGACATGTATCGTAAACCTTCTTTCACTCTTAAATTGTTAAAAGGTATAAGTGTGAATTTCAGCTCAACTGCAGCAACTGAGCACCTCCCTAGTCCAACCTCTAAACCTCTATTCTGTTATCTTAATTTACAACCAAGAATATAGGTTTCCTTATCATCTATTACTAAATAAATAAATAAAAGCAATGTTTCTGCTGCCTCAACATGAAGGCAGAACACTGGGATACTACAGCTTTCTTCCCCTGCCACTTTAACATAACGGCAAAGTACCTTGAAGAAACGGCATGAAGAGAGTTGGTGCTACTGTTACCCACTGTCCTAACAATATCAAAAAACAGAAAAAAAGACATGCTATGAACTGTACACCGCACAAACACAAGACTGACCACTACAGCACTCCTCTCTTTTATCAACTATCATGCAGCACTGGGGATCCCATTAAGTCTGAAAACCAGAAAAGTTTACTTTTTTGCCCTGTCCTTCTTAGTGCTACCTTAGTGGCACCTCCATGATACTGGGTTTACATGGCAAGGGGGGGCTTTTTCTGAGAAGATGCTGCCACGTGTTAGACAACAACAGCTTCAGCTGACTCCAAACCCACTGCTGAGCTGATCAGTGATTCTGGAGTGTCTCTATGATAGCATATTTAAGAATAAATTGAACTCCCCAAATTGAGTCTGGTTTGTCCATGAGGATAATTCCTGAGTGATCCCCATGTTCTTATCTTGAACCATAAACCCTGTGTTGTATTTTCTCCCCCTCTCCTGTTGGTGCAGAAGGAGTAAGAGAATGGGCACATGGCTTTGTGGGCACATGGCTGCCAGCCAAGGTCAACCCACCACAGCCACTCATGCATGGAGGTGACAGTCCTGAAGCATAGCACACAACCAGAAGTACAGGGAAGCTTTCTGATAATTATCTCTAACACCTGGTCACTCCATATGCTGGAATTGGTGCTTTTGCATGCTAAAGTGCTGGTGGACAGCCTTTTCCAGCGACACTAAGAATACTGCAAGGGTACACTGCTGACAAATGAAATGGGACAAGAGAGATACAAAAGTGTATATATGTACATATACATACATCCCCCAGCCCCCCAAAAGCAATCCCAGGATTCACAAGCCTCAAAGTACAATGAAGCTCTGGACCAATTTCCATCCCATTTTTGGAGTTTATAGAAACAATTTTGCCCATTTGAAAATGTTAGCTACAAACTCAACTCAACCTGAAAATCTTGTGGGCGACACTTTGGCTGACAAGGTAAGTGAACAAACAAAAAAAGTTTAAAAGATGTCTAGCAGCTTTTAATTTCACATTGGTTATGATGACTGGAAAAACTCAGATGAAAACTAGAGAGTAGTTATATTTTAGGCAAAGTTACAGCTGTCTAATCCTGACCTTTTTGCTCTTTCTAATTCACTACCTTCTTTTTAACCCGTGGAAAAGAGAAAAAGCCATTACAATCCAATAACTCAATAGATTTTACTTACCTTAAAGTCATTATTGTATCTACCAAAGTTGACTCGGCCCATATTCTCTACCAAGATGTCCAGATTTGCTCCAGCCTGCCCAGTTATATTTATTTTAAGTGATTTGTCCCTTTCAAGAACACCCTGAGGTACCTATATAAATTGCAACAAGAGGAAGAAAACAACCACTGAAAACAAAAAATACCCTGTTATTTGTGTTTTCAACTTGAATTAAGAAATAAAAAGTGACAAAGGAAAAAAAGAGAAAAAAAAAACCCTTTCCCCTTCTTGTGTGTGAGCACATGCACACACAAAGAGCTTCTACATCAACATTCACATTTCAGTACATCAAATGGATGTGCTAATGGGTTTTGATGCACCTGATACACGAAAAGCAAGTTCCCAAATTTAGTCCAGTGACTGAACAGATTTTGGCAATATCAGTGATTTAAAGGGGCTTCATCTTCCAATTATGTACACATCAATAGTTTTATTTATTCCTATTCCCACCCCACAAGAAAAGAAGAGCTTGATCTGGACACAAAGGTGATGAGATTCAATACAGGTCAAATATAAACTAAAAAATTGACTGTAAAATCCATGAATTCAGATTAATTCTTGTTAAGCAAGGCCAAAACCCTGCTGATGGGAAGAAAGACCAAGTTCACATTCTGTCCAATAAAGCACTTTTTTTTTTTTTAAATTGTGGTTACGAACCAGCTTCATAAGCTAAGACATAGGCTCAGGCTCCTCCTTCTTCCACCCCCAAAGGAAGAAAAAAGAGAATAATAATAAAAAAATCTTTGCAAATACTGCAGAAAGCCACCAAGCATATATATCAGTAACATATTCTATAAATCTGCAAGTAAATCCATTCTCTAGATCTTTTGTTCACCTAAGTTATGAATACCTATTGACATTCAAATATGTCAAAAATGGGAAAATAATAGATGGCCATGTTTTCTGAAATACAAATTTGAACATCTAGTATGAATCATCTATATACTTCCTTCTTTTCCTCACGTGATTAAATAAGATCAGGGTTGCTTTGGTAATCTGGAGAAAGGAAGAAAAGAAAGCCAACAGTCTCCATCCATGACTTTCAAGAAGGCTACTGATGGCAGAAATTAATACCAGCAAACTATGTTTTTACCCCATTGATAGAGACATAGGCACGATCATGGACTCCATTTAAAGTCGAAGACAGTGGCGTTGGCTCCACACAGTCCTTTGGAAGTGTAGTTCTGTACAGTACAAACCCAAAATACTAGGAGAAGAAAAAAAAAACCCAGCAGATTAATGAACCAAGTAATTCTGTAGTTTCAATTCAGGTAATGAATTAAAAATATCCCACGTTTTGCCTACATGCTTGGACTGAAATGCTAACTTTCATTCAGATAGCAACTATCAGATAGCAACCATCACTTCAGATAGCAACTACCACAGACACTATTTCAGATTGGAGTTTACTTTGACCTTTAGGTAATGGGTAACCTTTAGGTAAACTGGTGAGTTTATAACTGAGTTAATATAAAAAACCTGTTAGTTCACTTCTCACCCAGTGCCCATAAATTGATAAATTCATCAAGCCAATGTTATCTAATTATCTTACTATTTTAAATACTATATGGTTTATAATAGGAACATTTTGGAATAATTTTCATGAGGTTCCCCATCAGGAACAGAAAAAAAAAAGTCATTGCCATTACTGAGATCTTAACAGGCTGGAGAGTTGGGTGGAGATGAAACTAATGAACTTCAGAAAAGGCAAGTGCAGGATCCTACACCTGGGGAATAATAATCCCATGTACCAGCACAGGCTGGGAGCTGATCTGATGGAAAGCAGCTCCGCAGAGAAGGACCTGGGGGTCCTGGTGGACAACAAGCTGTCCCTGAGCCAGCAGTGTCCTTGTGGCCAAGAAGGCCAATTGTATCCTGGGGTGCATTAGGAAGAGTATTGCCAGCAGCTCAAGGGAGGTGATCCTGCCCCTCTACTCAGCCCTGGTGAGGACACATCTAGAGTGCTGTGTCCAATTCTGGGCTCTTCAGGAAAAGAGGACATAGAACTACGGGAGCAGATCCAGCAGAGGGCTCTAAAGATGATTAAGAAAAAAAAAGTCTCTTAAAAACCTGAAAATTAATACTTCAGAGAGGAGAGAGATCAAGGTGAAAGCCTGGACAGCAGAGATACCAACATCCACGGGAAGAAGAAAACCTCAGGTGCAAAACAAGAACAATGTAGAATAGGGAAAGGCCTCCAATGCAGAAATCCTTTAAAATACTATTACTTCTTTGCTGAGATAATGTGTGAGACATAAGAGTAATACCACAGAGGGTTGTTCAAATAAACTTTACAAAATTACTGCAAAGTGCCTACTGAAGGAGTCCTCACCTGCTTTAGCTCAACAAAGGTCAGTGGGTAAGTGCTTCTCACTGGCCCAGAAGGCGACAGTCCATCAAGAACCTCCAACACAGTGCCTGCCTGCAGCATAGAAAGAGCAGATAAATGAAGATCAGTAAGGTTCAGTCCAAATGTAACAGCTTGCACATCCAGCCACCAAGCCAGCTAGCTGCATGTGCCCAGAAAGTTAACAAATCTTTACACCATCCTTGCAGAGACATTTACAATACAATACATCAGAGAGAATTGATGAATTCTGAAAGAAACATGCTACATGTAGAGCAGTGTTTTAAAAAAACCAGATATTCTAATTTTGCTATGCATTCATAAACATAAAAGTGACTCTTTACTATTTAACTAGAACTGACCCAAGAGTTTCTCACAAAGCTCTATAAACAAACACAATTGCTCTGGAACATTAATACAATGTAACTATATTATCTAAATTTTGCTCAATTATACTTAGAATCAAGCTGGGGAAGACACCACTAATTCCCAGTGAGTTACTCTGGAATCATTCTGAGCTAAGTAGCTCCATCAAGAGCTATCCAAGATGAATTTACCCTATTTAGTCTTAACTGATTTTAGAAACTCTAAGGCTGTAAATTCAGTTGTCACTTGTAAGTGGCTGAATTGATTTTAGTGAGACTGGGAGCAAGGTTTACATGAATACTTTGCTGAATAAAGACCTAGATGTGTACAATTAAATTGCCTTTTGTGGCCATCTGCAATTTCCTTTTGTGGTTATAGAGTTTTCTACCCATCTACAATTCTCTCTCAAAGACCACTATTGGTTTTAGGTTGGTCAAAATGCACACAATATGCCTAGTGTCTTACAAGCTTAAAAAATCAATTGCATGCAATTTTTCATGAAAGATATCAGTCTGTTTCTCCACAATTATTGTCACTGTTCATGGTAACTACACATTAGACATTCATAATACTTCTCATATACAGATTTACATTCAAATGCTTGAGAAAAAAAACAGGGAAAAAAAGGTGTTTAAACTCACGTAAGACTATATACTGTAGGAGCACTCACAGAAATACAAACTTCTGAGGTACTTCAATGAGAGAAATATTTTTCAGAATATACATGAAAGTAGTGCTGAAATACTGAAATGTACATACAGTATTCTGCAGTGATGCAACAGAAGCCAGCATAAATTGTCTATGTACACATAATTAAGTCGTGCAGCTTTGGCTGGGATATAGTTAATTTTCTTCATAGCAGTTTGTATGGGGCTGTGTTTTGGATTCTTGCTAAGACGGTCGATGACATGGATAATTTGGTCATTGCTGAGCAGGGCTTACACAGACTCAAGAACGTTTCTGCTTCTCTCACTAGAGAACAGGCTGGGGATGCACAAGAAGTTGGGAGAGAACACAGCCCAGACAGCTGACCCCCACTGACCAAAGTGATACCCATACAGTATCATGCTCAGCAATAAAAGCTGGGGGAAAAAGGAGGAGGGGGAGACGTTTGGAGTGACAGTGTTTATCTTGCCAAGTAACCAACACACACGAATTGTTCAAAAGGTGCGTGATGTGGCACTCTGGAACATGTTTAGTGGAGAACACAGTAGTGGCTGGGTTAATACTTGGACTCAACAACCTTAGAGGTCTCTTCCAATATTAATGACTCTGATGGAGCCTTGCTTCCCTGGAGAGGGCTGAACACCTCCCTGCAAAAAGGCAGTAGCGAATGAGCTCCTTATTTTGCTTTACTTATGCATGCAATTTTTGCTTTACCTACTAAACTGTCTTTATCTAAACCCACAAGTTTTCACACCTCTACCTTTCCGATTCTCTCCCCCACCCTACTGGGGAGAGAATGAGTGGCTGCATACTGCTCAGCTGCCTACCAGGTTTAAACCACAGCAACCATATAGACACAGACTTTTGAAATGAGCTTATTTTAACTCTGGCTAGGAACAAGCAAGCAAAAGGTATACATAAGCCATAAGTACACAAAAGCTAACACCCACACTATCTGGAGGTTGGGTCACCCTCACTAGCATGTCACCATAGCTAAGCATGTTCATCTAAGCAAGAAGACTGCTGGTCAAACATGGCTTGCAAAATTTTGATGTAACTAGTTTGCTTTTATGCTTTCAGTTCAAACATTGTACCTAAAATAGCAATCATCTTTCACAGAGTAAAACTTCCCAAACATTCCATACTGCATACGTGCTCCATTCCATATGCTGTGCTCCTCCAAGGGAGCCAGTAATGTTACAACAATATGCAGGACTTGCCAGGCCACAGGAGAGATTGAACTACCAGGTCTTCAACAAGAGCTGTGAAGCAAGAAATGCACAGACACTGACAGAATTAATTTACAGAACTTAACAATCCTATGGGCGTTAATAGTCTTAGGTGTCCCCAGGTGGACAGCAAAACCAGAAATGAAGATAAGCAGCATTAAGACATGGTCACTTGAATGAGCTACTAAGTGGCAATGAATGCTGCTTTGTGCCTCACTGAACTGAACATTAACAGCTTGTACATGTGCCTGCTTGATTTTTTTTTTTGAGTCCCTGCTACCAAAGGGGCTTCTATTCTGAAAATGGGTCAACCACATATGATTCACTTAGGGATTGGGCTGGTATCAGCTTGTTTCTTTGAAACTTTAGCTTTTCAGTCTTTGGTGGTACATACAAAAATACCCTCAAGACAAGATCTGGTCTTGCTGCAAGCTCCTGTAGACTGCTACTCAGTGGACAATCAGTATCACAACAGAAACTTAACAGTTAACCCAAAAATTACAAATATTGTCAGGAATTTTTAAAAACAACCTGTAAAACAACAGATGACTATTAATAAAAACAGCAATACTTTTTTAATCCTCCAAAGCAAAGTCTTCAAAACCCAAACATAAGATCAAGCATGAAAGAAAAAAGAAACAAGACAATTCCAACAGGAATATCAACTACCGTCAGCATCCTGTTTGCTTAACCCTTTTCTAGCCCCAACACACACCAGCATTGCCTGCTACTTGCTGTTGAGGTCTCCACATTTTAAGAACTGAGTACATCTCCAGAACCTATGATTCTGCAGGCTGCTGTGCTAGGGCAAGCACTTCCTTGTGACCAAGCACTCCTCAGGGCCCTCCAAGTGGTGACCAGAAACTACCACCTGCTTAGCCACATGGACACATTGCAGGCACTAAGACTCATTCATTTCCCTCTGGAAAGGATGCTTCCCAAGTTCTGGGTCTTAAACCCTTATAAACCTTTCATTTGGTTCACATTTCTTGAGCTGCAGTTGAGTCTTTGCTGGCCCTCATTCCTCATTGTCAACACCTCTCTTTTGCATATACACCAAAGTATTTTTTTCCTCATCACCTGCTCTTCTGTCCCCTGCTCTTATATACCAAAATCAGCGTCTCAAGCATCTTTTAGTAAAGTCTTTTCTATTTTTCCCACCAAAGAGGATTCTTTAAAATAATACAAAGCTCAAAATGAACAACTGCCTGATCAGGGGAGTTGGTACTTAAGGACTGAATTGTCACAGAATATCTTGTGGAAAAAAAAGATAGAGAACAGCCTGCTCTGGTTACATGTACCTCTGTAAAGTACACCATATGATGCCTGAAAATACTCCAGAGTCTCCTTTCTCTTTTCCTTTCTGCAAAAGTGTCAAGGGAGTTGGTTCACTGGAGTAGATTCAATGCTCTCCATAGCAGACTGACTGCTGGACCTCAGCTGCAAAGTGAAGATCCACACAGTACCTGTGTGAGCACTGTCACTGAAAATGACATAGCTAGGAAGTTTACTGCTACCAAAGCTAAGTGCTATTAATTAAGAATATTCCCTCTGATATTCACCAAAACACATTCAGGCTTCTTCACACAACAAGGTGCATTGGACCTGGTCCCAGCTGGGGCTACAATGGAGTCTGGAAGGTGGCTTTGGGCTGGGACAGTACAAACCCTCTGTGATTTAAGATTTGTCCTGTGCAGCAGGGCAACCTTGCAGAATAAACTGCTGCTGAAGTTAAGCAGTTGGTCACAGAGCAAAAGGCCACCTTCTTCACAGAAAACAGTTCCAGAGGCTTTCAGTGCAAATGGCAGTGTATATTCAGGCATGACAGGAACCTTACATCTGGCAGTTTAGACATGCCATCTGGATTCCTAAAACTGCTGCCTGGAGAGTGTAACACTTCCTCTCAAAAAAGTCAGAAAGTGTAGCAGGTGCAGGTCAGGTCAAAGCTGCAATATTTGAGCAAGTTTGGTCATCTGACTCCTTTGTGAGAGTCCAACACCATCCATTTCTTGAAGGCATGGAAGAGAAAGTTTATCATGCTAGTGCAAGTGGACAGCCTTATCTGGGAGCCATGAACCACGACAAGACAGGAGAATCAAAATCTGATAACTGGTACTCAACCAAAGACAGCAGCCACAGCAGTGGGCGTAGCAATAGGAGCCCATAATTAGTCACTACTGCCAGTGCAGTGAAACCTCATGTGGCAAGAAGATACTCAAAGGTTGAAAATGATATAGATCTGTTTCAACTTCACAGGTGAACCACTTCTGTGCAAAAAGCATTTCTGCCCACCACTTGAGCGGAATGACTTGAAAATGCCTGCAAAGCGTTATCATTACTAAATTTTGCAATGCTTCAGTTGCAGAGGGTAACAGATCAGATACATCACTAATTGGAAAAATAACTGCCAAACTGAAATTACAAAGTATAAAGGCAAATCATTAGGAGTTACAGTATCCAGCATATCAACTGCAGTAACCCTTCATCTCAAAACTTGTCTGTGCCCAGCAGAAACAATTCATAGTTGTTCATACCCGCTGTCTCTTCTGTTGCCCATTAAACCATCCACTTCACTCTCTGCAGCAACCTAGTTCCCAACTGTATCTCACAGAAAATTGTCCTTGGTCCTATAATGATGGTGCTATGATCAAACCTCAGATACTTGAGAGCTGACCAGCTATAGCACTGTTGCGTGACAGGACCTAACAAAGCTGGGTTCTTCATGCTTAGTACTGTGCGTTTTTCCCTCAGTGGGAAACTGATTTAATTTCTCTCATCAGCTACAGGTTTGCACAAGTCTCGTCAGAAACTTTATTAATAAGACTTCCAAATTTATCAAAAATGTTCCACAGTTAAAATTTAAACACCTAGAACTATTTAAAATATGTATATCCTACTTCTCCTTCTACTTTAGAGGTATCACCAGCTACAAAAACACTATTTGCTCATAGCTGTCCTGCTGGCATTCCCCCTGCTACATAACGCATACATGAGTTATCTTGACGACTATGATTCTGTTGTGTGACTAATATATTGATTTCAGTTTAATAAAAAATCAGGGACATACTGCAAATTGCAAAAAACATCTTTTTTATATCCAGGTAAGATGTATTTGCTCATTTTCTTATAGGGGCATGATTCCTAACTCCCAAGCTCTGCTCCCTCCTTCCTCCAAGTTGCTTTCCAGGTTTTCCTCTTTATTTCATAGACTATCTGGAGCCTGTTGTGACACCCTTAAAAACAGTTCTTTGTAAAAAGCAAACACAAAGCATTATGAAAAGATTCACAGTATATTACAAATGTTAATTTACCTTCTGCAAGCGAACCTTTCCATATGCAAATTTGGGTGTTGTTGGAGGGATAAGACCTTCTGGCAACTCCTTATACTAGAAAGAGAAGGAGAAAAAAAAAACCACACACACACAAAACTTAAATACAAACACACTTTAACTGAATTCTCACTTTACATTTCACAACTTACAAAATTAGAACTTTGGCTTAAAGTAAATAATCTCCCCAAAGGTTACAGCTGCATCTAGTCTTAAGATGGAGATTCTTTTTAAAGAAAAAATCTGACTTGATCACAAACAGTAAACATTTTTAATAACTATTCAACTCAAGGTAAAGGTATATTGAATTGGCAAAAAAAATCCCAGTGCCCTTGGAGCCCTCCTGTGGCTACAAGTTTGAGTTACTGTCTTCCACAGCTTTTCTGCAGTCCTCTCCCCAGTTCATGGGGGCTTGAGTGAATCTTTCCAAATCTGCAGGACAGTATTTCCACCTGACCCTTCCTCTAAAACATTTCCTTATAGGAATTATTCGCCTCTTGTGCCTTTCCTTTCATTGTTTCTGTATTTCACCACCACCACCTGCTAATCCATTACTGCCTGGGCTGGGATCTTTGAGTAGCAGGCCTTGAGACCACAGCTTCATGAATCCCTGAGGTCCCATCTTCAGCTTCCCTCTGGTCCTGTTCCAGACAACTGTCCAATCAGTCATAGGGAAACTTGATAAGGACCACCTGTCTACTTGTGGTTACTGCCCCACACTTTTAAAAAGAAGCACCTGAAATCAGCAGAAAGAAGGGATGAATGACATCCATTCACTACTCTCTTGGACACCTTTGAGGAGTGGCAGACCAGACAGTGGCTTTCTGCCAAATACCTTCTCCTTTCTAAGCCCACAACCTTTTTTTCTCCTTGTCATCATCCTCTTCTCCCTCTCCTGCCATTACTTTGTCTCATGTAATGTCTGCTCTTCCCATCTGTTCTTTCATTAACTAGACATGGCCTGCCTGTGTACCAGAGAAAAATCTTGTGCAGATGAGATACTCATGTGAACAAGCAATTCAAGCCTAGATTTTAATAAACATGCACAGAAGACCACCCTTGTGAAGAGTGTCTCCATCTGCAAATTTGGTGACTTCAGAGTGCTTACCTTGTCAGCTTTTTTAAAAATAAATTTGGTTAGGAGCTGAAACAGTTTTTGGTTTAGTTGGGGGTTTTCTGTTTTGTTTTTAACAGACCACAGAAGTATAATTTCCAATGCTATCCCATCAAGTGTCAATTACACATAGATGAAAGCCTGATTTACATTTCTGGTTACAAGTTCATTTCTTTTTCTCCATATTTGAAAATAAACAAGATATCCAGATTTAAAGTAAACAAAAACTGCATTCACCCAAGAGAAGAAGTCAAAAGCAGGAAATTTCAGCCCAAATAGTAAAACTTAAGAAAATACTGTCTGCAATTGAAAGAACCTGTAGACTGAAATTCTTGTTCATTACATTTTTTAACTAATGGAAACTGTAAAGGAAGATTTTAATGGTAGCCTTTGTAGCACAGCCAACATGTTGAACACGTTGTTCCAGGCAACTTTCTTTTCTTTCATTGGCTTTGCCTCAAACTGCAACTGAGTAGATAAATTGTTTAAAATACACAGCAGGGACAGGAAAACTTCACTGAAAGTTTTCCTTTGGATATCCAAAGTAAGAAACAAACACGCCACGCCAAAAAATATGAACCAACACACCTGAGGTTATACTGAACACTTCATATCTTATCAAGACTCTCTCACTGCACTAGAATACTACTTACATCTCAGACAGGGATCTTGTACCTTGAAGAAAACAACTCAAACCCAGGAAGCGTGTGTATTACTCTGATGAGAAAAGCTGTATCAAGGCAGGAAGCTCCCCTTGGAAAGGCTATCAAAATTATTCCATCAATTTATCTCATCAGGCTTAGGGATAACGGCGAAATTGAAGAAAAAAATCCACAGCAGGCCTTCCACAGTTACAGAGATAAAGGCATGCTCAACCCTAGAGAAAGTGTAGTACACTTTTTTGGAGATCTATTCCAGAATAAAAATGTCTTCTAGTGAATAGGAATGTTGCTGGCATGCAATAGGATAGCGAGTATAAGCCTGACCCTTGCAATTCACATGGAACCTGTGTTCAAGCCCCATCTGAGCAGCCTCCAATGCAAGGCTATTCAAAACCCAGACACAGCTTCCACGTTTCACTTCAACCTCCAGTTTGTGGACACTGTGCATTCTTACAGCAAGGCAAAGCTGGTCCCACTCACTAGCTGCAGCTTGTGAAAACACAAAACTAAGATGTGTTCTTTCGAGTAAGCCTGGTCTTTCTCACAGAGCCCAAAACCTCAACATGCAGCCAGGGATAGACAGCCAAAGCACTAAGCTGCAGTATGCATCCAATCATGAGCCTAAGCTGACCGAACTGACTGATGCTGCAAGGAAAGGCTCTGCACTCCTCCTGCATCTCTGCTCCCAGCCAAACCCCTCCCTCTGCTCCCCTTGTGGCAGCCCTGGCTCTTATCCAACTGAGTGAGCTGATGCATCCTACTGACCTTCAGCTGAGAGAAAACAAATATAGCAAAAAGGAGAGCTGAATCATGTCAGTGTCAGACCTACAACAGTTATCATCTCCTCCAAAAGGAAGGAGGGAGCTATTGGGACAGAAAGGACAGCTAGAAGAGGTGCAAGATCTTTTCCCTTTTATAACAAGAAGCAGTTAGGTTGGCCTAATTGTCTTGTTCCATTTCACTTCCCCCAGCTGCTGAAAATAGTAAATTGAGGAGTAATTTACACCAACACAAGAACAAGAGACTTTGGAGTACACTGGAGATGTTTCAAAGAACCATTCTAAAAATGTCCTGGGCACACTCACCATACCAATGACTTCTCTCAAGGCAAAATACTTTTCTGTCAGATCTCCCGCTTCGCTCAGTGGAGCATCATAGTCATAACTAGTGGGCTGAGGCATATAAGGCATATTAGCACCTAGGGGAGAAGGAAAAAGCAAAAAGTAATACAAACAGTGGAAGAGATTTTTTTTTCCAAAGGTATCAACTTTCAGAATTCTTTCCAATTACAACCAGACTCTGCTACATTTTTAGATTCAGGGCAGGCCTTGATGTTTGGGATTTGGCATAAAAAACTGTTCCTGATGGAAGACAATGTCCTTGTGAGCTTACACCACTCTGTGAAATATTCTGAAGATAAACGCATTTATCTGTGTTTCAACGGTTTCACAGGACTGAGTCAAGCAGAAGTAGCCTTGGCAAAGATATGTACCATGTGGGTTTGGTACAACATAATGGTAATAAACAGAGAACAGCTACTGCAGTCATCCTTTGCCATGTTGAAGTAGGTACAGCTTATTCTTTCACAGAATACATTACTACCTAATTCATAAACAGCTCCCCTCCACCACTAGTATCATTTAAATAATTTCTTACCATTCCAATAGGCAAAGTTAGTCCCACCTATAAACATGTACCTAAAAAGAAAAAAAATCAGGTTTTGCTGAACTGGGAAAAGAAATCCCCCCAAAATTAAGCCCTACTGAACACACACTTACAGGTTAACGTTAGCACCACGTGCCAGGATTTCATTAAGTGTTTTAGCTATAGTTTGTGCTGGCACAACAGAATGACGGTGCCCCCAGTGATCCAACCATCCAGTATAAAACTCAGAATTAACCTGAAAGGAGGAAGGGCAAAAGAGGAAGGGAAAACATGAAGAGGGAACAAGAATAGAATGCAATGTGATTTAAGGTTCCTAACGGTAAGACGGAAGGCAAAAAAGGGACCGTGACTAATCTGAGCCATTTTTAAACTACTGTAAATACAGCAAAGTACTAAATCAGTCCTTTTCAGCAGACTACTGGTCAAAGAAATTAAAGGATTGTTTCAATAATTTTATAGGGACACTTTGAAAATAATTGCTTAAGCACCATAGAGCAAGGATTTCCCAGGAACCTGTCAACAAGGATGTGTTTCAGATGCTTGGCATTCAACTAAATGATGGAACCAACACATTCTCTGCAGAATAGCACACACAGACTGGATATAATAAAAAATAAATATTTCAAATTATTATCTAAACAACTCCATAGCACAGAGATAATTTTGTGCCCTCAACAGACCTTATCCCTTTGTCAAAATGGCTTTCAGTATTCTCACATCCCACTATAGCTTGTGTAAAACTTCTAGGGTAGCTGAAAACAGGAAGCAACCTCTAACCTGCCCTCTTCATTTTGCTTTTAACTTCCACCTACACATGTATCTCACTAAGCCATCTAACCATCCTTAGTGTCTCTGCTGCTTTGTAAACATTTGTCTTAGCAAGGAAAACTACTGAAACAAAATCAATACTTTTTGAGACTAATATAGCATTTGCAGAACAGCAGTTAATGTGGATTTCACAAACACACACAGAAGCTCCTCTATTCACTTTTTTTGACTTGGAAATTATGTCTTCATCAACAGGTCCCTAAAATTGTTCAATGCACTGCTGCCAACTCCTCTCTGATTAACAATTTCAAGATTAAAAATTATACAAAAAAATTAAATGAAAAGACATACCAAAGGGCCCTTAGGTTCGCTGCTCCTTTGAGCTAAGAATGCTGCTGTGACATTGCCACCTATAAACAGAAAGAAATAAAATTGAGTTGCTATATCCATGACTTTCTGGGTTCTTCATTTTACTGAAATTGGTGTCTTAGCTCCCTTCCAGCCAAGCAAAAATCATGATAAGAAAACTACTCCAGCAAACACAGGAATCAATACTTTTGATTCCAATGTTTGATTTGCAAAATTTATCTAAAACATATACATGCAAGTATGCATGCTTGTGTACATGTCTTTGCTTTTGAGATACATCTTTTGAAAACCCAGCTTTTCTCAGAAATGACATCCTGGCACAAAGTCTGAGATGTGTCAGAATTGCTATTTGATCTTTGGGAAGTCTAGGTCTGGGGTTATGTTATCAATGCTATGGGGAAGGAAAGAAGCCAGGCAATCTCTAAAGAGGTGTTTCACTTTTGATTACTCCCAGTCGCTCAAGCCACAGTGGCTGGAAATAACCATTATGGTGAATAGCTCACCATTTCATAAATTATATACATGAAGGAGTTCACAGTTTGATTCTACTTGTAAGAAAACAGATCCCTGCTAAGCACACATGTTTGGCTTTAGAGAGAATAATGTACAGGAGAGGTCACACATTAAAAAAAAATGAAAATATCTGTCTTGGAGTTTGTTTCTTGTGCCTTAAGCCTATTTTGTCAAGTCCATGCAATACATGAACATCTAAATGCTTAACTCTCCTATCAAAAGGGCACTTTCTGATCACACTCCTTATCCTTAGCCATTCTTCAGGCCTGCATAACAGCAAACTGCAGCAGTGTGCACACTTCTAATGATGATCTTCAACAGGTTTGTTTTTTCCTAATAACCTCTGCATTAAAAAAAAAAAAAGGTTTTTAGATGGCTGGATTCTAGGACAGACATTAAAAACCCCAACACAAAAGAAAATTACATGGAATCAATGACAACTATTATTGCAAATTTTTAGGAGATATGTACTACAAGCAGTGTAAATTGCTTATTCATGATTTCAAGATGGAAGGAAGTGATTATGACTCTCTAACTGGGTGCTCATGGGTGATTCTTGCACATTTAAGAGTACACCAAATATACATAAATGCCTATTACCCCATTTATACAAAGCAGGCAGGTTTGGCAAGCAGTCAAATCAGTTTGTCCTCTCACAAAAATTCAGAAACCAGAATTTTTGGTATCAAACAGCAGTCTCCAACCTGGGGCAAAGTCCACTGTTGCATAAAGACCCTGGAGAGCCCCACATTTCAAGTGGAACTGGCTTGCACCATCAGTTGTGAAGAGCACCACCTCATCCCCAAGATGCAGGCGGAAGAGCTTCAGAAGGAAGCGCAGGTAGTTGTAGTCACAAGCAAAGTAGCTTCCATACTCATTCTCTACCTGCAGAGTAAAAGCAAGTCAGTAGAGCCATAGCCAATTTTAGCCTGCATCTAATAAAACCAGAAAGCACAAGTCCAACCTTCTTCTTCCTTTGACAGCAATGTTGAAAATGTCATTTTAACTCCAGATCTGAGGAGTAAGAGAAGGCAAGACTCATTCCTCTCACTGTATCTTACAGTGGAGCAATCACTGCTCAGAGCTAAGCCATTTTCCTGCAAAATTCCCCCCACCCAAAAGTATCTACTGTACAATGATCATAACACAGTCTCTATTAAAATTTGAGATCTAAATCCCACCTCCCAAGCAGAACAATAAAGCCATAGAACAGGTTGTGAAATGATCAAAACTGCAACAAAATTGGACATTCAGAACAGATATCTACAAAGGGCTCACATGAACCAAAAATCCCAGCAATAGACTCAAAAGGACTTAGGGGAGAAGGACAACTATGCTACTTTCGAGAGGTACACATCTTGCCCCTTTCCCAAGGAGATGAACTCTTGACATCCAAATCTAATAGGTTCCAATCCTGAAGGCTATTCCTGAAAATCCTGTTGTAAGCATCTTATTTCTGCCAAAGAATAGTTTTGCCCAGTGCTTCTGCTCAACAGGTAAAACACACTGTTCAACAAAATTATCTTGGGCATATTACAAGAAGGGTCTCTAATCTCATCCTGTGTCAGTCAGGGAGTTTAAAAAAAAAATTAAATAAAGCTTTTGTTATGATCAAATTCTAAGAATATGGAACAATATCCCTTGCACATCAAGAAGGAGTTTAAGAGAGACGCTACTCACCATGAACATATAAAATCATGTCCTTAAACATTTACAAGTTAGGTGCTAAATTTTGAGGTCATTTTTGTCACAAGCTTTAGGCTTATTCCATACTGCTTTTGCTTCTATCTATGGATATTCTTATTCCCCATTTTCCTCTCAGATTGCTTCAGGTGATTGTAATGTATTTTGGCTTTATGTGAACCTCAGATCTAAAAAGGTACACAAGTTCCCTCTATTGCTTTATATGGTTGCGGCAAACAACTTTGACAGAGCAGATGAGTGCCCTCTGAGTTCTAGAAACAGGGCATTCAGTTCTTTAGGATAAGGTATTTCATCAGAATCTTTCAGCTGCCTGGAACTCTTAAAAAAAACACCTTTGACACCACCACCCAAGACCCATAGAGTGTCTCTAAGAGCAGTATAAGCACTCATGCTGCTTGGGTTCATCTGATTTTCAGAAAGTTACCTGCACCATGATGATTGGACCTCCATTTTGATAGAGGTAAGGCCTCATCTTTGGCAAAAGGACACTCATCCATCTCTCTACTGCTTCCAGGTAATCTATGATACACAAAGTATAATTGTTTCACAACTTTTCTGCTTTTTTCTGTTTTTGTTTTAAATTACATATGGGTTATTTTTACCTAGTGTTCTAATTACATAAATTATTAAGAGCATTTAATGAATAGATTGCTCTTATAGTTGAACAGATGTGCTCTTATACTTGTTCATAAATGTCAGCTTCCAGTACAGTTTACTAAAAAAATAAAACAAATACTGATGAACTTGGAAAATTATCAAAAGGACTTCATTATGTCTCTCAGGTTGACCTAATACATTTCAACAGGAAGACAAATTCAACTGTTGATCTATGTACTATTTTTTAAACTAGATAATTTAACCCACAGTCAGCAGAACTGAAGTTGGATATGATATCTATATATTCATCCCTTACATGCACTCCAATAAACACAGGCACTCCTGTCTCATCTCATTCTTCCACATCTGGTCCATGAAAAGGGAGCACATAGAATGCTGTAACAAGTTCTGGATTGCACACTGACCAGCCAGGATCTCCATTATGAGTAGCTGTGGCAAAACCAAAAACCTCAAAGCTGAAGCTACCTGTCTTTTCCTCAATGGTGACAATGATTGCCCTCTTGGCACCAACTTGACAACGCCTCAGAAACTTTCTCCCCTACTTTCTTAGTTCTTGAATACTTTTTGAATGCACTGTTCTAATTAAAAGTAATAAAGATTTTACTCACAAGAAAGCTTGAGCTGAAATATGAATTATCTAGTAATGGTCTCAAATAGCAAGTCCCCTTCCTGCTGAAGTGTATTTTTGATAGCCTTTTTTGATGCCTCTACCTGAATCAGAAGACCTGAGAACAATTGATTTCTTCTCCAAGAGCCATGCAGGAAGACCTCCCTGGGAAAATAAAGGGAAACACTTCGGTGACATTTTCATGAGACATGAAAACTGTATTTTCTACAAGAAAGTAGTAATTCCTAATGAAAAAAAACAAATACAGAGTAAGCTTGTATTGTAAGAAGTCACTTAGGATGCACTTAGGATACACTAAACCAAGATTCTTGTCCAAGGATATGCCAAGTAAGTTTGTCTACTTGAAGAAATACTTGCACTAGATTTACCCTAGAAAAGAGCTGTTACAAAAGGTTGTATACCATGTCCCATTCCGCACAGATGTAAGGTCCAGCTCTCAGGATAACAAGCAATCCAGTGTCATTAGCAAGCTGCAGGAAATATTCCAGATCTTTGTCACCATGAAAGTCATACGTGCCCATCTGGGGTTCATGGTAGTTCCACGGGACATACCTATTGAGAGAGAAAACCACCTTCCATTAGGACACTGGGACTAAAACAGAATTCTCAATAACAACTATTTGCACTACATACCCCAGAGATAAGTAATGCTGCACTGATCCTTCAGATCAATAAAAGACAGGAATAACTCTAGGGCCTTTCTTCTCTGAGGTATTTCATATGGCACAAGGCATTAAAATTAATATTGAAATTAGGGTTATGTCAGCAGGAGTCCCTATCGGTGCAAGAAGAGGTTCTGGCAGTGCCATTTTGAAACCATGTCTGTTCCAAAATTTAAGTAAACAGTTTTGAAGCTGGCAATTCAGCTGCCAGCTGCACAGTGGTGGGAGGCTGATGAGGAGATGAATGTGGTAAACCACTCACGAAGGAGGAGGCCAAGAATGAACTTGCCCAAAACTGCACATGACCCTTCATGAATGGATCATCCAGCTTGTACAGGGAACACCAAAAAGGCTGACAGTCCATGCTTCTGCCACTGCAAGGAACTTGAAAAACACCTAAGCCTCAAACAGTATTGCATCTAGGTGCTGAAAGTTTTCAGTGACCAGGAACAATGCAAGTTCTGGAAAACCACCACTGGAAGAACAGTCAGGTTAAGAGGATGTTAAGGTGCCCAAGAGCTTGGACAAAGTAAAACTTCATTTCAACTAAGCAATAAAGCTACCAAACAAGCAGATCACCACTTGAAAGAAAACCTCTCCTACTTCCAGAACACAGGAGACCACAACCTCAGCACAGAAGATCCCACAGAAATAAAAAGAAAATACACATGGTTGCAAGACAACAAAGAAACAGTAATCTACCAACTACCACAAGTAGTGTTGTAGTTGATGGTCCCAGCTTGACAACCACAAGTGTTTTGTTTGCCACAGCACTAAGTGGCAGTAAAGCACAGACAGACACTAAAATTAGGATAAGTACAACCTGAGCAAGGATTCATAGGAATGGGAAAACTCATTCTTCATGCATTTACTGTTTTGCACGTGGGTTTGTAATTCTTTCAGGAAAACTGCTGCCACTGTCACAGAAAGAACAAATTTGAGAAAAATTTCTAAAAGTCACAAAAATGTGTCTAGTCAAGCAAAGATCCTCTCAGGCAACACTTTTCTTCCTGCCTGGGTTTGTTTGTATGTTATACAGTAATTCTGTAGTAACTACCCAAAAGGCAAAGTGCATAAAACAATGTTTTCAATAAGGAAGAAAAACAGGAACCCTCTCATGAGTGCACTACTGAAATGCACTCATAAGACAGACATGCACATGAACATCAAGTACAAAAACTATAATCTTTCAACCATTGTTAATACTATACCTCTCAAATATTAGGCCTCTGTTTGAAAATATAAAGCTTAAAATTTGTATGCCAGGATAGAGTCAAAGCAATGCACTCAGGCATCAAACTGCAGATTTCCCCCTCTATGTGGTATATTTTATTTCTGTCTCAAGCTGCTCTAATTGTTTTTAAGCACATGATTAACCTACATGTAAAAAATTTACATGTGCATTTAATGAATATGTGAACCATATGGAAATATACTCATTGAAGACTTTTATGTGACTAAATGACTTTTATGTGACTAAACAGAAGACTAAATACTTGTTTTAGAAACAAATCTTAAGGTTTAAATATGCTTAATAGTGTCTGAGATGAGGACAAATGGATTCTCTAGCTCCCTTATGCTAAAGATGGAAGAAGATAGAAAAATCGTTCCAGAAATAGTTTTCATTTATGTCACATGCTTGACCACAAGGCTGGAAAAAAAGCAGTTTCTAGTGGAGAAAAAGGGAAGAAGATTAAGAAAAAACTGTATGCAAAACTTTTTTTTTTTTTTTTTACTTAATGAATCATGATATAAATTTATTTTAAACAGTGGTCTAAAAATTGTTACTAAGACACTTGAATCCCCCAGTATATTTTCTACAGCTATCTATGGCCTCAAATTAAATAATTTTACTTTGAAATTGTTGTCTTTAGTGTCTTTTATAATTCTTACATACCACTGTAGAAACTTACAGTGAGTTGTTAATCCTGTACTGCGTTAGCTACAGAATAATGAATTTATAAAGGAAACACATCCTCTTTTAAGCTTGAAACATGGTATTTCTTCTGTATTTGAGTAATAGCACTTACTTTCGATTTACACACAATTTCAAAACTTCATGCTCTAACCTTCCTTTGCTTTAGAAGTCACAGCTTTCCTTTCCTATTTCAGTGATTATCAACAGGCAAAAAAATCATGTTTTAACTTCCTTAATGTACAAAATAATTCTCCCTGTAATGTTAGGGGAGGATTTTTTTAATAGTGTAAAATTAAATAAATTGTACTTCTTTCCTAAATAAACATGCTAGTGAAATTACATATATATGAGTTGTTAGAAACAGTAAATTGTGTTTAAATTTTAAGTGTTGGATACTCTAAATAGCAGCTCTTTCTTAGGAGGAATTTGCACAGGTTTACAGCTTTCTGCTCCTTAGTCAACAAATAGAGTAAAACAAAGAAAATACTCAAATTTCTCTAACTTTCTATGAGCCTGTAAAGGTAACTGCAGATTCTTCCAGGAAGCGTCTCCACTGATCAGTAAATCCTGTATATCTTCAGCCCCATCTCGTGGTTAATCGTTTATCTGCTCCTTGCACAACGCCCAAACTTCCCGTGCTTTCCAGACGCCTTTGTCAACCAGCACCTCTTTCCAGTTGGCAGACACAGCTCAGGAACTGAAAACAAGTGCAGTTACCTTCGTGTGACCAGGCACCTCTGCGTGCTGCCTGCTGAGGAGGGCAGTGAGCTCCTCAGCATCCTCCTCCACCGCCTTCTGGGATGTCACACCAACCACAACATTAAATTTCAACCTGCTCTTTAGAAGGGGTAGGCCTTGATCTCTTAAGCTTTAATGTAAGATCAAGCTTCCTGTGACCCATTTTCTCATGTTGTATAATTGTTTAAGATGCTACCAGGTGCAGACAGTTATATACATGTACTGGCTTCACCTGCTCCAGATTCCAGGATGAGCTGCTGCCTCAGTCATGAGCTGAATGATCGTCAACGAGCATCAAGGCATAGCAAGCCTTTTGGAAAAGAGGCTGCAGAAAACAGGCAGGAGAACAGGTCTGGTTGGCTTTGACCACAAGGTACTTACGAAGACAATCCTGTAATAAAAGGATCATGTTTCCCCTGAAGTGGTAAACCTCACTGGGAATGCCTTGATAAGAACAAGGAAGGCTCCCATATTTCAAATTATAGCAGGACCGTTCCCTGTCTTATGGGAAAAATCCCAAGCAGCAAAATCACAGTCTTCAGAGGTGGCCTCAAAACTGGGAGTCCAACTACCACATTCTAACAGAAAGTTTGGCAGTGCTGCAGCATATTCCAGAATGACTTCACACAATTTGTATCTAAGTCCCTTGCTAACAGTATAACTGAGACAGGAAAGACTATGCAGGAGAAGAGAAAATAAAAGTGTAACTAAATAATCATGTAGACCAATTTCCATTTTTTACCAAAATCACAAAAAAACCCCAGCAGTTTGTTTGGGGTAATATGAACACTTATAGCTTTATCTTAGATAATGAAGAGCAGAAAGGCTTGATTATTGGCAAACTTCAAAGAAAAACAGAAGTGGTTTTTTTGGTGAGTAAGGTGCTTTTGTAGCATCAAAAGGGAGAGAGATTAGAGTGAAATGGAAAGACACTTGTACATGATTCTTGTAGAAAATGCAAGGCATGGGAGTCTTTTTTCTTCTAAGGTACACTTTCAGATTTATCTTTCACCATAGTAGAAAAAACCAAAAGGTGAGCAATAATGGGAGAGAAAGTTAAAGAATCTCAGCCTGCTCTTAGGAAAACAAAAGGAGGCTCTAATAAAGCTGTTATGCTGGGATCCAGCAACAACACCTAAAGCCACAGGTGCCACAACCACTTGCACCTTTTGTACCAAAACCGACACAGCTCAGCTCTCCCGAGACCAACAGAGATCAGTTAGCACCAGCAAAACAACACAAATCTTGATGCCTTCCTGCACAGCAGAGGATGCTAACACAAAACAGGAAAACAGAGTAAGAGATCTCAGCAAGGGAAAAAAACAGAAAAGAAAGAAGGAAAAAACCCACCTTGTTAGTGGGAGATGACAAAGGAAGAGGGAGAAAGCAACAGGAAAAAAACCAAACCAGCCCTGCAGCAATTTTGCCATCGAACAACCATGATGAGGGGAATGGAAAAAAATATTCCTATCTCAAAAGGCCAGTGGTGCAGCAGAGACATGAAAAGGCAATTCGAGAAGGGAAAAAAAAAAAAAAAAAGGAAGGGATTGTTTAAAAAAGCGGTAAATGAACAGAGGGCGCTGAAAACCCATGGGTGTCGGCAGGAGGAGGAAAATTAATCAGAGACATAAGGGAGGTATGAGACACAATGGATCATAGGAGTCACCACTGTCTGGGCCCAGGCTGACCTTCAAGCCAGACATCCAAAGGTGTAATTTTCAGGACCACTTTAAATTACTTTTATTTCAGAAAAAAAGTGATTACTTGGGCAAAATCAGCAACCCTGTCCTAAGCAAGTGTGTTACCTAACTCCAGTGCTCTTATTAATGTGAATGGACAGAACCTGATTTTTTAATAGAAAACAACAAAAACTACCACAAAGACCACTCACCAAACAGTCACTGTATCATCCCAACACAGGAAAGAGTCTTAAGATATGCAAAAAAAAAAGAGAACCCTAAATTTGGAAAAATTCACCTTCTTTCCCTGCTGTCTGTCCTTCACATGCTAACTCCAGCTAATCTCATCCACAAGTGCACAAGGTTACCCTGCAACTCGCAGGTCTAACAATACAGATTTCAAGGGTGAGAAAGGAGAGGCTGTGCAACATTCCCACTGAGCAAAATGCCATGCCCTACAGGCTCTGCACTGCCAGAACCAGCACTGTCCACAGCACAAAAGCAGGCAGTTTCAAAGAGAAGCTCCAAGTCTTGCATGATGCAATGATTTAAGAAAGAAAAACAAACCTGTTTGGGAATTACAAGCATTGCCTGAAGAGATTATGCCTTACACTTTTCTACCACTTCCCTTGGAAAGCAAGCTATGGCTAAAATAAGAGTAAGCCGAATTTTTTTTAATCTGTGCCTCATCTGTTGAATTAAGTACACAACCAGGTAGAAAAGACAAGAAAAATGGACTGTTTTGTACACACACACACACAAAACTGAAAGCTGTTTAAACATTCTTTTTCTTTTAAAGAAGTACATCTAGTTCCCCATCCATTTATCTGAATTTAAATGCTTTTGGTGAAATAGCTCTAAATATTACTGCAGTCTTCACTAACATTTTCAAGGGTTCTTGGTGATACAACCCAAGCTGTATTAACAGGCTGTCTCCTCTCACCTAGTCTGCCTTTTGACCAGAGAATACCACGTCCCCGGCAGAGGCAGGGCACATACAACCGTTCTGTAGTTGCCAAAGTTCACAGTCCAACAATTTATTCCAGGTCACATTTGCACCCTAGGTTGTGAAGCAAGGGAAACTGACTGCTAGTTACAACCTGGCCAACTGCCCAGTTCATGCATTCATGGTCATCCTGAACTGCCCTTCACTTCTCCAGAGCTTTCTCACCTATTACTGAAAAAATAATAAACCAAGTAACAATGGCAGCAGTCCTCCTAATGACCTCTCATATGGCTCCCAGGACCACAAATCACTTGGAAAGTCAACAGCTACTCACGTTTGAATGGCATCAAGTCCTGCCATCTTCATCTTCAACAGGCGGTCTTTCCAGTAATACTGGGGCACCCTCGAGTAGTGAATGCTACCGGAGATGTAACGGAAAGGTTTCCCATCCTTGACAAAGCAGTTGGAATCATAATCAATCCCAAAACTCCTCTCAGGTACATTCTGTACACAAACAAAAAAAACCACACAATATAATTTTTTTTCTGCCTTGAAAGACACGGAGTACAAGGCTATACCATATCTGTGGGTTGTCTACAGTAGAAGATACAATGCTCCTAAAATAAGAGATGGTGAATGACTTTCCTCCAGTTATCTATCGCCCATCTGAGCCTTAGCACATCAGCAAAAAGGAGCCAGTGCAAAGTCTCACAGGGTAAAAGAACAAGAGTACAAACTCGCAGATATAGTTCAAAGAAAATGCACTCCCTCCTGAAAAATGGAGGGTGAAATCACTAAGCAAACCTGCCTATCCCTAGATTGTCATTAAACAGAGCAACTGAGATAACACTCTACAATCATTTGAAGACTACAAACTCTAAGGAGGAAGGCAACAGCTTGTTGTATCTGCAACAAAGGCATTATTTTACAGAAAACCTAAAATGCGTTGTGGAAAATGTCCTAAATGCACATAGCAATTCAAAGCATTCTGCCAACCGTGAACAAGTGAAATTGTGTGGTGGAGGTGTAACAACAGATATGAGAGTATACAGCAAGGAGCTGGCAGGGAAACAGGAAAGGCAAGAGACTGCAAGTTCTGCACAGTAGAAGCTTTTTATGCTGTTTCCAAAAACATGGACCCGTTCTTAAGATTACTTAACAGGATAAATAAATCTTGACTCAACAAAGGTATGGACATGTCAGGCCTCTATAAAATCAGGACCTCACAGAACTAAGAAATACAAACCAACTGCTCTGGAACAAAAGTAACCCAAAGGTTGGGATTCTCCATAGGAAATTATGATGCTGTAGTAACTCCAGGCTGTTAGACCTCCAGGAAACTACTGCTGCAGAGAATGCACAGGTATGTACAGCTGTTTACTTTCTGTTCAGTGCAAATGTATGTGATTTTTTTCTGATCTTTCATTTATAACCTGCATCCTGATTGCTGGGCATGCTGCACTAGGATGGAATTGTTTTGTGTGTACCCCTAAAGAAAACTATTCACATTTACAAACACCAGGCAGATGTTTCACATTCTTAAAACACTTTTTACTCTAGGGCACTGTGACAAGTCATAGCACAAATGCAAAGCTGAGTGTTTCAAAATAGAAAGACTAAACGGAACTCATAACCCAAGTGCAACAACGCAGAAAAGAAACCCCAAAAAAGCATAAATATGGATAGAAGCACCTTACACTTTAAAAGTCCATTATGCCTGGAAATAAGGAGAGGAAAACCAACTTGCTATGATGTTCCTGTCAGAGGATTTTAGCCTCCTCATTTACACTAACCAGGTCAGGAGGCCTATGGAAAAGCCACTTGCTCCCTTTATGGCAGAGAACTGCAGAGGTGATGAATGTAAAAAAAAAACCTGTTTACACACCCTCAGGGATAGACATTTCTGGCAGAGAGCCAAGGCTATCTTAAAACAATTATAAGAAGGTATTAATTATGAAAGTGGCCATCATTAAACCAGTTGCTATTTAGAGGTCAGGCTTTTAAAGCTGTGACCATAGCTGTAAACCACCTTCCCAACATATACACTTCCTGACAGTCTTACTATGTGGGTGAAGAGATGGAGGAAGCTACCAGAGTACTTCCAATTCACCTCATTCATCATCCACTGTAAACAGTTTTCCCTTCATTACCAATTCCTCAGGATCATTTTATTGTCAGTGGATGACCCAGTATGTGCACACCAAGGCTTGCAATGAAAACAAGAGAGCTCTCCTCATGAATTTCTGTCTGGCTCTGCCAATACTGTATACTCACTGTTGTAACTATGCAGGGAATTCATTCCCACTCTGTCTCCCTACACGATGGCATGGTGGGTCTGCTCGTTTGGTGAGTAGATTCAACAGACACACACTAACAGCACTCTTTGGGGCACCAGTTCATTCATACCAAATCAGACCAGTGCCCAGCTGAAAATTCAGACCCTTACAGGCAAAGGTATAATGTTGCACCTCACATCTTCAGAACATACTCACATGGAAAAAGAGCTAAAGAATTTTTCCTTTCTTAAATCAACTGAAAATTTATTTTTTCAACCTTAATGTTATTGCAACATTTTATAACGTGCACATGTCTCAACATAGGATTTTTTTCCCATCTTCAATACACAGAACTATTGATCAGTGGCAAGCATCTCTCATTCTCCAAATTTACAAAACAGGTTTTTTTCTTATTTGGAAAACAAACAAATGTGTTTACAAAACCTCTACCTGTGAAGATTTCTAGCCTTTCTTATGCAGACCATCAATCACAAAACACCTCTTTCTCTACCCCAAAGCTTAAGTATCAAAATTGAGAACCACAAACTACTCATTTTCTTCTGCTCCTTCCAAAAAATTTTCTTAGTAGCCTTTCTATTTCCTTGCAGTGGTCCTTTTCTCTGCATTATATCCTCACCCCTTCAGTCTGAACTTTTTTCTCCCAGTAGGCTTTAGGCAAATGTAATAATGGCCTTACCTTTCCCACTTTCCCCCATGCCTTGCTTAGCAGTGGGGGTGTAAGATTTTCCAAAACTAGTCAGGTTTATTGTAGTATTTTGTTGATAAATAGAATGATTGCGTTAAAACTATTCAGCGTGAACTGCTACAATGCATACTGGTACAAAATAAAAGGTCACTACAGGCATCTTTCTTGATATAAGAATAAAGTTTTATTAAATCCCAACATTTAAAGCATTTGTGATACCACAATTTACATATTTTCAAATCCATTCTATAATAATTATATAATAAATATAATTTTCACAAAGTGATGATACTATTACATTCTGCTACTAATTCTGACAGTAGTTAACTCCTCCTCACCCCCCAATGAACTGGCCTTTTATAGGGTGAAATATATATTCATTTAGTTGAATTCTTCAGATTAAATACATTATACACACACACAAAAAATTTACAAAAAAAAAATTTAAAAAAATTACAAAATAAGCAGCAATGCAATTTTTCTTCATCTGGAATACTGAACACAGGTCTGCATTGTGCACATTCAAATCAAACTGGAAAACTTATAGAAAGAACCTTGAAGGACAGTTAGAGATTGCTGATTAGAGAGATTACAGAAACAGTTCGTTCCTTTTAACAAACAGAAAGTTAATCTAGGATCCTTTCCATTCATACTTAAAAAGCAAAATAAGAAAGCGCTTTGAAGTGTTTTGGCACACAAAGAAAACATTTTAAGTAATAAGTAATCACCAAGCAAACAACCTTTCAGAGGGAGAGACAAAAAAATGAGCAAGAACTAAATTACATCAAGAACTCAGTAAATCTATGAAATGACAAGATGACCATTCCTAAAAGGATCCATACCTGCTTCTGAAAAGATACATAATTATCTTCCAAGAGAGGCACATACAAAGTAATGAAGAAATCCTGGAATGGAAGGACCCCTTCAGCCAGATTTTTACACATACTTGATCAGAGTAAAGAGAGAAATTAAAAAGGCAGGAAAAAAAAAGATAAATAATACTAGCAACTCACTCAGAAACTGACATCTAAAATCAGTCCCACTAATTTCCTCTTGAGGAAACTTGATTAACAATTAGTCTTCTTAACATGGTAGTAACACAGTGCAACAAATGGAAAACAATCCTTCTGGACTATTGGCCTAGAGGGAATACTCTGCATCACTAAATCCAGAACACAGCTTTTGGCTGAAGGCATATTGACAAGTAAACAGAAGGTTACAGGCTGTCAACATTTTCTCTACCTAAGACCATTTGACACTATGCCATCAACTGCAAAAGGTCTCAGAAGGGTCCCACATGGGCAATGGGCAGTGTTGAATACATATGGAAACTTCAGGATACTTAAGCAGATATTACCACACAAGCATAAAAAAAAAGTTTACAAAATTATAGGTGGTAGGAAACAGAAATTATCTAATCTGGCAAGTAGAGAGCCTGGCTGATAAGGTGTTCAGTTTTCAGACTAAACGAGGACTGACTTCTCCAACAATTCCACTGACCTTCATAACACATTTACAGTATTTCTCATTATTCCTGAGTAACAACATAAGATGTTTGTACAGAGGAACAGGATACAAAACCAGCCAAGCAATTAGAAACTGACTGGGGGAGGTCTAGAGTTGATGAAGTGAAACTTCAAGATTTAACTTACAGAAAAACTCAACTTACAAAGCGTGTGATACTTTTCAAACACACCCCTGTACATCTCCTTCAAAATGAGAATGGAAGCTGAAGAATGAAATAAGGTATTTGTGGTTGTCTGGTTCAGGATCACACAGGAAGGCAGCAAAAACTGAACACTACAGCTCTGATCTTCCATCCTCAGTCTCCTGTATAAGAACTGCTCTCTTTTGCCCCATGCTACATGGGTCTGCCTGAGAGGAACTTGAGTACTGGTGGGCAGAAAAGCAGAGCAAGGGAAACCCTGTGGCTACAGCTGCAGACTACGGAGACAGCATTCCCAGCCTCCAATTGTTTGTGATGTTTTATGCAGCAACACTGAGGTGAGGGAGGAGAGGAAGATGCGCAGGAGTAAAGTGTTTCATCAGCCCGGACAAAATCCACACGTTATTTTACATCCTGGCTTTCCTATGTGAATGCAAAGATACAGAAACAAGAATGTTTGCATCACTATTCTCCAATATTTCAAATTTCCCAGAATTATGCTAATTTATGTTAAGCCCTTCTATGAAAGATGGGAAGAAATCCTCCATCCCTCATTATCCTGGTTACTCTGCTATTTGCCCACTAGACAACCAGGACACTGACACGCAAATGCTCTTAGGGAAAGTCACCTGTTGCAGAGTTTAGTCTCATTAAAACAGGACATAATTTACTTGAAATATTAAAGCCTTTAACAAATTTCAAGCATTAACTTATCTGCATTGTTTTCAAATAGCATTGACTTACTCTTGCAAGAGAAAAATGACAGAGGAGAAATAAGGCAGAAAGAAAAAAATACAGAATGAAGACTAAAGACAGTGAGCTTTGGAATTAGTGCTTCATATCAGGAGGTACTGTATGCTCAGACAGCAACAGAAATTAATTTTGAAATTTTACTCATTTGCTTTTATTAGAGCTACTTTCAGTAAGTAATTACTGGATGCCCAGCTATTCTAGGGAAAATGCCTGAGAAAGACAGCTACCTTTACCTTTTGGTATCAGTCTCACCACCTTTTTAACTGGACAAAACCGTATCTGATGCCTGGCAGAACTGATGCCTGGCAGCTTACTGTACTAGTAAGAAGCCCAGACTGGAAGCCCTGGTGCATGCTGCAGACAGCTAGCAGGATAAAGATATGCAGCCTCAATTAAAGAAACAAAACCCCTAAACTATTCCTTTCCTGTAACAAATCTAGAGTTTACATACTGAGTGGGCACTCTTGCAGGCCTTCCTGCAAAACATGCACAAGTGACTTCACTGCACAAGCTCAGAACTTCACCTGCCTGAGATTTGGTAAGGCAGCTTCCTGATGGATAGCAAACATTGGAACATGAAGTAGCTGCAGGACACAGATATTACTAAACATGCACAGGACACACATTATCTCCATGACATCAGTGCTATCTTCAAATGCAAAACCTTGATAATGAATCCAAAGACCTAATTTCTTCCGTAATTTAACATGCCCCAAATTTGTTTCACAGGCCCAAGATACAGTTAGTGTTTTCTGCTCAAACTTAACGGAACCTGCTAAAGTTCAGCTCAACACATCTTCTCTGGCTCCCCTGAAAAAGGATTTGCTTTCATTGTAGAAGAGCCAATATACTGGCCAAAAAAAAAAAAAAAAAAATTTTAGAAGTCTGTCAAATGGAGAACTCCTCAAGAAGAACGTAGAATTATCTCTGTTATTTCAGCTCTGCTGCCCAGCCTCATGGGTATTCCATAGTACATCGTCCCCGGGCTGACGTAGACAAAGGTGCTCTGCCCAACTTTGTACAAGCCAACAAAGAACGGATTCAGAAGATAAGCTCCAGCATTTAGAGGGAAAATCTGCCCTCCATGAGTATGGCCAGACAGAATTAAATTAATGTCTGGTCGCTCTTGAAGGGCCCACTTTGCAGCAATAGGCTGATGAGCTAAGAGCACTATTGCATGCTCACTGCTACAACCTCTGAGAGCTTTTTTCAGATCCATGCCATGTCCTGAGTAGCGCAACACATCTGCTTCAATATCATCCACGCCAGCCAGGCAGAACCAGTCGGAAGGGCTCTTTGGTGAAACAATCTTCACATTCTCGTTATGCAATGGCTGAATGTTAAATGATTTTAACAGCTCAAACCAGTTGCTAACATCTGAGGTGTAATACTCATGGTTTCCTGTGACAAAGTAAGTCCCCAAAGGGGAATCAAGTTCTCCAAGAGGCTCAACAGCAGGTCGTATGATCTTTGCCTCAGCGTCAGTCAGGTCCCCAACAATCACGGTGATATCTGGTTTCAAAGCCTTAACCATTCTCACGATCATGGCAAGCTTGGTCTTCCCAACTGTAGGCCCCAGATGGATATCTGAAAGCAACACCACTTTCAGGTTATTCATTGTTGAGGGCAGCTTGTGAACTGGAATCTCCACTGAATTCACAGTAGGAGGCTGGGAAGCATTTAACAGCCCAACAACAGTCAGCACAACAGTCAGCAAGACTGCCAGAACTGGTTTCAGTGCTGCTCTGTTCTTGTTGCCAGTGCCTGCCTTAGCGCCTCTCCCAGCCAAGAACTTGTAAGCCTGCTCTACAGAGCCTAGAGTGAAGAGGAAAAAGATGAGAATAATATAGGCCCCCAAGCAAGTGTAGGCAGCTAAAGAAAAGAAATAGGGCTCTTCTGCTACAAGAAATAGCAATGTAAAGAAGCTTGAATGAGCCAAAGCCAGAAACATGAACACAGCTATTTTCCACAGCATGAAACAGAAGGAACTGGCAGCAGACGACCTGGTGAATGTGGTGACTGTGCTTCTCCAAACATGAAGAGATCCCATCAACATGAGTGTATTAGCAAATAGTGCCATTTGCAGCCTTAGAAGCCAGCGCCGTGTCCTGAAATCGAGTTTTTCCGCCAGGTAACTCCGCGATAGCATCATAGAGAAGAAAACCACTCCTGCAGCCACTGCAGCCTTTGCTTCAATGGGCAGCTGCTTGAAGGAGATCATCTTTGCTTCCTGACCGTTCCCTTCTGTTCAGCAGAAGTCTCCAGTAGTCAATAATGTGGTTATGAAGGGATGCCTTGGGTCAACAAAGCCTGCAACCAGGAACCAGTATGAGCCGCTTTAAAATATTACATACATTCCCCTTTTCCCAGACTGCAATAAAGGACTGTTACTCTACATACTACACAAGATGCTGGGTCATGCAGAACCACAGTCATAAAGACACAAAGGAGATGTCCTGAGGTGGAGTAAATCAGACAACAGGAAAGACTGGGTTCTGGAAGTCCTCTTCCAAGCTCCCTGTCTGCCTCCCTTAATCATTTCTTCCCCCCCAACCCCTGTTTTTTCTTAAAATGTTCTTTCCTCATAAAGACTTCCTCATGGTAGATGGCAGTACATCCCAACAGGGATACAGTGAATACTGGGAACAACCACTATAGCATTTGTAAATTTCATACATGTTCTGAGACTAAGTTGCTTCTAACACTAACGTAATACATGATTTCTGTTCTTCTTGCCAAGCAGTTGGCTCTACCTGAAAAGCAGGCATCACCCCACACCATTCTTACCAAATGTAAGAGGTTCTACTAGCACATGCTACAGCAGCAGTGAAATCCCCACTGGAACAGATGCAACTGTGCTCCCAGAAACTGCAGACAATGTATCAGCAGATATCCTTGCCTGCAGTTGTGAATCAGACTTCTCCAAACACCTGAAAATCAGTAGGATCAGTGAAACTCATACTGTGTTTTGCTACTAGCTTCCAGCTCACTTCCACCATATGTACAGTTTCCAGGACTCAATGCCTGTTTTAGCAAATCCTGGTCTGACAGGATGCAACTAAGTTGAAAAGGCATTAAAACACTACACACCCTGCTCCTTTAGAGTGGAGCACAAAGTCTAATGCATGTGTGCTAACAGATTGAAAACAAATAAGCAAGTTATGTTTGAATTGTACCAGAATTCCCTGGTTTGCTGTGTATTTTGCTCAGTCACAGTGTTTCTACTAATGCTCAGGTTGCACATTTCTATTTAAAAGAAACCTATTGTTTTACTTTAATTGTAGATGAAGAAAGTTTGGAGAGTCTTTCATAACATACAACAGAGACCATGACTGACATAACAGCCCCATAATAGCATACACTTGTTTTCAAAACACTTCCTGTCTCTCAATCCACACAGAAAAAGCAAGCAATCACTACAGCCAAAAATATCTCAGAACTAGGGCACAAAAGCAGTCTTGTAGGGCTCAGCAGTGAGCCTGAGCCCAGAAGTCTGCAAATCCCAGCTTGATAGGTTGCTTATCTGCTGCAGGTACCCTCCCAAGCTAATTTAAAACATTAGCACCTCTGTGATGACAGGACCCTGATCTACTTCAAGGACTAGACCAAATTTTAGAAAGACCCCTTCCCTCATTGCTTGTGTCAGGGGATTGTGGTCTGATAGGTGAAATCGTGCCTGCCAGCCTCAGTTCCCCAAGCCTCCTCAGTTGTTACTAAATTATTCTTAAGAAATAGTGCTATTTTACACATATGCCTCTTTAGATAATACACAGAGCTAGGAAGATAAGAGGACAAGAAATGCCCTACTGATTCAAGTCCATAGATCACCTAGGCACTAGGCAGTATTCTGTCTGGACAACAGCAATAAAAAATGCTGTCTAAAGAAGTGACAGGACCCTGGCCACTGTTTGTGGTCTGCTCCCTCATGATCCTTCAGCTGACAGAGTTATTACACGAGGGATGTTAGAGGGCAAATCCCTGCATAGTCATTTCTAGATGGTTTATGAACCTGACTTATTTAAATTTAGCAAATCCATTTTTTTAAATCTATTGAATACTGTTGGCTTCTACAACCTCCCCCAGCAGCAAAGTCTTGAAACTATGTATTTTAACAGCATTTTATCTGTTTGGAACTAACCTATTAAATCCCCCAAAAATGCTAATAGTATCAAATTTGGTGAGTCTTGGTTCTCCATTCCTCTTACCTGCCACCTTCAAAATTTGGGAAGGCTCAGCCACAGCCTCACCCCTCAGAGACCACACTACCCATGATCCAATCCTCCCTTTCATGAAGGTCTCACACGATGTTGTTCTACTTTCCATACATCTTTAACCATCTGTGCCCCATCCAGCTGCAGCACCTACCAAGGTAACAGTGACACTGCCTCAAACTCGAGGCATAAACCACGAGAACTGCGGACACTGAGGATTTGTCCTCAGGCTGCGGTATGGTGTCCCCCGGGACAAGGCGGCTACAAAGAACCGAGGCAGACCAGGAAAAACCCCTTTCCCTCCTGTCACACAGCACAGGATAAGCAAGTTTTCCCACGGGATCCCCCAGCAGTGTCGGTACCGGTTCCCCCGCCGCCCCGGGCTGCTCAGCGAGGCCTCCGCGATCCCCGCGGTGCAGGGAGCCCCGGCGCTGGCAGCAGCGCTCCGGCCGGGCGGCCACCGCGGCCATCAGCCCGGAGAGCGGCACCGCCAGCCTCCCTCAGCGCCAGCGGGAGGGCCGGGAGCGGCACCTTTCCGGGACAGAGGCACGGAGCCCTCCCAGCCCCGGCTCCCGGCTCTCCCCCCTCAGCGCAGCACAAGCCCTGACGCGGCACCCTGCGCGCCGCCCGTGAGCCCCAAATGACTCATGGTTTGAAAAGGTCCGGGGCGAAGCGCCTTCCTCCGGCGGCGGGAGGAGGCCCCACCAGCCCTCCCTCGGCCAAGCCGGCCCCCCGCGCCCTTCAGAGCTGCCCCCGCTCCCCGGGTGTCCTTGGCGGAGGGAAAGGCGAGGCGGGCACTCACCGCCGCCCGGAGGAGCGCGGCCAGGGCGGCCAGCGGGAGCAGGAGCCGCAGCATGGCGGGCGGCAGCCAGGAAACGGCGGCGTCAGCTGACGGCTGTGCCGGGAAACGGCCGGCGCAGGACGGCATCTCTCCTCCTGCTCTCCCTGCCCACCGGCACACGGCAGCGGCGCTCCGCCCCTCCGAGCCCGGCCTGCTCCTGCTCTCCCTGCCGGGACACCCCCGAGCAGCCCCCGTGTGCCTAAGGCACTGCGGCTCGCTGCGCTGCTTCTCATGTTAGAGCACTGCCACGCACTTTCAGGAGCTCACAGCAGGCTTTAGGATACAACCTCCAATACTGAATACATCCCAGGATTTCTCCCACTCAAAAGTTTCCAAGATAGAAAGGTCTTGATGAGCTTTACCTCCCCTGGGCAGCCCGTCATCCTGAGTGGAAACACTGGGCCTGGGTGCTCTCCTTACAATGTTACAGTACTGTCATCCTCTTTGGGAGCCCAGTGCTGAAACCGAGATACAACCTCCAATGCTGAGTGCATCTCCAAAGATTACTCCCAAGCAAAAGGTGCCACGACAGAAAGCTGGTTCTGACCTTCACCTCCACTGGTTAGACCATCATCTGTAGCGCCACACACACTCCAGCCCAGTTCCTCTGGGCTTGCCCTAGCTCCCCTGAGGAATGACAGAGCACACACCTCTGCCACCTTGGCTGGGCAGAAAGGCCTCACACACCTCCAGCCACACCAAGGGAGGTGGGAGAAGGGGTCTCATAGTCTGGAGGCCAGCACGGGAGGTGCGGATGCCTGCCGGACAGAAGGAAGGTGGGGAGAAGGCCATACACTCACTTCCATCCATGCAGCTAATTTCCACCTCATAGGCGAGGATGCTTTCAAAAGAGGATGACAAAATGCAGGACCAGGGAGGGGAAGGAGAGAAGGAAGGGAATGGAGTTAAAAAAGGAAAAAGAACGAAACCCAGAAAGTAAAGAGGCATTTTCTCAGGGGACATCACTAACTAGTTCCCAGAGCAGCCTGAATTTTGTTCATTTCATATCCAGAGTTGAAGTTTTGCTGGCACTCTTCCTCCTGTCAGCAGAGATTTTAAACTTGATTGCTTCATGGTTGCTGCAGCCAAGGAAGTCACAAATCATCCCCTTGCCCACAAGCCCTTCTCTGTAAACAAGCAACAAATCAAGGAGGGCACCTTGCCCAGTCAGTTCCCTTAGTATCTGTACCAAGAAGTACAGGTTTTTGAGGAATCTTATGGACCTGTTTTGTCAGCTGTGTTGATTTACAGGTACTTCTTAGTTGCTTAAAGACTAATTTGTTGGTGTTGTCATCCTGTCTGGGTGGCCTATAGTAGACTCCCACAATGGCATCTGCTTTGTTTGTTTGTCCTCTAATCCTTACCTGGAGGCTCACTTGTGCCAGTGACAGTGCATCTCTGGGGCTGAGCCAAGGCTTCTAAGCTCCTCTTGCTTGTTCCTCATGCTGTGTGCAGAAACATTTCAAATGCAATTCTTCATACCCAGTGCCTCGTGTAGCCAACTAAGGCTCTCACTGAGGCACAGTCTCTCAAACTTTGGTGTGCCATTCCTTTGCTCATCCCTGGAGAGCCTCGTTTTATCCCTTTCCCCCACACACTTCTGAAGGCAAACATCCAGGAGTTAAAAGTCACAGTATGAACCAGCCTACAGCGTGAGTTAAAAAGCCAGCGATTCTCCTAAAATAGCAATTGGACTTGAGATCTGTCAAGTTTTTGTATCCCTTGAGAACAGAAGCAGCCAAAAGAACGTTTACTCTAAAATGACTACTCTGAACTAGGCAAGCAGAAACAGGCAGCTCCCAATTTAATTAAGAATACACAGCACAGGAATATCAAGACCTGACAGGAATGAGAACATTTAACACCAGCCTTTGGAGTCTGGTTTGTCTGTTCTCACTTGACAACAGTTCTGTATATGAGCTGCTGGTGACACGGCTCTGTACAGGAATTGCTACAACATTCCTTGCCAGCAAACAGGAATTGGGTTCCCAGAAATACGTATATATATATTGTGGTAGAAACTGGATTACTGTGTATCTTCAGTACCTAGACTTTAAACCTGCCCTATTTTTAGGGAGGTAAAGTGTTGCTACTCTTACGGTAATGTAAGTAATGCTTTTTTTCTTTCAAGCTCTGTTTTTGCAATCCATCCTCACAGCCAAAACTAAGCATTTTTCCAGCTGTTGTTAGGAGTTTACCTGGGCTGATACATTTTTGTGATGGATGTTCTAATTGACAGGGCCATTCAGCGAGTTTTCAAGCTGGTTTTTTACTTCAACTCTCCACCTTTTTGAAGAGAAGGAAAAATTTAATGACTACCCATGTTGGAAATAGGAATAAGAAGACGACCCTTTTGTTTGCTCTGCATGGATATCCCCAGGAACCCCTGTGTGTAAATAAGCAAGTAACCTGGCTGGAATTGCAATCAGAGGCACTGATCTCACTGACTGCAATTATCTTCCTCATAGAGTACAGTGAATTGTACCCACAGCCTCTCCTAAATAGACCATCTGAGGACTTACTGAACCTCTAAAACAGCTGCTTGAAATTAAGCAGCATAATGTCCTCTTTTTACCCAAGGAAAGGAAAAGAGGTACATTAAAAGAGAGATTTACTGCAAACACAGTGCAGTTTTCACTGTGAATAAAAGGAAACTACTTTGTCAGGCCCAGCAGACGGTATAACCCCAAGTTTTGCTCTGTTTCTGCAAAATCTTTCCAGCACCTTGTCAGCACATCAAGATAAGTACTTCTCTGCCATTAATATGTGCAATAAATGAGGAGCTTTAAAAATTACCCCAAATTATGCTTAATATTAAGCACCCTGGAGGGAAGAAATGCTGGTGGGTTTAATTTTCTCACTTTAAACAAAAACAAACGAACAAACAAATGAAAAACCCGAAACCAAAAACAACCCAAAAAAAGTGTTTCACTAGCAAGTTCTCTTGATGATCATGAAAGCAATATTTTTCTAAGGAAAACAGACATGCTTAGTTTTGTATTGATATGAGCTGAGGGGAGATCACAAGTTATCTCATAATGCATGCTGGTGTTGCAAGAACTGACTGCATTGTCTCTGGTTTTCCTTGAAAGGAATTAACTGTGCATGGCATTGAGTGACGATGCAAATAAGGAACCAGTTTGGCAGAAATTTGGTAAGAGGACTAATGTTCATACTGTTCTGCTTCTGTTCCCACTCTCAGGGGCAAAAAAACTGCTGTTGTCAGCAACATTCACTTAACAAATGGCATGTGGCAGAAGAGTAATGAACAGGATGAGCAGCTGCCCATGTTCTGGTCTGAAGGTTTATCTACCCTGGGGACTTTTAGTACAGTGAGGCTGGCTGTGCAAAGTCGTGGGTTAAATTATACTTACTACTTTGCTTCCGGGGAGAATTAAACTAAGTCTGATTAAAGTCACATGAATCCTGAACATGAGTCCTCAGATTCATGAAGGAGAGACCAAAGGATGTGGAAATCCTTTGCATCAGACACTTTGCCTATGGGCATGCCTTTACCCTGGTGCAGTTAATGCATTTCCCAATGCTGAATCACCTTGCCAAGGACAAAACTAGCTTGTTTTAAGGATTATTACCATGGATCCACAGTAAGGAAGCCATTTGCAAGCTGAGAGTAACTGATCCCTGAGCCCAGAGACTACTCCTGTGCTTTCACACCTGTGCTTTCCTTAGCAGGTGCCCTGGGGTTTGGCTGAGAGCTGCTCCCCCAGTTCTGTTCCCCTGGTGGAGGGCCCAGGAGGTGAGAGAGGCCAGGTGCCACACAGTGATATCAGCATACAAACGTATGCCTGTTTCAGGAAGAGTTTCAGGAAGTATGACAACTAATTATTAAAGCTATGCAGACACCGTAGGGGAGATTTTGCAGTGGAGTGTGGAGCATCCTGGGCTCCTTCCCCTTGGAAGGAGATGTCATGCTGCTTACATGAGCATGGTGCCAAGTAACAGCAGAGCCCAACCCAAAACCTAGCCAGAATCATTGTTTTCTCCATAACTGGAGCTGAGCCTGAACTGCTATTTGGAAATTTCCTTGAAGTATGAGTTGAACAAGCATCAGTCAGGGCTGAACACCATCATTAAAGAAAAACTCCTTGGTGTTCAGACTTCCTGCAGAGAGGGGAACTTAAATCAGCATAATTTGCATGGCAGCTTACCAGAAAGAAGACATAAAATGTGCAGATTCATCCATTTATTAACCACTTCTCACTGCCTTTCTCTTCAAGGTCTTTCCTGTCACACTCTTCTGGATGGTTGTCACATGAAGATGTGCCACCAGTAAGGACTTCATGCGACTGCCTGCAGTCCTGCCCTGGAACTCCCTCCTTTCTGCAGCAGGAATAGCCTGGCCTTTCCTCTTGAATGCAGCATACTTTTGTTTTGCTCCATTTTGCTGTTGCTGCAAAACACCTGCTTGTTACGGGGCATGACACAGACCCTGCAATCTTTGCTCCTGCCTGCTGGCAGCCTTGGCAGGCAGCAGTGGGAAGCTGTGCCTGTGGGTCAACCTGGAGCAGGCAGGACTAAACCTGGCTCCTCATGCCTGTCCCAAACTCCCAGGAAGACACTGGTGGCTGCCCAGAGGCACCCAGTTCTTGTTCAAGGATTTGTTTTCCCCAGTGGAAATGTTTTGCAGCAGGACACAGCCTAGGAGCATCCTCTGATTCTCCCTGCGTCAGATGATACACAAGAGCGAAAAAATGGTGGTATGAGACATTGTCCCTTTGCTATCAAAAGAGCTTACCAGGAAAAAAGAAAACCAACCCAAAATAAAAATAAAAATAAGGATAAGATTGTCACCTGTGTTTGAGCCACCTAAAACATGAAAACCACAGAGTAAACAGTCTATGACAGGTCTAATCAAACTGGGGCTCTGGGAGCATAGACACACCTTAGTCTATAAAAAGCTCAAAGGTGGATTGTTGGTGTAAAGAGCAAACATCACATGCAGGGTGTGACTGCTGAGTGCCACATCCAGGCTGGCCACCCTGATGAGTCCCCCCACTCCTCCACTATTTATGTCTCTCTTTCCCACAAGCAGCCTCCATGGAAAGGAAATTACAAATCACCCTTTTTTTCCCCCACCAAACTGTCCCAGTTACAATGATAATGTTGTTTGCAATTTAAAGGTAGGTCTGAGAGCTAGAAGAAAATAACATTAAAAGTGTCCTGGGGACACACAGCTCTGCACCCTTCAGCAGATGCTGTAATGACATGTTAGAAGTGGGTTCTGGGGAGAAATCAGGAGCTCACTGACTGCCTGCTGCCAGCCACAGACACAGGTGCTTTCAGTCAGCCCACAACGAGCAGCCAGGGGGAAGTCAGAGCATGAACACGAACCATTTCCCCATTTGGCTCAATCCAGCTTCTGCTGTGGTGAGAGGCTTGGCTGTGCAAGGCGACCTCTTGGTTATGTGACCTGCTTTGAGGGTGTCTGGAGGGAAGGTCTGTGCTACTTGAAGCTTCCCAGTGGCACTGACCCACCTTGTGTTGTCACTGGGCTTCATTCCCAGGCACTGTCACAGACATGCTGGTGCAGAACATGTTGAATACTTAGGTGCATTTGTTTTGCATCAAGCCCACCAGCCTCAGCTACCTTTTGTGATGGTGGACTGACTAGAAAAGCAATCTGCAGCAGGAAAAAAACCAGTATTTTCTTGTTTACCAGGGCATAATGGTCAGCTTTGCAGGCCAACAGCAGTGAGCACTGTGCCGAAACTCACAGATAAATAGAAGAACTCACAGGCAGAGATTGATCACTTGCTGCAGAGGATGAAATATTTAAGACTGCAAACTACTACTAAAGCCAGGTACTTTTCCTTCTTAGTTGCTAGATAATTTAAGAGACACATTTCATTTTTTTCTCATTAATCTTTTGGAGGCTACAGTGCTTTTAGATTACTTTTTACATGAGCACACTGGGGAGTCTACAGCTTGTTGAAAATGAGATTGCAGTGACTGTATTATATCAAAGGGCTTAATCAGCCCAGTGCCACAGAGAAGCTGAAGATCTAGTGTAGACTAAATGTAAATTTGTAAAATGGAAATAGCTAAATAATTCAAATCAGTGACATCAATTTCTGTGTGGTTTGTTCCTTCCGGCCAGAGTTTTTAGAACAGTTGAGGTTTTTATTAAAGGTAGAAGAAGTACAAGAAAGGAGTCACAGTTCTGCTTCAGAGTTGTTTCAAATCAGTTGTTTTCCCCCATCTTTCTTCTCCAGGCTACAGAGCTTCCTTCAGGACTGACGAGCGATCTGGCTGAAGATGGCAGCTGCAAGCATAGTGAGTATACAGCTATATCACTGTTCATCTCCTTTTCCTTCCCCCACTCCTTGCCTCTATCAGTTTTCTGCCTCTTTTGAGCCACTGGTAGCACCCCAACATAGCAGTAACACAAAGACTTCTCCACCTCTTTCCAAGTTGGGCATTTTGCCTTTTGTTATGTATTTGAAGCCAAGCAAACCATTTTTTGAGTGATCTGACAGAGATAACACTTTCACCACCTGCCATTTTAATAACTGAAGTTGACTAGATGTTGTGAACTGCTCTTTTGTAAAGAGTTTCTTACTGAATGGGTCATTTTTATAAGTCTCTGCTGTGCTGCACACTTTGAGCAACCTGAAACGCAGTGTTTCACTGGCAGTCTTTGCACCTTCTCATTGAAATGGAATATGTTAAGCATCTTCAACTGCATCTGGTGGAGAAGGTAAAATGTATTCTTTACTGACGCCCTCAACACAAATTTACTAGATGTCCTATTGCAGGTCACACATCCTGGCAACAGTAGCCTGGATTACTACAGGAATGATAGCATAGTGCTGTCCCTGTGTGAAAGCCCAGCAAACAGCACAGACTTCATGTGCGACAAGAGGCAGGCCAAGCAGTTTGCTCAAGCCTTCCTGCCAGTGTTTTTCTGGCTCATCTTTGCTGTGGGCACAGCGGGGAACACTTTGGTCGTGCTTGTCTATTGCAAATGCTTCAGGAGGAGCATGATGGATCTGTACCTGCTGCACCTGGCCATTGCCGACCTCCTGCTCCTATTCACCTTCCCCTTCTGGGCCACGGCTGCTTCTGATGGATGGATCTTCAAGGACTTCATGTGCAAAGTTGTCAACAGCATGTATAAGATCAACTTCTATGGCTGCAGCTTGCTTCTAACCTGCATCAGCTTCAACAGGTACATCACTATTGTGCAAGCGATGAAAGCTAAAACTTGTAAGCAAAGGTGGATCCTGCGCAGCAGGCTGATGTGCCTGGCTGTGTGGCTGACATCTGTGAGCCTGTGCATCCCAGAAATCATTTACAGCCAGAGCACACAGGTGGGGGACATAACAGTTTGCAAAATTACGTACCCGTCAAACGTCAGTGTGAGCTTCAGAGTTACAGTCCTGGCCTTGAAAGTCATCATAGGATTCTTCCTCCCGCTCCTTGTCATGGTTGTTTGTTATGCCCTTATCATCAACACTCTCCTACAAGCCAAAAGATCTCAAAAGCAGAAGTCACTGAAAATCATCACCATGATCATCACAGCTTTCCTTCTGTCTCAGTTCCCGTACAATATTGTTTTGCTGGTCAAAGCCATCAACACCTACACTGGGGTAGTGCACAGTTGTCAGGCTGCCAACCAGCTGGACATAGGGCTGCAGGTCACCCAGGGCATTGCCTTCCTCCACAGCTGCCTCAACCCCTTCCTCTATGTCTTTGCTGGTGAGCGGTTCAGGATGGCACTGGGCAGGATGATTCAAAGCTGTGGCTGCTGCCAGAGCAGGGGTCAGGAGCACTCCTCTGCCTGTGATAGCCAGGAGCACAGCTCAAACTGGTCCTTTGCCAAGATGGGGAGGCGGCAGGTGAGGAACTCCCTGATCCTCAACACTCACTTGACCTCCTCTGTCATGTCCCCCCCTTGCAAAGTCCTCTTGTAAGTTAGTCCTTACCGTCTCCTCTCCAGAGAATCACAAAACTCTTTGGAACCCACCTGTATACTCCAAAGATTATCCCAGAGGAGCAGGAAGGGTTGGGGGCCTGTCCTTGATGTGTGGGACCCAACTGAGGGTTGCTGGCTTAGAGGACAGGAAACCTTTGGCAAAGGGCAGCAAAATGGAACCATACTTGCTATAAACAGAACTGATAGAAGTCAAAAGTGATCTCTGTGACAGCAGTAAATAGCTGGCCCACATGCAGCTCAGACCACAACCTGAAATAACAAGTCTCACAGGGAAGTGATAAACCCAGCTACAGCAGCAAGAGGCAGATGGAGCAGGATGAACTCTCATCCTGTCCATAGGAAGCAGCAGGAGGGGGTTCAGCTTTTGTTTGCTGTCAAACCTGATACCAGGTTCCCCCATGGAGGTGACCTGACTTGGGAGCCCTGACAGATTCCTACACCAGATCCTTGTAAAGGATCTCCTTCTGTAAAGGAGAATGGCCTATAGCTCCAACATTTGCTTGTTGCAGTGAGAAAATGCTACTCTCTGTGCCTGGGCAAATGCAGCTCTGGCTGCATGGGTGGTTTTTCTTGCAAAGAAAAGCCAGTTGTTCATGTACATGAAGTGGTCATTGCAGAATATGATCTGTCTTTCTCCTATATTTTAGCTTTGTGATGTCAGGTGCAATGGCTCCTATTTTGATACGGGAAGCAAATCACCCCTCACAACAAAAATTTAAGGGCTTAAGAGACACTGAGTTGTCTGTCCCAGGGATATTGCCTGTATGGTGCTAAGCTTTCTTAAACCACAACACAAAAAGCAAACCCATGGTTCAACTGACCACCAGTTATGCACTGATATCTTTGGAAAATATATTTAGCCTAGGGCCAGTAAGACAGAGAGTAATTAAGTGTCAAGCCTAATGAAATTTGGAATGAAATGTCGGGTTGGCAGAGGCTGCAGTTTCCAAAAGTGGTGTGCTGTAATGCACCCCACAGCCTGAGCCCCCAGGGCATCATTTATCTGTTCCCCCTCGCTCATCCCCTCGCAGGGATATGGCATTGCCTGTCCTGCCTGCCTGCAGCCTGCACTTCCCAGCCTTCAATTACAGGTTGTAGAGCTCAGGAGGCTTTGTTTTAAATAATGTCATTTAACCTGGTTTGCCTTCTGCTAATTAGCTCTTTCAGGGAAAAAGGGTTTTCATTGTGCATTTATCGTTAAAGCATGTTGATAAACAAGAGCTTTCTGCAAAGTTTGATGCTGCTTTTCTAGCTAATAGGGTACACATGGGCAGATGGGTTCAAGTTTCATATACATTTATTAGGATTTGTCTTTTTTTTTACCTTTTCCTCAAGAAGAAAAATAGTCAAAGATGTACATGCTTTTTACTGTATGTGTAAGAAGGTTTTGGGGAGTTTCTGTGAATTGTGCTCAGCAAACAAAAGCTGAAATTCTGTTAAATAAAGGCACTGCCACGTACACCAAGGTGATGAACTGCCTGTTTCTTGCCCAGTTTGGATCCATACCCATAACCTGTTTGCAATCACAGCACTTAGTCCTCTGAAAAGAGGCCAAAAGGAAACTTTGCTAAGGGTTTATTTCACATATGTAACCAAATATTTCACACATATTTGGGTGTGGAAGCTGCAGCTGAGAGCCCTGCAGGAAGCAGAGGGGGTTTAGGCTCCTGAGGCAAGGGGGGGGGGTGCAGTCTGGGGAGGCAGAGCAGGTTTCTGAGCGCAGGAGAGGAGAGAGCACACTGAGGGCAGATGCTTCGCCACAGCAACTCAGCTCCACTATCCCTTCCTGAGGCTGGAGGTGACAGTGCTCCTACTCAGAGGGTTCTCCTGGCCCCCAAAGAGCCCTCGAGTTGTGCAAACAAGTGTGCAAACCTTAGCTGCTGCAAGCTCCTCTTCTCTGCACAGCATCTCACCAGCCCCAGGAACTCAAACTTTGTGGCCATCTCACAGAAAGTAAAGCTTCTTCAGTCTCCAAAACACAGTAGGAAATATTCATGCTCAATCAGCAGGTCAAACTGCTGAGAGTGGTGAAACAACAATGAACTTGCACCAGTTTGGGGTGACAGGGTTGTCCCTGGGTCATGTGCATCCTGCTCTGAGTCAGGCTGCTCCCATCCCTTTGCTGGGGGCCCAGCCTCCCTGGGGGCAGCTTTCTCTCTTGGGGTTTGTTCCACCACAGCTGCCTGAGGTCCAGCAGCTGCTGGTGGCTCCCCAGGCCCCTCTCACCACAAACTTGGGGGGAAGATGCCTCCCTGTGCCCCTCTGGCTGCACCCTCATCTTCAACACTTGTTGCTCAGCCCACAGCAAGGACTCAGTCATAGAAGTGTTTTCTGCTGTTACTCCCTCTTCCATCTCCTGGAGGCCTCCATCTACTAGCAGCACAGCTTGTTGTGGTCAAACCCTTCTCGGGCTTCTCGGTCCCTCTGTCCTGATGTTTTATTTGGATTTATCCTACCAAAATCTCTCTTGTACTTTGCCAGGGTGTCTCCAGCCTTCATCTGATGCTCTCTTCTGGGATGGGAGATTTCCTCACAGGCAAAGGGTGTTGCCTCCCCTGCCCCATGGTCCCTCACACGTCCCATGGGACTCTGCTTATGCCATGCCCACAGCTCTAGCAGGATGGTCACTGAGCAATTGCTGGAAAGCCTGGGGGAGGCCTGAGATCTTCCATAGCTTCCATAGCTCTCCTCCCCTCTCTTGAAGGCCATTTCCTAGATGTTCCCAGTTTTAGGCTGTAGTCTCATATGCTGTCGCTCTTCTTTGAAGGGGCAGCTGGACTTGTCTCTGCTCTAAGTGCTGCGTTGTCACTGTGGTGCAGGTGGTCACGTAGCACAGCACCAGCCTGCTTGTGGTACAAGGGGGAGGAAGCTAGGAGAGCTCATGAGAAACTTTCACTCTCTGTAGGCAAACCTGCCTACCTAGTGCCTGATCTGCCTGGAACAGAGATATCTTTATAGAAGCACCTCTTCCAGAGAGCAGGGAAGTGATAGAAGTGTGTGAGAGTACAGGAATTATTATTATATTTGGAATTCAGAGCATCCCTGTGACACAAAGACTAAGGCAGAGGATAGCACTGTCTTGTGGCAGCTTCACACAGTCCCCACAGCAAAATGTTATCCTATGTGTGCCAAGGCCTGTTCTTAGGGCACAGACTGAGAAATATAAAGCAGAAGTAGGGTTGGGAGAGCCTTTTCCCTAGAACCAAGGGAGGAGGTATTACCCAGTATGGACAAAAATGCATGGTTGGAGATGGACACAAAGACTTGCAATGGCTACAGGCTGTCCTGCAGAGCTGAGGTACAGCAAGGTATGGTCACTTACACATGTATTGGGTATATGTAAAACTCACTCTTTGCGGGTCCCTTATACTCCAGATTGGGCTTTGCTGGAGACTCTCCTAGAGGAAAGCTTCTGACTGTGCACCCAGGACTCCAGCTGCCTCTGGAAGTGCTCTGAAACTTTTGCTGGTAATTGTAGCTTTGAAATGAGGGGATGGCACAATATGAAGATAACCTTGAATTTCATAAAATCCCCAAGTAGACCATACAAGCATCAGATTTATCTTCCACACAAAGCTATCTCAACACGGCAAAAAAGAGACACACATGTGCAATGATAAAGAATTTTATTTTTAAATTCCTGAGGTTAAAAAAGGAAAAAAAAAGCATCAAGAAACATTCCAACACACAACCGTTTTCATCTCTGTAACTGTACAGACACTGGTATACATGATTTTTCCCATATCTGGAGCAGGAAGTTTGATGTGAACAGGGTTTGCAATTCTTCAGCAGTTAAGACCAAAAGATGCTTCTGAACAAGTTACAACCTCAGTGATTGAGCATAATTAAAACTATAGTGCAATTTCAATTTTAGGAAAGGAGAAAAGTCAGGCTTTTGTAGCTTTGCTATTTTGTAACATGGTACACTCTCGTGCAATACATCTTTCATTTTTCATAAAGAAACATTGAGCAATGTTGAGTAAAGGAACACTGTCATTTTCTTGAAGAAACAACATTCTTCCCTTCACATAAACCTCTTCATAATAAAAAAATCTTACCCTCTATATCTCCTTACCCTTTCCAGCACCCAGGAAAAACATCTAATTGCTTATGCTGACCACAAGGTATAATCTCTTTGTTTTATGAATGTGACATCTCCTTCAGTTAATTTCATGATCAATTTCAAATATTTCTTTTCTCTTAATTGCATTCCTGCAGATAATAAAAGACCCAATTCAACAAATCATCTGAGCAAATATAAATAAACAAATTTTTCAGCATTGCTGGCATATGAACAAGCATTTTATGAATGGAGGAATGAGGTGTTTGAATGCAGTGATCTCTTGCACAATGAAATAATCTCTTACACAAACCCACACTTGTGCAAAGTCCTTTATTGGGTTTCCTTGGCTCCAGTCATAAACTGTCTGGGACATTCAAACAAAAGATCTGTACTAATGTCAGGTTCTTAACTTGCACAGCCTCTTCCAGCTGTTAAGAGGGGATTACTGGTCCTGAGCAGCTTCTTTGAACAGCTGCACCCCTGTCAACTTCTACCTTACCGGCCTAATATTTCATAATTTGAAACTTTTTCTCCTTAAGTACTGTCCATGGTCAGAAGCAAACATTTTCTTTTCATCTTTACACTGTTCTGACTCCCACTCTTAGTCCTCTTCCAGAGACGTAAAAAAAAAAAAAAAAAAAAAAAAAAGTCATAAAATTACTCTCAATGGGCAGGGAAAACTGAAGAAAAGGGACCATAAAGACTCAATGCTAAATTAAAACAATCCAGTGGATTTACTCCCCTTCTACCAAACATAGGCTTTAGCCAGTGTCAGGACTGTCTACATGAGAGACCTCCAGGGAAACATCTGGCTTACTATATGGAGACAATTATTTTAAGAGCTACATGAACAGGGGCTTAAAAATATTTGCCACAGGATGAAAAAAATGTCACGAACTGGATGTGGAGAGGAAATCAGGAAGCAAGGCTGTCAAATAATTTTGAATAGAGAGACTTCAAATACTTTGGAACAGAGATGTCATATTTTGGCCGATGATACTTGACAGTGTCCCTTTACCGTACATTTGGCATTTTAAGAAAGATATCCTGGTAAGATTAGTATTCTAAGTAAACAACAGCAAAATGCTTTAAAAAAACCACACCTAAAAGCTTAAAAGAAAACTGCAGCAGACTTCAGTAACAGCTCGGTGAAATTGCATAGCATATGGTACACAGTACTCCATTTTTAAGCAATAAATAGTCTCTTCTTGACTAATTAAATATAAAACATAGCTCCATGACTGAAATATGCTGTAGTTCATGAACCAATCCATGTGCCACTTATTGCTGTTTATTGCCCACATCAGTCCCTCATCCATCTCATTTTCGTGCACACAGCCAGGTAAGGGCTTAACTGCACTGCAGCCCTCAGGAGCTGGCACTTCCACTGGCCTCACTGCCTGGCAGAGGGTTGGAAGCACACCACCACCATGGGGAAGAAGGCAGCTGAAGGAAAGGGAATGCTATCAATGAGACAGAGACCTAAGTTCTAGGTGCTCCATAAGTCATTCTTCCACAATCTTTTTCAGCATCACTGTATTTATATAATGTTAACAGCTGGACAAACGAGGAGCAATTATTTTAGCTTTATTTACAATTATTTTCTTTTCTATGATCAGAAATTTCCCTCTGCCTCAGCTGCTACTATATAAGTGTCCAACATTTGTTTTGTAATCTCCACTTTTAAACAACCAGTCTTTTGGTGTGGGAGATCCTTTATGGGCATTAGATTGGACCAGCAATACATAAACACCAGCTGGCTTCTCCTGACCACCTTCCCTGGTTGAGCTCATTCCTCCAATTCCCTGTCCTTGCTTTTACATTCACAAGTTTGCCCCTTTCTCCTTCCCAAGCCATTTGCTTCAGCTTATGCTTGCCCTTTTTTCTTCCTTCCCCTTATGCTTTATTTTCTGTCTCCCATCATGACCTCTGTATGCCAGCTACAGCTGCCACCAAGTCTCTACAGGGTTCCTCACAGGCTGTGATGCTCTTCTCCCAACTGCTGCACTAAAACTGTCCAGGTCTAAGTTTCCTTGGGATAACAGTAACATGACAATCCAGACACACCTCAATTACGAGGAGGGCTGGTTGGGAGAAAGAAGAAAAGCTCTTTCTCCTGCCAAATGTTTTGCCATTCCATTAGAAGACAGGGGTTTTATACAGAACAATCTGCTTTCAGGTATTTTGACAAAACACTGTAATTCTATATAGAAAGCAAATATTTGCATAGAAATTTTGTATAAATGAGAACCCAGTCTTCCCTTAAAAGGTGGTGTTAACAGCCCCCAAGTCTGCGATGGAAAGTTAGAAGTTGGACAGGGCAACTGCAATGGCTAGGAAAAGGAGAGAATACAATAACATCACTGGGTGGAGAGCTCACCAGGCCTGGATATGCATTCCATTTTGGATGGACGTTTCAAGACTGGTTCAAACATTATTGCTGCCTTCCACATGGTCTAGAGAGAGAGAGAGAGACTGATCTCCTCAGAAACTGTGCTTTCCTGTGAATGCTGATGACTAAGGTGCTAAGGCAGGGAAAAGGAATGCCCCTCTTCCCAAAATCACCCAGTGAGCAGTACTTTATTCCACAGGGGATACTCCTCATTCTGCCACTGGTGCTCACTATAAGAGCTGGGTTCCATGGGCCAACATACAGAGTATGGTGAGCCAAAAGTGAAAGGAGTTACTGCTTCATGTTTATTGTTTTGTAACTGGTATTCAGTGCCAAAGCATTTATAAAAGCCAGTTAAGACTTACCAAATCTTAGCCCAAAATGTATAAAACTCCTGTGGTTTGCTGCTTATAAAATGTGGAAAAGATAAAAAATTCTAGATGGATGACAATATTTGCCTATGAAGACTGAAGTATTGCATAATTGCTGCTCTGACTGTAAGAGCAGAACAGCAGAACAGAGATGGTTATGTTTACAGCTCAGTGAAGAGGTCAAAAATAGGCATTTTTCTTTAGATTTCCTTTTGAAGGATATTTTTGGAAGAAAAAGAGCTCAATTTTCAGCAGAGAATTTCAGTTTGCATTTAGACACCCCCATACTTATTTTTCTCTCCACTGAAAACCAATTGGTTATTATTGACCTGTTAAACCAAACAACATGGCTTTTCAGCAATCTGTACACAGTACAGAACCATTAGTGTTCCTGAAAAGGCTTCTGTTTTTTAGTGTACACATCTCCTCTTAAGTGCATTAGAACTATTGCATAGTTTCAAAGTCTTCAAAATACAGTGGTAATCAGAATGCTTACATGTACATAAATAATAGCATATCTTAAAAATTTAATTAAAAATACACAGTATAGTAAAGGCTATGGAAAATCACTTCCATCATAGATGACAGGTCGCTCAACAGCCAAGTGATAAAACACTCTTTTTGAGATAAACCTGTCAAGGAAAAAAGAGAGCAAAAAAATCATGTTAGCTGAAGCCAACAAAAGAGGAAGCCTTCAAAGTGTATTCAATCCTTCAGTCTATACTTGGTCAAAAAGATCATTGTTGTCAAAAATAAGTATGCCTGTGCAAGAGCCATCAGGTTTGGTGTTAATAAGATGACAATCCTGACAAAACTGTCTTGGAATGAGTAACAAATGACTTGCTTACTTCTGTTAACCCTCCCACAGGTTCAGAAAGAAGAATGGAATTCTGCTGTGGGGGTAGGGGGGAAAAATACCGAACAAGAATCAAAATTCAGTCTGAAGGGTCTCTGGGCAAGTGAGGAAAAATTTCTTATACTTACTTTTCAATGGCAAAATAATGGTACATCTGATCAGTTCCACAGTCTGTAAAACCAAGCTTATTTCACCTTTTACACCTGACTAGGACCTACCTAGAGAATGTATTGTCAAATATCAGCGTGTAGATTCCAGAGTTTCTGACTTTCACCTGTCCTCTGATAGTTTCCTTGTGAGAGTTGCAGCGAGTCATAGGGATAAGAACCTGGAATTCAATACAAATCAAAATGAAGTTTGCTATTTGTCCTATAAATTGACATTTTCTTTCAGAAAACCTTGATTTCAGCCACCTTGAAACTCCCAAAGTGCATATATGCCTGCAAAACGAATTACTTTAACGGATTAGCATTAAAAACTCACCTAAACTAAAATCTCACAGTGAGATATCTCTTTTCCTTTGGTTATATCTTTACAGCACTAACATATGGCTATTCATCTCTGCTTTAGAGATAAAATCAAATCCTGAACTTTTAAATGTTAATCTAAGAAACTTTAGTAACATTGGCAAGTGCTACATTAAATCCACATATATTTAGCTAAATCTTGCTCTTCGATAACTTTTAATATATGCTTTTGTATTCCCTGTGTTACAAAATAAGCTTTTCCAGCAAATCTTAATTGTTTCTCTGAGCCTCCAGCAAAAGTGTGTGTATATGTGGTTCTGTGTGTAAAGCCCTAGCACAGCTGTCAGAAGAGCAGCTGACATAGATCAAGGATGACCCTATAAAACACAACGTTTTACCAAAGAAACATATCAAGACAAAAGCAGCATTCACACTTCATTCAGCCATCAGATTAGGAAAAAGAGTTATTTTACATGGAGTTAGTAACCGTGCAGTGAATTAACACATACTATATAAATGTCTTATTCCTCCAGTAAATCACAGCCAGAGTTCACCCTACCATGGTGGATTAAACCAACAGCTGCCTTGTCTTCAGTAAAACTTTGCAATAGTTCATTTAATCCAAAATCCTCATGAAATATGGACAGTGAATATATAAACAGGCACCTTGGGCACTGGCAACATTTTGCACCCCATCAAGGCACTTAAGTACATGCTTCATTGTAAGGAATGTAGGCAAACCAAGCAATTTATCTGTTTCCCTGTGGGTTCTGCTCAAGAGCCTGGCAAAATCAGCTTTGAAGAGTTTACAAACTAAGTGAAACTCAGAAAAAAACAATTTTACAGTCTTGGACTTTTATTTTTGCTTAATAATAGTGGGTGGATTTCAGATGCAACCAATAGAAGCTAAGCACTTTTCAACTCAACTTTTGCAGGCAACATTAAATAATTAAAGATGTAGCTTGGCCTTTAGCAGAACTGCAGCTTAACTGGAGAAACAAATCCTTAATGCAGTAGCAACTGGCATTCTGGTGAAGATCTCCTAGCAATACTTATCAATTCCTGTATGCTGGATGAGTGTAGAGTACTACAATCTCTAAGGTAGTGAGGAAACAAGGGCCTTACTTTGCACTGATCCAGAGGCGTATCTTCGGATTCTTGGTAGACAACACTGAAGGAAATGCTTTTGGGGTCTGATGAGAAGATCCAGCTAATTGTTAGTCCCATCTCTGTAACAGTGATGGGGATGATACTGTAGGTGCTGGATTTAATGAACAGCTCTCTGTTGCTTTCTCCAAAATTCATGATCTCTTCCACCGTAAGGGGTAATTTGATCCTGTGAGGGAGAAAAATACAATTATTTGAAGATATCCAATTCACTTACTCAGACAAAACCACTAATAATTTTTTTTTTTATTTTCCATCTATTTCAGGTAGTCTCCACAGCATATTTGGGACAGGTCCACAAGATGAATGAAAATTCAGCCTTGGATGAAGACAAAAACTACAAAAAAGCTGACTAATATTAAGAACCTTCACTATTCTGGCAAACGTGGATTCTGTTCACTTATTTATTTCATTTCAACTAAAGAAAAACAGTGCTGGAATAAAGCTTTTTAGAGTCATTATGATAAAAAAGGCATGCTGCCCTCTACTGTTCTTTTTAAACAAAAAACAAGTTACCTAGTTAATTCACTTTTCTAGGTGAATATAAAAATTTGTACAGAAAATAGCAGGGATCAGGAGTACAGAGGGGATGGGTGAATGGAATGTGAACAGCAGCTGTGTCTAGATCCTCCAAAGCACTTAATGCTACATCTTGGTCTGTTTTACCCAACCAAGCTGCAAAAAAAGCTGACTCAAAATACTTCCAGTTAAAAAGAAAGTTCTTAGCAACTAAATGATGCTGAGTCCTACAGCATTTTATGAGCTGACTTCATTCTGGTATCTATTTCAGACTGCAAATACTGAGTCCCTTAAGCAGGAGAGTGCTGCTTACTTTCTTCAGGAGAATCCTGTAAGTTATAAGAGCTGTGGATCTCACCTGCATCACCCTCATTATTCAATTCTAATCTAGAACTAATCTAATCTGTCACACTTTAGGCCAAAAAAATTGTTTGCAAATCAATGAGATCAGAGTAAACCACAGCCTTATGGTGTCTCAGGTGATCTTTGATTTTAATAAACTAACCATTATTCTTGGTTTTGCCTCACAGCCCAGCTACAATTTTAGTTACTACTTCATTTACCTGAATCTCTGAACAGCAACAACAGGGTTGAAACATGAACTAATTTATCTCCTTGCAGTCAAAAGTTTAAAGCCTTTCCCATAAGTAAGGCAAAATTTCAAAGCTAGGCTTAAGGGGACAGTGAGCAAAGGTGTATTTTTGTAAGTCATCTGCATTTTCATATATTGGATTTCTTTCTGGGCTGTGCAAGTGACATGCTCTATCAATAACTGCATGTAACTTAATTTCAGAGCAGGACACAAGCAGAGAACTGTGCACACACAGGACACACAGAGCCTGAGCTGAGGCTTAGATGAACATTTTATGCTATGGCATTTATCAGCCAGAGCAGGCAGGACAGATTCTGGGAAGCCACCAGTAAACAAGAGATACATAATCCAAAAGGCCATGAATTCCTGTTGACAGCAACTCGTGCAATAGAAATGGGAAATGTTTTCTTATGTGATGTAGACCTACATGTTTCCTTCTTGTTCCCCAGTTGCACTGGTTTTCTAGGACTGAAGTGAGAGGACCTGGCTCATTGCTGCTGCTCTGTGTGGTTGAGTTACACCCTCTCGTCCTCCTCAGAACACATTCTACTGTGGGACACAAGTGATCAGCTCTTCCAAGAACATGCAACTCTTGTGCTTACATAGCTGGTATCTGAGCTCAGCCTTTATGCTTTCACCTATAGCAATGAAACTGTTCTGCTTACATGATTTCTCCTGACTTCAACAAGCATATCTCAGCATCTTGAGCAACTTGCCACTCTTCGGATTCATCAACGGTTGAAGAATTACACGTGCTGTTTCTAGAACAAGGAGAAGAAGGAAAATCATGATTCTCTGAGTAGTATGTGGTCGAATACCATCTGCATGCTGATGCCTTCCTAAAATAGAAATGTTTTGATAGTCCTGATACCAAATTTTAGGATTCTTATTTTGCACATTCAAGTGACAAAAAAGGGCAAAACTGCAGCCCCATTCTGCTTACCACTGTGCACAAATGTAAAACTGTTCCTATCCTGGTTTCATGAGCTGAGAGGAATACGTATATACATTCAGAACATCTCTTCTGCAATCATAAAATAAATTGCTTATTCAGATGCTGACAGGTTTTAAAAATTCTCTGGCAGGTAGGAACTTGATGGAGGGCAGACATGAGCAAAACAACCTCCCTTAAACAAAGCTTGCAAAAGGACAAGACATCTCCCAGGATTTGATCTGGGAGGTGTTTTAGAGATAGTATCCAGTTCCTTCCTCTGACAATTGTACAAGAACATATTTTGTTGCTGTGGAACTGGTACCATGTGTCTTCTTTTCATACAAGAAATCCTGTATGATTCGAACACAAATACACCAAAGACGCCTTTACAAGATGACAAAGCAGGATGTTTCCTCCACACCATAATGTGTCCCAGACAGCAGTGAAGCAGATGGAAGAATCTGCTATGCACTCCTTACTTCAAAAAAGGTTTATGCTCTGGGTGAACTCTGGAATAACACTAGTTATGAATTACAGGTCTGCACACAGAGAGAAGGATGAGTTTGAGAGCCAGGAAATAAATTCTGATAGTTTCCAAGTAAGTCAGATTTTCTCTAACTGACTCTTGTTTTGCTTCTCTGTATTTCAGCAGGTTGGTAAGCTGTCATTCCCAGAAAAAGTACCAAGAATTCTTATTTACAGGGAACCTGGTTGGTTCATTTTAAAAACCAGTGGAATCTAATAAAATGTAATACCATATGTGCGTCTGAACCATCAAGTGCAATAATGCCCCAAAAGGCATCCACTTGCTACAGACCAATTCTCAAAAGCAATGCAGAGTTTAGCATTTTCTTTTAAATCCACTGGAACATTGCTCTGCAAGCAGCACTGTGGAGTGGAAGAGAAGGAGAAAATATCTCCTTCAGGTGGTCATGAGCAGGATCTGAATATAATGTGTCAGCATATGCAATCATGTTGAATCTTAGTGTAGCGACACTACTCGTTGGAAACAGGAAGAATTTACTGCTGTAAGTGCAAATTAAACTGCACCCACTGTCTACACATTTCATCAGCTGTTTTCTGCAGAATTCATGTTCTGACATTCCTGTTCTCTTATTCCTGCATCCTCTTGGGTAACTCTTGACTTCTTCAGAGTCATGCCATTACTGTTAATATCCTAAATAGACAGTTGGTATGTTCACAGGAGACTCAAAGCTGCAATTAAATGCCAAAACCTGAGCTGTAACCAGACACTAGGAATGTAGGAATTAAATACTTACTATGGGTTGGTCCATAAAAGTTAGTACAACATCTATGCAAATACTTACCAATACAAATAATTTCATGGTTAACTACCTCTATAAAACTAGATTAAAAAAATTATTCTGAAAAAAAACCCCAAACAAACTGGAAAATTAAACTATAGCTTGTAAACCGATACATATATTTTTTGCACAGTGGGAACAGCAACAGACTTTGTGCTGTGATTCCCATCAGTCTCCCATTCCACCAGGTTAGCTACACAGCTTTAATTTCACAGCCTTGAATTCATGCAGACGAAGACAACTACACAACTACATGCTTCCTAGAAGTGTCCAACTCCATGATTTACCATACAAAGTCATTAGAATTCTTTATTTAATCCATTAATTTCACCATTCATTTGGAACCTTGAAATGTAAATTAAATCCCAATATCAATATGTTCCATGTTCTCCTCTAACACATGATTTTCCTTATTCCTGCTGCTGCAACCCAGCACATGATTAGGTGGTTAGCTTGCCACTTGACTGCTCCAACTAATACATTGATCACACATCTAAGGCTAAGGGAATGCTAAATCTCCTATTTGTGTATTAAACCAAAGTGCCTTATAATCACAAAAAAAAATCCTCCTTCTCTTTACGATATCCCACTGAGTCTAACAGTCTAAACTGAGGTCTGGTAGCCCATAATGTACGAAACAGTCTCATGATTTAACTGGAGCATTTTTCTCCTGACAGGAGAAATTTATTCTTGCATGACCCATTTGCCCTTTGTGTCAGCATTAAAGATGTTCCTGCAGCTTGCCAGGTCCCCAGATTAGGAATATGCACCCTCTAGTGTATTTATTTAAACATTCTGGATTGTTTTCCTTCTTTTTCTTTTTAAAAGTGAAATGAAGTGGGACTAAAGAGCAGGAAGAACTGAAGCATGGAAAAGACACTCTAGCAATAAGAGAACAGCTCTGATTCAGCAAATCCTCAAGACACATATTGTTGGAAGCTGATAGAGCATTCTGAAGAATTATTACTTCTTGCTTGTCCTGTTCTTATGCACTTCCTCAGGTACCTGCTGTTGGTCACTGTCCCTCAGGTGGATGGTCTAATCCAGTGTGCCTGTTCTTATACATGGAAAGCATTTCTTAAAATTATACTAAAAATACTGTGGCCAACATCATAAATGGCATTGGGAGTTAGAAGTAAGAAGTTCCTTTCAGAATTAAAGCCTGAAGAAAGCTGGTTCAACTCTGGACTCAGCAATTTTCCATTTTTGTAAACACCTGAGCTCTGACAGCTACATGTCTGAGGTGTCAGCTTCATGTGGCTGAGCAGTGAAGTCCCAGAAGCCATCTGCCTGTCAGCAGTGCAATGATTTCTGGAGAGAACTTCTGTCATCCAGGTGAGAATCTTACCGAATTGTGGGAAAGCCAGAAACCTGAAACGGAGACTGGAGGCTGTACAGAGCCCCTAACAGCTGCTTAGCCCAGCAAACACATCTGAAAATGCAAAGAAACAATCAAAGGCATTATGCTGAAGTGCACCCATGATTCCCTGGGCCTGCTGTTATCTGGCAGGTCAGACCCACCCCAGACACCCTAACTTAGTTATTAGCCTTTCTATCCAACCCAACAAAGAGCAGGAAAAAAAGGAAGAGGACAGTAAAGGATCAGAAGAAAGGATGCCACAGACAGCCCTTGACATGGGCAAGAAAAGAGGCATGATTTGGGATGGAGCATGGGGGATACAGAGCTCACTGAGTTTTTAACAGGGAGCTAGACAGTGTCTTGCATGAAGGTGTATGGGTGGGAAAGCGATGGAAGTGTTAAGGGCAAAGGGCAAACCCTGGCATATGCTGAGATGGGAAAGCATCACACAGACAATAAATGAAAAAGAATGGATGGACATGACTATCCATCACTGTGTACTATGGGTGACCGGCTTAGTGGTATATGGGAAATCCCAGCTATTTCTCAAAAAAAAAAAAAAAAGAAAAGAAAAGAAAAAAAAGAAAAGAAAAGAAAAAAAAGTATGATTTACCTATACCCTACAGTTTTCATCCTGTATGAAACAAGGAAAAAAACGCAAAACTCCAAAAGGAGTCCCCTCCCTTAAAACTGGTCACACACTATCTGCAAGACCAGAGGCAACTCAGAGAAAGCAAGCTAGGGAAACAATCATGACAAAGGGGTATTTCTTTGCACCAGGGGACAACATGCAAAATCGTCTCTTTCTTTCTTTTTTTTTTTTTTTTTGGTACTGTGATGGGGAAGAGGTTTGGCAAGGGCTCCGAGATGAAAACATCATTTGCAAAACGTTCAGAATAAGCACTTAGGGATCATCAGGGTGCTTTTAAGTCCCCTTCCCAGCAGGAGGCAGCAAACAGATGACTGTAGAAATCAACACTAGAAATACCGACAAGCTGCTGCCCATATACCCCAAATACTGCAGTCTGTAGGTCACCAAGGTTACAGCCACTTCTGTGGGTAACACTAGGTTAGATACCTTTGAATTTTCTCTTTGCACAATTCTTTAGAGGCTACTACAGGGAAATTGAGGCAGAATTATAGGAGATGTAGGGCAGAAGCAGTTTCTGGCTTGGGTTTACACCAGTATCCATCAGGCGCCCCAGGTCCTTTCAGCAGAACTGCTGCCCAGCCCTTCCTGCCCAGTCTGTACCTCCACAGAGGCTGCTCCATCCCAGAGTCTGCAGGTTCCCTCCAGCCCAGGGTGGCTTCTGCACACAGGGTCCTTCACAACTACACAATCAAATGTTCTTCAGACTGACCCACCAGGAGTAACAGCTATTTCCTCAGCCTACTCCCCGAGATAAACTCACAGAACCAATATGTTACCACACATCTTAGCCACTGCTGTATCACCCTCACACCCTATTCTGCACCTGAAACTAACTTACAAAAGCAGGTGGTTGTCAGAACCGATTGCTCCTCTTCTTGACAGAAACAGTTTGTGAATATTTAGCACCTTGCTCCAAGTTTGTTTCTCAGAGGCAGAGAAATTGCTATCACATGCAATGAAGCACAAGAGAGAACTCAATTTTAAGGAGCATTACACAGCCTTACATTTCTTGTGTCAGTAGTCCTCTTTCAGTAAATGATGCTGCAGAAATAAGACAAATTTGGTGCTGTTTTTCTTTATACACATTTGCAGGTACAAAACTCAAGTACTCAGAGGTACAAGCATACTGCTTTACAAGTCAGAGTCCCAGAAGCACCCCAGCTATGGTACCACAGGCTGCTGCAAACACCTACCTGCAGGGTTAGTTTCTCTGAATACTGTTTTTCTGTCTTGCAGAATCAAGAGACACTCAAACAGCTGTACATTAGAACTCACCAGGTGAGGCCTTTCAGCCTGTCTTAAGGATTCAGAGGTGAATTCTGCTAATCTTATGCTGAGTAATATCTTGTAGTAGGATTAATCTCACAGAAACACATTTTTTTTGTAGCTCAAGAAAAAGGGCATTTAGCTTTTGGGCTAAATCTTTAAAAAGCCCATAAGCCTATCTCACAAAAGACTTAATTTACCAGGTAAACACCTTGCAAAGATGGTCATTAGTGTTAGGGCTGCTACTTTTATGTACTGGCTTGACTGCAGGGCTGTTAAGCCTCTCCTTAACTTGGAAAACTAACACTGCAAAAGCTCTCGAGAGGGAGCGTGAAGGGACTGACAGAGAATTGGTCAATCCTCCCTCTGAGAGTAATACAAATGTAGTACATTCATGAAACTTCTCCAGGTTTCCAGAAAGTGACTTGAGATGGGGAAAGGATGTGACTAACATTTAAAAAACAAGATGAGGCTGAACTGAACCATAAATTCCAAAGTACCCACTGAGACTCAAACTCTGCCTCTTGGGACATGTCCAACCCAAGCTCGGATGCTCAGAGTCTGCAACCTGAGCCTAAATGCTAGATTTGGCAAAACTAATTCTATTTCTTTCATGGCTTTCCCCAGAAACCCTCAATCCATACACGAAATCAAAAACTTAATCCTTATATACCATTTTCAGAAGCCTCTTTGTAATTGTCTTTTGAGTATGCTTTTGAGTCCCCATCAATATAAATCTGGTAACAGATGATGTATTCAAATACACCAGCTGTTGTGTTTGGATCCTGACTGTCAAGACAATCCTCTTCAGCAAATAAATAGATTTGTGTTTGTCTGTCATGGATGCTTTACTACAAGTCTTATCTGTTAGCACTAGGATTTTGTCTGTCTCCTGGATGCCTTAGGATTTAATTATTTGCTGAGAAAAAAAAAAAATTCTCAGTGTCTCCTTCTAGGCTGCCTTTAAAGTGAAGGCAACATGGCCTTCATGTTAACTACAGATACTGCTAATTTTTATTATAACTTCTCCATCACTGATCCCAATGGAAACAGAAATGAGAGTTTTCATATTTATGAAGTCTTCCTGCCCTGTATGTGTTCAGTTATCTTCATCCTTGGCCTAGCAGGAAATGCACTGGTCTTTGTCATACTAGTTTTCTACCTGAAACTTAAGATGCTGACAGAAAAACTCTTGCTGAACTTGGCTATAGCTGACTGGGTTTTCCGTTGGATGCTGCCTCTCTTGGCACACTCTACTGCTCAGGAGTGGACTTTAGGCACTGTGGCACATCATATTATACGGGGCTTGTATACACTCCAATGTTAACTCTAATGTCTATCACCTTTGACCAGCTTGTTGCTGTTACTTTTGCCACCAAGGCACATGTGTCAAACCAAATGAATGACATGGAGTAAATTAGTCTCTATCTGGGTGATTTCATCAGCATTTGTTGCACCACGCTTTGTTTTTAGCGAGATGTTTAGTTTTGATGAGGCTGTATGTCAGGAAAAATACCCAAACCATTGCACAGAACTTGCACTTGAAGTGATCTGAATGACCCTTGTTTATTTTATTCCTGCACTAGCCACGATCATCTGCTACTCACTAATCCTTACTACACAATCTCTTTTCTCTACCACAGTGTAATATCCTTAAAACCAAAACTAGGAAAGAATGTGCTGTGATTTCATGTATAAAGATGCTATCTCAACACACAACTGCAATGCAGGGTTTGCCAGCAGAAGGTGTCAAGAGGTGCTCCTGTCCTTGTTCTTTTCCTGGCTGATTCTGCACTGAGCAAGGAATGCTTCGGACCACATTCAGTTCCCCCTTTTGGCTACACCACACTCTGCCTGGCCACATGAGATGTAATTAGGTCAGCAAAGAGCATTATGAGTCATTAAGAAAAAAAACCAAAAAAGAATCCAAACCAAAGCAACCACACTGCAGACAGGCTGAGATGCTCTTTCTACCACTACCAAGGTGTAAATAAGCTCTTTGTTCCTGCACCAGGGTAGTAGCAAGTTTGGGTTTGTTTTTTTTTTCCACTCCTCTGCTATCTATGATCTTGATTTTGCTTCTGCAACATTTATTGCAGGCATGTTATACCTACAACACGTAAAAAGGGAAACACACTTTATCCTGAGGCCCTTTGTTTTAGAACACAAGCTGCAAATGTGATTGCTTTCGAAATAGTTTAAAAACATAGCACTTCAAAAGAAAACCCATAAGCCTTGAAATAGCAGGATGTACCACAATTGCACAATTAATCTCAGCTTTTCACATTTAAGATTTTGATCAGGTTTCTCCAAACACACATAAAAGATCTGAAAGGATGAAGCAACTGCTGCTTAAGCCTAACCTTTAGGAAAGAGCTGCTTCAAAGTCAGCCAGAGTTATGCTGGTATATCATCTCTCTTATCTTGCCACACACCTCTGCAGTTCATAACCAAGGTGAGTTTTAATTGATTCTCAACCGACCTGTAGCAATAAAGGCAGTTTCTCAAAATTTGCTGTTATGAAACAATTTTGTTGTAATTGTTTCATGTCACTTCAAGGAAAGAACTACAGTGGCAAGGCTAAGTGAAGAGAACAAGTGAAAAACAGATTAACAGTACAGTAGGCACCAAAAGGGGGACAATCCTTTAAGATAATTCACTGTTTTGAGGACCAACTGGCATTTTCAGTGCAACAAGGACACACATAGAATGAGTACGGTCAATATGCAAATCTCTGCTATCAGCCAGAGTAAGTTCATAAGAAACTATATCAATAGAACATCTCAGTTGCAGATCTTCTATTTGGATAGCAAGCCTCCCTTCTCCTTCATCTCTTGGCTGTTCATCTCCCTCATTTTTAGAACCTCACCATACAGTTCAAATCTCTGGCAGAAACCAAATAGTCTGGATTATTTTCAGCAGATCTCAATAAAGAAGTCTAGCCTGAAAACTTACTTATTTGTATGCATTTGTCAGACCTGCATCTGGCAAGCACCATCTTGGACCCTTTGTGTGTTCCCTAGGCACAATATCAAAGCAAATTCAACTCCAAATATTCAATTTCATTGAAAGATAACACTGTTGGAATGCCAGTGGAAACTATGTGAAGTTTCCATATAGAAATCAGGCCACATTTAGCTGGACACTTTAGAAAGAAAAAAAAAATAAAGATCATAGGTCTACATGAAATTCAAGGTGGTCAGTCCAGTAGAGCCAAGAAATCTGTAACAATGAAACCAGTAGCTCAGAAAGTCACTGAACTGCAGATCCTTGAAATGTGGGAGAAAATGCAGTGGAAAATTTTCAGTACATCTCTCATGTGCTGCTGTCAATAACAGGACAGAGGGTTGGCAGAACCTTTGCTTGTACTCAATACAGTGGCTCTGGTACATTTACTCTCAAACAACCTAAGTATTTCATGCTGCATTATCTGTTTGTGTGCTAAGTGACACTCAAGCCTTGGGTACACATCTACTCCTCACCACAGAAACAAGTGAGAAAACTGGTGTGTTGTTACAATCAGCACTCTGCCCTGCTATTTTTCTTCAACATGTACCACAGGCACCACACCAGTATCTGACTCATGTATCAATTTCTAGATCTCTCCCATAACACAAAAAGCCACAATCAACATGAGATGCTCAAGTCATCTGCAATCCAAGAAGGCTGTTCTCCTCTCCAGTGCTCAGGTTAATGAGACCTTCCAAACGTTACTGGTATCATGGGAAAGGGCAGGTGTTGTTTGTGTTCTCTGCAAAGAATGTCTCAAGGTCAATGTACGACTATAGTAGGACTCTCCCACCGACTCATAAAACTGATAACAAAAAGCAACAGAGGATAAAGTACTATTTCCTGCCTCTCCTGCCTATAATCCAACAACAAGGGAAGGTGAACAAGCTTTAAAAGTTTACATGGTGCAAGTAAGTTGTTCCATGGGTACTCTTCAAGAACAGTATTCCCTTGTTAGCAGCAATCTTTCTTTCCAGCCTGAATACTTTGTCAGACAAGATGAATCTAGACCAATCTCAAATTGAAACAAATGGTGACCCAGACTTTTTTCTTTTCTCCTGGTTGTTTTCTCCAGAGCTAACTCACCTGTAATATACCTGCTGCAGATAGCATGAATTAAAAGAAGTAGTACATTTCACTTTTTTCTTTATAAAAAAACAAACAAAAATTCCCCACCACAAATTATCCTTTTGAAAAACAAAGGCAATACTAAATTCATAAGGGAACTGTGAAGCTCAGCTCGTTCATGTCTGCCCAGCACATCATAAGCAGGAATACACTGTCAGTGTTAACAGTGTACAAAGTAGGCAAAATACATATAAGAAGAAGAAACAAATATATAGAATTTAGAAAAGGTTTTTTACCAAATAAACAAGTCAGTACTGTCTGCTTCAACCCAAACTGCAAGTCACTGTGGTTTGTACCGGAAACAGGTCTGCTGAGTGCAAGAGAGTCTAGGTTTGCTTTCTCAGCAGCAGACTATTTACTCTGTGACTATTTTCAGTTCAGCATTTAGATACGTCTTTTTTCTTCTGCTCAGAAGCGAAGCAAGTACATAATTTGGGTGAAATTGCTCTTTTTGTTTTTTCTTCTCAAAAGACAATATATTTTACAGAACAGAATTTTTGTAAAACTTTTGAAAATATCTGAACAATAGTAAAACAATATATTGCTTAAAAATGGATCCACATTAAACCATAATACTACAACGTAATTTGCAATCCAAGTATATGGATTTTCAGATGGCTTTAGATCCTTTTCATTGGGAATTTATGTAGAAATAGATGTAAAAAAATTACTGAGATCTGCACTCACTCTCATTTCTTAAGAAAAAAAGAACAAACTAGTGCCAGATGTGGTTACACAATTGTTCTTTTTCCTTTCTCTCAGCTGTCTTCTTTAAGGTAGTAAGGAATCCTATGGACACAGACAGGTTATTTCACATTTAGTTCAACGAAGCCTGTCATACAACATGCCCATCTTTCCTTAGCTTTTAGAACCTCCTTGTTCTGCTGATATTAAGTAATGGTGAGTCTGGCAGTATCGTTTAGCTCTTAGTATAAGTCGTGACCAGTGATAAAGCATGGCCAGTGTGCTGACTTTAGTGGTAACAGCTGGCCTGATGACAGCACAGAGCTGGGACTACCCCCGTGTGCTGTGGTGAAGCAGGTGGAGGGAGAGGATGGAGTGGTTTAGATTTACTAGATTGAGCACTGACTGTGCAAATAGACCAAAATTATCTTGTGTTGGTCTACTGAACATGTGGCCTGCAAACAGAAGTCACTTCTCTTTATGCAGAGGTTGACTACTCTCACTCAATGGGGAAAAAAAAAGAACATTCTAAAGAAAATCCCAGAGTCCCCTCTTTGAGAAGCAATGTTTACTCACAGATCTGTCACACTTTGATCCAGAGAGTCTCTTTCCATCTGACTTTCATTGTGGAGAGAGTCTGATTCCTGTACTTGGCACAGCTCCTCATCAGTGATTATATCAAATGCTGCATCATCTGGTGGTTTAGAGGCTTCACCTGCAATGGTGCCAAAAAAAATATGAGAAGAAACATTAACAATATTAGCTGGTTATCTGGCAAATAAACAGAACCTTTAAGAGGGAAGCCTGGGCCATTTCTCTACATTTACAGAAGCGCTAGGTAACTATTAGAACTAATGGAAAATCTTGGGCTGACTGACACTCATTTAATATACATGCACATTTCTGTCAGTACTAATAAAATTCAAAGATAGTATCAGTCCCATCCTGAAAACACTCCATGACCTCCTGCAGGTGCTTGGAGCAGGAGGTGACCACATGGCTTCTTGGAGACTGTCAAAGACCCCTCCTTATTTCTCCACAGCAGGCAAACAATAAACTAACCAAAAGCCCTCTCAGATGGTGAGGCAGGCGATTCCAATGAAGCTGGTGATCCTTCCTGATTGGCACTGGATCCAGAGTCATCTGCACTGTCCACAATGACTCTAGGCTTATTAAAGCAAGCTCTGCAGCAACGCTCCTTTTTTCCACCAGGTTTTGTCACCATGTAGTTGTTGCAGCAGTAGTAGCAGAAAATTCGACCACACATTCTAGAAATGATTCAAAACCAAAGGTGTTAGAGAAGTACCACATACAGCTGGAACATGTCTACGTGACACAGTCTGGGGCTCTGTCATAATGGTCTTGTTTTCTGCAAAAGCATGAAAGCTACACCCTTTGGGAGAACTCATGACCACTGTGCTCCTTTCTGAAGTGAAGCAAGTCTTCTTGACAAGCACAGCCCAGAAATTCACATTCACACTTTGCTACCTTAATAAACAAGGAATACGGAAAAAACTAAAAATACTTAAAAATATATACATCTAAATATAAAGACATAAGACAATCAAATGCCCACAAATATACAATACAAATAAATAGTATTTACATTAAGTACATGGGAAGGAAGTGTACTTAATATTAAACAGAAAAAATCTCATAGACAGGTAAAACAAAATTTGATTTGATTGTAAGAACACATCTATATTTCTCTGCTTTGCAATGATCCCTCTCCCCTTTAGGAAAGAAAAAACAGTATTGGACACATACATTTACATTCATCCTTCCTGCCCTCTTCACTCTGAGTCTCTCGGTATTAAACCTGTCAACTACTTTTTAATGAGCATGTTGAGATTTTCATGAAGAAAAGCACCCAGCAGGGATGACTGCGACTCATAAAATTTTAATGGGTTTGTTTTTCATAATCATTTAAATCATTACTGGGTGAAGACACAAGCAGCTTTCAGAGACCTTAGAAGAAATGAGTAATTTGGAAGTTGTTACCCAAAATGACTTCACCATTCACTAATCCCTATAGAATGTTGTTTACATTCATGTGAAATGGAACAGTTCCAGTGCCTCCTTGCTTACATGACGAATCAGGTCATGAGGATAAGGAATAGTAAAGAGCCAAACCAAACATATCACTAGGACCCTGAAATGTATCCATTTAAATACATTTTCATAAATCTAGATTGGATAACTAATATTAACTGTAGGGGAAATAATTTAATATCTACTTTAAAAAAAAATTACTTTGCAATAGTTAATTTTCTCTGAACATACCCAGTGTAAGTAAACAAATTTATAATTGCACAGCATGTTGAAATTTGTTCTGGAATACTTCCATCACAGTAGCAGAGCCATCCTAGTGAATATTGTTTAGAGCATGCACAGAGCAGTGCACAGTCCTTTAAAGAAACACACTGTGCAGGGTGTGATTATCTTTGTTTCCAGAAACAAGAAACTAACAGACTCCCCAAGTCAGAGGTGCATCCAGATCTTTGCCTTAATACATGTCAAGGGATCTTTCCATTAATGTCTCTTATCCCTTTGTAAGCTCGTGTGTTTTTTCAGCTTTTATGATGTCATGTATCAACGATTTTGATAACTGCAAACATTAAGAAATACTTCCTCCAAGTAGACAATCATACTGATTTTCACTTCTGAACAGTGCAATAGAGTTCGACAAACTGACCTGCAGTGGTGTCGACGCACCATCCATGAGAACTCTCTCTGGCAGTCCAGACAGTGATTAACTTCTGTGTCCCCCTGCCACCTCTGCTCTGCACTAAGCTTCTGCTGGAACTCCAGAGCATCGGATTTTTGCCACAAAGCGTCCTTATCTCTGCAGTGACACAGTTAAAAGAAAGCAAAGCACATAGAAGTTGTCAGTGCTGGTTTACTGTTAACCAACCTCAACAAAAATGCTGCCGAAAGCTTCACAGTAAAAATTCCTTTGCTCTAAACTTCGGAGGAGTTTTCAGAAATAAAGACAGATCAAAAAACCTACTGAAGCTTCTTCAAATAAAGGGAGAAAAACACACGCCATGCAAAGAACAACATATTTTTTCAAAACAAACAGCAAATTAAGGAGATAATATTGGGTGTTACATTTTTTTGCTATATTATGGAAATGCAAAATTTCAACTGCTAATGAATTTGGCCATTACTTGTATCTTCAATTCGGGAATATAAGCCTGGATGACCTAAGCAGTATCCCTGAACCTCCTAAACAAGGATTTTAATTTCTGCTTGCTGTTTATTTTGATGCCAACCTGATAAGTTCTATCAGACGTTCTTCAAGGAACTGCTTTGTTCTTGTCAGGTCATCCAGTTCAGCAAACAACTTCTGATCACTGCTATCTTTGTCTGCTGCCACCTTGCTGAGCTTCTGAGTGTAATCCAGGATCTTCTCTTTTGCTTCATCAGCTTCTTTTTGGATCCTGATCAAATACAAAGGCAATTATGAATCGTTTTTAGCTCATGTGTATTCAAGTCTTCCCTGTGGGAGGAAAGGCTTGTCCACCCTGATAAACAGGTGGGTTCAGTGAAATTTTTCTCAGTGTGCACATTTTTTAGAGCTAGACAGAATCTTCCCAGTTTTCTGCATCACTGAAAATGCACATAGATCCATTATCTAGTGAACACAGCCAGCAACCAGCAATTTCTCGGATGCCCTGCTTATAGTAAAGCTTATGATGGCTATCACACTGAGAATAAAACAGATTATATCAGCATAAATATATAAAAATACATAGGCTTTGGTTAACCTTTTAGACTCTGTGTGAGCCCACGCCTCATGAAGATTAACTTCTGACTGCCAGATTATCCACACCACACAGACCCATGCTACAGACCTTGAAAACACATCCTGACTTAGATTATTAAAGCTGATATGAAGCCTGACAAAGACATGCAGGATGTGGTTCCATTCAGATAATTCTTACTGATTCCTGAAACTTCATGAAGAGGAGAGAAAAAATAAACTGTCCAAAAGCACAAATTTTCCATTCCTTACAAAAAAAAACCCCCAAAATAAAATAATTTTAAATTCAAAATAAAATTTTTTAAAATTTGTGCTTAACCTATAAGGTAAAAGGAGGTACAAAAATGTCTTTCATGAATTTATGTGGTCAGCTAAATTAACAATACAGTAAAAACTAAACTGTGCATTCATGTGTGCTGGATAATTTCCATATTTCTCATCTGAAGTGTCAATCTGATATTCCTTGTCAGCGCCCATGCACGATTTGTTCTATATAAACCCTGTGACAGATGGTACTTCATGAACCATGGCGATTTTCAATGCGTTTTGATTATTGTCCCCTTGCTTGGCCTAAAATGAACAGCTTGTGTAAAGAACCCAAACCCTCACCTTTCCAAGAGTTCTCTAAGAGATGTCACCTCCTCTTCCTTCTGCAGCCGAGCAGATTCTGATTCAGACAGCTGCTCTCTTGCTTCATCCAGCTTTCTACACAAACTCGTGTTTGCAGCCTAGTGAAATAAATTACAGTATTTCCTTACATATAAAAACAACACTTTACCATGCATAGGACAATTACCAAGACAGCTAACAATGTTTTAAAGGAATCAGTTACAGACAAATGACCAATTAAGATATTATTGTATAAGCAGGCAGTAATTAGTTGTGTACTAGTGACTGATTACTTCTGTCACACTGAATAAGAGATACACTCTATAAAGTAAGACCGTATTAAGCCTGTAATTCTTGTTAGTCCATGTCAGCTGAGCTTTTTCCTCCTTATCAAGGAAAATCTCTCAATGGCAAAAGAATATATTCTGAAAGCTTTTTCATCACTTAAAAGCTTCAAAAGCAAAAAATTAAATAGATAGAAAATGTTGTTTATTAAAACTCAGATGGAATATAATTGAAAATTGAAAACAACCCAACTTCTTTCACAGCTAGCCTCTCCAGAGAAGTCTGCCAAACTTGGACTCCTCAGGCAACACATCTAACCACATCTAAAGGTATGTATTTCTCCTAGCAGGCAAGGAAGGCCGCCTCCAGTAATCTTAACTTTCTTCTTTCTGGATTCCTTACAACTCAGTGTGGCCCTTCTAACTCAACTGTTTAATAAACTTATTGCAAAAATTCTATTTTTTTTCTGGCTGGGTTATTTCTCAGCCACAATAATTCTCTAATTCAGTGCCCTTTGCAGCCTGCAAACAGATGGATCTACAGTTGTGGCTGTGTGGGCATGTAGGGCCTAAGAAAGACACATTTTAAACCTGCACTCCCATTTAAGAAGAGAACACATAGCCAAATAAAAGCTGACAGGCTTTCAAAGCAGGGCAAATCCTAAATGACATTGTGCTTTTCATAATCTCTGCCTTGGTGGCTAACTGTCAGCTGCCCAGTATTTTTTCTGCACCACCTGTATTGATACAAAGGCATGCTCAGTCTCAGAGTGCTCAGAGTCTCAGAGTCATCAGAAATGCTGCTTGCCTTCTCAGTTGTAACACTAATGCCTGCTGACACAAACACCTCTGGTTTTAAATCAGATCAAGCACCTACCTGTAACTCTGTAATCTCTTCCTCCGCAGCATGCTGTTGTCGCTTCTGCTCCTCAAGTTGTTCTCTTACTTTCCCACACTCCTCACTGACAGCCTGGCAGAGAGATTGAGCCAGTAGTTAACAATCCTCCAGCGGCCACCCCTTCACCTACAAAATTCCCAGCTGTGAATTATGAGTGCTCTTATGGCCATGCATGGGATAAAAGCAGCACCACTGTCTCATGAAAGACAGCTAAAAAGACACTCAACCCTTGGAATCAAGCAAACTCCCTTTATGGTGGCACGTTAACTGTATTTTACTGTTACTTTGCATAGGCTATTGTAATTCTCAAGAAAAAGGTCAAACTCATGCAGTGGTGTAAGACCCAAAGCAACCATCAATCTTAGACATTTAATCAGAATGGCAAAGCAAATACAACTAAATCTTCAGCCTTTAGGTGTGCTGTTTCATGCTGACTCATGCTTTTCTGGAAGCAAAACTTTGATCTTCTCAGCTGCCACCTTGAGCAGCTGAAAGCAAAAATACATGAGGGAGTTAAATGCAAAAGCATCTGGTTTCAGTCTAAGTTTCCTTTCATCAAAATCAGTTCTTGGGAGAAGCAGTGTTACAGGTGTGAGGAACAGGTCTTGCAATGTTCCTACCAAAAAAGAAAATAACCACAGCTGTGACCAGAGGGACAGTAGATGCCACCTTCAGTGCCAACATGAGAAATCATCACCCTCTTGAGTACTGACTTGCTTTTCTGTATCACATGGCCTCCCCACTATACATGTCCATAAAACTCTGAAGAGTTGTTTTATCTCAGATAGGCCTAGGTCATGAGCATAGAGATATTTTCAGATTCCCAGGCTAAAGCTAGTTGCATGTTAGTCTCAGAGCATGACCCACACAAACCTTACGATTTCATGCAGTAAATGCTGCAGCAGATGGTAAAGCAGCTCCCTCAGCTATAATAATTACAGTAATTTACCTTGAATTTTGTCTGATAATTTAGAATCTCTGTGCTCATTTGAAATTTTATTGCAGACAGCTCTTCTTGGCTGGTGTCTTGGAAACTCTGTGCCTGTTTCTTTACTGCCTCCAGCTGCAATTGCAGACTTGGGACAGCTGCGGCACACATTTGAGCCTCCTCTAATTTCTCTTGCAGGCTCTTGTTCTCTTCTCTGAGATTAGAGATGTCAAGCTTCAGCTTCTCCTGTTGCTCTGCTGCCTGCTCTTCCAGTTCTTTGACCCTTTCTGTGGCTTGAGCCAACTGCTCTTCTGCATCCACCTTTTCAGAGGTCAAGGCACAAATCTGAATACCAAGTTCAGCCATATCAGTGTTGGTCCTGTGGAGGAGATCTTTATTTTCTTCATTTTCCACTCTAGCATTTTCCAAGTACCGCTTAACCTTAGAGAGCTCTTCCTTTAGGTTCATGAAACTGTTTTCCAGCTCAGCTTTTTGATGGGCTATTACTTCCTGCTCTTTTTTCAGCACTTCTTCCCTTTCTTTACATTGCACCAGTTCTTGCACATGGTTTCTGTTGAGAGACTCACTCTGCTCTTTCAGCTGCTGGACAAGCATCTTCTGCTCACTCAAGACAGTCTCAGTGACTGCCAGCTCACCTCTCATCCTCTCTCTCTCATCAGTGGCCTGCTGAAGCTTGACTCGCAGGTCGAGGACTTCTGCTTGTAGCCTGGACACTTCCCCTCTGTTCACCTCCAACTGCTCTTCACTCATGGTCAGTCTGAAGGCCAGCTCTTTTGCCTCCTTTTCCAGGGACACCGCCTGCTGTAGTTGCTGTTTTTCCACTGATTCCTTTTCTGATGTGAGAGATTCTATAAGTTTTGTCTGATGAAGGCATGTTTTTTCCACACTGAGCTTTTCTGTCTCAAGAGTCTCTGCTTTCTTCCTATATTTTTCAGCTTCTGCTCTTAGCTGCTCACATTGGCTCTCCATGCCCTGCAGTTCTACTTCCTTCTCTGTGAGCTGTGACTGGAGACATTCTTTGCTTTCCTTCAAGGTGTCCAAGCTTTTTTCCATTTGTAAACTATGCTGTTTGGCACTCTTCAGCTGTGCTTCAAGTGAGGCATAAGACTCCTTGGAGGTCTCTTCTCTTTGCTTTAGCTCTTCATATTCTGAGTGCAGAGTCTCCAGCTTCTCCTCCAGAATCTGGCTTTGCCTCCTGGCATTCTGCAAGTCTTCATCCAGCTGTTTGTTCTCATCCCGGAGCTTCTTCTCTTTTTCATCAACTGACACCAGGGCATCATCTATCTCACTCTGAAGTTGTTTCTCAGAGGCTCTCAACCTGGATACGTCAGCTTCTAGGGAAGTTTTAGAGGCTTCCAGATTTTTCAGCTTCTCTTCCATCTTCTTCTTGGACTGCTGCAAATTCTCATTCTCTGCTTTCAGTTTCCTGCTCTCCTCATGCAATTCGCTCACTGCAGAGTTTTGCTGCTCCATCTGCTCCTCCAGCTCCTTGACTTTCTGCCTGAGATGCTCCTTCTCAGACACGAGTTTCTGGTTTTGCTCCTGAAGACTACACACAGTCTGACTCACCTTTGTTAAGCGACCCTCCTGTAGTTCAAGTTGCTCTGCTTGCGACTGGGCTTCCTGCTTCAGTGCTCCTTCCCTCCTACCATACTCCTCCTCAAGTTTCTCTTTTTCCTTCCTGGCTTCCTCAAGACTTTTTTCCAGTGAACCCACCTGAGCCAGCGACCCCATTACCTGGGTCTGAAGCTCAGCCATCTCCTTTCCTTTCAGAGTCAGGGCCTTCTGAAGTGCATCCTTTTCCTTTGCCATGGTCTCCAGGCTCCCATTTAGCTTTTCACTCTCTTCTTTGGAGTTAGCAGTGAGGTGACTGTATTTGGATTCCAGTTCCTTCTGTGCCTGTTCCTTCAGCAGCAGCTCCTCCCTTGCTGCTTTCAGCTGAGAAGCATGTTCATCATTGAGTCTTTGCATATCTGCCTTTTCCTTTTCCATCTCCTGAAGCTTCTCTAACAGTGCCTGAATTTGTAGGGCAGAGTCATACTGGGCTGTGGCTTGCTGTCCCTTTTCGTCCAAGGCAGCATCAACTTTTGCAAGGAGGTTGAGGTTCTTCTGTTCTGTGGAACTCAGCTTGGCTTTGAGATCATCAATGCAAAGATCCTTCACAGCAATCAAAGCCCTAGAGGTCTCCAGCTCCTGATTTGTAATCTGCAATTCTGAGGCACAATCTTCCTTGCTGGTCAACAGCTGCTCCACCTTTGTTGAGTGTTCCTTCTGCTGCTCCACTGCATTCAGTTCCAGTGACTGTAGGCACTTCTGCAGGTCATGGACAGTGCTCTGAGTGGAGTGTGAGACCTCATACTGCTTCTGTAACTCTGTGATCATCTTTGTCAGCCGGGAGTTCTCCTCACTGTAGTTATTGCTCTTCTCCTTTTCCACTTGTACTTGTTCTTTTTGAAGGCTGACAGCTGCCTGGAGCTCCTGGTTTTCAATTTCTAGCTGGTGAATACGATCTTGAAGTTCCCTCTGCCTCAGCTCAGCCTGGTCAAGTTCTAAACGCATCTCTTCATAGCCCTCAAGGTGTTCAGCATTTAGTGAGCTGTTTACGTCAGGGCTGGAAGGAAACTCTTGTGCCTAAATGAAAAGGAAAATCAGAAATTTTAAATAGTATTAAACATGCATTTAAATGGTGTGCTCAAATGAGAGCAAGTTCGGGTTCTTAATCTACAGTGACATTCTGTGTTGCCTTCACAGCACTATAAGATATCAGCTTGTTTGAAATGGAGCTTGTTTTCTCAAAAGATAAATGAAAACATACCTATCTGCAAGTAATCTTCTGAACATATTTTTTTATTTTACAAGATTTGCATATTAAGTTGAAGGAGCTGACAGCCAATTGCCTTTTAATTAAGGATGCTTTTTGCAGTTTAGCATCATAAGACTCATAACCATCATAAAACTACTAAGTTTCCTGGAACCATGACAACCAAAGACCTACCATGACATATAAACATTTATTTGCAATTTGCTTACCTGCAAATAATTGCTCACTAAACTGCTCATGCTGGAACTGCGACTTGGGGGCTTCCATAAATATGCTGAAGATCCAAGCGAGGACAGAGTCCTCCTGTTGATCACAGAGAAACAATATAGAAGGTAAGTCTCAGCACATATATATGTGTCTTTCTACTTGTTTATGGAAGATTTATCTAGTGGTAACTACCATATAAAAAAGGACAGAACTGCACCTGTTGTCTCGGCCAACAACCACTGAATTTGATGAAAAATACGATAAGGATATCGAAGGCATCTATAAAAGATTATGGGGCTGGTAGCTGACACTTCCCACATCCAAAAGAACAAACATAGCCTTGCTCTAGGGAATTGTATTGCTGTGTGGTGGCAGCTCAACCGGATGGTGGCAGCAAAGGGCCCTAGAAAACTCCCATTGATACAAATGGATCTGGACCAGACCCGGGAGCTTTTGTTATCCCTCACTTCTAAGTGGGATCGCCATTGCTGCAAGTGAAGCACACTGCTTGGGTGTGCAGTCACTACATGTCTCACTTCTTGACACAGAGGAAGCTAAGAGGATTTTTTCATGTGCCTGTATAGATGAGAATAGCTTGGGATTTGGGCCTAAACTGCAGTCACTGCAAGTGCTATATTATAGAGCATCAACTCTGATTGCTGGTACTCAGTATAGTGAAGGAGAAACAGGTCAATTTGGTCATGGAATAAATACATGGTAAAGTTTTATATCTGCTCAAATACAAGTATTCCTACCTTCAAAAGCAGAAGCTTTTACAGATTCTTTAGCAAGCAGGTGTTTTATGTCCTTGTTAATAGAAAATAAAAATGTGGCTCCATCTTACCTGGCAAATGATGGCCAAGCTGCATCTAAATCATAGCCTCTTGATGCCAAGTCAAACTGAACATCAGTGAGCTCATAGAGTTGACCCACAATATCAGAACTCATTTTGGAATTCAGAAATGGACTTCTTGCATAGTACCAGTCACTTGAAAACAAGCAAACAAAAAAGAAGTAATTCATTCATAAGCAAAAGAGAAGTTTCTCTTACAAAAGAACACAGCATCATTATTCATTCCACCTCAGAAAAATGACAATACAGTATTCTAAACACAAATGAAAACAATCAGACCCACCACACAATATCCCATCCCTTCAATGTCAATGAAATTAAACAACTTCAATTAATTCCACATAAATATCTTTAGAGGAATCCCTGCAAAAAATATTTTTTTCTCTCATGCTCAGGCAAATCACTGACAATACAAAATATTTGCTACATGCTGGATAATCACACAGTAAACACCTAAAGCACACATTTAATACATCAGAAATGAGGAACAGAAAGCAGCATCCAGAATTAAACACATTGTGAAAATGGCTGGCTTTTTCTTAAAGCCCTAGCAGTGCCCCTCCAACCAAATACAAACTATCTTTGGAGTTTCTTGGTCAGGGGCAAGTTGTTCCTCTGTGTGACCATCCAGAGATATATGCAAATGCTTTCTGGGGCTTTGTGCAACACATCCAAATTAATCCTCTCTCGTGATGAATAGCCCATCAAACCCAAGATCTTCAATACTTATAAATACATCACCTTTGAAACTGACATACAGAAGCATCAGCACAACCTACTCCATACATATTTAGCTGTAATAATTTTCAATCTTTACAAGCCCAAGATAGGTATGAACCAGTGACCCAGGGCAAAAGGTCTATTATCCTTCATATCCTATTACCAGCTCTCTAAGCCAAACATTTGGAAGCATTTCAATTTCTTTCAATAGCTACTAGGTGATGTTGCTTAATCTCACTGAGCAAACACCCACTAGTTAAAACAGTACTTTGCTATTCACCTGGTCACTTTGGTGTTCATAAAACATTGCTGCAAGGTGTCTGCTAGCCTTTGGTGAACCAGGGAGTAACGAAGAAATGCTCTTCCTTTGCCAAGAGAGGTTCGCAGCTGGAAGGGAGAAACCACAAGAAAAGAAAAGTCTAAATACCATTTGTAATCATGTAGAGACATGGCCAGAACAGCCTGCATAGTGACACAATATACTCACAACGAGCCACTGTAAAGGAAGAAGTTGTAAAGGAAACCAGTAAGAACTGCCACTGAGAAACACCTTTTCCTAAGTCTGTCATTGGGTGGAATATTTTCTGAATTTGATGAATTTGTTTCTACAGCTGGCTGTTGTCTACTTTATAATAATATAAAAGGCACCACAGGACCAATGAATCATTTAATGTATTGAGTACCTTAGCACAGACTATGCTAAGAACAATTCACAATATAAGGCAAATCTCAGTGTGCCCAGCAAAGGCAGAAGCAAATGCTTAAGTTACTTAGGATGTATATGGCTACAGCTGGAAGAGCTTTAGGACAGATTTAGTCACAGAACAAAGATGTACACATATACAAATATACATCCCCATGGACACAGAAACCCCAGACAATGCAAAAAGCCCCTCTTAATACTTAGCCGTTAAGTTGATTAAAATCTAATTCTTTCTTCAGACCAAGAGCAGCTGCATGACAAAAATTAATGGAACTTTTTATGAAGACAGCTGTTAAATCAACATAAGGGTGATCACAAACCTCAGCACTGAATTTTGTTATAGCTATTGACTTGGGGAATTGATGTTTTATTTTTACATCTGAACCATTTTCTGTCCTGCAAAATAGTGAAATGCTGTGTTTCATTTCTTCTTACCATCAAAGTCAGTAACCAATTTAGAAATGAAAAAGGAGCATGATGAAAGAATTTCTCACCTAACTGCTCCAATGAAAAAAGCAAATACGTTTATGATTTAAAAGAGAACACGAGACAAATACTAGAGAGGCTGAGGCACAAGTTCATTGGTCACTGTAAACTTTGCTTGAAAAGTTAGAGTGAAAGAAGGCTTAAAGGCCACACAAGCTTTCTCTCCTGATGATCAGCATCCCACTGTGGTGAAGTGAGAGCAACACCTTAAACTCTCATCTTCCATGTTTTTGTTGTTACTGAGCTTCTGCTCTGAAGTAATACAGGTTCTTCATTTAACTCAGTAACCCACTACATACAAAAATGTTTCTTATAAATGGAATCTGAATGAAATGTGAAACAAAGAAAGCAACACTTATTGCTGATTTTTGGTTTGAATTCTATAGGATACAAAGCGCAAAATTCCATGGTACCCAAACACTAAGTATCCAAGAAACAGCAAATTTAACTTACCAACTGGTTTGCACCCTCATTCACTCTGCATATATCTGAACATTTCTTCAGGGATTTATTACAGGAGTTTTAAAAGTGGTTTTTCCTAACTAGGCATATTTAGTGAGTATCTTAAGAACTGTCAAAAAAAAAAAAAAAATATCCACAAAAGGAAACCCACAAAAAACCCCAAACCCTGGAAGCCACAGAATTAATCCTATCCTTACTCCTGTTGATTTTTCACTTTACATTGCAATGCCTTCTTTAAGCAATATGGAGAGACCAGAAAAAATGTACATGATGAAAAGCAGAGGAAAATATTTACATATACACAGCTACAAGTAGCTAGAGTCTATTTTACTAGGAAGAAAAACCATGTCACCTCCTGCTGGAGCCCTGATAGAAATCAGGGAGGCAGAGTATCTGCTATTGACAGTGTTTCCATGTTGACAGCAAACACTGTAGCTAAGGTGCAATGCATGGCTGTAAAGATTTGGAAAGATATGTGTTCAGTGTAATCACCTTTTGAAAGGGAAAGGGGAATGAACCCACTGCTCACCTACAACGCTCAAAAATAAGGCCCTCTGCTTAATGAGCAGATAACAGTTTCCAGGGTATTCTTATTTGCTTCCTTGCTCCACCTCTCTCACATATCGTGCACCCTAATATTAGAAGTACTGCAGGCAGAGCAGAAGAGGAGGCATTATGCTGTGGGATGTTTGACCATTCTTAAAATTAACTGCTATTATTATTTCCTTTTTGTTCACTTTCACATTTGAAAGTTAACTAGTGTTGTACAGTGAGCAAATAAAGGACATTTGTAAACCTTTATGTTCTATCCAGCCAGGTTCAAAAATTGGCAGCTGATTTCTACCTCTAATGAAGAGGAAAAACACATATTTTTGAGTCGTGTGCCATTTAATACTGGGGCCTGAGTCTGTCACCTCAGTTACCTGAAACAGTTCACTGATTCTTTTTTCAAGAGTTCACATTCCTAAACCATAAGTGAATAAAAATTAAAGAAGCCTTCCACAAGTTAATTTCTATGGCTGCATATAAATTGAGGTAGAAAATATCCTGCTTCCAAACCATAATTTCTGATACTGCGTAGGCAATTAAACAGCCAGAGGTGCTGAAGAAGAAGGAAAAAGCAGTGCAGTCTTCACATGTGGTAATATGCAGGTGATCCCTCAGGCAACAGAGTATTGAGAACTACAGCACAGCCACCTTTGCAGAGAAATCAAAGTGGCTACTGCTTCTGAAAATTTAGGGGCCACTATCTAAAGTCGGAGGATTTTTTCCTGCAGCAGCAGTTATTCTCCTTACTTCTCCAGTCATCCTGTAGTGGGAAATTCAAAACAAATTTCTGTGCCTCTCTTTTCCCTCCCATGGGTAAAACAAACTGGAGCCCTTCCTTGGATTGTTCACCTTGGAACAGCAAAATTCTATACTGGTGAAGTTGCAAAGAGAAGAAAGGAAGGGAACAAAGAACCTGCTCCCATCATGGCTCTCTTTCAGATGGATCGAAACGACATTATCTAGAGCTGCTGTGGAGAAATTCCTAAGAGAACAGAAAAATCTGCTGTAAATAGTAACTTGCCAATGCAAGTTAGCACTGCTCACAGATCATGGAAGTGAGCACGACCACGCCACTGCCTCTACTACCCACAAGGAAAATCTTCTTCAAACGATTCTGAAGACTCAGACAGGATCAACACAGAAAGGTTCGCACAGCATTTATTTCACCCGTGCATTGAGCGGAAGACATGATATGGTTTTTACAAGATCAAGCTTTCATTACTATCTAAATCTAACAGGAACAAAGCTTTTTATTCTGTTCCTGACAGCTTACCCAAGGCAATAATGACAACCAACCCGAGTCATTTCATTGTGCTACTTCACACAGAGGAACAAAGCTGAGACAGAAGATGAAATTGCTGCTCTCAGTCAGAGCTCCTCAACTCTATGGACCAACTGAAAAAGTCTTAGGAAATGTCAAATATGGTGAAACTTTCATCTTACACTTAACCAGCTGTGCTGAAAAGGGCATGTGCTACTCTTGACTTAATTTTTCATTTGTTTTTAGAGAAAATGGCACTAACTTTATGAAAAGGCATGGCACAACCAGAGACAAACAGGTCCATTCACATGTGTAAGTGGTCTTTGAACTAGGAGTCAGGCTATCTAATCCTATGTAATTTAGTACCCTAGTAAAAAATGTGATCTTGCATTTTTAAACTTCATGTGAGAATTTAAAAAAAAATCCCAAGTTTCTTTTTTCTATATGTTAAAAGCAGTGTATTTTTTTTGGTTTGTTGCTACTGCTCTCTGAAAAGACATAGCAAAACATATGCTTAACTGATATACTTACTTCTGTAATAGACTTGACAAAGCGGATTCCATCATTAGCTCCTTTGATTTTTGCCAGACAGTCGCAGAAGTAATCCCAGTAGTCTTTTCTGTTCCCCAGCAATGTGCTTTTTTCTTTCTGGTCAAACTTAAACCAGGAAAATAAAATGCAATGAGCAAAATTTAAACAGAAATATATTTTCTACGATTTTTAATTAGAAATATACGTTCACACACACATGTATCTACTTGGAATTCTGTTTATCTCCCAGCAGCTTGTGTTTTAATGACTTCTCTTAACTTTAGCCCCAATGTATGGACAAAGGAAAGAGACACTGCATTGTACTGATGCAATCTAGCAGTTACAAAAGCTACTTTACTGACAGTAAGAGATAATAATGTTCTGGGTCTCTTTAAAATACAGAAGTCCATTCTGAAAGAGAGATTTGCAGCAGATTCAGGAGCTGTTCAAGAGCAATGAACTAACAGCCAGTTGCTGAGAGACCTGCAATTAAGTGTGGCAGTAGCCCACGTGTATGGACCAGAAAAACCAGCTCTAGCTAAATCATATTCAGAGCAGCAATGCAGCAAGGGTATGGACTGCAGCTTGGACCATTCAAATATCAAAGGATTTTTCAGTTTGTGCTGAAACCTCTGCAACCCAATTAAAACTCCCTTGCCTAGATTAAGGCTAGATTAGCATGTCTTTGTTGCAATCAGTGACATGATTACAATATATGTGGACATTGACACCACACTATGCAAACTGAATTTCAGCTTGCCAGGCAGCATCCTCTTTTACTTAAACTTTAAGGGTGGACAAAAAGCAGCCTTTTGTGTCAAGCCTTTCATACAATACAAAAAAAAAAATTCCAAAGCGAAATTGCTGAAAATTCTATAAATTTGTCACACTACTATATTTGCACCATTAACAGCATACCAGTATTTATTTTGCATTAAAATGTCAAGATCTCATTACCACAGTTTTTTCAGTAATTAAGTAAGAAAGATATATCCTTAAAATTAAGCTCAGATATTTCAGATCAATAACGAAATGCCTTACATTCCTCAGTCAAACCAGCAGCACTGACTTTGGATCACATTTATTTATTTTCACTTGAAATAAATATAATAGGTAGCACATATTTCAGTCCACTTATCACACACACACAAAAAAAAGACTAAACTCAACTGGATATTTATGATTGAGTTAAACTCCACATACTGAAGAGGCAGTGAGAGAAAACAAGGCTAAGCTTTGCTTGTGGATTACAAATGACACAAATCACTTTTTACCTGTAGAAGGTACTCAAGCTTGTAGGAGAATTTTTGCAAGTTGACACTGTCATCTGTGATCGGTTCACCTCCTTCTTTAAATTCTTTACTTAATTCAGTCACTGCATCTTTAAAACAAAATACCAAAATAGTTAACTAACACAAAGGAATAGCACTGAATTCATAAACAACTAAATAAATGCCTTCTTCATGAACATTATGCATGTGGACTCATTTTGTTTTAGCTGAAATGTCTTGAGGACAGTACAAAAAGATGACTGATATGCTTGCAATTTGAGACCACCTATAAGAAAATCCAAGCTCAAGCTGTGTCAATCTGTTCTATGGACTATTTCCTCTTAAAAACACACTTAGCACTTCTGACACTTAGCAAAACCTGCTAACAGATAATTGCTAACTGCTACCTCAGCAGAGGGAAGAGAAATAACTTTTTGCTGTCTCATGTGCACATTAAGGTATTGCTACAGGACAAACAGAATTCTGATTAGAAAGGACAAAGCATGTAATCTGCCAAACGGGATCAGTAACACGAGAACAGTCATTCAGTCAGCACATTTATCTTCTCCATGCTTTATTCAGGAAGGTTCAGCTTGTGCTAGTTACAAGCACAAATGGAAAAATAATTTACACAAAAAATAAGCATACAGTAACTTCTCTTCCATAAAACATAGACCCATAGTGGGTGAGGAAATCTCAAGTTAAAACACACTCTATTGCACCCCTGGACACTCTAGCCGCAGAAGGATGTATTTCTCAGCATCAGATATTAGTAATTCTGAGATCGCTTTCCCCTTGGTTTTATACTTATTTCAGGTAACTAAGTGAGCTTTAGCTCCCAGTCCCATTCAATAAGCCTTTGCAAATTAAAATTTATTCTTGTCAGCAAGCACATAGATCTCCTTTTTTATGTTACAGGAAGATCTAGAGTCTCAGCTTTGGCGCATATACCTCATATTTAATAAAAATTAAAAGGAAAAATATCTGAATCTTGGTATAGGCAGCTGATTAGGACAGAAACAGAGCAGGAAAACCATTACGAATCTGGAAATTTTGCCTGCAACAGAACTGTTGAAAATGAGGTTGGCTACTTCTAGTGGAAGAAAAATTAGGTTTCACTGCAGCAAGAACAGCAAGTGTAATTCTTCAGCACCCTTCCTCTACTCTCCTTTCCCAGCTTGGTTTGGTCTCCAGGATTTTTGCCTTCCCACATTAGCAGCAACTCCACACCAGCTTCCCATCAAGGAAGGGCCTAAAAATCTGGCTTTCTGCTTACTTCACATGAAGTCATTACAGCATAGCTCTGTGCATGCCAACAAAGTCCTAGCTCACAATGCAAACCACACAGACACCTTTCTTTAAATTGTAAAATTTACTTCTTATCTTGTATGTTTAAATTTGCAGGATTTAAGAATTCAGGGTCCTGCAGAACGTACAACACTGTTCTCACAAAAAACCATCAGTCACACTGCACACCTTGAATTATGTTGCCACAATTGCTGCAGGAAAGAGTTACACAACTGAAAACACAACTCCTATTCTGTTATCTAAACACCCTGGAGATCACAGTCCAGCCTCCAGAACGTATCCGTCAGCATGGCACTCACTGTACCTTGCAAGTCTCTGATAATCCGCTGCAGCTGGCTTTCACCACTAGTTGCTGCCATCTTGGAAACAAAAGGAACTCCCCTTCTGGGCTGTTAACCTTTTCATCCATCTAGATAAAAACAGCAGAGTTCATATCCTTGATGACCATTGGGTTGACGCTGATTATTATTCTCTGTAACACCTGCAATTGTAAAAGTCAAAAATAAAATGAGTCTTTATCAACTCAAATGAGTAGCAGAGAGGTGCTTTTGCATTTTAGATCCTGTTGACTAATGTATTTCAAGGCCAACTCTTTTCCAGCAATCTCCGTTATATTTTCCTCTAGATTTCACTTTCCATTTCAGTTATTTCTTCAATTCTGTCTTTCAAAACTACTAAGCAAACCTCAGAGAGCAATTTTCTCTGGCTGGAGTTACAACACAGCTAGTCGTACAGCCCGGCTCAGGCTGGCATTTCATGCAATCCATCTTGTGACCCTGAGGGAGGTTCCAATGACACGTGTTTTTCCCTCCCCAAACCCTCTGCCAGATCTTCCCTGCAGGCTGAAGAGTAAAAAGATAAGACAACTTTTCCATTTCAGAGAGACTTTCAAGACACAGACTAGACACGGGCCAAGGAGTCAAAAATGATGCATGCTTGGCTATCTGGCCCTGGAGCATTTTTTCAATGTGTACGAGCTACTAAAAGCTTTAGCACTGGAGTGTGATTTTTAGGACATAAGGAATACCTCTCAACCCCTTCTCAGAACCCACTGTTCCCAACACATGGAAGATGACACCACGTTATTTTAAGCTCTGTTACAGCATCCCTGGCTGGATAAACATACCTTGTACCACCTTCCTGGCTTAGGACAACTACAAGTGAGTTGGCAGGCACAGAAAATCTTTCCTTAAGTAAAATTAATTAAAAGCCTCAAAAACGTTACTAAAACAACCACGCCTGGGGATACAATCTTTTCAATGCTAATCTGGGAACAATCATTCAAAGAAAAAGGCCACATAGAAACTACATAGGGAACTTACTAAGTATCCTATTCAAAGTTTGTCCAGAATTCTGTCTGCAGAGGTACAGCCAAAGTTTCAAGCAAACACAACACCCAAAGTACTGAATCTTTGGAAAATTTAGTGTTACTCATGAGTGCTTTTCTTATAATTCAAGCTGAACTACAACGAAATTAAGTTGTAATTAAAATCTTTAAAAGAGTTGAAATCCAATGTGATTAAGTAATATAATTATTATATCTCCTTTCTCTTTCCTTTCTTTTACTCCCAGAGAGTTAAATTGGCATGGCTGAAGTAGGCTGAATTAATCAAATGGGCCATCCTTCCTACTCCATGTATTTAGGTATTATTAGGAAGCAATCCCATATTCTTTTCTGTTTGAAAAAAAGCAAATATTAACAAAGCCATAGAGACAGAAACACATTAAGTATAAAGAGAAGGCTGAAACTAGACTTACTAGTGTGCTTCTCTGCATACCTGTGCTTTGTTACCTGCTAGTTTCCATTTCCATATTTTGATGGCAGTTGTTACGCTATGACACAAGTGTCATGTGGACCATGTGCTATCTGGGGAAGGGCCTTGGCCAGCAAAATCCCCACCACAACTGGTGGCTTCAGGAAACAGAAGGACAGAACAGCACAGACCACGTAACCTGTGGTGCCAAACACGATTTTTTACCTTAAATCAGCAATCTGACAAACCCAAGATTCCTATCTCTATTCTACCGAGTGACGATACAAAGTGTTACACTTCTTGGCAACGTGCTGAGTTTGGACTGTAATGAAACACAAACAAGAGTAACAAACTCAGTGAGTCAATGTTTCCTTTTCTAAGCAGGTACAGTACTATCACCCATATCTGTTCAGTTTTGCAACTGTTACAGAAAGAAGCTTAAGTGAGAAGATTGTGCCATGTGGGCAGTGGAAGTCAAAAAGTGTGGCCAAACCAACTGCTATTCCTCACACAGAGAAGGAAAAGAGCAACGACTAACAAGGGGATCCCCCTGTCTGTGTTTCCCAAAGGCCAGAACAAGCTCCCATTCAAGGCTCCTGAGGCGCAAAAGCTATGTAAGAGGCATGCCAGGAAAATAGTGACCAGGCCAACTGCAGGCATGTACAGAGATCCTGGAAGAGCATGCAGTTGGGAACTGAGCCTTTATTTTGCAATACCCAGCAGAGAGTGGGACACTTGGCATCCTGTGGCAGCCAGGCACAGCACGGGACCTTGTCAAATGCTAATTCCCAGCAGGATGCACATTCACTGGAGGAGGACTAAGGCAGTCCTAAGGACTAGTTTCCCTAGCCCCATTAGCACTGCTTAAGTCAGTGTATTTGCCCAGAAGTCACAGATAAATGGCTACTGGGTGCACAACAACTCAGTGACACAGTGCAAGAGAAGGCTATGTGTTCTCAGCGGGTTGATCCTGTTGTGCCAAAGCACCCCAAGATATGCATCTTTATTCCTGTTTGGATCTTCTAGGTACAATGTGAGAACCCTGAAAAGAAACCACAACTCAGCTGGAGGCATGCAGCTGCACAGGCCACACCTCTGGCTACTCCTTGTCACCTCTTTTCTCAATACCTGGAGCCAGGTCTCACAGCTTCCCCTTCCTTCCATCAGCTCCAGGGCATTTATCCCCTTCTCTTCCCAAAGGTGAAGGGAATCTTTGACCTGGGCTACTTCATACGGCAAACGTGCTGAAACTTTTTCTATTTGCCTTCTCCTCTACAAAATAGGGAGAAAGGTACTTCTCCCCTCCATGATTCTTCCAGAGGTGTTCTTAGAGAGCACAGTCCGTCCCACAGAAAGGAGCAGAGCTCTCACTTCCTATGGCAAAGAAAGCTGATAATGTACCTTAACTTGTTTCTCAAGGATTCAAAATAGGAAGAGCTTCTGTAAACACCTCATCTAGTTCTTCCTGATCATAGAACATTTTGCCCGGAATTCTTTGGAGCACATCCCTGTTCCTCCAGCATTTCCTATCCTACTGCGCAGACCTGTAAATATTTGCTTTGTGAAAACAGCATGATACATTCCTCAGGCACGAGTGACCTGCTGCGGGTCAGAAGTCTTTTAGATGATGCATTGTTACCTTTTATATGACAGCACTGGACTAAGGCTGATGGCATTAACTTGCCCAGAACTGCAGAGCTGCAATGACATCAGCACAGCTACACTAAGGACTTGGCACAGAGGAGGCAATAAAGGACATGTCACCAGTCCCTCGTTGCACTCTTGGGCCATGCCTGCTGATCTCTGAAGGTGGCTCCTGCCTTCCCTGCCTGCATAAGTACTTGTGTGGGGGTGACAATCTTCTTTACAGAGGAGGATATCCTGCAGATTAAAGAAAGAAGCAGAAAGGAAATAGCCCACATACAGGAAAAGATTTACCTGAAGGGGAGTGAGACACATACAAAACAGGCAACAAAATGTAATGACCGTAATTAAACTGGTCAGTGAAGTAGCTACAATGACCTACTTTTAATCTGATTCTATAACCTTTATCTTCATTTTCTACACCATGTCTGCATCTCCAGCAGCTACTCTTTTTTTTTTTTTTTTTAATGCATTGGTCAATTTTGGCCAACCTTGACAGAAGGTAATCATCTTCAAAATATTACACTTCTCCATGTGCAAACAAAACAGGAAGCAAGGAGGATGTTCATGAGCAGAGTGTCTCTTCACTGTTAAAAAGGCTACAGCGAGACCTCCACTATAGCCTGATATCAGAGAATCCAATCCCACCACACAGGTGCATTTTCAGTGTGCAATAAGAGCAGAGCTCACACTGCAGACTTGGTGTAATTCAGCTATACAATAAACCAGATCTGCAAGAAATATTCATTGGAAACCAAGATCCACTACCTTCTAGTGCTTGTGGAAATATTTCCTGCTGATATGACTACACTGGTCTAGTCATTTCAAACAAGGGCATTACATCACATGGCCCCAGATGGTATCACAAGACCTTTAATTATTTGGTGCCTGCAATCTTATGCCTTTTCTAACATTCTATATGAAACAAACCAGGCAAGTGAGGACACTGAGGCAAATCCTCTATTTGTGAGTCACAATAACTTTAACTGTTTTATTCCCTAGCATAGTGTGAACTTGATTTGTCCTATAAAAGCAGATACTGACTAATAACTGCAAGGCACACTGTGTAAAAAAAAACCCCAAACAACCTACCTGTTCATACAGCTGGCTGCAAGACACGCTGACAAAAGAACATTGAATGCAAACCTCACAGCAAAGATGAGGGAAGAACTGGGAAAAGAACGTCCCTAACTCTCAGGACTGTAACACCACTGATTTTGTTAGATAGTTTCATTCCAATTGTCTAGAAAAACTACTTTTGCACTTTGCTGTTGCAGCAAACATAGAGTCCCAGTAGAATTCATGGCAGCTGTGCTGCAGCTTTTCTCATTTTACATCACACAGACCCATAAAAGATGCACATCCTCAAAACTGAAGAATTATTTCCTGGAAATGAGGGTCTGTGGTATAAAAAAGACAGCATGATTCTTCTGTCATGCACACATATGTGCCTTTTGCTGGGCAACTCAACCCTTTGTGCTTTAACACTGCATACAAAGATATGTGACTGATAAAAACACACACTGGACCACATTAAATAGGAGGATTAAAAGCAAAAAGCAGGCACAGCGTGTATGATAGCTAGGGTTTCCATTCCGAAAATTGAAATCTTCTTGTTAAAGTAATCTTCACTGTTCATTTTCTACACCAATAAACCTTCACATGTCAGTGACAAAAATATGGTTTGGGAATATAAACAATTAGCAATAAAAGACATCTCACAGAAAATGTGTGTCCCCAAAAACAAATTGTCAGAGTATCATAACATAGCAGAAGAGAGTAAGTAGATGAAATGCCAAAAAAACATTCACATATTTTGCAAATGCTTGGCAGAAAAGGAGCATTTTTACAGTTAAGATCTCCTTACGGTAAAGCCTTTTTGTGGGAAGGCTCTTGTGCTCTAGGAATATTTGTGTTTTACAGCATAAGAACATAAACTAACAACCTTTGTAAAATACTGCTTGTACCCCTAACATGACAGAAGAGACTGACACAAAAAATCAGTAAAGTTTTATAAATTTTTAGTGCAATCTTCCCTATTCTATGGACAACTGACATGTATTCCACACCTATTCCTTGTATTTGCAACCTCTTCTTAGAAAAAGATCAAAACTAGGCAACAGACAAGAGTATACAGTGGCACGATAAGAACTCCGTGAGACAGAGTTAATTTTTAATCTTGGGTGGACAAAGGTGGCAACCCTAACAAATTTTTTTAATGCTGCACCTACTGAATTGGATCTCCACTTTAACATCTGACCTAAAAACCTTTAGAATCTTACGCTGTACTTTGCCAAACAGGACAGATGCATCAGAACAGTGACAGATTCCTGACTTGGAGAATAGTGTTTTTTCTCTGATACTCCACATCAGTAACTGTTGAACAACGTGAACTCAAATAACCACTTTCTGCAAACAACACCACAGGGATGAGCTAGTACATATCTCACAAAGACAACCTTGTCTCAGACCTATCTCATGATGACAGAACTTCCCTGTTTGAGGAAGCAGTCAGTTTACAAAGAGAAGAGCGCTTTTCTGATAACACAAATTGCACTAGTATCGCTTTTAACAAACTTGTCTGCCCTTTTCCCCTAGGACTCACCAGACCTCACCCCATGTCAGGAATGCTATACCTTGTTTACTAACATCTCTCAATTAACCTGACCATAACTCTCCCAGAGACTTGCTTCTCCACAGCTACCCCCATCCTATTTCACTCCCCCTGGGAGAAGGTACCCCTATTGTCCCAATGCTTATATGGTGAGCTGAAAATACAGAATTCATTCAAAAGTGCAAAGGTATTTTGCCCCTTCACGCTGTAATTCTCCTAAACCATTCTGTGGTATGTCCCTCTGTATCCTCTCTGCCACAAAATCCCTCTTTCTCTCCATAACCCACGCAACTATTTAAATGTTTTACGCATTCTTCGAGCCAGGCACGTGATGCTCAGGTGCTATGCTGAGGAGCACCACACAGACACAGAAATAGAAACACCAGACAACTTCCAGCTGCCAAGGAGCATTTGGCGACTCATGTCACTCAAATTGCTCATCGTACAACCTTGGACTTCAAAAAATCTCATATTTTTCAGGTCTCCAAAACTGGTCTCTGAGCCTTATTAATTTCCTCAGCAAGCTTGGCCTGACTAAAATATCTCAGCCACCTCTGAGACTTTGGGATAGTTAAAAGCAACAACCACTACAACCTGGCTCTGAATGGGACCTTTTCTTAGCAGCATTTTTTACCTCTGTATCTACTGTTGCACACTGTCCCTCCAAGCTGAGGTTTCAGAAGTACTTGAAAAGTCTTCCTCCGGCTATAGGTTTTGGGAAGTCTGGCAGGTGGGTGTTGAGTCTTGCTCACCTGTAGCATCTCATGTGTCCTTCAGCCAGCCAGCAGCTCCTTAGGACAACTCCTGGGCTATATGCAGTTCCCAGTGAAATACCAACAAGCAACACTGAAAATTACAGGTTTTGACCACACACATGTAGACCAAATAGAGGGCGAGGCAAGCAAAAACCACGCTGAGACAACCCAAACTGACAGGCCACCGAGTGAGTCATGCTGCCTCAGAGTCAACAGAAAGAATTCTTGTTTTCCTTCCTCTGTAGAAGGAAGTATGGAGTATTTCCTCTGTCCCTCTTTTCTTGTGAATTTTCCAGTGAAAGTCACAATTTTTGGGGGAAGAGGAAGTTTCAGAGTTACAATTCCCAAAGATTTAGAAGTATTTGGAGGAGAGGCCTGTATGAGACTGTCATGCTGGGTGGCTGGGAACAGAGTGGTTCACAGATGACGCAGGCTTGGCATGAGCCCAGTTATTCGGGATACCCTGATCCAACCGGTTCCCTTTCGAAACCTAGACTGGCTTGTTGCAGTAGCAAGACCTTTCCTGTCCTCATCCTTCTTCCCAGCAGGATTCATTCAGGGGTTAACTGTTAATATCTGCTGAGGTCACTATACTACCAAACAACACAGAATATTGTGATGGACAAAAATATTAAACCAAAGGAAGGACTTACAAGTCAAGGTCCTATGCAGCAACAGCTTCCCAGCGCTGTTCCAAGCACTGAGATGTAGGGACTTTGCATAAAAAGTTCTGTTCCTTCCACCAGTGTTACAAACTGTAAAACTTTCTTCAGAATACATTTGGGCAAAGGATTTTAAATTAATACTATGATAGAATTTTTGGACAAAAAGGGCCACCACTCCATGGACAAACAGGAATTAGTACATCAAAATATGAACTAAATTAGATACAAGCTGCCTACAGTTTACTTGCATTGGCAAAACCATACAAACACATAGTAATACAAATAAATAAATAAAACCAATAATGTGTAACAATAAAAACATATTCTCAAAAACATGTAAACAATACTAGAAGGGTTCAGTGTTTACTGATAAACAGACAATTGTTAATTTTTAAATGTGATCAACTAAGAAAAACAACAATCTGAGTTTAAAAAAATTCAGCACTACTTTTCCTTAGTTCTACCACATAGTTTCTGCTATTTTACATACTTTTCTTTACATCTTGACTAGTTTTCTCTCCCTGGTTGTTTCTTTAGGTCTTGATCACCCATCAAACAAGTTGTAAGAGGAGCCTACCCTCCAGGATATTAGGACAAATTCCTATTCCTTTTATGTAACCCTCTAGCAGTGGAGAGAGAGACTGCAAACATAATACACTCCTTCACTGTTATCAAATGGTCTACATAAGAGACTCCTTTGCACATGAAAATCAGGCTCCATAACTAACAGCCTCTTGAGAAGAAGTAGTGAAACCCCGTTTACAACAAATGCTGTCAAATATATATACTACAACTATATGTGTATATATACTCCAACAAGCAGAGAAAAATGACTATCACTTTATCACAGTATCTTAGATGCAACTTTTTAACTGCAGTGCAGTCTTCTAAATGTGAATGTTGGGAAACACTATTTGGAACGTCTAGAATATTTTTTTAAATTCAAGCACTCCCACGAGGATTGTTGGAAGACTCCAAGAAACTGCCTTGCACACCATAAAACTGAGAAAACATAAACCACGCTACTGCATGGCAGCAAGAGAGAACATGTTGCCATGTTACTGGCAAGACAGAGAACGTGTTTTACCCTGAAAGTTTCATCCGAGTTTGCCTTCATGAGCGCATGAAGACAGAGCTGGATAAAATCACCCAGTTTCATTCTTCCACATTATAGAGACAAAAAAGGCCTGGTATTTCTCCCTCGGTTTCAACTTGAGACTTAGAACGTGAAACTCGGTTTCAAGTGAGAGGCAGAACCAGGAGCGTGACGTCTACAGCTGACCACCTCTGTGTGCCAAACCAACCTTGCAAAAATCAGCCGGAGGCTGGATGCGATGACCCGGGCAGACAACAGGGCCCTGTGCTGGGGCAGCTGCAGCAGCAAGGAATTCCCCAGCTTCCAAAGCACGGCACAGCCCCTCCACCGCCCCACTCACCACCGCAGGACCTCTGCCCGACGGGAATCCAGCGCCCAAAGGCGACAGACAACCATTTCACTAAAACCTTGGGTTTTCTCCTTCTCCTTGCTCACTCTGGATTACCAGGATCAGCGTAAGCCGGAGGAGGAGGGCCGGCTGCAAACCCGGCATCTGCCCTGGAGACAGCCCCAGCCACCCGCGTGCCAGCAAAACTCTCTCCCTATCCATCCGCCGGAGATTTGCCGACACAAGGGCAAAGCGGGATTAGGGCCGCGGCAAATATTTGCCTGTCAGCACTTTATAGCGGGGTGAGGGCACGGACACGGGCGGGTGTTTGCTTTCCAGCAGGGTGACTCCGCTCCTCCTGCAGCTGCAGGAGGGGAGAAAGCACAGGGCAATGCTGCTGTCGGCTTAAAGTCAGCGCTCCCTGGGGGTTTCTGACACTTCAGGGGACTGGGACGGGATGGTGGCCAATGTTCGCCCAGGCGCTAGCCCTGAGGGACGGCGACCCCCCGTTCGGGGAGGCTCCCAGGCGATGACAGCCAGCGTCCAGCCCATCCCGGGCTATGTGCCCCTGCCATGCCCTCGCTCAGCCCGCCACTCAGCCGACCCGGGCACCCCCTAAGGCGGCCGGCAGCTGTTTTCCCACCGGGACTCCTCCCCTCGAAGCCGAGCTCGGCGCCGCAACAAGTGGAAGCCGCCGAAGTTACTTCCCCCTCTCCCCGCCAGCTCCCTCCGCCCCCGGCCCCGCCGCGCTCCCTCAGGGCTGCTCGGGAGGGGTCGCTCGGTACCTGCGCGGCCGCCGCCGCCATGTCGCGGAGAGGCGGCCCGGGGTGAGCTCCGGCGCTCCCCGCCCGACTACAGCTCCCATGAGGCCGCGGCGGGGCCGCCCAGCTCCCGGGCGTGTCCGGGCGCAGCGCCAGGGGAGGCGGGAGGAGAGGGCGCCGCGGGCAAAGCTGAGGGGTTTGACGGGGCTTTGGGGGGAAATCGCCGCTTTCGGCTACAGCTGCAGGGTTGGGGTGCTTTGCTCTCGGGGGCAGCTGGTGTTCCTGGTGCCCTCACGCAAGGTCGCTTTTTACAGAATCACAGAGTTGTTCGGGTTGGACTGAACTCTGGAGACATCTGTCCAGCCCCTCCTGCCAAGGCAGGGTCACCTTGAGCAGGTGACACAGGAAGGCGTCCAGGAGGGTTTGGAATGTCTCCAGAGACAGAGACTCCACGGCCTCCCTGGGCAGCCAGCTCCAGTGCTCTGCCACCCGCAATGTAAAGAAGTTCTTCCTCACGCTGAGGTGAAACTTCCCTGTGTTTTAGTTCATGGTCATTGCTCCTTGGCCTGTTGATGGGCACCACTGAAAAAAAAATTAATATATTTTTGGTTTTTGTTTTAATACGGTAACTTTTTGGTATAGTACCGACTGTTGCTTTTAGGACTATTTTATATGGGGATTTTCCTTTTTTTTCTTTTTTCCTCATTTGCACATCAGTTCGTCAAGCTCTTTGCACAGACAAGTGAAGCAAATGGAAAAGTCAGGCATGATAAATCCGCTATGCAGCAGATGTCTGCTCTCTGCTCTCGCCAGTTGATGAAAGGAAAATCCTCATCCCTAAGCTGAAGGGATGTGAGGACATAGTCTCAAACTGTGCCAGGGGAGGTTTAGGTTGGACAGCAGGAGGAATTTCTTCACAGATCAGGTGATTACACATTGGAATGGGCTGCCCAGGGAGGTGGTGGAGTCACCATCCTTGGAGGTGTTAAAGGAAAGACTGGATGTGGCACTCAGTGCCATGGTCTGCTTGACATGGTAGTGTTTGGTCATGGGTTGGACTCGATCTCAGAGGTCTTTTCCAAGTAAATTGATTCTGTAGTTCTGTAAAAGACATAGGCAGGGATTAATGTGTCCACATAAAGTAAGAGACTGGAAGAAAGCAGGCGTGAAAGTGGAACAAGGTTGCTTCCTGAGACAGGGTGTGGGGGAGTACAGGGGCATAGGGTTCCTAATGCTCCCAGCACCAGGCTCCTTCTACAAGCAGTCTGTTTCCTCTTTTCAGATTTCAACCCTCCCATAATGCATATGATTCTCTGAAAGGACATTTCTTTCCCAGCACCTGAAATAAGCTTGTTTTGCACTTGAAGTGCAAACTTGAAAAACTTCCTTTGATTTTTTTCCTCATTGCTTTGGTAAATAAATGATTTTAAATTAAACTTGTGAAGAAGCAGTTTGGCATCAGTTCTTGCCACAATGCTTGTGACTTTATTAGCATCATAAACATCAGCTTAGTCTGAAGATCAAAGCATCAAATTTTCAAGACTCTTGAGGAAATATACATACTACATAGTCACTGACATGTCTCCATCATCCTCCACGTATGAGAATGACTAAGTGACCTTAAGTTTTGGTGATTAATCTACATCTAATGTATGGTTTTTAAAAGCTCAAAAGCATTTTAGTGTCCTCAGAAATGTAGGTTATAGGCTATGCATGTTGAAGGCACATGACTTGTGAATACAGTGGGATGTCTTACATAGTTTGGAAGCAACCTTCAGGCTCACTTTCCTTGGCACACTATGCTGAATCATGCAGCAGTGCCAGGAGCATCTGCTGAAAATGAATGTTTGTTTTCCATTGATCTCTAGGCAACTGGGTGTCTTCCAAAAGTAATCTCAGGGTCATCAGACACAAATAATGGTAAATCAAATACCAAATAATTTCACTGCAGTGAATTTTATTTTACATATTTTCAAAAAGTTTTTGTGCAATTCTACTTTTCACTCAAAAATAATCAATTAGAATGGATTGTTCCTCCTTTTAATTATGTAGTAACAAGCAGCTTTCAAAAATATTTAATTATTGATGTTAATTATTGAATTATTGCCCGTTTATGTACACATCAATTTCTTCAGAGGAAAACATGCTGTTTCCAACTAGGTCCATAGCTGACCAACACTTCTTTAGAATTTTCAATATTTCCTTGTTTCTTAGCAATAAAAGATGTTAGAGATTTTTTTCTTTTTGGAAGCTGCACTAGGAAAAAAAAGTGTTACCTGCTCCAGGTGTGTTGCTTTCCTGTATTTTCACTCTGATGAAATGTGTAGATTTACTTCTTCATAAACTATGATGAGCTGTATGGGAATTATTATCAATTTTACTGGCTCAGGAAAGGCAATGTCCGTCATCCCAGCAAAAGGAAAGCCTTTGTTGGGAAAAGTCTTTTCATTGTGTGGGGGAATGTAATAGAGGTAGTCAACTCAATCAACTAAAACAACTAAGTTGCTCCTTAAGGGTCCCCTGTGGATAGTAGATGAGTATCTCAGATAGTCTCTGAGTATGTGTCCACTGAATATGTTCTTCCCATCTGTCTGACATTATTGTTATACATGCTACATATTTTCTTTAAATTTTTTTCAAGTGAATTGATGTTATATAATGACTGGAAGGGCTTTGCTTCCCCTAGGCACTTGAGGTATTTTATGAGAGTTGCTAACTCCCAGTTTCCCTGGTCACCCTCAGTGGATTAACATACCATTGTAGCTAGACTGAACAACAGGCTGCTGTTCATCATCAGAAACCTTCTGTGACTGTGGGGAGAAAGCTTTGGAAGCACTTTTTGCATTTGTTGGCATTCTGTTTTGAATAGGTGGACAAATAATTGTCAGTAGGTATAAAGCTGGGGGTAGGCAACATGAAAAGAACCAGCAAAGCTCTGGAAAACCTCTAGAAGCAAATACGGCATTTTAGACAAGGTGGCCGAGGAGCTTGGAAGAATATTCTGCTAAATACCAGGTCAGCTTCTGAGACTGACTTCCACTGGAGCACATCAGATTTAGGAGCTATCACTGCTCAGAGCTGGCTGCATTTCACTCCTGTGTGGGCAAAGTAGTTACCAAGATTCTGATCTGGTTTGGTGCTGGTTCAACTGCACCAGCAATGATGTGGGAGAGCCAACACATAGACTCTGGACTGTGCAGCTTAAATGAAACAGTCCTTTATATACGTATATATGAGTGGCACATGGATAAGGAGCATATTCTCTTTGTCTCTCTTTGCTGGAAAAAAGCAGCATTGTTTAGAGGAATGAAACAAACTCAAAAATATTTTGATTTTTTCACCTGAGCAGTTCCTGAATATGGAAAGAGTTCTCTACTCCTCGCATTTTTCTTTGCTCTTCTCGATTTTTTGCTTCACTGGGCAAGCAAGGGCATTTTCAACTGCAGAGTGACCATAAGTAAAAGATAAAATAGAATTTTGTTTATGATTTCAATAAACTCAGTATTTCAAAATATTGAGAATATTAAGGTATCCTGACTCCCAATGAAAACACTTCTGGCAGTAAAGAAGTACATGCTGTGTTTTGCCAAAATTGCATGCATTTATGAATCTGATTCTTGCCCTGATTATGATCAGAAGCAAAATTATCATTGATTTTAGTAGAAACAGGATGCTTTCTTAAACATGTGGTTAGAGGTTAGCTTTGAAGAAAAAGATCTTGGATTTCAAGTGGATGAAAAGTTGAACACAATACAGTCACATGCCCTTGCAGCCCTTGCCCATGCCCTTCACCCTTGCAGCAGTGAAGACTAACTGTGATCCAGTGAAGGATCACCAAGATGAACAGGGAGTTGGAGCACATGACATATGAGGAGATTAAATTGTCTGAGAGATGTTTAACCCCATCAAATACAAGGCTTAGGGGAGATCTGATGGCTCTTTTCTATTAGCTAATGTGAAGACATGGAGAAGGCAAGGGAAGAGCAACATCACCAGGTTGCAGCAAAAGAAATTTTGTTTGTGTAGAAGCAAAAACATCTACCATAAGAGTTGTTAAGCATTGCAACAAGGACTCGGAGGAGTTATGGAGTTCGTGTTCTTGCAGATTATCAGTTTGACCAGGTAAGGCTCTGAGTGGCCTTGTCTGACCAGGAAGATAGAACTTCTGTGAGCAGCATGGAGGAGTGGGTCACCTGCAGAAGTCTCTTCCACGCTAAATTAACCTATAAAAATTCACAATTACTTCTTTAACTGAAAATACCTTAACTTTAATAGGTTGTTATCAAAGGCTGAGAACAAAAATCACAATATAGTATTCCACTGAATTTCTGAACGTTTATTAGTCCTACTTCATTATATCAGGAGGCAAAATATCTACATTCTGAATTACTTTGGTTATGGCAGCAGTACAGTTGGGTAATAATAATTCCATTTACATGCTCAGATACACCATAACAAAATATGCTCAAGCTACAAACAGATTTAAATAATTTGCTAAACACTGGGCAGAGCAGGATAATTTCAGCCTTCCTGCTTCTGTTATACTTCTCATTTTTTTTTAAGACAAATGTAAAATATATTAACAGTAAAGATTTCACAGTTGTGTGGCTCTAGGTCAATGAGTTGAATGACAACTTGTTGAAATTATGTAGGTGCACAAGACCTTTTTGTACTCATGCTCACAGTATTTTCATAGTGGAGCTTTGCTGGTGCCCATGAAGTGGTCCTGGCTTACCAGAATAGAAAAAATTGGACTCGTGTCCTTCAATAAGTTGTCTCTTCAAAAACTGAAGAGACAACTTATTGAAGGACGGTCCCCAGCCCAAAGTCTTTTGAAGCCACATTCATTTCAAATGTTTCTTATCAGTAGGTAATAGCCAAAGGCTGGTCTCTACCAAAACCAGAAAATATGACCACTTCTACCTTTCTATGGTTTGTTTGAACACAAGCAAGTTCCCCTGTGGGATTAATGAGTCTATGTCACATATGTTTGCCCCATTCTTATGCTTTTCCTTAGGTGTTCCTGATTCTGGATATAAGCAGAAATAGGATATTGTACCATGGGCCCATCGAAGTTTCTGCTTTTTGCAAACTATACAGCAGCTGTGAAGAATCTGTTGTCTGCTCCAGATAATCTTTAGAGACCAATTGAAATAGTGTGGAAACAGCAAAGACATTTCAAGACAGATGCCCAAAAAGCCAAATTGTTTCTTAGAATCATTGCCAAATCATTGCTTGGTGCCACTGCAAAACTACATTGGCTTTCTATACAAATGCCAGGAAATTAAATATTCTGCTTTCCTGGGACTTTGTTATTCAGCTACGCTGGAATATGCAGTGTATGTTACACTGCCTGGGAAAAAAACCCTATTGAGCTAGAATGAAGAATATCAGTTCCTCTTAAAAAAAACCAAAACAACCAAACAAAAAACCCAAACCAACAAAAAACCTGAAAAAACCCAAAACCAACCACCAAACAAAAAAACCCAAGAAGCCCAAACATTAATTTTACAAATAAAGCAAGTTGGTTTTATCCTTCTTTTTAAAAAGCCATTTGTTCTTGTGCTATCATCTATTTAGAAGTTTAGCTCTTCTCAGCACCATGGCAAAAGGAGAAAAGGAGGGAAAGAGCATTTGGAAGCAAATATGCTCCTGCCCTGCTCAGGAGATTGGCTATTGATCTACTGCAATAATCTGAAGTGATATTCAAAGGGTGGAAGAATCTTGTGGCAAAGAGCAGTAACAGGAGGAAAACTGATAGCCTAATGAAGTATCTGTTTAACAGCTTGTGCTCCTTCTAGGGCTCTCCCGAAGTGTCCATTTCAGACTCGAAAGACTTACTTTTACACTAAGTTAGTTTTAGTGTATATCTGTCTACCAAAAGATAAAAGAACATTCACCCTGAGACCTTCAGAAACTCTGAGGTCTTGTGGCTATTGTCAGGACAGTTAATTCTGAGAACACCCCTACCCCCCTCCGCCCCACATGCAAAAAAAGACCAATAAACTTATAAACACTGAAAAAAGATTAAATACCTATGTATCCATAGCTATATACAATCAAAGTATTTTAAATCAGGTAAGAAAGAGATATGCAACAACTTTTATGTTAAAACCCGATGTTTTAGTGCCCAAAGGAAAAAGCACTTTTTCTTTTCAAAAGAGAGTATAAATGAGAGAAAATCCATCTCACTGCACAAAAAAGTGTAAACTGAAGGCACGCAGGCCACTGAAGCAATTTCTTGTCATTCTCAACTCTCCATCACACTGCAAATACATTTCGTTATTTTCCATACAGAGAATGTTTGCAAAGAGCAAATTTGTGTGTCTTTTTCAGGGAAGTGCCTCAGAGAATTAGAAGTTATCCATGGCATGCAAAATCTGAAAGTTCATCCAGGATTAGTCCTATTAGTTAGGTCTTACTTCAGTAGATGGATGCTCCTTCATGCTGGAATTTGCCTTCATAGCAGATCCTGGGGCTGGAGACTTGACCATTGCTGCAGTGTGAACACAGACTGCACAACTGTGCCAAATGGCTCTTGAACTTGACTCCAACAAATACATAGAGCACAGGGTTGAGGCAGCAGTGAGAGAAAGCAATTTTACGGCTGATGTGAAAGGCAAGGTTGGAGTCTTTTGCATACTGACAGGTAGGTGGTGGAAGAGTGGTCAGAAAGCTGAGGATGTTGTAGGGTGCCCAGCACAGGAAAAAAGCCACCACAATAATGAGGATGAGTTTCACAGTTCTGTGCTTTCTGCGAGATCTTGCTCTAAGCAGGATTATGAGTATCTTGCAGTAACAGAATACGATGACTCCAAAGGAAAGCAGGAAGAGTACATTTCTCACATAAATGTCCACCTTTTTCCATTTCCCATCAGCATAATCACAGAACCTGTGCGCTTCCAAGTCTTCTTGCACTGTGGTGTGGATTACCTCAGGAACCACAATTAATATGCTAACAGTCCAAACAACCAAGGACACCAGAACACCACAGCACTGCGTCTGGGATCTCAACGTTGAAATGGGGTTCACTACAAACAAATACCTCAGGATAGTCATGAGAGTCAAAAAGAAAACACCGCTGTAGTAGCCAATGGAGAAAACAGCATTTGATGCTTTGCAAAGGAACTCACCAAAAATCCATCCAAAGGACTGATCCAGTACCCAAAAAGGCAGCATGCAGGAAAAGACTAAATCAGAGATACAGAGATTCATGATGAAGATGTTTGTTAAAGATGTAAGGTTTTCATATTTGAATAAGATCCATAACACCAAAGTGTTTCCTAGCAGACTGAGCAAAAATACCAGAGTGTAGAGGACAGCAGTGAGATAGATGTTAAATGTGAAATAGTCACCCATTTCACAGATGTTGGTTTCATTAGGGTATTCATATGAGTAATTATAATCTAAATCATATTCATTTGAGTAATTATAATCTATATCTGTATCCATTTGTCTATGCAAATCTTGTGCTGTTCTCCAGCAGCTACTTCAAAGGACTGCAGCAAATCAAATGAAATCTTTTGTGAAAATCAACCCAATAACTAAACTCCCACTGTGGAGGCTTCTGTTTTTAGAAAAAGAAGCAGTGAAACTAGTAATTTTTACTGGCTTGGGGAGACAAAGGACTCATTTCTTCTTATGACTAGAGCATGAACAGGTAAATACCAAAGACTTACTGCAAAGCGCTCAAATCTTAAAAACTTGAGTCAGAAACTAAGTTGTTTCTGAACAAAAATGGTTGGTGACAACTGCCAACTACTAAGTTTCTGCTATATGAAGGTACATTGTTTTTTGGTGTAAATATGTCAGGTGCCAAGATTTTCAAGTATGCTACTGTTTTTTTCAGTTGTCTGGAATGGTATCCGACTCCTAAGCACTTCATTGTATATATGTTGCTTTGTCATTGAAGTTCAGCACTGCACAAACCTAAAAAGCTGAGCAGTACCAGTAGCAACAATTGTAAGCACTAAGAACATGAAAAGCCATACTTCTTACAGATTTTTGTCTTGAGGTTTGTTGATATCTAAACATCTCAAAGCTGTGGCAGAAGCTGGGTGCTCTGTGCATCTCTGTGGCCTGATGATTCTCAGGAATGCAGAGATCACATCACAGTCCTTTCAGGGAGTGCTACCTTTCTGTCTATATGCAGGCAAGAATTTAAACCCAGTTGGATGGTTAGTTGAAATTGGCCAACAGGATCAAAAGGTACCGGGACTGAGAAGATGGCATACAATCAATCCACAGTAGCCTCATTTCCTTAAGAAATTCGGCTAAACAATAGGTATAGAAAAATCAGTAATGACACTAACCAGTGGTTTATAGTCTAAATTCACTTTATCCCCGAAGAAAGCTTATTTGTAGCACCATGTTTGGACCCTGATTTGACTGAAGTCAGTGAGTTCAGGAGGAACTCTGCCACTGAGTTCCTTCAAAGTACAGTTGTAAGAAAGAAACTCCACAGCTCGGGACAAAATTGTGCTAGTGACATTTTCCTTTTTGGACTAATGAAGGCAGAATCTGCCTGCTACAGCCAGGAAAAGACCTGCTGCCTTTGGAGGACAGGAGAGTTATGTCTACACCAGGAAAACATGTCAGGGAGAAATTCTGGCTGCCGGAATTTAATGCCATCCGTGGGGGTAGATATTTTAGGTAAGCCAGAACATGACACAGGCAGCACAGGACAGGGACCATCTATCCAGTGGGATGTGGTCACCAAGTTTTGGAGAAAAAGGATGTGTAGGATTCAGTAATATGACCACAAGTGGCCCTGGAACATTTACCACCAGAGTCACAGCTGTAACTGAAAAGATGCTTGTGGCCCTCAGTCTGTACCATGCTGCAGTCTTCAGGCATACAGGGTAAGTCCTTGCTAAGGCAGTCATCTTCTCTGTTTTTACTTTATAGTGCAGATGACACTTATATAGTCTTATAGTTTCATATAGTCTTAGACACTTATATAACAGTAAGTAGTTTAGATTAAGGTCCTGACCATCATTGTGTCCTGTTTCAGTTCATGCTGGGGATATGCTGCTGCTTAGCAGCTGTCCTAAGGGAGCAGAGAAGCCTCTTGGCAAATAATCAGTGTTCTCCAGGGATGAGAGGACAGTGCTAACCAGTGTCTTCACCCCTTAGTCTCTCCTTCTGTGCTGACCATTCAGTGACAGCAAGCCCCAGGGCAGGACTGCCCACAAGCCAGGAGCTACACAGCTAGCAGGGTTGCTCCTGATCTCTGCCACAATTGCTGCTGGCCCCTGACACAGACACCTGCTCACAAAGACCTCAACCATGATCCCTGCCTCTGCCTGGGAAGTATTCTGACCCACACATGTCTTGTCCCTCATCACCTCATGCTATTCTGCTCTTCACACCCCTGCTGCAGGGTAGGCAGTGGTTAGAGAGCAGGTATCTGCTGGGGAGCTTTGCTCACCCTCCTGCTCGCTCTCAGGAGCTGAGCAACACTTGCAAGGCAGAAAGCACCATTTTACAAAGGTGTTTTGAGATTATGTCAGATAACAGCTAAGTGCCAAAATAAAAAAAAAGTGTATCAACACATCCATTTTCTCCACAGTTCAGATTATAGGATATGGTAGATAGTTTCTACAGTCCAAAGTCTCCATTTTTCTGTGTCCATCTTCCCCAAGAACACTGATGCTGAGTGTGCAGACACTTGAGACATGCTGGCAGATAGTTGTGATTGGAAACCCTCTTAGGAGCTCTTGCTATTTCCATCTCCAAATTTCTACGTGCCTTGGCAACTTACTCACCTGACCCAAAAGGCTCTGTCTTGCACTTTGGGAAGAGCCAGAGGAATGCTTGGTCACATGGAGACAGGTGTCCTCCCTCTGATTTTGTGTCCAGCATTTCCAGAGAATGTAGGAAAATGCTTCTGTGAGATAGCTTGTACCTGGTTGATTTTTAATGCTGAAAGTTAGCTCTTGGATAATGCCACATTTCACAAATCAAGTTCATTCATCATATGCCATGCCATCTTGCCTGGTTCAGGCTCCATGGAATTACAGATGGGGGCTCCAGCCTACAAAGCATCAGACCTTGTGGATGACTGATAAAGGTTATATGCTCCGACATTATGTTTGTACCATCTGGGAAGCCCTCCATCAAGTCATTAAATCAAAACCTGTGATTTTGTTCTATTGTATTTTATCTGCCCCCCTTCAACACTACAAGTAAGAAATGCTGTGCACAGATTTTCAGTTAAGATATATGCAAAGGAGATAAAAAAATTATGTGATTGAGTCGAAAGGCTAAGAATATGTCAGTGTCACACACGAAATACAAGTCGTGCAATTGTTTTCAATGTACATGTAATGGTACAAGTGAGAGCAGAAGTTGGCTGAAAAATGGATATTACCTTAATTTCAGTTGTCAGGACAAACAGGAACAGAGGAAAAACACATCATACAGTTTAAAGTCATTCCAGCCCTTCTGAAGAGCACTCAGAAAGGCACTCAACATTCATTTCACTCATTTCCAGAAAAACTGCTTCTCCAGAAGCCTTCATTTTCTAGCAGGGCTGTGCTTTGCCTTGGAACACCATGTTAAAAAAAGGATTCTAATACAGAAATGGGGAAATGATATTACTAGTGGTCTCCAGTTCAATTTTCTTTTTCTCTGAAAATTCAGTTAGACTTCTGTCTGCTGAAGATACATATTGATCATCAGTTTATTTCATTTTCAAACTGAGCATTTGAAAGAGTGGCTGGGAGGAGCTGTCTACTCACTTTGCAGTCAGTGGAGGGGGAGAGAGAGGCCCTGGCAGAAGCCACATCAGCCCTCACTGTGTCCTCTACCAGTCTCCTCCCCAGACAGAGGAGCTGAGACAGCCCTCTTTAAGAAGATTCCTGGCATTTACACAGACAAGCTGATGTTTATCTCATCTTAATTGGAAAAGATAAGGGGAGTACAATAGAGAGAAGCCCCCTACCATAAAACATGCCCTGATAGCATTTTTGACTCACTTTATTCAAAAAGCCTCTGAGCTTCAGAGCTTGTTCTCCATGTTTCTCGTAGGAAAAAAATAAGATGTTTTTGCAGGCTTATTTACACAGGCAGCACATGTTGATGCACAAAATAAATTTCTGTTCCCCTAAACTAAATTTATCTAGTAGCTGCTTCCTTAGCCAATCTCTTGTTCCAGATTGAGGTAGAAAGAAAAAGTCCCAAATGTGACCTTTTCTGGCAGGAAGGGCTTTTCGTTTTTCAGACAGATTTATGGACCAGCCATTTAATTTAAGGAAGTTAAAACACAATGAATAGCATTTCTCCTTCCCTAGCTATGACGGGTATCTGTCTTGGAGCACAGCCTTAGAGTCATGTGTAGGAGATGGACAGGAAAGTCCTGGAAGACATGACTGGCACATAGACTTGGTCCAAAGGCCAAATGTACTCTGGACAGTGTGGTCTGTGCTGGTGGATGAATATTTTGTCTTCCTTAGAGAGGATTTGCACATGGTAAAAAACTCCCAGGGCATGGATAAAGCTAAAAGTCAAGGTAAAGTCAGTAGGAATTCCCTTGTCCGATTCAGTTTTGCAAAGCCTCAAGATGCCCAGCTCATCAAGGAAACTCTTACCCTATTTTTATTGCAAAACCTGTAGTTGGATTGGGACGATTTTCTGAGACTGATGTTTTAATATCTTTTTAATATCTTTGTTGATGATCTGGACGAGGCGATTTGGTCTACCATTAGCAAATTTGCAGTTTTATTTTGCTGAGGCTGGCCAGAAAGGATGTGGTGCCGGCAGCTGGACAGCAGCTGGGCAGCAGCTGTTCAACAGAATACAGGCAGGAGCATCCTTGGCCAAAGAGGCTTGTGTGGAAGTGGAGGTGGTTGGTATCCTGCCTGTGGTTGCCTGCAACAGGCTTTGTGCCAGCAGGATTGAAGCTCTGGGTATTCTCCATGCTCTTTCAGGGCAAGGGCAAGGAGAAATCCAGCTCCTTAATTTGGCTTGATGGTGCAAAGGAGAGCATCATCCCTGCTTGCAGCCAGGCAGGGTTTGGCCATGGTTTTCCTGATAGCTCATGTAGGGTTGACATGAGTAAGCAATTCTGCAGGATGATAAGAAGTAGTAATTTGTTAATAATTGGCTGTGAGGAAACAGAACACTGGAGCTTTCTGGGATTTCTTGAGTGGAGAAATTGTCAGTTTGTTTCTACAGTGTAGACAAGTGAGAGTTGAAATGCATTTTTTGCAAGCAAAGAGCTTGTATCAATCTCTGTGTCTGACATGTAGTTTTGATTTTTCTTAATAGCTGCACTCCTGCCAGGCTCCGAACACCAGCACGTTTCTCTCAGCCAGACAGCAGTGACATGACATATCACTTTACCATCTGCTTCACAGAGAACATAAATGTTCCATTATTTGGCCATGAAAAAAGCATCACTTTGTTTCTTAGTAGCTGGGTTTCTTGGCAGTTGAAACCAAGTAAAACCACTTCTTATTTTTCTTGCCAAAGAGGAATATATCTGCAGGTTTCTGCTGCCAACAAAATGTTGACCCCTCCCTGACTCTGTGTGCAGATGTACACATATCCTCCTGATGATATACTGGAAGATGGGGCTGTCCTTAAGAGATCTCACCAGCCACTGAACTATATTTAAATAGCAACCTTAGAGCTGAATAACAAGTCTGTTAAGTAAAATGTGTGCAAAAAAGCTGACTAGATTATCTCATAAATGCTTACAGGCAAAAAACAAAGGCAACTTTTAAGACAAAGGAGCACGTCACAGTTTTGGGAGAAATAATTGCATGTCTTTCTCTAAAGCTTAGCAAAATTCAAGCCTCCACATAAAATTCATGAACTCATTTTTATGGTTCAGAGACAATGTGAAGAACAGGGCTGTATTTTTCTACAGAATTCCATTCTAGTGCTGTATTTAAGTTATATGCACCCCTTCTTTTTTCCCCCAAGAGGATTATAAACCATATGTCTAAAGAATTTGTGTACCACATCTTGGGTGGGATTTCCAGTGTTCCTGCTGGGCTCATTGCTGCAGGAATGATGCTGAAACAGATGGAAACTATGCTGACAGCCATTGATGGAACCAGTATGTACAAGAGGGTGCTGCTTGTCTCCTGAGGCTCCTGACTGCAGTGCTGGGATGTGGCCTGGGGAGAGGTGATGGGGGGCAGCCTCAGCCTCTCTGTGCAGGCAGAAAAAGGTGTGTTTTATGGAGAGACAGCTGATCAGTGTCTCTGCAAGGAGCCCAGATTTGTCACACCCCTTGGCAGTGCAGCCAGCATCTGTTTTTATTGGCTGTGAAATGGGTTCACTCATATCAGACCATTTCCACTCACGAAGCCATTTTGATTCTGAAGTTCCAGAGACTTGCATGCCTTTAGCCAAAGGGAGGAAGAAGATAAAGAGAGAAAATCCTACCCACTGAGCTATGTTTTCACAAACTGAAACATGGGTGAACATGGGTTTAGTGTAAGGAAGCAAACAACATAGAATCACAGAACGTTAAGGGGTTGGAAAGGACCTTAAAGATCACCTAGTCCCAACCCTCCTGTATGGGCAGGGACACCTCCCACTAAACTAGGTTGCTCAATGCCCCATCCAACCTGGCTTGGAACACTGCCAGGGTTGGGGCATCCACAACCTCCCTGGGCAGCTTGTGCCAGTGTCTCACTCCCCTCAGAGAAAAAAATGTCTTTGTAATATCCAACTTAAGTTTCCCCTTTTTCAATTTGTACCCATTACTCCTTGCCCTATCACTGCATTTCCTGATGAAAAGTCTCTCTCCGATTTTCCTGTAGGCCCTCTTCAGATATTGGAAGGTTTCTTTGAGGTCTTCATGCTACCTTCTCTTCTCCAGGCTGAACAGCCCCAACTTTCTAAGCCTGTCTTCATAGCAGAGGTGCTCCAGTCCCCTTATCAACTTCATGGCGTTCTGGACTTGCTCCAGAATAATTTTTCTTGGCCTGCTAGCCACTCTCCTTTTGATACAGCCCAGGATTTGCTTTGTTTTCTGGGCTGCAAGCACATACTCCTGACTCACGTGGAGTTTTTCATCAACCATCACAGAACTGTGTGTCACTGCTGTCTTCTCAGCACTTTATAATCAGTTTGTTTCACTTTTCCTTCATCATATCCCTTTTGCTTTGTAGAACAGCAGAGAGCTTGAGTTTGCCTTATTCACCCCACTGGTACTCGCTGGCATCACCTACTGCCTACCCTGATCCAGATGGCTCCTTGGCACCCAGACCAGCTGGGTAGCACCCTGTGTGTCTCCACCATTCCCAATGGACTGCTCTGGCCTTGTACGTGCCACCCAGTGTGGAATGCAGCTGAGGCAGCAATGGGGAGCCTATTCTTGTGGATGCAAAAGCAAGACAGAAGAACAAAAGGCTGCAGCCAGGTCAATGAATGAAGCACCACTGTATTCCCCTCTCCACTTGCTGTATGATGGTCCCTCTTCTGCTGGTGTGAATTGCTAGCTGCTTGCTTGAATGGACACACTGCAGCTCTTGTGAAGACTAAGAGCTGATGTATGAGCAGCCTGCTGTGCACACAGAGATAAGGTGACTCAACAGGAGGCAAGTCACAGTATGGCATTTGCCTATCACCAGGACAAATTAATTGGCTGCTGTGTTGACCCTGTTTTTCTCAGAGTAGCAGCTGTTCTGACAGAGGTTTGGATGAGGCAATGTTTGGCACAGACCTCTTGACATTGCAGATCTGAATTTCTCTCTCTCTCATGGAGGTAAAAGGCATCTGAGCACAGCTCACTGTTGCTCTGCTGCCCCCTGTGCTGCCACCCCTGTCTGAGTTACCAGGCTCCCAAAATTGCCACTCCTCAGTGCAGCCTGTGAAGAGGGTGATGCTAGAAAACCAGATGAAACAATAAAGGAAGACAAAAGAAACCACTCTGCTCACTACTGACCACTCATTTCCTTTGAGTTTTGGAGAAGACTATGACGATTTCCATATATATGGTGTATGTATGTTCTCTTTGCTCCTGTTGGTGATCTGCTTCTGGAGAGAACCAAAGGCTGGGGCTGTTTTTTGGATTAAATAAGGAGTTAGAGAAAAGAGGTGCAGGATGCAGCATGGTCAGGATCACAGCAGCTTATAAAAAAATTGCAAGGGAGAAGCAAAAGATTGCAAGGGAGAAGCAAAAGATTGCAAGGGAGAATGGCCTGAGGCTTTATCACACTGATAACCTGATGGCATCTCAAATGGTGGTGGGAAAGTAGCTCAGTGACAGGGGTAGCTCAGTCAAACTTTGGGAAAACAGAACAGACTGGGGAAAGCAAAGCTTTTCATAATTAAAATTAAGTTTTCTACAGAAGACAGAGTTGGAAGAATTTCCTTGTGGAAGGACATTTCTGGAGCACAGCCACGGTTTCCCAACACTCTTTGCCTGATGAGTCAGAGCAAAATAAATCACATTTAATAAAACAACCCACACAACATAGTACATTCAGAGCACTGTTTACGTTAACAATGAGGCAATTAATACCTTGCACCAGAAACAATTGACCACAACCGAAAACATTCCCGTACTGTTTTAGCCACTACTTCCCCAAACCCCAGCACTTCCTCCTGGTGTGATGTGTCTGCTCACAGAACAGAGGCACAGCCAGGCATGGTGCATCTGCAAAGCTTCATCTCTTCAAATATTTACCCCCAGTTCCCCCAGAACAACTGCAGCAGCAATGACTTCTCAAGCTGACCCTGCAGTGACTACAGTTCAGACAGTCCTGGACTGTATTTGGGCTGTGCCACCAGGTGAAACCCATCTCCTGGCAGACACAGTCAGTGCATGCTTTCCTCTCAATAGGCTTTTCAGAGAAGAAATCCTTTCCCCTGGCTACCCCTGTGAGCACAGCTGTTCTTTTCAAAGGTTTGGGCTGAAATACTGGCTGAAACATTCAGTCTGAGCACAACAATTCTTAAGATCCTGCTAGACCTGGCTCAGCCACACACTCCCACATCTTTTTTTCTAGCATTTTGCTCATTTGCTTATATTGAAGATTCACTGTTGTTATGAGAGGCATCTCAAAGTGCTTTACTACTTTGCAGAAGACATCTGCACATTTCCATCTGCCACACCATGTCTCTTGTACACACATATTTCAGCACCCAAGTATGAGCAAGCAGGTGGCCAGCAGCAGCAAGTCTACCCAGATAAGGGATTCTTTAGCAGAAAGTTATCTGTAGGCCACATTCCCCAGCAGGGGGTAACATCAGGGGCTCTGTGCGTGAAGCATTGGCAAACAGAGGCAAAGTCTTAATATTCCGGTTCCTGAGCCATTTCATAACATCTCCGGCCACCTGTCCTTTGGCAAGATCTTGTGGTAAGTGCAGTGAGGGCAAACAATACTTTATGCAACAAGGGTTGGCATGCTCTTCCCAAAACTGTTCCCTAGCTTCTAGATTGCACTACGCTTACCCCAAGATGGCTTCAGTCACTCAGGGCACCTGTCCTGTTAAATTCACCTGGCAGAGGCATATTCTTCTTCTGTAGTGATATTATGCTTAAACCACAACAGTTAAACAACCACAGTTGTGTCTCTCAAAGAAAATCAAGTTTGTGAGCTGGGAGGTGTGGCCAGCTCTTTCCCACAAATTAAAGGGCAGCAAAAGGCAAGAAGCTGACGGCAGTAATGAAATTAGGAGCTGTTAGCACAAGTCTCCAGACTTGCATAAAGGTGAAATAATCTAGAACACAGTCTCTTTGTAGCCTTCCCCTTTTCAAATTATTCCTTACTTAAAACAGACTTTAAATACCTTTGTGGATGAGAAGGAAATTCCAGCTAATTAACCGTGGATGACATGAAGAATCCACTCAGGACAGAGAATTAACAAACACATTTCTTTCTTCAAAACTGGGATGTGATCCTACCTATCCCCTCCCAGTCCGAAGGAGCAGCACCATGGTGTCTCAGCCCCAGGGAGCACAAGGCTTTCAGGTTCCCCTGCAAAGGCTTTAAGACTCAGAGACAAAACTCTTGAATTTTGCTAGGTAGTTTAGCCACCACCCCAAGTGACCAGAGCTAGTTCAGTCCATGTCAGCACCTTTTCTCCAGCAGCTGAGCTGACTGAGATGTAAGCAGCAAACCTTCAATGCCCATCTTCCAGCAGGCACTCGCAATGCTGTGCAGTGCTCATGGGATCAAGCATGCATTTGGAAAATCACCTGGTGTGCCTGCATAGGCTGCTCCTTCACTGGGCAAGAGGCAGCCAAGAACGAGGCACATCAGCAATGCAGAGCACTTGGTCCTGGGGCTCTGCAGCAGCCTGTCTGTCATGGGAGATGTAGCCAAAGCCCTGTGCAGTCATAGCTGTGTGAAATGCAGCAAGCAGACTTTGTGAACTGCTCCTGAGCTTTGTGTCTGTTCTTGTGTAACCCTGCCCTAGCGAGTTACACCACCAAGCCCCCTGTTCAGTTCTGGATGCCATATCTCACTGCAAGTGTAGACCCCAGTTATAAGTGTGCATTCCCATCTCAGCCAGAATTGAAACCTGCATTATTTCAGAGTAATGACTATGTTCTGTTCCTTTTTCCTGCAAACTACCTTTTCTTTTCCTGAAACAAAACGCAATTCTTCCTTACTCTGGAATTTCCCACAGTACAAAAATGGCCAACTTCTGCTGAGCCCTAGGTAAGATGCTGCCACCCATGGTGTATAAAACTGTCAGTTAGCACTATGTGATTGGTGTGAGCAAAGTGGGGCTTGCAGAAGGAGGTTTTTAAAGACCAGATATGATACAGAAAGAAAACCCAAGATGCTTGAAGAGCTTGTCTGCTGGTAGTCTCAATGAGTCCTTCCCTTTCAAGTTTTATTCTATGATTTAGATATTAAACATCTCAGCTCCATCCACCACGTTGTTGCTTTTCCCACCAATGTCTCTCATTCTAGCAAAAGATACAACCTGTTGCTGCAGGTAAAGTCTGGCTGACTTAGACATTAGGCAGAAATTCTTCACTATGAGGATGTTGAGGCACTGAAACAGGTTGTCCAGAGAAGTTGGGGATTCCCCATCCCTAGAAGATCTCAAGTCCAGGCTGGGTGGGAACCTAAGGGACTTGGTCTAGTGGAAGGTGTCCCTGTCCGTGGCAGGGAGCTGAAACTAAGCGGTCTTTAAAGTTCTTTCCACTGCAAACCATTCTATGGTTCCATGACTTCAGGTCCAACACAGTTCCTTAGAGCATAAGCCCATTGTGGGAGGCACCCCAAGATCCAGAATGATTACTGGGGTGTTAGCTTTGGTAGCCATCCTGTTTGGCAGCAACCCACCCTGCTCATGCCCTTCAGCAGCAGCACTGCGCTTCTCTACAGGGTAAAGGATGTGTGTCTAAGTTCGACTGCATATTTATAGATTTTATTGGGGTTTTTTAGATCTAAAAATAAAGCAGTACAGATTTGTCTGGTTTTTGCTTTAGGACTAGCAAATTTAGCAAGAGCTGCTGGCGCTTTGTGCCCGCAGTGACTCTGCAGAGGGGAGCTGCGTGCAGCGTGCAGCAGTCACGGTCAGCTATAGGTGGCACGCTTGAACAGGGTAAGCCCTGCCTGCCCTCGGCAGCCAGAGACATCCCTGGTAAGGGACCTGGACAGACATAGCTCTCCTCCAAAGGCAGGATTAAATGAACATCTGCTCTTCAGCAGGCAGATACATCCACACCTGCATCAGCTGCTGATAAGCAGAGCTGCTGGGAAGCCAGATTTGATGAGGTCTTGCATGTGGCTGTAGGTGAGCCCAGATCCCTTGGGCTATTTGCAGGGCACTGGCTTGATGATGGTGCACTGTTCATCAATGCTGTTAGGACAAGATCTTTCTTTTGTCTCCTTCTCCACTCCCCTACTCTCCTCAGACACTCTCGACGAGCCTCTGCTGGACTTGATCTCCCATCCAGTCTGGAACTCCATCACAGCAGCCTGGAGCTGGCTGTCTTACTTCTGCCTCGCCGTCTCCCTCCCTGCTGCCTTCAAACTGCCTGGCTGGGATGTTTTTGGGATCTGTGGTCTTCCCTAGGCAGCCCAGTCCCTTCTGCAAAACACATGAGTGCCTCTAAGCACAGCCTGCATATGCGTGGATAATTTATAATTGTGAAGCCAGACTAAAACCTCAGCAGCAATAGTTTATTTTCAGATACACTGGAAATGAAAATGTTTGAGGTTTGTCCTTAGTGAAAAAGTAAGAAAAACACCCACCTGTTTGGGACCAAATGTTTCATGGGGCAATGAAGAAGGGCACTCTAATTACCTAGTGGTTTTCTTGTTTCTCAAAGTGCAAGCATCATTTTGAAGGCAAACCACAAGTGCAGAACATGAAGAAAGGCAAGCCTTGCATTTTGGAGATGAAATCTTGGGTGTCGACTTTTCACAACGTTTTCCTTTTTTTTTTTCTATTTATAATTTTTATTTTCCAGCTGAAGCTGTTTGCTAAATGCTCCCCACCACCATCACTTCCCCAAGGCTGCTGGAAATGACTCAGCCATGCACAGGGCTGACAGGGCACGGCTGTGGCTGGGCAGTGGCAGACGCACCTTCCTAGAGCAGGTGAAGACCACCCTGACTCCATGGGAGTTGCAAGGTGCCCTTACTCCAGCATCCAGGCCATGCACCCTCAAGCCTCACTGTGCTGGTCCCCAGCTTGTCCCTGGGCAGGAGGAATGCCAAATTCTTGCCTGAAGCTTCAGTGTTTGCAAAGAGAAGGAGTTTCAAATGAGAGGCACCATCTGCCCAAGTCTGATGGACAAAAATCTTATGTTTTTGCTTGAATTTTTAAATAAGAATACAACATGTTTTTTTCACAGCTCCCCACCAACAGCCACTTTCACACTTTGCCTGATAAAAATCACATAATGCGCTAACATGGTAATTAGGTGTCAATGTTTCCTTTCTCAAAGACACCCTGATATTTTGTTGTATCTTGGTTTCCACCTGAGTGTATCCACCTTACTGATTAACATGAAAATTCTTGAAATTTAGTGTTCTTAAATTATTATTATAATAAAAAATTAAATTATTCTTAAGACATTCTTTAAATTTATTAAATGTATTCTTATTCTTAAAAATGGTCTTAAACATCTCTATAAGGCAGGTGATAGAGGGATCCACAAAACAGCAGAAAGAGATGAAAGGATTCGGTCAGAACTGCAGTCATTAAGGCTTTTTCTACCATGTAAGGGCAATCCCTTGGCTTCAGAGATACTTCCAAGATGACAAGTTGTGTATGCCCCACAGTCATTTGGGCTTCAAGTGAAGGAGCGAATTAGACAAACTGATTAAATACTTTATGTGAATCTCTAGTTACCTCTAGTGGCAGATCTCAGTTTGTAATGCAGACAAAGCACCACTTGAAATTCAGGTATTTTTGTTTCAATCCTTCATCTAGGATTTTACCAGTCTGCCCCGGGAGGTGTCTGAGCAACAGGGTATAATTGTCCTCTTTTATGCTGAAAGAGCAATGTCATTCTATTATCAATGGAAAAGTGACAAAATTTGCACCCTGTCTTGTATATCCTTATCAGATATGAAGGAAATTCAGAAATTTAAATATAGACAAACAAAGCTGGGGAAACTCTGCCTGTGTCACTGCACATGGCAGATTTGACTGTTCTGGTCTTTCTGAAGTGCTCCACAGCTTAGTGCAGAGATCTTCTGATACCTGGCAAATGAAATATGACTAATCGTGGAAGTGGTTTTCCTGAGTGTAGGTTGATTTATTTAATATCTCTCGACCTCAAATGGCAAAGGAACACTTTGAAGAAAACATGTTTGTTAAAGTTCTAACTTTATTTCCACTTCGGGGCTAAGGAAAGCTTTGACCCTAGGGAGGCAGAGACCACTCCTACTAAAACCAGACTTCTTAATCCCAGTATAGCTGAGGCAGAGAGTGAGCAAACTTGAAAAAGTCCTTAAAATGGCAGCAGGTGTACATCTTCTGCTACAAAGAGCCATCCAAAAATAAAACTGAAGAAAACACCACCAAAGCAGCTTCTGCAACTCTCCTTCAAAGTCTCCAGGTGAGGTCTTAGCTGCTGCAGCTCCTGGGGGCTTTCAGAAGAGAATGGATGGAGCATTTTATGTGAGAGACTGGTCTTGGCCAACCCTAGGACAAGTTTTCTGTTCCCTGGTGAGATGAAATATATGCTCACACCTCTGATACAGCTGGGCAAAAGCCAGGTGGCACAGCCTAAACAGGTGAGGAAAGTGAGTTTAATACCTACCTTTGCCAGCAATCACTGAGCACACACTTTGTTGCTTTAGCACAGAGGATCAGAGGCAGGAATTTGAGCTGCTGTGACAAGAAGTTTTGAAGCTTTGTTTGACCATGCACAAAATTGATGGTTACAAGCTGGTCTAGTAAAAGCACTACAAAACCATGCAAGTGAAACCCCAGTTTAAGTCTAGTTATGTCAATTTAGGTATTTCTGAATCAGCTTTATGCCTTCCTCTCATCAAAGCAAGCTAAATTAACATAAGCCATGTTTATGTCAGTTTCGGTGTAATCTTCTGTATACAGATTTCTCTAAAACCTGCTTTTAAACTGTCTTGAAGACAAAACACCATGCTCATCTTTTCTAGAAACTTAGTCAAAGCATCACCATGTGTTCCTGGAGCAGGGACTGGTACATTTTTGTTTATTTCCTGCACTTTTACTGAAGTCAGTATGAAACATCTCTGGAGCGCCTCAGCAGTGCTTTGTGCAGCAGCCCTGCTGGGATCAGTGAAACTGCACTCGTGGGAGTAAATTTGGCGCTGTGGGTCTCTGTCCTGCTGAGATGCATTGGGAAAAATCAAAAGGGAGGAGAAATACCTTAGAGTGAACTGACATTCTGCTGTGGAATTGGAGCCATAATAATGATTTCAAATATATGTTCTTAATTTTCCTTTTGAAAAATTAAAACCACGCAGGGACAATTTGGGCAGGGGCAATCTGGATCTTCATGCATCTTCCTCTTCCCAGTGCTTCCCCTGAAATTTTAGCTCTGGCCCTCTTTTTCCTGCAAGCTGTTTTGCAACCTCTGCTCCTTGTTGCACTGTGTGCCACAACACAAACAGCCCTGTGACAGCAATCAGGGTCTAATGCATGATGGTGACCATTCAGGACATTTAAAGAGGGTTGGTTTTGGAGTCAGGACCTCAGGCCAGATGTTGGTTCCAAATTAGCTAATTTACACTACCTCAGAAAATTAGGTTTGTTTGCTCTCTGGAAAACTCTCCAAAACAAGAGTAATGCTAGACACAAACCTTGCTGTAGTTGCCCCAGGTTGTCCCATCTCTTCCTCCTTACTTAATTTGGACCACTGGGACTAGAGCTGGAGCCCATCATGTCCTGCTGTTCTTTGGGGCTGTGACTGAATCCTGATGGAGGTGTGAGCTGAAACTGACCCCAGAAGGCAAAGCTCCTGCAAAGATTTCCCTAATTCATCTCTTGCTGAGACACCTAAGCTTATTTTTTAACCTTCTTTTTTAGAAAATAGCATGTCTTAGGAGTGTCAAAAATAACACTGCAGAATGAGTAGTTGAGAGTGAGGCACAAGGTGGGAAGACAAAGAACTTGGGCCAAGGTGGATGGGAGGAGTTTGGCTGCTTACAGGATTGTCTGCACCCTTGGTTACCATGACCTGGCTCAGATTCCCTGTCCTCTGATGAGCAAGTCTGATCTTCACACTACTTTGCCAGTGTAGCTTTGGAGAGCTACAGGGCAATGGAAGAAAGCACGCGTGCTTTGGAAAGCTTCTCTTTTCTGAAGGGCGTGTGAGGAGGAACTGACAAGAGCTGGTAGCAGAGCAGAAGGCGTGTGTGAGTCCTGCCACCAGCTCTGCAGAGCCAGACAGCTGCACAGCTGCCATGCCAAAAGTGGAAGCAGAGGCACATAGTCAAATTGGTTTTGCACAAGGGGAACCAGCTGGGTTACTGGGAGCCAAATCCTGCTCTCGGTTTACAGCAGGTAAAGTGAAGGGTTAGCTAGTTGCAGAAGAACAGCTCCATACCCAGCTGGTGATGCAGCCAGCAGAGCTTGAATTCTTGGGTCTGCATGGTGCAGCAGATGAGAAAGAGGCACTAGAGCACCTGAGGACACAAAAAAAGAAGGGTTGGCTCAGGCATGGCAAGATGTTCATCCTCATTGCCTGCTTTCTGTTTCCCTCTCAGTGCTGCACTGACCATTCTACCCTGTCCCTGGCTGCCTATGGCCTCCTAGATCTCCCCTCAGCATGCCAAGAGCTCATGCTCCTGTTGCTGAACCCATGCTAGAGAAGGCAGAGAAGCAGCTGCATGCAGGAGTGAGGGGCTGGTACAGGACTGGCTGCATTCAACAGACTGTCAGCCCGTGTTGTGGAGACATCCCTTGCTGGAGTGCTGTGGGCAACAGAGGCACCTCTGGGCTGCATTTTGCCATGGGCTGCTGACCCCCAGAACGGGTGCCATACAGCTGTCTGTATCCCTCCTCCTTCATCTCTTACCTGAGTGCTTTTATGCTCCTTGCCATCCTCTGCTTGAAGCTGCCTGTGATACCCTGTGGTGGTGTCCAGCAGAGATGAAAGGACTACTCAGAGGGGTAGATGGGACACAGGGAAAGAGGTTATGCAAGCAAGAAACACCCAACATGTAGCTGTCTGGATTGAGGAACTCACACTGTGCTTCCTACTCCGGCATTGCTCCAACATGGAACATTTTCCCCATTTTAATCACATACCGTGAAATCTGTAGGCACTCTAGGACCACATTCACAATTAGAGACAGAGAAGCTGGGTGACAGCTGCAGCAGTCAGGGAGACAAGAGCTCACATATATTGGAACATACAGAAACACTCTTTCCAGAAAACTGGACTATATCTGACTATTTGGTTAGGGGGGAGCCTCAATGCCCAAAGGCAGCCAGTGCTGTCCCCATGCCAGTTTCCAGCTCCATCTGGGCATCCCCACAGCCTCTGGAGCCAGCAACTGCTGAGCACACTGCAGCACTGGAAGCTGCTCCTTCTCACAGAATCCTGCTCTGATCCTGCAAATCGCACGCTGTCGGCCGAGGAGGAGGAGGACACTGAAGCAGAGCCGAGCTGGAAGGTAGGTAATGCTCAGAGGCATGGGAATTTGCTTTGCCTACTAAGCATTGAGGAAAACTTTCCCAAATCCTGGCACTTTGCTACAAGGGGACTGACCAGTGGTTGTATTTTATCTTTAGGACAGCCTGTTGTTTTCTTTCTGGTGCTCATCTGTTGATTTTTTGGTCTCCAAGAAGCCTAATTGCCACTCTTGCAGTGCCTTTGCACTGTTTTGGAAGAGGATATGTTGAAAGTTGATCAGTCCTTCTCCCCTGGCTGATCCCTGTATTTTTGCACCAATGGCTCTGGATGATTTGATGCATCTCTCAGCCCTGCAGCACTTCTCACCTGCTGTAATCCAGTCCCCAGTGCCTGTGCCAGAGATGAAAAAGGAGGTGAAACACAGGCATGCTGGGGATGTTTTCAGCTCAGGCACGGTGTTCATGTTTTGGTGATGGCCAAAGGGCTGATCCTTTCTCTCACATCTCGTTCTCTGAAAACGCTCCAAATGAAGTGTGAAACCTGTGTGTCCCTGACTGCCAGCAGAGCTGGCTGCTTTTTATGATTTTATACAGCAGGATTTTTTCTCTGCACGAAGCAGTTCCCTGCCCTCTGCTCTCACACCACAGGTAAGCCTCCTCCTTTCAGTGCACCATGCACTCTGCAGCCACAAAAGAGCCAGAGTCAGGGCAGCAGTAGGAAGCAGCTGCCTGCCCAGCTGCCTCTCTTTCCCACAGCCTGTGGCTCACCCCTGCACAGCACAGTGAGCTGGTCACTTTGCTGATGCAGCTGAAAACTTTTTGTTTCCTGGAGTATTGGATGACCTTGCTTTTTGCATGAGATTGATTTTCAGCCAGAGCATGCAGACCTCCCTGCTGTGTCCCTTGTAATGCTTCAGGACAGCACAGCCATGCTGAAACTGGAGCAGTGCTAACTGGAGTTATGGTTGTGTTTTGCTAGATCAGCCTCTCCAAATCCTTTCCAGGTTCCTCTGGTTTTTTTTATTGGTTGTGTGTATACCCAAAAGTCTATGTGATTTTTTTTCCCCAAGTTTCTTGGAGGACCACCGAGCACCCTTGGGATCAGCAGTTTGATGGAAGTTGCTGAATGCTACTTTGATAGGGTTCTGTAACACCTGAAGGCCATTTGTATCATCTCATTGGCCACCAGCACCTTCAGACAACAGTTTAGGATTCTAGGCATAAGATTAAATAAAAAGCAACTTTGTATTAAAAGCAAGACTGGATGTCAGACTTAGAGATGATTCCCAGGGCTGAGTTTTTACCCATCACTAGTGATTTAACAACCTTTTTTCCCCACAGGTTTCTAGAGAACCTGGAGACCAACATGTAATTATCCTGTGCAGTCACTCCCTTCTTTGTGCAAAGAGGTGTGTTTTATACCAAGATTAACAGTGAGAACATAAACGAAATCATGACAGGAGCACACTCATATTGCTGTGTAGCATGCCTTACTGGGAAGTACATTAAGTGTTAACCTCCTTTGGTTTATGTGGTCAGCTGCTCTTTGATGTCTTATCACGATACCTAATCACATTTCAAAGAGCAAAGAAAACCCCAAAATGTTGGGCATCTTTTTTTATTTTTTTAATAATGTGATTTCACTTTGCTGCTTTGGACTGTGGATCTATTTTACTATGTTACAGAGAACTTCTGCTTTAAATTTGCTTTTGATTTTCCAAGATGAAATAAGCCATAGCAGGAGCAAATGAGGGTTGGTTTGTTCCATCTTCAGACCCATTTTACTGATAAAAGCCCTAAATAGTCAAAAAGACAAGCCTACTTTATCCTAGCTTATGGTAACTATCATTGACAAAGTGAGGTGCAAAGTTTACCAGTGCTGACTGCCCAAACGTACACTCTGGGCTCTTCTGTAAAGAAAGCTGACACTGGGAAGCTGAACTGGAGTTGTTGGCTTTGTACATATTTGATAGAACAAAGGTGAAGCAAGCAGAGATCATTTTGGGTTAAGGAAACATAGACACCCATACCACTATTTTTTTAGTTTGAACATTATTTGAGATTAATTTAAGAGCTTTCTTTTTCTTCAGAGAGTGCCTAAAGCACTTTTACTCAGCTCTTGACTTTGGGTTTTCTCAGATGTCCTTTGCTCTGTCCAAGAAATATGGGCACGTTACCATTATTCTTATCTATGAATTAGGTCTGGTCTTGAGTTAGGACCTGCTCAGAAAGACCCTCAAAAGGCCAATGAAACTTTTGACCTTTTACTTATCTGCCTACCAACCTACAAAGTTCTTGATGGTTCTTGGAATTATTTGAGCATATCAGAAAAGAGTCAGTGAAAGAAAATCTGTGTGTTGTAAAAGGAAATAGAGATTTTACCTATGCAGTGGAAAAGTTCATCTGCTTTATCCCACTCATTTGAAACTCACACCAGAAACATATAAAGCTGCAGTTTGATATTGAGAAGGAAACCTGACCCATACATCTGCATACCGGAAAGTGACTCGACCTCCTCTTATTCAGCCCAGCTTCTTGCTGGATTTGTTATTTTTTGAACATTTTGGTCTGTATCTATTATCTTCATTGAGCTGTGCATGTGATCCCCAGCCCACAGGAGAGGAGGATGGTGTAGGTGGTGGGAATCTGTTTTGCCCTGGATTGCCTAAGGGATCCTCCTCACTGCTATGGTGAAGAGGGGTAAGAGGGGCTGATGCAAAAAGCAAACTGCTTCCTGCCAGTGCATGGTCAGCCAAAGTCACATTTGCAGCCCCAGGCTGCTACTGGCAAACCTTGGCATGTGTCCCCACGAGCAGCAAGAGATTGATTATTTGCTTGTTCTCTCAAGCAGCACTGTGCAAGATCAGGAGAGAGTTTGAATGTGAGCATTGATCCCTGCCGGTTGTGTACCTGCACTGCTGCTTTCAGCCTAGTACAGGACAGGAGTATCTGCTCCACAGTGGAACAGTCTACCCTGCTTGCTCATGGTGTGTCTGGACACTGAGGGCAAGGGCCTTCCCTGTCCCCCACATGCTCTGCCTCATGGGCCCAGCACAGCAGCTGTGCTTGTTTTGCTTGTTTGCAGTGGTGTGGATGGATGGTGGACATGGCTGGTGTGGACAGCAGGCTGGGTCTTTGATGTGGAAAATGTGTTCCCAAGAGCCTGGTGCCACACATTTCTAGAGACCTATGGCCCTGGAAGTCTTGACCAGAAAGGTTTGAAATCTCTCTCTGATACTGGTGAAAAGCCCCCCAGGCTGACCAGAGCATAAAAGTGTGTAAGCATCTTCATTCTGCATTGTCAAACTCTTCTAGTCTTATGTTTATTGTGGGCTTGACCCTTGTGCACTTCCAGCTTTTGCCGAAGGCACTCTGATGCCCTCATTGCCAGGCTCTTTGACTCATCACCTTTCATAGAGCGGGTTGAGTGAAACTTGAGGTTTTCAGCACTTGGTATCTTGCACATTTCCTGCCAGAGGTGGCAGAAAAATGTGTTTCCTGAGATGAAGTAAACGAAAAAGAATAGCTATGAAAATCAGACGAGAAGAACCTAAAAACCTAAGAAAAATAGTATAGCTGTTCATCAGTTTCCTGTTTACCAGTGGCTCAGATAACGATTTATCAGTGGCGTTGCCAAGCTCTCCTCACACCTCTGCCCATACTGCAGCAGTGTAGGTGTGTGTTACCCCTGCAACACCTCCTGTCACACCCCTGGTGGGGGCAGAGGCTTGAAGGAAGCTGTAAAAGACAGGACAATGCCTGCTTTGAGATTGTAGCCACTGTGGTCAAGATGGGAAATGCCACATGCCCAGATTTCAGTGCATGTTGCTCTTGTGCTAAAACCAACCTGCTGATGGCAGGGTGCTGGTTTGAATCCAGAGTCCCTGAGCCATCAGCCCAGTCCTAAAGCACACACAGACTTCCCTGGTTTAAGACCATGGTTTCATGTGTTTCACCTTTTTGCCTTTATAAGTCTGATAATCATCAGGAGTTTCTCCAGAGGAGGCTCCTGCAGTAAAAATGGAGACAGACATGGGCGCTGGTACCCACACGGGGAATTTCCCAACCTGATTCCCCTCAGTTCCTCACAGCCATGGGGCTGGCATGGTCTGAGGCCAGTTGAGAGGCAGAAGTGGTGCAGCCACTTGTGCTTTTCAGTGTCTCTGACAGGTGCTGCCTGACTCAATGCTGGGACAAGAGCTGTGCCCTGGCTGGGCTGGCCAGGGTGGGGCAGCTGCCACCGGGTGCTACTGGTGTAGGGCCACTTGCAGTGGCAGTGGCCAGTGGCCAACTTTGCTCCGAGCCACTGTGGCCATGCCAAGGTCTGGTAGTGAGCACTGGGCAGCCAGCTGGCACAGGGACTCTTGATAATCTGGTGGGAAGCCATCAGCTTCTGCCAGAGAGGGAATAATGTGCCAGTCAGTGCGATTGCAGGTGCTGGAAAGCACTACAAGGAATAAGCAGGCTGCAGGAAAATAAAAAGAGTAGAAGCTGACACAGATTTGCCAAGAGGCAGCTATGTCAAATCAGCCTCAGTTACAGGCAAAGCAGTGGTACCCCACACCTCAGAGCTAGAAAGCTCTCTGAACACCTCAAACAGCCTTTTGTGTGGGTGCACAAGTGCTCAGACACACTCCTGAGTGGTTGCCATTGGACAGAAGAGCTGCCCAGAAGGATCCTGCATCCAGGGCTGTGTCCTGCCCTTGCACAAACCAGAATTTGCTGCCCTTTGCTCCTCTGGATGAAGGTCTGGTGCATGATTTTCCTATTTTTACACATGCCACCATGTTGGGAAGAGGTACAAATGTACTGGGGGACAGGATGGCTGCTTCAATGACCTCGGCAGATTAAAAAGCCTGGCAGCCATGGGCTGCAGTGCATTAAGGACAAGTGACCACTTCTCCCCATGGGCAGGGTCAGACAAGGCCACAGACACAGTATGGGGAAGGCAGCACTTCTGGAGAAAGGATCTGGGGGCTGACATTCAGCACAAAAATCTGTGAATCACCAGTGCTACGTGAAAAGAAAACAGCTACCCCAGGCAGGTATCTCTTGCAGTCTGCTTTGCCAGTTTTGGGTACTGCAATGCAAAAAAAGATTAAGAAAAACTGGACAGTCATTACCACAAAGGAAAAAATATGGATTGTGAGCTGTTAAGGATTGAAGGAAATCAATATCTTAGAATATTTTAAAATTGTTAGAAGTATTTGTTCCTCCATGGCTAAGGTATATAACTGGCTCAGATTACACCAGGAGAGTTTTGGATCAAGACAAGTTACTAGGACTGAATCTGGAGAAGCACTGGGATGGTCTCTAAGGAGGAGCTGGGAGAAGGCAGGGGCTGTAGGAGCAGGCTGACCAACTGCATAGCAAGAGCTACAGTAGGACACTAGCCCTGCCTTCAAGACAGGGGATAGACTCCATGATCCCCCAGTGTCCCCTGCAGCTGTGTCTCCTGTGATTTCTCTGTTCTGATCGATTCTTGCTTGCAGCCTTCCCTGCTCTCCACCCTCAGCCAAACCACTGTCAGATGAAAATGTGAGATGTGCCTGTGGCCTGGTGAACCAAAAGTTTTGGACAGCAAAGGTTTAAAAACCTAAGTGCCCCCAGAGTGAGAAAAAAAAGCATAAAGTAAGGGACAGATGGAGAAGATTTTTGTTCTCAAAGACTCCACATGCAAGAGATGTATTTGTTTACTCCTTTGTGTCCCACAATTACCCTGTCGTAACGCATGGGTGAGAAAATTCCACTCACTGCTGACACTGCTATGAATGAGTTACTGTGCTGGGAGTTTTGCAATGCAGTGATTTCTGCTGGGGTGAAACCAAACGATTGTGCAAGGCTGCAGCTGTCAAAGCCATAATCCTTGTGGCTTTGGTGCCGGCAGTGAAAAGCAGAGCGTAGAGCAGAGTGAGCTGGTCCAGGGCTCGCCAAACACCTCCAGCTGCTTCTCCTATACGAACTGAGCCACAGTTTTTGGAGGATTCTCTGGCTCTCAGCCTTTTTTATTACACTGAGCATCTGCTGCCAGAGAGAGAGGCAGAACAATGCCAAATAGGTTTTTTCCGTGCACATTTGTACGTGTCTGCATACACAAGCACTTTGTTACAGTAATACAACTCCACATTTTAGTGGAGGGTGTCAATTTTTTTTGCTGATCGAGCTGAAAAGAAAACTTAAAATTTCTGCCTGCTATCAGCAGAACAGACATATCTTAGTATTACTGGAAAGTTTTTGAAGCTTTGAAGTCTGCTTGTTTTTGAGGAAGAAGGGTTAGAAGAAGAGGTTATTTATAAGAAAAATGCTATATTTGAAAATGACACATTTGAAAATGAAAAATGGCAATGTTCTGTCTGGGACTTGTCAGAATAAAGTATTGCAATTGCTCTTTTTTTTCTTAATTTGGAGGGGGAAAATCCTAACCCCAAAAAACTTGGCGCTTTCAGAGATATTTTAGTCAACAAAAATATACTTTTTGATGTCAAAAAACCCCTATCACTCAGAATCTTACTTGGTCACAAAGTCTCTCTTTGGACATAGGCATACAAATGTGGCTAGCACAGACCTTTCCCATGGGAACTTTTTCTCTTTTCTTCCTGTGTTTTGTAAACAAAGATAAAGTTTGGATGTTATTAAAAACAGTGTCTCAAGATTTGGACAGTTCAGGCCTGGCCAATCAGGCCTAGGGGGAGGTTTCTGACTGACCAATCTGGGTGACCTCTGAAAAATCTATATAAGTTGTAATCAAAATAATAAAGCTTCCCTTTTCTATGCCACGCTAAGAATCCAGGTCTTTTTCTCTGCTAGCGGCTCAACAGCGACATACAAATATGTTATTCCCATTGAGAAAAGGAAATGAACCATTCTGCCATATTTTTACTTCTACACTGGCAGTGTTCTGATGAAATGAATTTTCATTAACATAATGCAGTCCTACTAAGATGGTAGGTTGTTCATGGTGGTGTTGATAGCTGATGCTGATGTACCCAAACATTGTGAAAATAACTAAAACAGGCAAAGATTCCTCAAAACATAGTTCCCATGAGAGGTTTCCTCTTGTACCTCCAAGGTGACTGCCAGCCCTGGACATCCAGGGCTCCATGTCCTCCTTGCCCATCCCTGCTGCCCTAAGGGAGATGGGTGCAAGGGGTTCACTGAGGGTGCTGCAGTTGGGGAAGGGCAGTTGCTCATCTGGACAGGCAGCAGAGACATTTGAGAGAGGTTTGTTGGCATGGAGAGAAGGCCAGGAGTAGGAATCTGGGGTGGGACATTAACCCAAATGCTACATGCCACACTGCTCCCACTCTGCAGAGGACATGATCACCCTGACCCCCCACTTCTACCTTCTGCAAAACTGAGCTGTCATTGTTTTTCTCACCAACAGTAATGACTGCTGGTATTTTGCAAGGCATTTTACCTGAGCAACCTAGCATCTCTGAACATCCCATAACCGCTATTGCAGTTAATTCTGTTTTTTCTCCTCTGCTGAACTAAGTCATCTCTTCCCTCTTCCAATATGACACAGTGAGCCCTCTGATATGTAAAATGAGAGCAGATCTGAAAGGGAAAGACCTCCTTTTGACTAAGAAGCTTCTTTTATTTTGCTGTTGAGCAAAGGCAGAGGAAAGTGATCTTCTTGGATAACAGCATGTGACTTGGCTGGTTACCACAGCTCTGAGATAGGTGGAAGCTGAGCATGCATTGAGATAAATGTGTGCTTCACTTTCCAGATGGCTGCTATGATAGCAAGCAGAGCCAGGAAATACTTAGCCTTTTCTTGGAAAATACCCTACCAGGTAGACTCTCTCACTTTGCTTTTATTCCCATTTTTCCTAGTGGCTGCTACACCACCACCAGAGCCTGTGCCGTGGTGTCAGAAAGGCGCCTCCCATCCGACTCAGGCAACAACAAGAGCAATACCAGGGCTTGTGGCTGGCACTCCTGAGGCCAAAGCAAACTCTTTCTGGTGGTGTCTTCTGTGGCAACTACAGTTTCTTTTCTGTTTCATACTCAATTCATCTAGACCATCAGTAGGAGGAAGGAGAGGTTCCTACAAGAGCAGGCATAGCAGTTTTGCAGCAGTCGAACTGACCATCAGCTCCAGGCTGAGGAGCTGCAGTAATGGATAAAGAATTCCTCTGGGACTGATGTCAGAGGCTGAGCTGGTGTGGACAGGGGATCTCTACTGCCAGTGAGCATTTCTGCCTGTAGGAGCTGCAGATGTGGCCATGCTGTTTGTCTCACAGCAAGACTCCTTTTGCTTGCAGCTTTTGCCACAGTCTTTCCATTTAACATATGGCTTTAGTGAAGCTTCCCTGACCTTGGGGCTCTGAGTAGTTTGGAGAAGTCTGCATTACTCTGATGTGCTCATCACTTTTGGGCTGACAGTATCTTCAGCTACATGGAGGGTTGCATGGGGTTTTTTTCCCCACTGAAGCAACTTTTCTGACAGAAGATAAAACAGCAGAAACTGCAACTTAGAGTGTAAATAAAGGAACAGCTGTGGTGGCAGCTCAAGGGGAAGCATGAGCAGAGTGGTGCACAGACGCTGCAGCCTCCCCAGCCCTGCTGTCTGTCTGGGGCTGTAGTGGCTGCTGCAGGCTGACCCTGACAACCACTGCCAAAACATGAGAAGACAAAACAGAAAGCTCCTCCTATAGCAATATTTTTGCTAGTTTTTTTATCTTGAATGGAGATTGCCTGCACCAGCCTTTTCACAAAGTGTTGATACCATATGGCTCTTCCCTCCTGTAGCTCACAGTCCTGAGTGGGTGCATGGACCCAAACTGGCCACAGGCTGGAGCACCAGAGATACCCACAGCCAGTTGTCTCTGTTTTGCTGTAAGATATTTCTTTCTTACAGGAAATCCCACAGGAGTGTGGAGAGACATCACTAGCCCTGGTATTAGGGACCAGCTAGAATTGAACTGGAGGGGCACTGCAGGACAGCAGTCAGGAAGAAGGAAGAGGAAGGAGAAGATCTTCCTGGAGAAGGAAGATCTGAGGTGCATTTTAGATAGGTTCTTAACAAATAGATTTGAGACCTTCTTGTTCCTCATCTCCCACCCAGCACCTTGGGAACATCCTGAGACCCAGGGAGGGATTGTCTGATGCCTGCTGTCCTGTCCTGTCCCCAGCTATGAGATCCCCTGGGTCACACATCCCCTTCATACATTTAACCAAAGACCATTTTACACCAGCTGCCTCGCTCTCCTCCCACAGCAAGCCTGCTCCACAGCCCCAGTGCCCCCCTAGCAAACTCACTTAAGCCCAAGGGGGTAAATATTGCTGTCATGTGGCTGTGCTTTTTGTAAGGTGACACAATCCTCTTTTCCCCTGGCCATGTCCTCACTGTATGTTGTGAACATATCCTTTCCATGACCTTGCTTTGCCATGTTGAGCCTGTGCACTGCTTGTCCTACAGCCTTGCAGCCTCTGTGCACCTCTTTCCGCTCGAGATTAGCACTTTCGAGTGCAGATGACTTTTAACTTCTGTGTTTCTATCTTACCACCCCTTGCTGGTTTACCACATTTTCTTTGTTATCCTCCTCAGGTGAACTACAAAGGCCTGTGTGCTGGCTTGGTAGAAAAACCAGGTTTGCCTGTTTGGCCCCCATGTAACTCAGGGCTTAATGGTTTCTACTCACAGACTGAAAAAGGATAGAAGTCATTACAGCCTGGCTCAGAGCTGATATGAAAAATATCAGAAGTGTGTACCTCTTGTTCTCTCTCCACCAGATGTGAGCTTTCAAGGGAAGTTCAGCACACCTACAGCTTTCAGCACCCCACATCTGTGAATATGCTGGTGTTTTATTATCTCTACTGCCCTTCAGTCCAGCAGGGCTCTGTCTGCTCCTCTTGGGCTTCCTGTAGGAGAGCCAGTAGGGCTCAGTGTAGGGAAAAGAATAAAATATGTCTGTGGGTCTTCCCTGTCCCCCAACATAGGCATCTCCTATTAGTCTCCATCATCATAATTATCTCCATTTCAGCCAACATCCTAATTACTGCCTTTTCAGTTCCCAAGCCAATTCCTGTGAGTTTTCCCTCCCGCCCACCCTCACACCTACCAGTCAGAAACAGTGTCTTTCCTAAACACATCTTCATTCCTTTCCTTTTCACAAATCACATCCTCTGCTGCCTTAAATGGATTCTCTTTCTCTGCTGAGAAAAGCTCAGGTGCTGGCTGTGTGTCAGGAACACCAACCACCCCAGAAGCAGTGCAGGCACACAAACCTTACTGAAAGCCAGGTGGGGCTGGGGGCTCACACCTGTATATCACTTCTCATAACACAGACTCACTCTCCTTATTACCAAGCTGTTCCCCATATGCCTTGGTCTGCCCAACATAGAGACACCAGCCATCCTCCAGCCACATCAGTCTCCAGGCCTGCTCACTTCTCTCTTAGCTTTTGTTCTCTTGAATTCAAGCTCTTTTCCTTGCCTTTTAGGTCATCTGCATCTTCTTGCTTGCTCCAGCTTTCTCCAACCCACACAGTATTTCCTTGATGTTTCCATACTGTCTCTTCCAGATTCATGCCTCCCTTTGCCTGACTGTGCAGAATTGTGGCTGGTAAAAGTACACAGATGGGAGATTTCCAAATGAAAAACATGCATTTTGAATGAACTGAAACCTTTTTGCAAGATCATAAATAGTGCAGAAGACAATATCTCAAGAAAAAATACAAGATTGTTTAAAACTTTAGAGTATATATTAATGTCTTAAAATGCAGAAGTATTTTATTCTTTTATTGTTTTCATGTCAAACTAATGTTTTAATTTTTCATATGTGTTAATAACTTATCAACCAAACTAAATGCAAAAAAGGATATTACGGAAAAGGAAGTATCTTTAATTTATTAATATTTTAATCCCAAGAAGAAATAAGGAATCCTGACCTTGTTGATTTCTAAAGAAGCATAAATAAACCGAAATAGAATAAAGCTACATTATGTTGTACTGTGTGTCTGTAACATCAGGACATACTATTGACATATTATTAATCATATGATTAGTATTTAGGGAACACAATAAAATAGAGCTTTGTTGCAACAATAGTCAAAAATTAATTCTGAAAAAAATATAAACAGAATAAGAGGAGCTTGTCTCTTTCAGGAATTAAGACTGACTGCGTACTTGAAGGCAGGGTGATGCCCTGGTCACCAATAGCATTTGAATACTTCATGGGACAGGTCTGTTTTATCTGACTGTGCCACTGACTAGTGCCAGCTCCTTCAGGTCCTTCATTACTTACTCCTTTTTTTCCTCAGCCCATTTTCTCTTTTTTTTTTTCTTTCTGCCTACAGTATTTAGCTTTTCTTTTCTTTGAGACTCTTTTTCACTACTCACTTATGCAACAACCAGCATAAAGCTACTTTGTAAAGCTACTTTGGGTTGGAGCTGCAACCAAAGACTATGTGAATAACTTCAGTAACAGTCATGTTTTGGAACATGCTTGTTTGGAGCTCTTGAGTGAATCTCCAACATTCCCTGTGCTGTTAAAAATCAGGAAAATAGTGCCTGTTGAGATTAGTGGATAAAAAGAATATAATTTGTCTGACTAATAAAGCACCACAATTTACAGAATTCCACTAAACAAAAATAATTTAAAACAAGTAAATAAAATTTTAAAAAAACCCTCAAGCCTGTATTTGATTCACTATTTTGCCCTTTTCTGTCCTCAAGTCACTAAAATATATTGAAAAAAGCCCAGGGTAGCAAAGAAACTGAAATATCTCCACTAAATAAGATCTGTTAAAAAATTATGGCAAAGTTTTATCAGTAGCTGTGAGTTCTTATTTTCCTCAAAAATCTAATACATTTTTAATGGGGAGGGATATAAAGACTGCAGTATACAAGTTGTTATTAGCTGAAGGAAATGAAACACTAAAATCATGCAACATGGAAATTATATATCAGCTTCTGTAAAAAGCTGCAAATTTATTAGGGTGCCTCCTGTGATGGAGACGTCTGAACTTTTAAATTTTTCAGTTAAACTGGGGGGGCTGTGAATAAGGGGACGTTAGCAAACACATTAGAAAGAGTGGTATCAGTACCATGATAAAAAAAGATGCATTTGACTTTCTTTTCACAGAAGGTGTTTGATAGCCCTATCACCTCTTTTCCTGTTTACCACAGCTACAAAATCTTCTATTTGCCTCCAAGACTATTCTGTCTCTGGCAGCTGCCCATTCAACACCGCATATCACCAAATCTTAGCCGTCTGCACACGTGAAGTAAAGGCAGAGTAAACCTCCCAAAAAGCCCTGAGCCTGAGCAACAGATTCAAGGAGAAGGGGACGAGGGCCATCTGAGAGAGTAGAGGCTGCTTGCTGTCAAAGGTAAAGTCCATCCATATTCAATGTGCTATTAATGGGCTGACTTTGGTAACCAGGGGACCTACAGTATCTACTCTCCCTTGATACCCTCTGTAAAACTGCTTTTTCAGTTTGACTGTTCTGCTGAGTGATGTGGAGAGTGGAGAAAATGGAAAATGCTGTGCCCTGATTGGGAGCTGTCAAAGGTATTAACAGTGTAAGGGTGGTCTGAAGTAGAACATCTCTGATCTCTGTTCATCCCAGGAAAAACACTAGACTTTTGCTTGAAGAAGGTGCTTTATATCTATAAATCTAGATTTATGTATCTCTATGTATCTATGTACATATTTATAGAACTATATAACACAATGTTCATTTTTTTTTAAACATTTTTACTCTTGATAGTTTAATCTATGAACTGCTTTTAAGAGGTCCTTGACAGGTAATTAAGAAATATGAGCCAGTGCTGCATCACCTCATCACAGCGTGTCATTTTCACACATCAAAAGTATTAGCAGGAAATATTTTCTACCTGTATCTGTTGCTGCAAGAAGAGCCATTATCTAGTGACTCACCAACTCAATATTTAAAGGTTTATGCCTTATACAAAGTTAGTAATGCAGATGTCCTAGCTCCTGCTAAGAGCTCAATATAGTAGGGAATTATACTATTGATGTAAGTTGCAGCATGGCTTTTCTCTCATTATTTGTTATTTCTGAACAAGGAATTCTGTGGGGTTGAGTGCTGTATTTGTAACAGTTTTCTCTGCATTGCACATAACAATTGGAACAGTTCTGGTGCCCCAAGGAAAGCTGGGGCATGTCAGTGAGGCATGAGCAGCATCCATACCTGGAGCAGAGGATGGATGCAGACACTCCTCTGTGCTGTACATAGAGATCCTTCTGTTCCCCCCAACAAGTGGCACAGCCAGGCAAGAAGGGGTGAATTGTGATTCCTTCCTCATCAATACAAAAAATTTTCACTATTCTCTCTCTTTTTTTATCCCCAGGCAGTAATTTTTAATTTAGGAGAGCACATCCTGTACCTCTATACAATTAATCACTTCCATTCATATTATTGCTTCATCTTAATAGCAATGATTTATTACAAATTATTCTTCCTTCCTGGAAACTCTGTGTCTTTGAAGCTCTTTCAAGATGTGGTCCACCTGTAAGCAAGTGCAACCTAGGTGCAGCACAGGAGAAACTTTCAAATGTCTTAGCAGTGACAAACCAAACTCTTTTGAAAGAATCATTACTTCTTAAAATGTGAACAGTCAAGTCTGGAAACCTGACCCATTTTTATAGGGGTCATGAACTGACATCTGAAACAATAAAAAAGGTGGCTAAAGCACTGACTCACTTTTGGAGAGCTGCTATTTTACTATTTAGAGGCTGCCGTCATTGCAATTCTTCAGAAATGAGAGATAGGAGAGGAAACACCCCTGCTAATGTTTTGGTTTTCTCTACTCTAGAAAACTGAACCTGGACAGAACAGGCAGCAGCACTAAACTGTAGTGTTGTAGCAAATGGCACAGCCAAGATGCTCACCAGGTGCCCTGGAGGTCAGTGGCAGTCCAAAGCTTGGCACTGCAAGTGTTGCTGTGAACTCCTTGTTGCTGCAGAGTTTTTTGTATGCAATCCTGGACCCACCCATGGAAAAGTATCTTGCATGTCTCTGCACTCTCTAGCTCTGCCCAAAATGCTGTTATGCTGTTGGGTGGCAGCTCCTTCAGGCAAAACACTTTTGTAAGGTGTGGCTAGCACAGGTCTTTCCCGTGAGAACATTTTGCTACATTTCATAAACAAAGATAAAGTTTGGATGTTTTGCAAACAACGTCTCCGGATTAGGTCAGTTCAGGCTTGGCCAATTGGGCCTAGGGGGAGGTCTCGGGCTGACCAATCTGGGTGCACCTCTGTAAACTCTATATATATGGAAATCAAAATAATAAAGACACCTTCTCTCTTTCCTTGTCTGAGAACCTGGGTCATTCCTCAGCTAGCAGCTCAACAGCGACAGTAAGGGTCTTTATGCTACAGGCAAAAAGCTTCCTCACCCCAGAGAGCACAAGAAAATTGGGATCCTTAGATCAGATGCAGGATTTGTTGGGTTTTTTTAATCAACACGACTATTCAGAGCATTCATTTTTCCCTGTCATTGTAATGATGAGGCACTAAAGTAGTTTCACTGGCACTAAAGTAGTTTCAGGAAAACAGAGAGCATCACAGTGCTCACACTTACACATATATAGGAACAATCAGCAGGCTGCAGGTCAGCCCTTTGGGTGGTACAGCTGCTCTTGTCCACCCAGTGAGACTAAGACCACATTTTGTAGTCCCTCTGCCTGGAGGCTGACACACAGCCTCAACACAGCACAGACAGAGGCAGAAGCCACCATTGGAGTGCTGTGCAGGACAGCCAGACATTTTTAACCCTTTCTCTTTCCTGCACAGGTATCTGAGATGAATCCCACCAGCCCATTCCTTGGCACAACAGAATATGACTATGGATATGATGAAAATACTGCTCCGTGCAATGAAGGAAACAGCTTTCGCAGGTTTAAATCCCTCTTTCTGCCAATTCTTTACTGCCTTGTGTTCGTCTTCTGCCTTCTGGGAAACTCCTTGGTCCTTTGGGTTCTCCTGACTAGGAAAAGGCTGACAACAATGACTGACATCTGCCTGCTGAACCTCACAGCCTCTGATCTCCTCTTTGTTTTGCCTCTCCCTTTCCAAGCTCACTATGCCTCAGACCAGTGGGTTTTTGGCAATGCCATATGCAAGATAATGTCTGGAATTTACTACACAGGTTTTTACAGCAGTATTTTCTTTATAACCCTCATGAGTGTAGACAGGTACATAGCAATTGTCCATGCTGTCTATGCCATGAGGATACGGACAGCCACTTTTGGCATAATTATCAGTTTGATCCTGTGGCTGGTGGCTGGTTTGGCTTCTGTACCCAACATCATGTTCAGCCAGGAGCTAGAGATCGAGCAGGCTCTGCAGTGTGTCCCCATGTACCCCCCAGGTGACAACACCTGGAAAGTTGCTTCTCAGTTTGCTGTCAACATCTTGGGCCTCTTGATTCCCTTCAGCATCCTCGTTTGCTGCTATACTCAGATACTGAAAAACCTGCAAAAATGCAAAAACCGGAACAAGATCAAGGCAATCAAGATGATCTTCATCATTGTCATTGTTTTCTTCCTCTTCTGGACTCCCTTCAACGTCGCACTGTTCCTGGACTCTCTGCAGAGCCTGCACATCATCAACGACTGCAAGGCGAGCTCCCAGATAGCTCTGGCCCTGCAGCTGACAGAAACCATCTCCTTCATCCACTGCTGCCTGAACCCCATCATCTATGCCTTTGCTGGTGTGACATTCAAGGCCCATCTTAAAGGACTCCTTCAGTCCTGTGGCCGTGTCCTCTCCAGCCCTGCCAGAGGTGCCGTGGCTGGACAGTCATTTTCGGTACCCACCCAGCTCTCCGGCTGGTCTGACAGTGCGGGGGTCCTGTGAGCCCACCTGAGCTGCCTTCTGCTGGTGTGAGGGGCTGGCCAAAGCCTTGCTGTGGCTCTGGAGGTTGTACCATGGGTGCAGCATCCCCTGGGAGATGCAGCATGCCTGTGTCTCCTGTTTGGATCTGCTCTGGACTGCCACATAAGCAGTTGTAACATTGGTTTCCCAAGAGCACCAGTGTGTTTGTGAAATGGTAGCCATATATTGCCACAGAATAATTTTAAATTATGCTTTAGAGCTCTTTTAATATATTTCAGCAAGCAGGGTGCTTCTTCTAGTATCTATTTTCTCCTCTGACAAAAGCATTGCTTCTCCCTCACCCCCAAGTATGCTCTGCCTTGTGGAATCTGAATCCCTACATCCCTGGGACATGCGTGGGACACTCCTCTGGGAAGTGGGGAAGTGGACAGGCTTCACATGGGATTGCTTCACATTGCAAAGAGGGGATCACCTCAGTCACTGTCACCATTTCCCCTTTGCCTCAGCTCCCACATGAAACAGCCCCTCAGCTCAGGACCTTATTGCTTTGTTGTAGGATGGTCCCAGGGTCACAGACAGGGAGTCCTTGGAGCTGCTGCCGCCCAGAGCAGCCTTTGGTAATGATGCCTCCAAAAACAGCAAAGCAATGCCTCCAGGTGTCCCCTGTACTGGTCAGTCATGGAGACTCATGCATCTGAAAACGTCGTCCTCAGAGCAGGTGGGGGGTCTGCATCACCTCTGGAACTGTGGGAGCTCCAACTCTGTGCATCCAGCACTCGCTGCTAAATGTATCCATCAAAAATGCCTGTAGCAAAGTAGGCTTTATCTCTTTTTCCATATGTTCTTATTTTTTGCCATTTTAAAAATGCTTTCTTTGAATAAACATTAGTTGCACCTTTTTTGTCTTGACTCTTGAAAGACCATCTAATGACTCACAAGCTCGATTAGGATAAGGAAATTTTTTTTTGCTTATTTCTAAGTGGGTGTCGTGTAAAATGCATCTGACGGAATTGAGAGGCACCCTGACACTCTTCAGCTGAATTTCAAATTTCAAAACCACAAGATGGACAGAAGCACTGTAATTTTTCAAAGATCATGCCCCCTTTCAGGTTACTATGCCATTCAAAGGGATATACACCGACATTAGGCACAGTCATGCACAATTCTTTCCAATGCCATCATGAAATAATGCGAGGTGAACACAAAATGTCCCAAAGAGACTCTTGTATCATGAATTTGGCAATGATTTCAGCAGTAGACTAGGATTCTGTCTGGGTTACATGGCAAGGGTCAAACTCTGGTTTCTATTATTTTTTTGTCCAGCTTCTACTGAAATAATGCTCTGTGTGTGTGCAATAGCAGAATTTAGTCCAAATGGTATGTGAAGCCTTAACCAAGGAGGAAAAAAAAAAGACACTGCTGAGCTCACTGCAGAGTTTTTACCCCCTTCTCCTCATCTTCCACTGCTGTGTTCAAAAGACTGGTATTGAACAATCCAAGCCCCACATCCTCTGTCCGAGCACAGGCAATGTCTCACAGATCAAGACTGCAGATTCTTAGGATATTTTCCCTTCAGCAGGCTCCTCCTCTGTATAATGTGGCTGCAAAAAGGAATAATACATGTAGCTATTTTGCCCCTTTTATTGTAAGAACCCCCAGAACAGAGACCTAAGTACACCAAGCATCACCTCAAGCACTCGTATACAGCAGAGCACCCAGAAGCATAGCGCTGCTTCTCTAAACATGAATTTTTATTTTTAATGGTTTAAACCCAAGACTCTATATTATTCTTATAAGGTATGGAAAGAATCTATGGAGACACTAAGCAATGTTAAAAATTTTTTGCACTTCTATGTACTGAAAGAGTTCTGGATAAGGGTACTACATTCATAAGATAACAATAAGGAGCTGGTAGTGTTATTTCTTCAATTATATATTATTTTTTAGGCAGAAGCTTGTCATTGACAATCTACTTTTCTCTGCAGGTGTAATAATCTTGGAATAAATCAGGTAGCAGATGCACTATTTCCTCAGTTTCACGGGCTCTGAAACACAGTAAAACTGGTACAAGAAATTTTGCAATCTACTCATAACCAGATCAGTTAGTTTGCATGTGCTGAGATGTTGTCAACTGTGAATACAACTGCAAAAGCACCAAGGAACATTCAGGTCTGATGACACCTGGATTTCCTGGGCCTGGGTGTGGTACTGTGAATATATATGCCAAAATATAAAGCTCAGAATTGTTCAACTAAATTAGTGGAAATTTCATCACTATTTAGAAGAGGATGGAATAAGAAAATTTTTTCCTGTTTGTAGAACAGATCTTCTGATGAGATGCTGCATATCTAAAGCAATTAGTCTTTCTCCAGAGACCAAGCCGTATTGAAACTTTTGATATCAATTTGCCAGTTAAAATACTAAATACCACTTTTCACATTTAGTAACATTTCCCTACCTAGTTCTGTGTGTGTGTGTTCTGAAGGGCTTGAACTTTCTAGCTATTGATTTTCATCTAACTTGTTTCACAGTAGTCCACTTTTCTATTTCATGTTTCTCTGTCGTTTTGTAGCATGATGCCTGTGACAGTGGGACAGGAAAGTCTGACCTTACTCTCCTCCAAGGCCTCTTGGCCATGTGCAGCAAAACATCCAAAAATGCACATCCTCAAAAACACCTCCCAGACCTTCAAAATGAAGTGTAGTAACACTGTGCAAGAACTGTGGAAGAATGGCAAAGGAGAACTGTGAGGGTTAGAAAGGCAAAATCATAATGTAAGATGTGGTGCTGTTGGTGACTCCTCCTGGCTTTTCCCCAGTCTGTGATTGCAAGTTCAGAGCTTTAATAGTGTTCCTCAGTTCTATTGACTTACCATGGGACAGCCCAAACATGAGAAGGTGTGAGATTGAACTTCAGACATCCTCTATTTGGCCCCCCAGGCTAGTGTCATGAGAAATCTGATTTGATGGGGGCTTCTGGGAGGTTAAAAGACTGTGCATGAAATATCATTTTACAGGAAGAAAAGTTCCTGAAAGTGAAGTTTTGCCTACTCAGGGGTAGTAGTGGGAGGCTGTACATACTCTTGATCTCTATGTCTCTGACTCCATGCAGCTCCCCTCTTTCTGTAAGGAAACACAGAATGAGTGTGAGAGCAGGGAAAAGTGCTGGCTTGTTCTGGGTTTGCCCTTGGAATCTAGCAGGTGGAGAGGTCTGTGATCTAGCAAAGGAACTCTGCCCTCCTAACAGGAACAGCTGATAGAAGGAACAAGGAAGACAATCCACAGAAGCTGTAGAAAACATCTATACTTCCTTGCTTCTTCCACTTCTAGGGGAGAAAACTAGATGTTGATTTCTGACTAAATACTGGAGTTTCACCTATCCAATCCTTTCTGACATCTCTCACTTGCTCTCGTTTAAGATGCTTAAGCAGTATGACAAGTGAGAATCAAACCATAGAAACCATCTGTTGAAATGATGACAGAAATCCTGCTATGCTTCAGGATGATACAGCTTTTGAAAAAAATATCCCAATAAACTTCCTCTTATAACACTAAGTTACTTCAGCTAATCTTCTCAGTAAGTTTGGGACACCATGAGTTTGTCTCCAAAGAGCTGAAAAATTTATGTACACTCCTACTAGGTGCTATTTACCGCCCACGAGATACTGAGGGCAGAGGTTTTCAGGCAGACCCAAATCACTGTCAGCCCCAGGCAGCTTTACAGTATCATCATACAGACAGTCTGCTTCAGAGACACAAACCTGTGAGGTCACAAAACCATCCTGTGCTCAAGATAAGCAGCAGCTGAGAGCTGTGTCTATAAGCTCATAGGGCTGCTGGTTTGGACCAAGCTCCAATGTACCTGTAACTGAGCAATATAAACACATTTCTACATTTATTACTGCCTGTGCACCAGAATGTCCTCAGGACTGGCTATTGAAGAACCCTTCAGGTTTTCCAGCAATTCAGGAACATGGATATGGGTAGTCCGTTACAGCAGGGGCACGGGAGACATGAAGAACCCTAAAAGTTTGCAGATGGGATGGAATATTTGTGACAAAACCAAGCACAGGTTGTCTGCAAAGAATATGGAAAAAGATGTCAATAACAGCTGTTGTGTGGTAGAAGATGAAATTGTGAAGTGGAAGATCATCTCATCTCTTGGCAGAAGGGGGAAACATGAAGTTATGCCTGGGCAGTGCTCTTAATTCCAGGGGTTGCTTTAGCCCCCTCCAACTTAGAAATTTCAACCCACTGTTATGTATTTTTGTGTCGCTGTTGAGCTGCTAGCAGAGAAAGAAGACCCGGTTCTCCGTGTGCCATAAAAGAGAGTATTTTATTATTTAATTCCAAATTATATAGACTTTTCAAAGGTCACCCAGATTGGTCAGTTCAAAACCTCCCCCTAGGCCTGATTGGCCAGGCCTGAACTGTCCAAATCTTGAGACACTGTTTTTAATAGCATCCAAACTTTATCTTTGTTTATAAAACACAGGAAGAAGAGAGAAAAGAATTCTCACGGGAAAGGTCTGTGCTAGCCACATTTTTGATCTTTCAGTTTCCTTGCCTCTTTTTCTTTTCACTGGATCACTTCCCTTAGCACACACTTCCCAATCCTAAGGACTACTTCCCCTGTTTCTGGAATCTCTACCACCATGGTTTCTTTTCTGATGTAAACATGCTGGAGACTAAGTCTGCTTCTTTGTCCCTAATCCTTTCTTTACAACACCTCTTTGTTTCTCCATATCAAACTGTCAGGTTGTTGGCTCTCAAAAGCTGGGCTTGAGCAAAGCTGCCTTGTGTGGAAGGTTGGTGAGTGAAAGAGAAGCTGTTGAATTCTTCTAGCCTATCTCTAGCTCAAAAATATAAACATTTCTTGAAATAAATTACTTTATCTTCTTGATATTTTCTTGTGAAATATTCACTGAAAATTATCTCTTGTTACAGGGGGATCAGATAAGGGGGAGACTTCTGCAATCCTGTAAGTGGAAACTGTTTCCTGAATGTTTTCTGCAGTATTGTGACCTAGTAGTACTGAGTTGGTATTGCTATTGCCTGGCCACTGGCTTTGTGCTGAGTGTGCAAAGCCTCAGGGCTGAGGTTTGCCAGCCTGGCTTTGTCTGAACCCTTTCTGACCTGTGTGAAGATTTATTTTTGCTTAGTTTAGCTGTAACAGCAGTTCTTCTTAGAAGGTGTCTATATTTCATTTGTCCTATTTACTTACCTTTTGTGGCACAGCCACAGTTTCTATACAGATAGTAGTGAAAAGTAGTTATTCTTTCTAATGTGAAGTTATTCTTTCTAATGTGACTCTAACATGATGCTGCAACAAAGAGAAATACAGTCTGACTATGACAGCAGAGGCCTCAGGAAATAGGGAAAGAGCAAGAGGTTTAGAGGGACCATTTCATGAGGGACTGGCTGGTTGAACAAATTTAATTATTTATTGTTCTGGATGACGCAGTAGTAGTAGTAGTAGTATCATATTTTTTGTTGTTTCTGCTCAGAAATATTCACGTCTTTGTTATTTTTTCCTCTTCCTTTTTTTTTTTTCCTGAGATATTTAGATCTGGACTAAAAACAATTGTTGGATGACATTGCTAAAAATTCAGTTACGCTAAAAATAAATAATGTGGTTTATGTATAAAGTGTTTCCTTTCTGCCCACTGTGAGCATTACATTTACCCCACAAATGAGGTCAACAGGCAGCCCTGAACATCTTGGTAGACAGGCTGGGTTGTGGCATTGCAAATTTATGAGGTACAGCAGCCCTTTGGGGAAAAGAGCTGTGAGACAGTGAAGGTGCCTCATGCTGAAAGCCTGAGTTTTCACAGACGTGTATATCATAATCAGTTTAAAGCCAGGTTCTGTCACATGTTTGAGATCCACTACTGAATTCAGTAAGGCAGGACACTGTACTCATTAAGAATTTCCATAATATTCCCCAGGGCTTGACATCAGGGTTAAAAAGTTGCAGGTAAGGAGTATGAATTACCTTCTTCTCTTTTTTAAGCTCAAGTTATAAAGAAGAATAGTTGAAACAGCCAAAATCACTGACATTGCTCATTTGTGGCAACACACTACAACTATTTGTAATCCTTACACTAGAATCTTGGCTACAGAAACACACATCACACAGTCTTCTGTCTCATACTTTGTGTGGGTTTTGCTCTTTGTATTGGTTTGAAAACAAACCAGTGGGAGATCACAAGTCAAGATTGAAATTAAAAATAAGTGAAATAATACAAGGAAAAACACTGACAAAGTCAGATACAACCTAACACCCTGTTAGGGTGGTAGTAGCAGTCCAACTGAAGTAGTCCAGTTGAAGCAGTGATCCTGTGAAGGTCTAGTCTCCAGCTGAAAACCCAGTGGTCGCTCTTGTCCTCTGGGAACCCAGTAGACAGGGCTAGCTCAGGCAGTTCCAAGGCCAGGTTATATCCAGGTGGGAACACCTGGCTCCTCCCTCCTGGGCAGAGCATCCCACAATGGGATAAGTCCATGAGTCACACGGTGGGTCCCTGATGGCCCATTGCCTGTCATCTGGGGTGGGTCATTAGCAGCTGATAGCAGCTAACGGCCCACAGCTGGTGGTAACAGAATACTTAAATACATCTATATTGCAACCTAGGACCCTCTTCTTAATTAGAAATATGTTATAACCAAAATACATTATCCAGTGCTACCCCCAAAAGCATTAATAAATTAACCCAGAAGTGAGATACAAAACTTTCTGTGGTTTGCAATTTCTGCTTAAATGACCTCATGATGCCACTAAGCATGCCTAACTTTAACTCTCTTTAAGAATTCGAAAATCTCAGAGGTCTGCTCACCACTCTGGTGGCCCTTAGACACATTTCTGTGCCCAACTGCTCTCTGCTCTCTCTGTCAGCAGGTCCATTCCTTCTCTTGACCTGGAGAAGATTATCAAGTGTCCTTTCTCATCCATCCCAGTGCACTCCAGGGTCAGCTGGTCAGTCTGTCTCTCCCTCTAGTGGATCATCCTGTTCTCTTCCTTCACACCAACTCTCAAGCTAGCTGACAAACTGCTTTCTCTTGTCACAGCTTTATGATGCAGCTTCTCCAGGTTTTGGCTGATGCCCAGAGCCTTTGAACCTAATTTTTTCAAGCTTCTTTCTCAGACAGAGGAAATGTTAGGTAATACCACAGGAGAGACTCCCCAACTTCAGCTTAAAACCCACAGGCTTGTGGGACTTAGACTTCCCTGACAGTTTTCCAGTGAACTGTGGGGAGAGAAGCTGAAAGTGCCAGTGGTGAGCACTGTGCAAACATTTAATGTTTAATGCATTTAACATATGAACAACTAGGAGACAAGAAATTGTCCCTGGACAGTGTAAAAAACAGTAATACACAGTGAACCTCTCCAATATCCAATAGTATTGAAAATATACTGTGACTTGACAAAGTATTGTAAAATGGAACACCAACTTACAAGGTTAACTCCCCAAACAAATATTCCAGCTATAGTTTGGTTTTGAGATTTCAAGTGAAACCAAGTGCACTTCGGGCAATGAAATACTTTTTTTTTTTTTTTTTTTTTTTTTGCTAAGATTCCCATAAGTCTTTATGTAGGCCTTTATCTCAGCATTCCTTGGTAGAAGTTAGGCAGAAGTATGAGCTTTCCTTTAAATTCTCTTGCTCATACGGCTTTTTGAGTTGAAGTTATTTTTATCACGTACTTGTGGCTTGCTTTCATCTTAACACTTACACAATCTCTTCCAAGAAGAATGACAAGCTAGTTTGTGTGTGCTAAATGTACTGGAATAAAACAACTCCTGCAAAGGGATCTGGGAGTTTCACAAATACAGATGGATTTGGCTTCTTATCTCTCCTGCTGACACTGAGACTGTTTTGCACAGTGGCACAAACAGCCTATCCACAACCATTCAACTGAAAGAGCAGGTGTAAAATACCTCCTCCCTTGTGACAAAGCTGAAAGCTAGCTCTTCCATTCCTATTAGGAGACAGAAATTTAAAATTAAATTATTTAATTAAATTAATTAAATTTATTAAATTAAAATTTTAAAAATTAAAACTGTCTTAAAATTAAAAAAAGAGAGAGAGAGAAAGAGCATGAAATAAAGTGTAATGCACCACAGTGCAGAAAATACCACCATGGGCCTCTTTTGCTGAGAATGGAGAAGAGTTTGAAGTCTGTAGTACCACGGACTCTGTGTGTGGTTACCTTGCTGTGGACTGTGAAGAAGGTTTTGATGACTTATCTGAAGCCCTGTGTTTTCTTCCATTTTCTCTAAAGAGGTTACAAAGGAAGTAGTGTCTCCACCCTGTAAATAACACTTGTCAGAAGATGACTGAGGTCAGAATCATTATGTGTGTAAGTCGGTGCAGTGTGGCTACCATGCTGGCTTCAGGCTGCTGGACTCTCCATGGCGAGTTTTCTCAGGAATACAGCAGGTTCCTCCAGGTAGGTGCATAGGAATGTGAGACCAGTCTGAGCAGACTGAAGGCTATCTGGAGCCATTTGTGTCTTTTGGCTCAGTTTCACAGAGCAGTCCTGCAGCCACCTGAGAAGCAAAATCAGGGAAGACTTGCATTTCAGAGATGCCACGTCCTGTGCCACAAATACTGTTGGAATCTGCAAGCTTATCACAGGACTGACACAAGTTCCATCAAGGGAGTTAGACATTTAGAGCTGATTTTATGCTACCCACCCTAAAGTGACTAATTCTAGCACATAAATTAAGCACCTTCCCTTTCCACTTGCACTAAGATTTTCATGGATGGCCTCTAAAGTGGTTTTCCTCATGTTCCAAGACTCAGTGTGAAGACCAAGAACCAGCAGCTACAACAGATGAGAGCCCTGCCCCAGCACAGTACATTGCTTTGGAAAAAACCAGTTTACAAACCAGGTTCCACAAATTAGTGGATGCTTGCAAAATGGACATAATTGTATTGCTTCATCTCGTAAATGTGGTAAGAAGGCAAATACAGTAATATCTGTGAAGGACTCAGACATTACCCTGACAGGACTAGATACATGACTAGATACTTGAGGGAAAAGCAAAATTCTGCAGTCCAAGAAGGGTCCTGGGTACTGTACTGAAGTGCAGTAAAATAGGCACTGCAGTTAAATAGGGCACTGAAGTGCAATGAAAAGAACCCCAAAAGCCAGTCCCTCAGCTGGGAGGGTGCCTTCTGAAAACTAAACCAGCCATTGTGGTGGGTTACTGAGCACCATGATGTTTGTACAGAGAGGTTAATGTGAAGGGCAGATTGCATTGATATGTCCTTGTGTAGTTCTTCTGTCAGCAATGCAGAATATCTTAAGAATATGTAGGACTCCCAGTTACATCTCAGTTGTCAAGTCTTACTCCTCCAAGGCTCTGTGAAGTGCCCTAAAGCTGCCAGGAAGTTCTGTGACACCTGAGCAGCTGATGAGGCAACTTTCATAAGCCATCAATAGAAACTGTTTTTCTTTTATGTGTTTTCCTACCCCTCCTAAAACACAGTTTTAGAACACCTGCATAGGTATGAGGATGTAGGGGAAGAGAAGAACAGGCTTTCCAGCCTTGCTTCTGTGCCATGGTAAGTAGCACATCATGGTTTGATTCCCTTGCTTTAATTCTCTCAGTGGTACTGTTGTGACAGCTTGTAGAAAGCCCCAGATGAATTAAAAGAGTTTTGGTGCAGAAATATTTTGTTCTTTTTTGATTCTTCCCTTTGGTACAGTCAAGCAGTACTTCTCCATTTATAGAATTTCAATGGATTAGCATGGCAAAGTTTATGTACAGTTTCTTTTCTTACTGTCTGTTCTAATTTTATCTGGAGAACTTAATTTTACATGGCAAACAATCTTCCCCTGGCAATGTCTCGTCTCTGGCTTTGGGAGGCTTTTCTCCTACTACTTCCTCTGTTTCTATTTCCTAGGCAGTTATATGGATTAGTTCATATTTATGAAGCCCATTAAACCCATACAGGAAACGTACTGTGAGTAAAATCATAGCAATTAAATCTGAGAGAGCTCTTCAGAGATCACCTAGTCCTTTCCCAATCATTTCTCAAAGGCCATGCTTTCTAGATCAATGAACATGATTTCTTTACCCTGGATTTCTTTAGACTCCCAACATCCCAGAACAAGGCAATTTCAGGAGATTGAGTCCTTATATTTTTTATAATACTATAATAATTTAGTTACAAATCAAAATGTAGTCACAGGTGCCTAAAATTAAGTGCCTAAATGAAATGTTTCTTTTCCCTTTAATATATCTTCTTTTTTTTTCTCCTGTATTTTAGTCTTGCACAAGCTTTTTGAAGCAGCTTTGGATTATTTGCATTACTGTTTTGGAAAGAGATCATTCCTGATTTTCAAAGGTCAGAGCAATTGGGGCTCAGGCAGCCTGAAAACACCATCCACTTGTGTTCAGTCTAAGCATCCAGATTGGAGGCACAAAGAATTAAAATTCTTTCCAAACAATATGTGCAAAATTGTGCTTTTTTGCTCAAGGCAGAATACAGTGGTCAGTCAGGAGTCACTCATTCACCACCACATGATACATTAAACCCATTAGGTCAAGTTCAAAACCGCTGCTTACCCCCCAGGTTACAAAAATAGCACATCAGTCTTCCAAGGAAGACTTCTCCTGTGATCTTTCCTGGAACTGGTGGGAGTTTGATAACTCCAGAAAGACCCTGAGCAAGGCAGAAGGAAGTCCCAGTTTCACAGGACAGGGAGAGAAGAGGTCAAGGATTACCTCTGGTACTCCCAGAATATTACACCCACTTGAAGACCCTGAGCAATGGATTCCAAAGGAGTCTCTCAAGAGCTGAGATAAGCCCCTACTGCAGGTGACATCTGTCTTTTTCATGGCGCAGTGAAAATGCAGTGCCTTATGCAGGGGTTTTGATCCTGAAAGCTAATTAATTTTTTTACCAGACATAGTAGCTCACAAAAGATGAAATCCGCAAACCAGACGCCTGAACTAGCAGCCTGTACGTTGAGTAGGAAGAGATGCCCTGAGTGGTAAAAACAATTTCGAATTCAGACAGCAACCCAGAGGGAGATGGTATAGGAGGAAAATATGGCTTGGCTCTTCCTGTTATCCACTGTGCCACTGTAGGGAAGGAACCTTCTGCTCAGGCTTGAAAGTTTTCGATGGTTTGTTATCTATAATTACAGCAAAATCTACACAGCCCCTTCCCTTATGGGACTTCAGCCATCAGAGCCCTCTTTCTAAGAAGTGCTTAGGCATTCTTTCTGAAAGAGCTTTATGAGTCTCTTTTATACTTCCTGGAACACATGTGGTCAGTTGTGTATCCCTGGTTTTATTGAAACTCCATATAATTTTTTTAGCAAAGGAAAAAATCCAGCTATAATTGTAGCACAAGCCAGTCTTTCAGCTTTTCAGGAATGCTGTAGGAAAACACCCTGCAGTCTTAGAGAGAATGGTCAAGAGCTGCTGCCAAAAGATTGCAAATTTGGAAAATATAGCCTTGTTATAAAATTGAGAAAGACTCCATAGGGAGCAGAGAAGTGGCCATATTATCCATCAGTCCTGGTTTGTAATGATCTGTGGGACCCAGTGAGATGCATCACAGAGTCCTGAGGGAGTTGGCTGACACAATTGCCAAGTCCCTCTCCATGATATTTGAAAAGTCATGGCAGGCAGGTGAAGTCTCAGGTGACTGGGAGAAGGGAAACATTGTATCTATCTTTAAAAAACATAGGAGGACTCTAGAAACTACCAACCTGTCATCCTCACCTCTGTGCCTGGCAAGATCATGGAACAGATCCTCCTGGAAGCTGTGCTAAGGCACATGGAGGATAGGGAGATGATTTGGGAAGCACAGCTGCACCAAGGGCAAGTCCTGCCTGACCAACCCAGTGGCCTCCTGTGATGGAGTGACAGTATCTGTGGGCAAGGGAAGGGCTATGGATGTTGTTTATCTGGACTTCTGAACAGTTCCCAACGACATCCTTCTCTCTGAGTTGGAGAGAAGTGGATTCAATGGGTGAATTGTTAGATAGATTAACAAGTGGTTGGACCATCCTATCCGGAGGGAAGTTGTGAATGGCTCGGAGTCCCAATAGACACCAGTGACAAATGGTGTCCCTCATTGGTCCATACTGGGACCAAGTGCTATTTAATATCTTTATTAAAGACAAAGGGATCAAGTGCACCCTCAGCAAATTTGCAGATGATACCAAGCTGAGTGGGGCTGTTGACACACCTGAAAGATGGGATACCATCCAGAGGGACCTGGACAAGCTTGAGAAGTGGGCCTATGAGATTTAACTTAACCAGGTGCAAGGTGCTGCACCTGGGTTGGAACAACCCCTGGTATGAACACAGGCTGGGGATGAACAGATCAAGAACAGCCCTGCTGAGAAGGACTTTGGGGTGCTGGTGGGTGAGAGGCTGGAGATGACCCAGCAATGTGCACTCACAGCCCAGAGAGCCAAGTGTGTCCTGGGCTGCATCCAAAGCAGTGTGGGCAGCAGGGCAAGGAAAGGGATTCTGCTCCTCTGCTCTGGTGAGACCCCACCTGAAGTACTGTGTCCAGTTCTGGGGTCCCTGGCATGGGAAGGGCAGGAAACTGTTGGAGTGAGTCCAGAGGAGGCCACCAAGATGGTTACAGGGATGGAGCATTTTTCCTGTGGAAAAAGGCTGAGGAAATTTGGTTTGTTCAACCTGGAGAAGGTAAGGCTTCATGGTGACCTAATTTTAGCCTTCTAGCAGCTGACGAGAGTCTCCAAGAAAGGAAAGGCATTTTTTACAAGGGCATGGAGTGACAGGACAAGAGAGAATGGATTCAAACTGGAAGAGAGTAAATTAAGATTAGAAGTTTCTAGAGCAGGTAGAAATACTTATTTACCTGAGAATGGGATTTTATTGAATTTAACCAGCCAGCCTTAACCCTGTAGACATGGAGTAGTTCAGAAACTGACTGCTCCAATTCCAGCTGGAGCAGAACAAGTAGGCACCCATAAAGTCTTCATCCACTGGTTCTGACCTCAGCCTGGAAACCAAGCTTTTTCAGAGAAGAAGAAGCTTACCCTCATTTTGCAATATATCACAGGAAGTGCTGTTTCCTATTTTCAGATATATGTTCGTTCAGAAACAAGAAGAGCCCACAGTTAGACCAGCTTGATGAAACAGTGAGTAGCTGATTTTTTTCTTATCTTTACATCTAAATGTGTGTATATAGGAGAGAGTTCCATTGAGTGGGGGCAATATGGGCCTAATGACAGTGGCAGTAGAGCCAACACTGAAGCAGAGATAATATCTTTAGGAACAATTTGGTCTTGTAACTAGCTTGCAGCTTGGGATAAGGCTAAATGTGAAAGTAGAGAATTCAACTGGACAATTGGTGTAGAAAATGATATTTTTTGTAGCAGAAACTTACTGGGTCTTGATTTTGAAGTAGTTCCAGGAGGTCAATAGCTTGAAGTTGCATTCTGATAAGGGTAAATATTGGTCAGAATTAAATCCTTCCCACTTAACCTAAACTCTCCATATCAAAGTCACATCTTGCTCTGTCAGATGCAGTTGGCAGGTGTTCTCCATCCCTATCCTATCACATGGTTTCTCTGTATTATTCAGACATTTAATCGGTTAAAAGTGTTATTTCATGATCATGTTTTAAAGTGATATTTGGGATTGGGTCCTCTTTATAATGTGATGCCTCTGAGTCACCACATTAGAAAGTCTATACTCCATATCTCAGCTATATCTCAACGGGATGTTGGTTTTATACCCAGTCATGATCTGACTTGCAATTTTTGTTGAAAAGGTATTACATGAATAAAAATCATCAGTACTACACTGGAATTTTTCTACTCACACACAAGGAAAGGTGATCTCCTCTGCTTGGATAAATGAGACTTGCCATTTGTATATTAGCAAAAAAGCTGCAATTGCCTAAGAATTCTTCTTCATTTTTTTTGCATTTGTGGGAGAATGGCATAGTCTTTTGCCTGGAACAGTTGACAGCAACAGAACAGTGGGTTTTAACCTCTCAGTGTAGAGATCCTTAGAGCAGTAACAGGACATCACATGATCCTATGGCATATGCTGCCAATTGCCACTCCAAACTATTAACTTTCCATTTTGTACTTGAGTTTATCCTCAGAATCATTGTGACTACAACTGTTGCTTGAATTACTCTGAATTCTATGTTTTATCAGATACTGAAAAAAACCCCAAACCAAACCAAACCAAAAACTCTTAACAGGCACACTAGCCCAGAACTTAGCCTACACAAGAGAAGAACCCACATATGGTTTGGAGGAAGATATTTGATATGTGTCTCATTTCTCTTTCTCAGAATTCTTATTTTCAGTGCTTATTATATTCTTTTACTGTACATTTGTTTAGGTAAGAACACATCCTACTTCTTTTTTCTTGAGACCTGTAGACTGACTCTATTTCACAGCAGAAAAGCTCAGAATTTTTGCCAGACTGTCCTGGTTTTGATGGGGACTATAAACAATCAGATCCTGAGCCCAGAATATATTTTTCTTTGAAAGTTTTGCAGGGTTGAAAAAAACCCATCAGTTAGGAGGCAAGTAATTCTGAATGTTTCTAATGCTCAGCTGTTATAAAAGAGGAAGAGGTTTCCCTAGCAAGGTTTAATTTTGGAAGGGGCTCTTTCCCCAGTCAAATCTTAGAAAGGATGTGTTTGAGGGAAACTATCAGTTCAGAGTCTTACTTAGAGTATTTAGTCTACACTTTAATCTTTTCCTTCATCTTTCCTGGTAACTCAGGAAAAGTTCCTACTTTTATGCTTGCTCTCCAAGCAAGTGCAGGTGTCTGTGCACAGATTTCTCTTTAGTTCTGCTCCTCCTGGAAAGTCAAAGGCAAAGTTAAAGAGGTAGAGCTGTTAGCAGGAAACACTGGGTACATCTCTTGCAAAGCCTGCTATCAGAACCTGCGGTATTACTTTTTATTATTTAAGTTTCAGTATTACTCAGTGCTGTGTTGTACTTCTCTGTCTTCATAAAATGCCCTAGATGCTGCTGACACATACTTTTGAGCTGACTATGAGTCATTAAGCAATTTCTTTTTCTGTGTGCCACATGCTGGCATTTGTGAAAGGAGGAGAGTGAGGGCAGGGACAGCAGTGCTGTTATGCTCTCATACATTTCAATTTTGTCTTAAACTGCAAAAAGCTGAAGGGAAATTTGGGAAGGTAATTCATTTATGAGATAAGCAGCTCCATTCATGCACAGATGCTCTTCTAACTTGTAGCTGTTACATGTTCTGGTTTCTGAGACAAAACTTTGTCCAAATTCCCTCTAAAGCACAGCAAACTCATTGGGCTGTGACAAGTATCATCCCTGATAAAGTCACTGTAGCAACTGAGGAGCTGCTTTGCTTGAATAACCTGGGAATGTCTGATAGTCCCACCTGCACCTAGACATTTTCTAGCTTAAAGTGACATACTCTAGATAACAGCTAATGCTCAAGACCTAGTGAGGCTTCTCTCAAAGCAGCCAAAATACAGAAATCTGGAAAGACATGATTCAGGGCTACATCTTCATTACAAGAATCTGATGCCGTCACAAGTGCAGCTTTGTTAAATCTTAGAGAAATGCAATTACATTTATTTGGGCTCACAAAGTTACGAGTATTCAGCAAACCAAATTTCCTCCCATCCAAGACAAAACTTGATGTTCTTTGCGAGAACTCTTTTCCACAGTGCAGGTATCTGGCCCATGGCTTGGTCACACCTCTCTGTCTCTGGCTTCTTTGGCAACTCAAAACACAGCCAGTCCTCCAAGGGGAAACAACAGTAACCTCTTGTTGGACTGCTCATGTATTTAGATAGTTTTACATGGTTAGAATGCAGAATATATTAGAAAGTTCTCCTCTTATATGTCTATCTTAGGACATGTTGCCCCACTTTTGCAAAAATCATTCAGAAGTTCTGTTAGCAACCAAAACTACCCTGTGCATGCAGAAACAATGGAAGCGTGGTCAGGACAGTGGGCACAGATGGCCACATGCAGTACAGAAAAAGAAAATAACTAAATTTCCGAATATTCTTGTGTAATTTTGGACAGAAAAAAAAAAAAAAAAAGAGGGAAATAAACCAAATACCAAATAATTACAAGTTCCCAAATCAGAATTGCTCAGATTATGTTTAAACAGCACAAGAGCAAGATAAACACGGAGATTTCTTTGCTGAAACACACCCATTTCTGCAGGTTCACACCCTCAGAAATAATTTAAGAGCCAAAACCAGACTTCTTGCCAAGGGCTACATCTTCTGCAGAAGATGTTTCTTTCTGCACAAAAATGACAATGGGAAATATGGTTAAAGATAAATGAAAAAAAAAATCAAGTGCAAGCAGTAATTTCCAATAGGATTTTTTAGCCAGGTCAGTTTTCTAGACTTGTTTGTGTTTAACATTACCTGTGTACAAAGGAGAAGATTTTTTTAAAAAGCATCTCAGAAAATACTTTTAATATTTTGTGCATGTTGTGAAGAGGAGGACCTGAGCTCTAGCCCACGCAAATGCTGAGAGATTTCCCATCAGGTCAGAGACAGTAAACAAAACAACCACAGTACATGCTGTCTTTCTAGCCAGGATCAGTCTATAGGGCAAGAGCTCAGTTTTGGTAGTGGGAAGGTGAACTTGGTCTGACTGGGATGGAATTACTTTTCTTCCCAGCAACCCTTATGGTGATGTCTTTTAGACTTGAAACCGCAGCTGAGACAGATGACCCAAACTGACCAAAGGAATATTCTGTGCCATGTAACATCACACTCAGGAATAAAAGTAGGGGCAGAGGGGAATTTTCCAGAGGAGGCATTGCTCAAAGACTGGGGAGCATCTGCTTGCTTGGAAGTACATGGCAAGCATTTGCCCTTGTATTTTCTCTTGTGGGTTTTTTTCAGTTTCATTCTCTTATTCAACTGTCTTTTTCTCAAGCCACAAGTTTTTCTTGCTTCAGCACTTCTGGTTCTCTCCCTGATGCTGCTGTGGGGATGTGAGTAGGTTACTAGATGGGAGCTGAGCTGCCGGCCAGGGTCAACCCCTCACAGGACATGAGAATTGGACAGCAAAGGAGACAAATCCATAGGAAGTCAGTTAATTTAGTTCTATTGCTCCCATAGTATTTTTCTCCTGGCTTTACAACTTAAAATGAGTCCCAGACTTGAAAGAAAATAAATAAGTTATTTTCTTTTTATACAAATACAAAGATTCAACAAGGCTAAGTGCACCAAGGGAGGTTTAGATCAAATATTAGGAAAAATTTCTTCACTGAAAGGGATATCAAGCTCTGGAACAGGCTGCCTGGGGAAGTGGTTGAGTCACCATCCTTGGAGGTATTTAAAATCTGTGTAGATGAGATGCTTAGGGACATGGTTCAGTGGTGGACTTGACATTGTTAATTGGTGGACTCAATTATCTTAGAGGTCTTTTCCAATCTAAATGATTCTACAAAACTATGATTCTATACATATTATAAGTATATATATGTATATTTACTTGTGTGTATACACATATGGAAAATTGTTTTAATACTGTATAACTAACAAAATTTGTTCAAGAAGATTATTTGAATAACACATATATCCACCAAGATAAAAATCCAGATCAAAACTATGTCCTCTGGATCCTGAGTGGTCTGTAATTACATATCAAAAAGTCAGCCTTTGCTCCAACAGCTGAATAAGCTGACATGAGCTTAAGACACTTCAAAAATTTCACATACTACAGCTCAGAATGGACCAACATGCAATTAAACTGACTATCTACTAAAAAGCAGAGCAGGGACCTGTCCCTGTGTCACTTCAGCCACAGGCTGAGTTTCTTCAGTTACATTTACACTTGCAGAGCTCAAGTGCAGAGAGAATGAAATGGTGGCTTTGAGAGTGCGGTCTCTGCAAAAGATGTCTGCAACCCCACAGGGCAGACCACACAACTGAAAAAAGTGCATCCAGGAATGGAGTGAACACTGCTGCACAACTCAAGTGCTCAAGGATCACACAGCAAGCTGGGCAGATGCACTGCCTGAACCCTTCTGCATCAGGAGCACTGTGTTGCCTTTGTCTAAGAACAGGCAGGACATTTCCAGGAAGAGGCTGATTTCAAAACCAGCAGCCTGCCATGGGCGGCCACCAGTCTGCCATGAAGTGTCTGATAAAAGCAGTCCTGATGGCACAGGAAGAAAGAGCAGCCCTTTACCCAGATAGCAAGTAGCTCTCTTTGGGTGGCTACCAAAGGCATTGATTGCACTTGCCCACTGAGTGACCAGGGAGCATGGTTGGTCCCTCTGACACCCATCCTCACAAAACCCTCTGCCCAGCTTCTCATGAGACACACAGGAATTCTTCCATGTTCTCTGGGGATCTGTGAAAAAGAGGACAGTTCTCCTGAGCCTTTCAGAGCCCAAGTTACACAAAGCTATGCTTCTGCATCTAGCTCACAGTCACAGCAGGGGCTTGGGAAAAGGGGAGGCTTTGGTGACCAGAGTGGCTGATGCCCAGACTCCTTCTTGCAGGGGAAGCCCAGTCATTCCAACAGTCCCTCAGCCAAAATTGAAGGGACAGAGAGCTTGCACAACCCTCACATTTCCTCATTGTTGTCTTACTGGAAACACTGACTGACAAAGGATGAAGAACAACATCACATGAAGAACTGTAGTGCACACCCATAGCAAGGCCATATCTGCCTTTTGCCTTTGTGCTCCCTCCAAGACACTCTGCCAATCTAAAGTTTGCAGCTCCTGAATAATGTCTGTAAACAACTATTAAAATAAGGAATCAAAACTCCTTACATCCCCAAGCAGGTGTGGGGAGGTCTTTCAGCTGACAGGAAGATGCCATGATAGACACAGATGTTAGAGGCCACCCCAACAGCCACTCATTTCCACCATTTGCCAAGGTCTTTGTCTCTCTGTTCTCTCTACAGGACTGTGGGCTGATTCAATCCCAGGGCTGTCTGAAACCAGCACAATTCCACTGCTGACACCTGCTCCAGGCTCTGTAAAGGACACAGTGTTTGCCATTTTTACCCAGACCAGCACTGCAAACATTCCACTCTGCAACACCCACAACAGCTGCTCCACTGGGTAGGTATGTTTAGCACTGTCCTGATTCCCACAGGTATTAGGGAAGTCACAAACTACTTGAAGAAGTGCTTGAATTCAGTCTGTTCTACACCCATGTCACAGTGCCTTTGCAGGCACTGTGACAATGCCTGACACATGACACCTGACAATGCCTGGTTCTCCGTGGGTAAGGGCTATAGGACAGACTGGTATGATAAGTAGAGGGACAGGTCCCAAGGAGAAGCAAGACTGTGCTGTGCATGTCAGACACTGTGCTTTCCTGTGGCTGCCTTCCTGGCTTTCTACACTCCTCTGGAAAGCCACTAATGAGCACAACAGCCCCAAACTATCCACAACTCCGATGAAATTCATCTTTCCTCACCACCTGGTTGGATCAGACAAGTGACAGACTTTACTGAGGAGGGGAAACACACAAGACAATGTACACATGGGAAATGACACACAGAACCCTTCCAACATGCACCAATGTAGCTCCACAACTGTATGGATGGGTTTCCTGGGAACTCTGCAATTTCATTCTCTTCCACACCCTGGCATAGTAGTGCTAGTGTGCTCATCCGCAAAATACAATCCAGAGAAGAACATCAGCATGTTTGGTTCTCTTCACTGCAAAGCTTGCAGATTCCTCTAGTTTAATGTCTTTTTTTTTTTTTTTTTCTTTTTCAGACCAACATACCATGGGAAACGAAACCGCAGACTACACCGACTGGCCACTGACAACAGAATTTGACTATGGTGATTCGACACCATGCATGGGAACTGAGGAAAAGCATTTTGCAGCAAACTTTTTGCCACCTCTTTATTCTTTAGTGCTGATATTTGGTCTGACAGGCAACATGCTTGTTGTCCTTATCCTGGTAAAATACAAGAGGCTGAAGAGTATGACTGACATCTACCTGCTCAACTTGGCAATTTCTGATTTGCTCTTTGTATTTTCTCTCCCTTTTTGGGCTTATTATGCAGCTCACCACTGGATTTTTGGGGAGGCGTTGTGTCGAATTCTCTCAGGTGTCTACCTCCTTGGCTTCTACAGTGGCATCTTCTTCATAATCCTCTTGACCCTGGACAGGTACCTGGCCATAGTGCACGCAGTGTTTGCTTTGAGAACCAGGACCGTAACCAACGGCATCCTCGCCAGTGCCGTCATTTGGGTTGTTGCTGTTCTTGTTTCTGTTCCTGGGGTAGTATTTCAGAGAACTCAAAAGGAAAGTTCTCGTAATACTTGCAGTGCTCATTATCCAAGTGATTCCACAGTAAATTGGAAGTACTCCTACACTTTAAAGATGAACATCCTGGGACTTGTCATTCCAATGTTAATTATGATTTTCAGTTACTCACAAATTCTAAAAACATTATTGAGATCTAAGAATGAGAAAAAGCAGAAGGCGGTCAGACTTATTTTTGTAATCATGATTTTTTACTTCATCTTCTGGACACCATTCCATATTTGTTCTTTTTTACATACATTTCAAAGTTCACTTTTCACTCCAGATTGTGAAATCATAGGTCAACTGGAAAAAGCAATCCAAGTGACAGAAACAATCTCAATGATCCACTGTTGCATCAATCCTGTGATCTATGTATTTGTTGGAGAAAAATTTAGGGTGTATCTTTATACCTTTTTCCGAAAGCATGTTGCACCTCTCCTTTGTAAAAAATGTCCAAGTCTTTATCGTGAGAAATTGGAAAGAGCCAGTTCCACATTCACACAATCCACTGCAGAGCACGACATCTCTACTGGACTATAAAAATACATTAGAACTTTAGATAGTAAATCTTGCATTACTTCCTTTGCTTTAAGGAGTGCCTGACATGATTTAAGATCTTTATGTCAACCACTACTGAAAACTGCATGACTTCCTATTCTTGTGGTTAACTGCTCCCTGGGATTACAGCATTTTCCATTGTTAAACTGAGAGAATCTATGAGTTCTCCAGGAAATATTAACTGCATAGCTGGGCCACATCAAGATTTAAATAGGGCCCACAATACTATGATCGTGCTTCTTTACAAAATTCTATTCACTGAGATTTACTGAGGGGGCAAAATGACATTGAAAAATCTAAGGAGTAATAGGTCATCTCACAAGATCTTACTGGGACCATTTAACCCAAGGATTTCTCTGTTAGCTAATAGTGCAGTCATTTTTAAACATAATCCTTTAAGAGTTATGACTAAATTATAGTATTTTTATTTTTGCCTTTTAGTTTTATGTCTGCCGTATTACTGTTTTGTTGCTAACATCTTCCAAAATGTGCTTTCAATCAGCAACATTGTGATTTTTGTGGGTGCAATTTTTCGAGTAACTGCGTACACCAAATTTGCTGACTGCACAAGACAATGACGGACTGTTAAAAAGCATGGGCTTGTTTCTGAGAAGTCATATCCCTCCAAGAAATACAACATTTAACCAATAAAGGCACTTCAGCAAAGATCTGCAAGGCGAGAATGAAAATAACCTTTGTATTTGGTGTGCAGGATTCTGTATGAGAAAATATATCAGAACCCCCTGAAGGATTTTGGAGACTGTGAGCACAGTACTGAGAGGAGGCCTCCCTAGTTCTGGACCGGCAAATCATGTGTTGAAGAGTTTACATGGCAACACATGACACAGGTGTGTCAGGTTAGGCTCCTGCATGGGAGAAACATGCTCTTCACATGCACAGAAAGTCTGACTTTTGGGATACACTTCTAGGAAGAAGTGGCCTTGGAAGCGCAAAAGCAGCCAATTCCAGACAAGGCATATCTTCCTGCCTTCCCAGGAGAAGAGTGCCTCCAGCCAGCTGGTGCCTCCATGAGAACTGCATGCTGATTGAAGACTCAAGAAAATTGGCCTACTGGTGTACTATGAACATACATTTATTCCACTAATCAGAGTTTCCCTGTAAAAGAAAGAGGTATTCTAGGGATGTGGGGTTAGCAAAGAAGAGGAAGGAGGAACATAGCAGACAAATTCTTACTTCAAACTCTGAGGAAGCACCCCTTATGCGAGTGAGCTATCCTTTTGGATTTTTCCCCATTTCCTTAGAAGGGCACTGCTCGTGCATGTAAGGACTTGCTCATGGAAATCTGGAGGGGTGGGTTCAACTAACCTCCAGCAAGGTATGGACACCAGAGGGAATTCCACACTACTTAACATCAGGCATGTGATGCAGATGCCTAAATTAACAGCAAATCTCCTCAAGGTCCCTAAGTGGTCAGTAGAGAACAAGAAGTACCTGAGCCAGGAGCAGGCATAAGATTTAAATAGTCTCAGGGGAAGGTTAAATGTCCAACTGTATAGGAAACCTGGAAATGCCAGACTCTTATTTTTTTTTTCAGATGCCTTAATGTAGGTGGTGCAAAGACTCTTCCCGCTCTTGCCTTAGAATGCCCAGGCACTGCTCCTATTAGCTGTTAGCTCTTATCCTATCAGCTATTATTACCTGGCCACTACCTTGCGAGGTTAACAGCCACAGACAGACTAAACAAAAGACCAAAACCCATACTCACAGTAAATTTTCTTGCTTGGAAATAATATTTTCCCTTTCTTTTCTACTTTGTTTTATTGAAACAAAGTGAAAGCACCTTTATAATTTTAAACATAGATTAGCTCAGTGCAATACAAATCCTGTAACCGTGATATTTCTACTGCTGTGTTTTATTTTAAATCCTTTTCTTGTTGGAATTAAATTTTTCCTGTTTTCTTGTAAATACAGTGAAATTAATAAAATCAGTGTCTGAAACTCTGTGTATACCCTGTAGCCCACGTTCTCTTCTCTAAGCAAAAGGACATCAGGTCTGCTCTCAGAGTGGAGACGGGAAAAAGATCGAGCCGGGGCACTTGTAATACCACACTTCAAACCAAGCAAGCTGTCTGCCCAGTCCAGAAGCTACTGCAGCTGGCACAGCTTTTATCTGCCAGCAAGCTTGAGAAGAGTGAACTATGGTAACTTTGGGAAAAGTCTGGGGCCACAGATTTTAGATGAGTGAAATTTGGAGAAACAGGCTTGTGTGTGTCATAAATAGGGGAAAAGAAGGAATAAAAGAGGGCAATACAAGATATAACTATTAATATTGGGATAAAACCGGGATTCTCCATAGACTTTCTGCAGCTAATTTCAGATCTCCTTGCACTGTGCAGAGTGACCCCAGCCAAGCAATGTGCCTGATGTCCCAAGTTTTACGTGTAAGGAACTTGAGCACTTAAGTTCAATAAAGAAATTTGCTTCTGCTTCACAATGTTATTCTCCTTGTTCCATTGTGCCCATTCCTTTTATCAGCCTATGATTCACAACTCCTCCTCTCCCCTGCACACTCTTCTCATCTCTCCACCATGGGATAAGCTAAGTTCTATAACCACTCCCTTTTTTTCATTTTGGATTTTGATTTTCTGTTTTGTGCTGCAGGAACACAAATAAACTAAACTTAAAGATTATCTTATCATTATATACCCAGGCAGGATAATCCTTGGTTCTTCATTACAGCTTTGCACTGAGACATGCAGGGCTCTAGAGAGTTTTGTGACAGTTTTTTATTCTTAATCAATCAGACGTGGCTGCACCATGGTATAGCTAAAGGCCAGGTAGCCTCAAATCAGGCTACCAGGACTTCAGAAAATCTGGTCACAGTGGGATGGAGCTACTCTTGAGGAAGATATAATAAGATTCACAGTCCCCATGAAAGACAACAGAAGTCACCTCAGCAGAGAAGTGGTAGAAATTTTACATACGGGACACAAATATTCCATAACTCAAGGTCTGCTGGGGAAAAACATTGAGATGAAGATACTGTGCGTGTGTGTGTACGAGCTAGAGACACAGGCAGGTGTACCCTAACTGTGTGATGAACTGGAGGTATGTTAAGAAAATGGCGAGGATTTGCCAATACGTCAGGATTGCAGCAGAGAAGACACTAACACGAGGGAGAACCTCTGAAGTGTTTGGGAGGCATCTGAGCTGCTCTGGTGAGATGTCAAGGAGATAAAAACAGGCATTTGAGAGAGTATAAAAGTCACACCAGAAAATCAAACAGATCCAAGACAAGACCTTTGTGAACATCACAAATTGGTGTTTTACAACTGATATTGAACAGATAAGTGAAAATTTTTTCAAGTTCAAAACTTTTGGCATGGAACTCCTGAACAGACAGTGTAATGCCTGGGCTTTCAGCACCCTTATGGAAAGAATGACCACATGCCATGGACAAGTGTCTGTGCACAGCCCCAAAGCCAGTCACACAGCTTAGTTTATGCATCTCCAACCTTCTTGTTAGGAGATGCTACTGACACATGCTCAGAAACATGTGGGGGCGAATGTCCCACACAGCAAAAGATAACTCTGCCAGCTGTCAGACAGACTTCTTAAGAGGCAAAAGGAAATGTCGCAAAAGTACATATATGGTACTGATGAGTGCTGACTAGCACTCACAAGTAACCACCAGATTTATAAGCACTGCCATTGGTTTGTCTGTAGTTTGTTTGATGGACAAACAGAAATAGTGAAACTTCTTGTAATCAGTACATAGGGATGTCCTGTCATAACACTTTCTTGTTCGTTAACCTAACAGTATGTGTATGTATTTTATCTAAGATAAATGTAAATGGGAAATAAAGGAAGAGGAGTAGACGGAAATTGATAAATAGGGAAAAGTAGTCACAAAAGTGAATGACTTTTTTAGCCCTAACAGACACTAAAAAAATAATAGCCAAACTAATGGGAAGACCAGAGATAAATACTTTTAGCTGAACCTTAAAAGATTTAGATAAGAGAGACCTCAGTTATGAAGCTCCAAAATAAACATCTCTCCCTCCAGTGAAAATTATGGAAGGGATAATAAAAAGAACATAAGGACAAATATATATGATATCTTGTTGAGTTAATGAGAAACAAAGAAAGTTCCAGGAGAATAACATGATGCTGACCACATTAAACGGCACAACAAGCAGATATTGCTCCTTTTGAAATTTAATTTTGCTGCACTGACTTCCACTAGGAAGTGTTTAGTGTGGTTGCTGTGGCCTCAGAAGCATTATTCCTTAATAAAGTAATAAAATAATTTAAGCTAACAGAGGAAAAAAAACCAGACTGGAAAATTTGGTGCATTTAGAATAGTAATAGCAACCAGCCCAGAACAAAGGGGTATAGGCACTGCTTTGTACCCATATTCTGGTGACACTTGCCTACTAGGAGCTGTACTTCATTCAAAAAATGGAATAGGAGGATAAAAAATGCTTGTTTAAGTTTGTATAACTGCCAAAATTATGTTTTGTAATTCTGGTGACAGCAAAAGCAATCTCAGTTTGAGTGTTTGAAGTCTGGAATGACTGATCCTGAGAAGGTGGGACCCCAACACTGAGATGGAGGAGGGCAGCATTATCAGAAACATATGTCAATATGCAAAACTGCAGAAACCACCTAGTGACGCTCAGCTCTCCAGAACTATCTACAGCTTTGTGCCAGTAGGATGACACACAACAACTACCCATACAACACGAACAACACAACCTATCCTGACACCAGCCTTTTTGAATGGAGTGGAAACCCAATGGATGCAAGTAAAACAGCCATCTGGACATAACTTGCAGGAACGCTAATATAAGGTATGGACAATTACAGACTATACTTAATCTTTGACACCCAAAATTACTTTCTGGTTCCTGGGTCCTGGTGTTGTCCTGAGCATGGATTCTTTCACCACCAGGTAAAAGAAGCTGATTCAACCCAGAAGCTGATTCACATACACACAGTTGAGATATTTGGTTTTTTCATATCTGTGCAGAGACAGGTGCTAGGTAGTGAATCCATAACGCTAGCACACCTCCAGTATGCCAGGTGCTCTTTTTTTTTAGCATTCTAAACAATAAAAATTCAATGTTTCCCATATATGTACCAAGCTAAAGCTGAAGGCCTTGGCTTTGCAGCCTCTCATCTCCATTTAAAGGTACAGTGCACACTTCCTTTACCCTGCATGCTCTCTGAAGAAAGGGGTTTTATGAATAAGAGGCAATCACAGTCTACAGGCAGGTATTTAACTCTGTTAATGACTAAGCAAAGGTCTTTGGCTTTATCAACAGTTTCATTTTCTTTGTAGTTTGATTTATAGTGTCCTCTTGTTCTTCTCAGGTCATAGATTTTGGTTTCTGCACATTTGGTTAGTCTCTCATTTTCTAAGTTCTTTTATTCATCCTGTACTATACTTCTCGAGAATTTTTAACATTCTCAAGGTACTTAATTTCATTACGGGCATATCCCTTGCCATTGAACAGACTCTCTTCACCCGTTGTGTGACCAAGTTTTCACTGGGAACAAAGTTGGTGTGTGATTTTCCCAGCCTGCCTGATAAAAAGTCCAGGACCTACATGTACAATGAGAAGCATTTCCAATGCACAGATGAGATGGCCCCAAACACAAACTCTAGACCTAGAATTTATGTACTAGAAATGTACTGGAAATAACCAAAGTGTGTGAATTAAAGGCCTATGTAAAAATGAGATTCTGAGGGCTGAAATTTTGTGAAATGCATAACTGTGGCCCAAAAGTAAAATCTGTTGTACTATCACAACCCTTTCTCAATAAATTAGGAGAGCATATATCAGAAATCTGGACAAAAATAGTAGAAGGAAGCAATGTTCTCTTCTTTGCTGCGTAAGGAAACAGTTCTGTAAGAGCAGCTCGGAGAAAGCCAAAACAAAAATAATACCACGACAGTAGAGGTAATATGTGCTGCAATATGTAATTACATATGTGCCAGATTTCCAAGAAAGAAACCAAGAGACAGCCTAAAAATAATAGGTGAAAAAGCCCCAAACCTTTGATGTTATTGACAATAAACAGCAACGTGAAGAAATGTTCATCCAATTTAGAAATGCTTGTGTCTTCCAGAGTTTGTTCTTGCAATGCATCTTCCTTTACACATACGTGTGAAGTGTTTTGGTTTTTTTTCACTAGTCTCTGTGATAGAAATCTTAGGGCGTGGTACATCATGCTTTTCCCCTGTTCTCCTCAAAAGAATACACCTCACAGATGTTAAGACTGGGTGTGATTGTGATGGTGGCTCAAATGATGCCACCAGAACTTGAGAGCCTGAAAGAGAAAACAGCCTAAGCAATAAAGTAGTTTTAGCTGGATATCTTTATTCAGCCTCTTCAAGACAAAGACATTTGTCACTGATGAAATAAAAGATATACTTATGCTAAAATTACTTGGACACAGATGTTGTGAATACAACAAGTACAAGATTAATCTAGTTCGTGTTCACTTGTCTTCATTTGACCTTTTCTCCAGATAGAAAGGATTAATCTTTGCTGTAGTGATAAAATTTTAATAAGAGTGTTGTGCTTCATCACACTGTGTATACCTAAGAAAGGTGTCTGTCACTCTGTCCCAGGAATCTTTTTACCCCCAGCCTTTCTTCTTATGGTGGCGCAAGTTTGCTATGACTTGAATGGAAACTACCTGAATTTTCAAGTTTCTGTACCCATAATTGTGACATTTTTGTATCCCTCTGGTACATGAGTTTTTGGTATGTGTCCTAGCAGACATTTCGGTACTGGTGTAAACCACAAATAAATTACAACATCTCCTTGTGCGAGTGCCATACCACTCAGATACCAAACACTCCAGTGTTATGGGCTGATTACTGTAAAGATGAATCATATAATCAGTCACTAGATAAGAGATACTGACAAATGCAGCTTGACTTTACAGTGTACATGGCTGCACACTTGCTGAGTACACCAACTTGAGCCCCACAGGTGATGCACAAAGCTCACTTCCATTCCAGGAATATCTTGATGGAGGGAAGGAGTGTCACACCACTAAACATAACTCCTACTCATCTCTGAATGAAAACCATGATAGGTAAAATTCAAAGCTATATCAACCCATTGAATCATTACTTTTATTATTGAACAGTAGCTTCAATTTCTTGGTAAAATGATGAGGTATAACTTAGGTAAAGATTCTTAAAATCCACTGGAGTTCATGACAAGCAGCAGTGCACTTTTTCAAAGAAATGCTGGGCAAGGGATTGAGAAAAGCTGAAAAAAATCTGACTTGTAACAATGGATGTTCTGCTTGAATTGTCTATCCCTCAGTGTTCACACACACTAGATGGAAGCAGCAAGGAAGAGGAGGTGAGACAGCATTGGCTGTCCCAGGCGGCAAGTCCCAGATTAGTGTGATGAGACCTCAGACTGGATGGGAGACCAAATTCTGCAGGAAAGATCTCATCCTAATACCATTGATGAACACAGCACACCACCAGTGCTCCATGAACAGCACAATGGGATTAAGCTTGCCGACAGCCATGTGCAAGACCTGATGAAATCTGGCTTCTCAGCAGCTCTGCTTATTTGCAGATGGGGTATAGCTAATTGTAGATATCCTGCAGGTGCTGCTAATAGTCACACAGCCCAGTATTTGGGTACCAAGTGCCACAGCAATTCACACTCTCTCTGGGGAGTCTCTCATCCAGCTGCAAGATGCAGCTGGTGAGCAGACCAAGTGCATTTCCCTTACTCAGCTGCTACAACTGTGAGTGGCAGAGGCCCTCTGTTGGTGTGCAATACCCTCCATCAGTAAATAACATGCCCCACTGTGCTTGCTGACCAGACTGAGCTATGGGAACAAAGGCCCATAATCAACAAAATCAAACACATTAATAAAGCCAATGAATCTGTGGAAATACAGGACTATTTCTGAAGACCAGCCTGCCACAGGTTTTAGTTTTAAGTAGTAGCTGGTTTTGTTGTTATTAGTTGAAATGCTGGGGGCAAGTTTTGTGGGAATATATTTCAGAATCAAAAATCTCGATGAAAAACAGGCAGGTCTGGCAACAGTTTTGAGACTGTTTCCCCTCTTCCTATAATGTGAATTTATGAAAGGGTTTAGAGTCTCCAGTGGGTTCAGTAGCATGTAACAAATAGTAAACAATGCACGTTTCATAAAGAAATACTTAAAATATCTGTTAATTTTAGTGTGTAGACTGTTTAGAAATTAGACATTGAAAAAGTAATTTGGCACAATACCTTGTTTCAGAATTATAAGAATTCAGTGCAAAAGCAGAATTTTTTAGCTAGCAAAGTTAGGCAGTAAATGGGAACTTGTTTTAGGTGTAGTGGAAACAACATTAGAAGCAGCTATTTCCACTGACTGTGTAGGGGTTCTAATATAGTCAGTCCATCAATCATGGTGGGGGGAATGCACCCTTAGAATACCCTAGAGGGGCCTTTAATTTTGACCCTGAGACTCCAGCCCTTAAAGAGCTCATTGGAACAGATGATTAGGAACGGAAGAGAAAATTCCATTTATCCTATGGAATAAAGATTATTCCCTCATGCAAAGAAGCGTTGACAAGGAAAACAAAGTGAGCTTTTCACTCTTTACTGAATACCCCCAGATCTGAAAGGTAACTCAGAAATGGTGATTCCCTTGACTTCTGTTAAGGAATGGCAGCATCCGAGAAAGACATCTCCGTTGTGCTTTTGGCATTTTAAAATCTTTTCAGTGAGTGAGCACAGAGCGAGTGCAGAAAACCTTTAGTGCCTTCACTGACAGGATAAGATCCTCCAGAACCCTACGAAGAGATGTCACAGGGAGGCAGAGGGCTGTACTTTATCAGGTATCTTCTCAGGGTTTCTCTCTGGGGTTCTTGGGGATTTGGTAAGGCACCATCCCTTTCTTACTTTCTGTATTTTTCCTACCTCCTGCGTCATTTCTTTGATGTCCAAGAAGGATCTAGAAATCTGCTCATAGTGCAGCTTCAGTTTAACTCTAAAAGGCAGAGCAATCAGCTGCAAGGAAGGAAATTGATAAGAAATCAGATTTTATCAGACTTTTCTAAAGCTCAATTCCAAAATGTAAGTAAAGTGCTGTTTTAAAAGGTCAGACTTCATATATAGACTAAGTCACAGTCTTATGAGAGGGACTAAAATAAAAAACAAGTCCAGAAGACTGGGTTTAAGAAAAATAGAATTGATCATATCTTCTGAAACAAAAGGACTGCAACTCAGAGCAAGACAACAGAAAGTGCAGGTAATTCTGAACAGAAGCATAAACTTTATTCAAGGGCTCCACTTTCTGTTAAAGGACAGAAGAACATAAAAGAAATTTAATTACTGAAAAATGTAAAGGGATTAACTGCATGTAAACTGTTCTTGATTCAAATAGGCTGGCTAAGAGAAAAAGATAATTATATAAATCCATTTTCTAAAACTACAGCTGTGAGTTGTGAAACTTCAACTCCTAGGAGGATCCTCTACAATTTCAACATCTCTGCACATCTCAAGAGTTAGAAAAATAACATCTGATGACACATTTTTAGAAAAAAGAGAACCAGAGAACAGCTTCTTCACTTTTTTTAAATGAAAACAGATTTTTTTTTGCTAGAAGTTTTCAAACTGACACATCCTTCTTCACGCAGGAAGAGGTGTTTTTGACCTTTGTCTTTTGAATGAAAAGTCAGTTTAGCATTACTCGTTGTAATAATACAATACATCACCTGCATCACAAGATACATGGTAAGTCATCTTTACCTCTTTTTTTTTCTTTTTTTTTTTAAACATTTAGTAGCTACTTAGGTAGTATGATGCCTGAAGTGAAAGATACTAGTGGAACCATGCCAGTGTACCATCTTCAAAAATTACCCTGGCGGAATGCATAATATTTGTTAAATGGAATACACTATAAAATAGTTTTAAAGGACAAAATCACTAGAAGACTTGAGCAGAGGATCCAGGTAAGCAAAGAAATAAATCTCTAGAAATTGATCTAAGTAAGAAATAGAGTATGCCTCCCTGATTTGTCTCTGAAAATGATGTGCAATGATGGAAATACAGATTTTAAAACTGTTGCTTCAAAACGAAACAGTTTGATTGTTGAGTTATTTGAGTGAAGAGTACTTACTCTTCTCACAGGATGACTACAGAACACCTAGTGTTGTAGTTTAGACACTGACTCAATGGATCCTGTTTACACACAGCATAACTGAGGAATTTACCTCTGTTTTGCTTTATAATTATTACCATTTTATGGGACGGTGCAAATGAACTGAAACTCACTTTAATAAAATCTTTGCCTCTTAAAATAGTGAAAGGTCTGACCTGAAACTCATGAAAGAGTGACATGAGTTTACTCATCTTTTCTATGATGAGCCTTTCTTTTGAAAACTGCATGACTGCTAGTCTCAAGCAGAGCAACAGAATTTGTACAGCAGATTGAAGGTTTCTAGAAATATTGCATTTGTCTAAAGTGTACTCAAAATAATATAGAACTGTTTTTGAAATATCCTTTCTTCAGAGATCTTTGTTGACTGTATTTTGGGGGTTTTTTTAATGATCAGGAAACATAAGCCCAGTCAGATCCCTCTTGTTAGGTGAACAACCTACATTGATTAACCCAGTGAAATATTCTAGCCAGTAGCTAACAGTGTCTCCTAAACCAGCAAGATTATAGGACGAAACACAAACCTGCTTACAGTTCCTTTTTCTGGTTTCCAAAATAGTATTTTTAGTCTCCATTGTCAGCATGTGCTGGATACTACACACAGTTCAGAGCAGTAAATACTTTTGCAGAGAGAGAGACTTCTGAAGCAAAGGCTGGGCTAGAGGAATGGGGCTCGGTTAGCAGAAGCAACTGCTCAAAGGGAAAGCCATAATTTAAGCACACAAAAAGGTTTCTAAGGAAGAAGATAAGATGCAGGGAAGGTGTGGTTGTCATTCCAGGAAGGCAGAGGAAAAAGAAGTAAGGCACTGAGATAGCAGTTAACAGGAAGAAGGGGTGTCACAAAAAGAACTATCACAGTAATATCAAGGCAGCATTTTGCAATATTTGCATGTATCCTATCAATCACCTACGCAAAAAATCCCTCTCTGAGTTTGTGACTTAGCAGTTTTTCATACCAATATTTATGCATGACCATCCTATAGGTGCAAAATGAGCAAGACAGGAAGTGCTGGGTCTGGCACTTATTCCATAATCCCAGTATACAGCATGGCTGACTGACACATTGTAAATGAAGATGTTTAGCTATATGCAGTACCAGGGATGTGCTGCCAGGGCATGCAACATGGATCTAGCAGGTCTAGCTGAAGGAAATCTTAAATATTTACTTGGGTAGAGCCTAAGTCTCATCATGTTTCGAACTAAAGAAATTATTGGTTTGGACCAAAGATTGTTTCATAAACTTGCCTTTTTTAATTAAGTGTTGGTGAAAGCTCTCAAGAAATATAAACCCTTACCTACTTTAAAATTGACTTATTTACTGATGACAGAACCACAGCCACTTCCTTTACCAACAAAACCATTACTGCTGCATTGAAATAGCTACATAGTTATTATGACTATGGAAAAAAAAACCTGTTTTACAGAGATTGCAGGAGTTTCCTGAAAGAGTCTTTGAGGAGTTTGACAGCACTTACTTCTCATCAAGAAATTGTATCTGGGCAAAGTTGATATTGCTGATATTCTCTAATTCCTCATTCTCCAAAAGAAAACTTTACACCATGCTCAACATACCAAAGTAATGTCTGAATATGGATGTCATTGTTAGAGGAATTATTCTCAGGGGAAGAGCTGGTAGCCAGACTCAAGAACTCGGGGAAAGAGCAGGAAAAGGATTTGCAAAGACAGCATTTCTTTTTGTACAAGGTGCAGAGTTTTCTCCAACAAAGCTTCCTCTTTTGGAGCAGATGCATATCTGCACTGTGCAGCGCAGGAACCTTCATCAGGACCTCACAACAGAACTTCATTTTTAAGGTCACAGACCTAGAAAATAGCCCCTTCCCCAAGACCTCATCTTAGGTTTAGCTAAGTTGACCACTTTGACACAGATTAAGGATACTGGCATTTCAAGTGATCAGTTTTTACAGCAGAAAATAGTCCTTTCTCCTCCACAGTTTTGTCTACAGGCACAAAGAGACACTTTGGGGATTTCACGTGCTCTAAGTAATAATGGACCACTATGAGCTTGTAACAAAAAGCAGAGCAGGGACCTGTCCCTGTGTCACTTCAGCCACAGGCTGAGTTTCTTCAATTACATTTACACTTGCAGAGCTCAAGTGCAGAGAGAATGAAATGGTGGCTTTGAGAGCGTGGTCTCTGCAAAAGATGCCTGCAACCCCACAGGGGTTGAAACCCCACACTGTTGAAAAAAGTGCATCCAGGAATGGAGTGAACACTGCTGCACAACTCAAGTGCTCAAGGATCACACAGCAAGCTGGGCAGATGCACTGCCTGAACCCTTCTGCATCAGGAGCACTGTGTTGCCTTTGTCTAAGAACAGGCAGGACATTTCCAGGAAGAGGCTGATTTCAAAACCAGCAGCCTGCCATGGGCGGCCACCAGTCTGCCATGAAGTGTCTGATAAAAGCAGTCCTGATGGCACAGGAAGAAAGAGCAGCCCTTTACCCAGATAGCAAGTAGCTCTCTTTGGGTGGCTACCAAAGGCATTGATTGCACTTGCCCACTGAGTGACCAGGGAGCATGGTTGGTCCCTCTGACACCCATCCTCACAAAACCCTCTGCCCAGCTACTCATAGAACACACAGGAATTCTTCCATGTTCTCTGGGGATCTGTGAAAAAGAGGACAGTTCTCCTGAGCCTTTCAGAGCCCAAGTTACACAAAGCTATGCTTCTGCATCTGCTCACAGTCATAGCAGGGGCTTGGGAAAAGGGTGAATTTGGTGACTGGAGGGGCTGACATCACAGCCACAAGCCTTTCTCTTCTCCCACTGTAGCAGAACTTGCCTGAGGCTTTCACAGCTCTGATGCATATTCACCTCCCAGGCCCTGGGTCCTTCTTGCACAGAAAGGCCAGTCCCTCCAACAGTCCCTAAACCATGGACAGCCATGGCTCAGATTAAATTCACCATTCCCCTGTTTCTGATTAGGCCAGGCAGCTGACAGGCTTTACTGAGGAGGAAAAATGCTTGAGATAATGTACACAAGGGAAATGACACACAGAACCCTTCCAACATGCACCAGTGTGGCTCCACAACTGTATGGATGGGTTTCCTGGGAACTCTGCAATTTCATTCTCTTCCATGCCCTTACACAGTAGTGCTAGTGTGCTCATCCGCAAAATGCAATCCAGAGAAGAACATCAGCATGTTTGGTTCTTTCCACTGCAAAGCTTGCAGATTCCTCTAGTTTAATGTTTTTTTTTCTTTTTCAGACCAACACACCATGGGAAACGAAACTACAGACTACACCGACTGGCCACTGACAACAGAATTTGACTACAGTGATTCAACACCTTGCCCTGCAACTGAGGAAAAGCATTTTGCAGCAAACTTTTTGCCACCTCTTTATTCTTTAGTGCTGATATTTGGTCTGACAGGCAACATGCTTGTTGTCCTTATCCTGGTAAAATACAAGAGGCTGAAGAGTATGACTGACATCTACCTGCTCAACTTGGCAATTTCTGATTTGCTCTTTGTATTTTCTCTCCCTTTTTGGGCTTATTACGCCGTTCATGACTGGATTTTTGGGGAGGCGTTGTGTCGAATTCTCTCAGGTGTCTACCTCCTTGGCTTCTACAGTGGCATCTTCTTCATAATCCTCTTGACCCTGGACAGGTACCTGGCCATAGTGCACGCAGTGTTTGCTTTGAAAGCCAGGACCGTTACCCATGGCATCCTCGCCAGCACCGTCACTTGGGCTGTTGCTGTTTTTGCTTCTGTTCCTGGGGTAGTATTTCACAAAACTCAGAAGGAAAGTTCAGGCTATACTTGCAGCGCTCATTATCCATCAGAGCAGCGAAATACATGGAAGCAATTCCTCACCTTAAAAATGAACATCCTAGGACTTTTTATTCCAATGTTAATTATGATCTGCTGCTACACACAAATTATAAAGACATTACTGCAATGTAGAAATGAGAAGAAACATAAAGCGGTCAGGCTTATCTTTATAATCATGATTATCTACTTTTTTTTCTGGGCACCATACAACATTTGCATTCTCTTGCGGGATTTTCAAGGTGCATTTTTCATCTCTACTTGTGAAGGCAATGGGCAACTGTACAAAGCACTCCAAGTGACAGAAACAATCTCAATGATCCATTGTTGTATCAATCCTGTCATTTATGCCTTCGCTGGAGAAAAATTTAGGAAATATCTTCACAGCTTTTTCCGAAAGCAGATTGCAGTCCACTTGTCTAAATACTGTCCTGTTTTCTATGTTGAGACAGCTGAACGAGCTAGCTCCACCTACACACAATCTACAGGAGAACAAGAAGTTTCTGCTGCACTGTAAGTTGTATCTAGTGAAAAAGTGGAAGTGGCTCTTGTGAGATCAAATCTGTGATGAAAGCCTGCTGAATCTCTCCTGGATATTGTCTCTATGGCAGCTGTAAAAAAAAAAATTACAGAATACATATTTACCAAAGATTGCATTCGCTCATAGATTTGAGTATTTGTAAATAAATGAAAAGGATGTAGCAAGTTACCTGATTGGAGGCCTGAGCTAGCAGTCTCATAAACAGATTTTTTGAAGTGAACTAGAGGTTATAAATTTACACTGGCTCTTTGGAACATCTCTTGCCTGTACATTACACAAGATACCTCACTCATTTAAACTCAGTCTCTGTCATATTTTTTTACTAGTCTGGCTTTGTATCACTGTAAATAATGCTAAATTACTAAGATCTGTGATACAGCATGGTATTGAAAGTTTTATATACTTGGAAAAGACTCTGATATTTCATGGTATATTTTCCTACGTGTACGGTTGAGTGCTAACCTCATGTCTTTCTTATAATAGTTCAAACTACTAGGGGCTAATACCTGAGTGACTTTGGAGTTTGATATTTCTGAAGGCTCTCTTTTGCTCATCAGCTGTTTTATATGCTATTTACACAATAAACCTAATATAACTGAGCTATCATTAAAAAAAATGTCCTATCATGGATCAGAAAATCAGTGTGGTAACAGTATTTTAAAACTAAAGTATTGCACATGAAACTTTAACCAGGTTAGATCAAACATAAGAGAAAAATCTTTAAAATAGGAAATTAATGCAGGTGTAAGGGCTGCCAATCACAGCATAACAACATTAGAGGTGTGAAAATGATTTCTGAACAGGGTTGACACAGATGTTTTTAGAGATGAGTGTATGTTATAAACATTTAAGTTAACAAAACATCTGAATAAATAAGAATATTCCCTGTTCTACAGAGTCAAGGGCAAAGAGCATCTCTCTTTCATTTTAGAAGCCAGTATCATTTGGGGGGCTGTGGCAATGGGTTTTTTTTGCCATTTGGGAGTTTTACAGAGAGCAAAATCTTCCATAATTAATGACTGATGCTTAAACGTGACTGATTCTCCATAAAGCTCAGAACCCGTAAAGCATAGGAACACACAGAAAACATGAAATAAACATGGGGCTACTCAAGTGCTTAAAAACATACCATAATCAAACTATTAATTTGGGCCAAGTTCTCCTTCTAACATTTCTTATATTTCCCCTAACACGTATGGTATTGGATGAGTTTGGAGACAGGAAATGAAAAGTGAGTATTTTTTTTGCTGTTCCCATCCAGAAGGGCAATTTATCCTTCCCAAATTCTCTAGATAGCCTTTTAAATAATATTTTCAAAGAAGCAAATGTTTCAAACAGTCTCAAAGGAATTTTACAGTGGAAAGTGCTTGTTAAAGCAGGAAGTGAAATGGGGAAATCTTTACTTATCAAACCACTTGTTTTGAGTTACTCAACTTTGTCAAATTAAGCATCACTTTGGAACTACATCCGCCTGGGAAGTGTAACAGAAGTGTACCACACCTTCTCATTTACAAGATTTTCAGCTGCATACTTTTCTTTAAGACCCTGTGCATCAATTATTTTCTGGACTTTGTATATGCTTTTAAAATGAGTAAATATATCAGCATAAGCAGAAGTTGGGTGATTTCAGCATATAATGAGAAATTGCCTGAACTTCTAGTCAGGCTGGCACTTTTTTTTTTCTTACTAGATTACCTTTATAAAAACAATTTTATATTTTATTCTGCTCTTGACAAGAACTTTCACTTGGTCTTGAAGGCACCTTGCTTTTAGGAAGCTACTTTCTCTGGAGGGCTTTGATGCTAGACACAGTAATGCATCTTTGTCAGCTCTTCAGGAGCAAAGTACAACCAAACATGCATGGGCACACTGACAAACTTTCTGAGAGGCATGTCAAAAAGCTGCCCCATCCTTCTACAGCACGGACCTGTAATCATGGATCTTTCTAAGCAACAAGCAGCTTCCAGAGAAAAGAGGTAGAACAGAGATTGGCCGCCCAGTGGATCAGCAGCTTATCAAGAGTTTGTATCACTTCACTGGAAGAGGATCACACTTCAGCACATGAAACAAGTCAGATTTCAGCTACTGAAATGAACCACGATACACATACAAGGAGACAATTGAAAACACAGTATTCAGTAGCACTGCTGGTACATTCAATTAAGGACTCTGCCAATAACTGTAACAATGTTTTGTACTATACAATCCATTAAAGTTGGTTAACTTTTATGTTAGACTTCTTGATCCTTTCCTGCCTCCATCCCCATATATTTTAGAATAGCCCAGAAGAATGAAAAGGGAAGATCAATTCCTCTTCATAACACTGAAAGAGCAGGCAGGACAAACTCAGGGTTTTAGAAGCAGATTAAGAAGCAGCATAATCAAATAACACAGGACCATCAAGATAACTCCATTGTTCTTAACTGCTTGTCACTAATAATCTAATAATAAATGTACTATTTTGGTAATTACATTTGGTTTTGTTTATATTTACCAATGGGAAAAGCAGTATCTCAGACAATTCACACTGATCCTAAATTATTAATATTAGTTGTTTTTAAAATAAATAAGCTTATAAAAGAATTTAAATGTATTTAGTGACCTAAGTAACTAGGTCACCTAGCTAATAGCAAACTCAGTGGACTTGTTCACACACTTCCCTTCAGTTCTTAAGATTACAGTGCCATCGTGTGGTCTCACTGTAAGATTTCTTGGACTACCCCAGCAAGGTTTTTGCTGCTTTCCCATTTCAAAACATTTTTCTTCACTGAAAGGGTGACTAGACATTGGAACGGGCTGCCCAGGGAGGTGGTGGAGTCACCATCCCTGGAGGTGTTTAAGGAAAGACTGGATGTGGTACTCAGTGCCATGGTCTTGTTGACAGAGTGTTTGGTCATGGGTTCAACTCAATGATCTGAGAGATCTTTTCCAACCTAATTGATGCTGTGATCTCTTTTCCTAAGAGAAACTTCTAACAGAATGACTCCCTCCCCCACAGGCATTATCAGTATTATGCAAACAGCAGAAAGCCACTGTGGTCAGTAAGAATGGAATGGAATGAAGGTCTATTGGATGTGTAGGCAGGGTCACCCTGTAATGATGCAGGCAGATGCCAAGAGTGCAGTATGGGATTCCAGCCCCTGCTCTGGAAGGAGAGCATCTGATGTTCTTGCCCACAGCCTGGGAGCTGCAAGCTACAAGAATGAAAGTGAAGTGCAAGGTCCTACACCCAGGCCGTGGCAAAGCCAGACACAGCTCCAGGTTGGGTGTAGAAGTGATTGAGAGCAGCTCTGTGGAGAAAGACTTGGAGGCGATGGTTGATGGAAAACTCAACTCACTCCGCTCTTCTCTGGCTGCAATTACCACTGTGCAACAACTTCTTGGTTTTTTTCTTCTTAAATATATTATCCCAGAGGTGTTACCACCATTTCTAATTGGCCCAGCCTTGGCCAGTAGCATGTCCATCTTTGGAGCTGCCAGGGGTTGGCTCTGCTGGGCATGGAGGAAGCTCCTGGCAGCTGCTCAGAGCAGCCACCCTGCAGCGCCCAGCACTTCCAGAAACCAGGCTGAGCAAACCCAATTCGCAGTGCCTGGAGGGGACCTACAGGGAAGCCAGAGGGGGACTTTTCATAAGGAACTGCACTGACAGGACAAGGAGTAATGGGCACAGACTGAAAGAGGGGAAATTTAGGTTAGATATTAGGAAGAAGTTCTTTACTGTGATGCCGGTGAGGAGCAGGTTGCCCAGGAAGGTTGTGGATGCCCATCCTTGGCAGTGTTCAAGGCCAGGTTGGATGGGGCACTGAGCAGCCTGGTCTAGTGGGACGTGTCCCTGCCCATGGCAGGGGTGGCTGGGACTAGCTGCTCTGTAAGGTCCCTTCCAACCCGTTACCCCTCTGCGATTCCACAGGTACCTTCCCCTCCGGTCCCTCCCCGCGGCCCGCGCTCCCTCAGGCAGAGCCTCGCCCTACCCGCTCCCGCACGCGCGCTCCCAGCGCCCCCTGCTGGCGGAACGCGGACGCGCAGCAACGCGGAACCGCCACTCCCGCTCCGCCCACACCCGCCGAGGCCCCGCCCCCCGCCACGCCCCTCCAACCGTAACCGGGATGGAACCACGCCCCCTCCCCGTTCAAGCGCTTAGGCCCCGCCCTCGCCCAGCAGGCCCCGCCCCGCGCCTGCGCAGTGCGCGATCCGCCGCTTTCCCGCGCGGGCGAGGGGCTGCCCGGGCGCGGCTGGCTCTGTGGGGATCGGAGCGCCGGGCGTCCTCTGCCCAGCAGAGACCCTTCCGTGCGGGCCTCGGGCCCCGTGAGGAACGAGCCTCCCGGTGGGTCCGGCCAGACCCCGCCCCTCCGTCCCCGTTTGCAGTCGGCCCCGCCGAGGCCGGGCGGCGTGGGCTGGGCCCGTGGCCCGGCGGGACAGGGGCTGTGCGAGAGGGACTCCGGACTGCGGCGGGAATGCCAGGGCGCTCACTGGGGTTTGCTTCTTAGTTGAAGGATGAGAAGTAGTAAGGAGCCGTTTTTTGTGAAGTTCATAAAGTCTTCCGGGAGCTCGGAGTATTTTTCTAAAGCTCTTGAGGTAAGTGGGTTTGGTCAGCTGTGTGAACTTGGTTAATTGCCTTGTGATTTCTGTGGCTGAGTTAGCTGTATGTGCCATTCAGTAAGCTGGTTTATATGTGTACACCTGGAAATAAAGCTGTTTCTGTAGCAGGGGTGCTTAGTGTGTAATTAAGTTTGTTGAATAGGAACAATTTTGTTGAAGGACTTAATGCAATAGCTTCAATTGCAAAACCTGCTGACATGTAGGGAAGGGACATGTAGCCTGGAAGGCCTGGATGGTGGTCACTCATCTAAGCACAAACTTAGGAAGGACATTGTACATTGTTTTACACCTTGGGAGATTAATGGGAGCCAAAGGCACCAAGTGCCAGCAGGATCAGATCCTGAAAGCTTCTGTGCTGAATGCTTAAGTCAGAATATTTTGAAGACTCAAGGGAATGAAGGGGACAACCATGAAATGTTTTAGCCCTTTTTTCTGCCAATGTGTGTTTACATTGAGAGCTGTTTCAAGGAGAGGTACTTGTGCAGTTTGCACAGGATTGGCTGTTTATTAATTATTTGCTTATTAAACAGTTGTTGTCATATGCATCGTTTACCTGCAGTCTATAAAAGAATTCCAGTCAGAAGAACATCTCCAGATCCTTGAGGAAGAAACAGTACTCAATATAAAAGAAAATGATAAATCACTTTACATTTGTGATCCTTTCAGAGGTGTGGGTTTCAATCATCTCAAAAAGGTACGTCACCCAGCAACTTACTTTGAGCTCTGTTCTTTCCTTTTTAGAAGCACTCATGTCCATACTTACATCCTGTATGTTCTCTCCTGCACTGAATGTAGCAGTATGAACTTTACTGCATCTTGTATTTAGGGAAGAAGATGACCAGCAAAGCATAGTGATTATTTTCAAACATTGGGAAAAATAAACTGTATGGTTGGTTCTGATTCTTTTGGAGTCCCTAAGCTGATTCTTACACTTTTTATCTCCTGAAAAATGTGATTTGGTTTGACCTGCAAGGAATTGTCTAGTGGACAAAGGCAGGCTAGCTGGAATTCTTTGGCCATAACCATAGCATCAGCTGCTTTTACTGAGGCCAAAAAAGTCTACAATGATTGTACAGAAAATCCACAGCTGAAAGTGAAACCAAAACTGTTGGCTACCTGGAAATGCTAGAGCAGAAGGGGAAGACAGACTAAAGGCTCTGCCTTCCTTAGAATTCAGGGACAGGTAAAGCCTTCCTGATGCCAGTGTACCCTCTCCTTATTTTCTTGGTGCTTACTGTGTTATGTTTTTGCAGCTTGGATGTAGGATTGTTGGACCACAGGTGGTCCTGTACTGCATGCAGTCACAGCAGTGTGTCCCGAGAGCAGAGTATCCTGTGTACAACATGACCATGGCCGATGTGACAGTGTCCTGTACCAGCCTGGAGAAGGATGTGAGGGTAAGGCCTGCCCAAGGATGAATTGTTTAGCTGGTTGTTGTTGACATTTGCTTCAGATGGCTCATTACTGTGGCAGCAGTCATACCATATATGTCTCATTGTGCCTGTGTCTAGATCCATTGTGTCTGCTTGTTGACTATGTGTAGTTTACTCACATACGAATATGTGATATTCGTATATGATATGATATGTTTACTTTAGATTTATTCCAATACGCTTTTCTAATACTGCCTAAAATGTCAACCATCTGCAAAATTTCGCTCGTACAGTGTAATTGCAATGTTTTTATTTAGGGTATATACTGTTTCCAGCTTATTATAAATGCAAATAAAATGGAAATTATAGTTACTTTTTATGGCTTCCATATATATCTATTTAGTATTTTTAAGCAGTGTTTAGGGGAAATCATGGAGAATTGAAATCCATGTTTTTGGTATAAGGTGAACATGACTGTCACATAGGTTCTTTTTTCCCCTGATAATTTTCTATATTTTTTCCCCATCCAGGAAGAAGTTCATAAATATGTGCAAATGATGGGTGGATGTGTATACAGAGACCTCAACGTGTCAGTGACTCATCTTATAGCTGGAGAAGTTGGCAGCAAGAAATACTTGGTAGCCGCTTCCCTGAAGAAACCTATTTTGCTTCCTTCTTGGGTTAAGACATTGTGGGATAAGTCTCAGCAAGGGTATGAAAAAAATGAAACTGATTTTGTTTTGGGGACTGGTAATTCTTACATACAGACTAATTTCTTTTTCTAGGTGATTTTACTTAGAAAATAAATACTTTCTCTCTTTCATTCTTGTAGCATAATGAGGTACACCGACGTTAAAATGGAAGACTATGCTTGTCCTGTGTTCCTTGGCTGCACAATTTGTGTAACTGGCTTGAGCAGCTCAGACAGGAAGGAAGTGCAGCGCCTCACTGCTGAGCACGGTGGGCAGTACACGGGGCAGCTCAAGATGAATGAGTGCACTCACCTCATAGTTCAAGAGCCAAAAGGTACAACTGACAGAGTAAATGCTGTTTTCACCTCTGGAGTTGAAGTAGTGTAAATGTGTGTAAGCACAAGAGATTGAACTGTCTCTGTGTCTGCTTCGGTGTTGCTCTAACTGCTTCTCTTTAGGGAATCACTGTTAATGGAAAGAGTAATAGAGGGCACCTTTGCTTTGCTCTAAAGACATGAGAAAGAGGTCAAAAGAGGAAAAAAACCCAGAGACATAGATGGTATTTAAAGAAAGGAAAAGGGAGAATCCTAGACGGGATAAAGAAAGTTTTTCTGGGGAGAGCTGGATAGGACTTAATTTGTACTGTGATTGAAATTGGATTGTAGCCTCATGTTTTTTAACTGATTATTCTTTGTGCCTCCTAAACACCCTACTAAGATAAAATGAAAGCTCCTTTTCCTTTTTCTTGGGAAAATGAGAGGATTTTAGTTTTATTGTGAGAAGAATGGAAGGGTTTTCTTCCCCAGTTTCCCTCTCCTTGCCTGCAGTGAAATATTGTGGGACTTTCTGACCTTTTTTTTTTGTGTGTGCTTGAAAGCTTTAAAGCCTTTTTTCCCTTTTGTTTCTTTAATGCCCTGTCATACCATTAGTTAGTCATCCATGAGATTTTTTTACTCTAACTTTAATTAGAGTATAAGCAGCTTATCACCAGTCCAGTATAACATAATCTATCCATTAAAATTAGTTATTTGAATTTCTGAATTTTCTTAATGTCCAGCCATCTTTCAGCAATCACTGTTTGATGCTTTAGTTTTGTAATGATTGTGTTTTGCTGGGTTTTTTTTTATTTATTTTGTTTACATCTGGAAGGTCAGAAGTATGAATGTGCCAAAAAGTGGAATGTGCACTGTGTGTCTGTGCAGTGGTTTTCTGACAGCATCAAGAAAGGCTTCTGTCAGGATGAGACAATGTATAAAATAGAGCCTGGATCAAAACTCAGTAATGCACCCAGTACATCAACACCTACAAATGATACCATCAAGCCTCATAGTAAGTAAGATATTTTAAAATGTGTTTAAATAAGGTAGGAAGCATCTGTATTAAGGAGGAAGAAGTGTTTTAAGATTAGTAAGGTGATTGCTTTTGCAATGCTTGTTTGATAGTTTGGGTTCTGGATTCATCTTAAGCTTAAAACACAACAGATTTCTTTTATGCACATTGAATTTTCCAACATGTGTAGACTTGAAACATGTGGATTATTGTTAAAAAAGTAAATTTGAATAAGGTGTATGATTGCTAGGGAACCCATGGTATCTATCTTTAAGGTCTACGAAAGCGTGGTGCTTCTGATCATACCTTTGATGATCATACATTTGTAGCTTAAAACAAGTGTCTGTAATGAATGTAATCTTGCAGCAGTCTTAGAGGGTAAGAGGGAAACAAATGCTGATTTTTAAGTTTTTATTATTCTATTTTTTTTCTTTATACACTTGATTTTACTTACTCCATGCTATTAACAGAAGGAAAGTTAAAAGTGTTTTGTAAGCACACATGGTAGCATGAAAGACACAAGCAGCTTTAATGTGCTTCTACCTGATACTGACTCCTCTTGAATTACAGAGTTGATTTCTCTATTATAGAGGGTCCTGTTTAAAAGTATTTCTAATATGTGGCCACAAAACTGGAATAAAAGCTCTGAAAGCAAGTCTTCTTGGCTGCTATGTCATAAGTGCCATCCATTAGGGAATAAACAGAAGGTGTATAAACACTATTTCTAGTAAGGCCATGCTGAACCTGTTAGTAAATAAACCCCTTGGTTTAACAAAGGTTTTACTTACCTAGTATTTTTCATTCTTCAGACTTCACCTTTCCCTATCGCACCACAAAATCATAAGTGGCAGGTTTGTATTTTCTTTAGTGAAGGAGCAGAGACAGCTGAGCCAAACCTAATGCCTCTTTTTTAATTTTAATTTTATTTCAAGATCATACCCTTTCGGACGTCAGCCACATTTCCAACATCAGTTTGAGTGGTGTTAATGAAACCGCATGTAGTTCAGTTACGAGCAGCAGACTGGATCCTCTTCCTGATGAGCTGGAAAACTTGGACATAAGTTCTTTTCAAGCCCCTGAAGATTTGTTAGATGGGTGTCGAGTATGTTTACCAACGTATACTTTGAAATGTTTAGTTTTGACAAACTAAACTATGCAACTATGTAACTATGTTGAAGCACTGCCATTGTGTGCTTGAGTAAATTGTTTCCATAGTCAGCAGCAAACACCAGATTTATTTTGTGTCCACGTGCTGTAGCTTGTGTGTGTGTCTACATTTGTGTGTGTGTATAATTGTATTAAGTATGTAGTATAAATACAGATTTGATGTTCATAGACATCTGTATTTAAACACTAGAGTGAATGGGTTTTGGAATTAGTGTGTGAGTTTATTTGGGGAGGTTTTTTTCGGTTATATGATTTTGGGTGATCATTTCATTAGTAAACATTGAAGCTTTGCTAGATTAATTTGCAAAGGTAAATTAATCCATTTATAAGTGCTTAAATTTTTTGCTGCTTCTCAGAAGCTGCAGCACTACTTTCTGTGTTCTGCAGCAGTTGAAACAAATTTTACCATAATAGTCTACTGGGGTCTTTTGGATTTTTTTTTTTGTTTGTTTGTTTGTTTTACATTTTTAAAGCTTTATCTGTTGCTCTGTTATTTTTGTAGATCTATCTGTGTGGCTTCAGTGGCAGGAAGTTGGACAAGATGAGAAGGCTTATTAACTGCGGTGGTGGTGTTCGATTTAATCAACTTAATGAAGATGTTACTCATGTCATTCTAGGAGAAAATAATGATGAGCTGAAACACTTTTTGGAAAAGACGGCTCACAGGTTGTGATAACTGTTTTGCTTAAGGTCTAGTTGCACCTTGTTTTCTTTCTCCTACCACCTCTGGGGTCTTGAGGTTTGTAAAGTGCACAAAGCTTGCTTAGTATTAGAGTTACAGGCTTTGTGTGTGTTTGTATGTACTGGTATTTTTGGAGCAGGAACGAAGATTCACAGGTCTGAAACCTGCTGTAACTTGTTTGTATAACATTTTATTTTATAGGCCTCATATAGTGACAGCAAAATGGTTGCTGGAGTCATTTGGTAAGGGTTGTCTATGTCCAGTGGAGCACTATATCCCTCTAAACTACCAGCTGTTAGAGAATCCAATTTTGGAACAACCTGGAATGAAGTCAATTTTTCCCAAGAAGCCCAGTCTCTTGAAGAAAGAAGCTGTAAATGTTAAAAAGCACCAGAAGGCTGCTGAAGATGACTTCCTCTCTCAATATGTAAATAACTATTCTACACTAGGTATGTTCTAGGCTCAGCATGCTGTAGAAAGTTTAACTGCTCACAATTAGCATTTGAGTTTGCAGAATTTGCTTATTAAAAACTTATCCACATCTAGTATGTTAACTTCTACTTTGTATTTCAGAACTCAAATTTAAACAGGCGTATATAGAATAGTTTTTAACCAAAACCTGGCTGAAAGCACAATACTATAATGTCTTCATAAAACTGTTTTGGGTTGTCTTTGATGTTCTTGTCAAACAATTATTGTGCTTGCTTCTTTCTTATTTTTCTTTAACTTTTCAGATGAAGTTGAAAAACTAACATCCAGAACCTTCAGTGATGTTACTAACGTGACTGATCAAGGAGAGAATCAACGTTCTGTCTGTAATGGTTCTTTGGGAGAGTCGTCTGCCCTGGCTGAAGGAGGCTTATTTTTCAGAAAGAGATTTCTTCTTCTGGGTTTTGGTGAAGAAGATGAGTCCTGCATTGCAGATATTATAAAGGAGAATGCTGGGGAGGTTCTGCCACTGCAGAGCAGAACCATTGCAGACTATGCTGTGGTACCTTTATTAGGGTGCACCGTGAAGGCAACTGTTGGTGACGTTGTCACAAATACGTGGCTGGTAAGGGAGTTACACTTTTTCAATTCACAAATAAATAGGTGTCTGTATTAGAAATTTGTCTTGTCAGAATGCAGTTATTGATGGCTTAAATATGAATAAGATACTGAGGGATAAGGCTAATTTCATTTGAAATGTACTAAATTAAAGCCTGTATTAAAGCCTCTGTATCTGTACGGTGTCTTTTATCTGTTTCACTTCATTGTCTTCAGGACTTCTAACTTTGTTACCATGACCCAGGCATATATGAGGTCTGACTGCATACTGTCTAAATGATGAACTGTAGAAGGAGCTAGTTGACTAATAATGATTTCATTTGATATTTTTGCTTGTTTCCTGCTTTTTATAGCTTTTTTTAAAATTTGTGGCAGAAGAGCAGGTCACCTTTATAGCTTAGAAGTCAAAAAATACTAACCATATTTGCCAAGAGCAGGCATGTGATGTAGACTACCTGCTGTTAGTAATTTTCAGTATTAAGTATCTTTCTGTGAAGTAAATCTATACAGACCCTCAGTCATTGAACTGAAAATCTCCAGTTTTATGTGAACCTCCAGGGTTGGAACTTTAGTAACTGAAAAGTTCTGAATAATGCCTCAGTATGTCAAACTTGACAGAATTCACATGGTCTAAAAATGAATTTGTCTGATTCAATGGGAAATTGTTTGTCTCAGATGTAATGATGGAAGGAGGATCAATCATTGGCAAGTCCATATTGTAGAGTTGCTGAAATATTGTTGGCCTTGTTACTGTTTGTCTTGATACGTGTTTTATCTTGATATATATTTTTATCTCTTTCACCTTCTTTAAGATAACATGTGCAGAACAGCAGGTGCTTTTAGACATCCGGTCCAATCCACTTTTCACACCAGTCCTGGTAATGGAAGGAGCTATCCCTCTGGAAGATTGTGTTCTTTCTTTTAGCCAGTTCACCGGTGCAGAGAGAGACTCACTTGTTTATCTGGCAGGGCTGCTAGGAGCCAGGTACATCTCCTGTCGCTGTTTCTTCCTGTTCTGAAAGAGCCAATGTGCTGCCATTATGCAATTCATTTCGTCTATACAAATATTAGAGTTAAACCTCTTTTGAATTCCATTCATTTACAAAATCTGCTGCTGAAGTAGTGAGACATCATTATATAGTTATTTGATTTTCTTCTCCTTTAAAGAAATATGGTTAGTACTCACACAGTCTAATTTCCACCATAATATTCTTGTATTTCCCAGCAACTGAGTCTCAGTAACTTTTTATTCAGCTCTTTAACTGAGGAATGAAAGTCAGGTTTTCAGGTGTGGCCTTCTGAGTTGCTCTTTGGTTGTCTAGGAAAGGAGCACAGTTCCTCTTCAGTACTATCTGGCTCAGCCTCGTAACCATGGTGAACCTCATTCACCATTCCAGCTCCTAAGAAATGATGCCCTATTTGCTTAGAGTTCATAAAGATCTTTGAAAAACCTTAAGAACACATATTTAATCATGACATGGCAAAATATGTAAAAGCTTACAGTATCATTTGATCTGATTTGTAGTCTGTTTGAATTAAATTCTTTGCTAATGAGCTCTCAGTCCTGCTGTCATTTTGCAAGATTGCTTAATGATAAGAGAAAACTATAATATAAAGAAAACTGTTGTTCATTTGGAAATAGTGCTTGTTGACTCCAGAAGAGAAGCAAGCCTGTTCATTCATCTTGCCAAAGAATGTTAGGTCCAGTGTATGGTTTGAAATTGGGATATGTGAGGATTGCTGGAGTATAAGAAATACTGTTTTCAATACTGGTAGAAGAGAAACGTTACTGTTTAACTTTTGTTGTTGTTGTTTTGGGGATTTTTTGTGGTGTTTTGTTGGTTTTTTTTTTCTTTTCTGTAGGTTGGGCTATAAAGTGCAAAGTGGGTGGCCTTAGATATCCATTTTGTTGATTCTTTTTCTGCTGTGAGAGTGCATTTTATAACAGCGTGAATGTACCCTAGATTAATGTTGTTTATGACTAAATGAATGTTTTATCAATCTAATTGTAGAGTCCAAGAATTCTTTGTGCGGAAAGCCAGTGTGAAAAAAGGAATGTTTGCCAGCACCCATCTTGTGGTGAGAGAACCGAATGGTTCCAAGTATGAAGCTGCGAAGAAGTGGAATTTGCCGGCAGTCACTGTAGCTTGGCTTTTGCAGTCTGCAAGGACAGGAAAGAAAGCAGATGAAAGCAAGTTCTTGGTTGAAAATGCAGAGGCTGAAGGTTGGTTCTTAGCAAGTTTGGGAATATGATTGTTTCATTGTACTGTTTGTTCACAGTAAAGAAGTCAGGTACGATGAAATTTTTTTTCCTAACACCTTCAAGTATTAGAGTTGAAGGTTATTTTTCCAAATACTAATATGGAATCATATATTGGTTTGAATTGGAAGGGACCTTAAAGATCATCTAGTTCCAACCCCTTGCCACAGACGGGACACCTTCCACTAGACCAGGTTGCACATGCAACCATATTTTTTTTCTTCTGTTGAGTTGTGGTTACAGAAATTATACCATGTTTGCTGCAAATCTGTTGGAGCCAGTGGGGTCTTGTGGTTATCAGTCAGTTGGGATTCAAGCTCAGTGTCTCAGCTTTGTCATTTTTGGCAGGTATACTGCTCAGTAGCTTGCATGGTAATTCATGATAAATCTGTCTTAGAACTTTGTACTTGTTAGTCTGCAGTGACGTGATACCACTCTGTTCAGTTCTTTGTGGTTGTTGTTTAAATAAGAGTATGTGAGGTCTGTGTTCAAGAGAAAAACCGGTTTGCTTGCTTATGTTTTTGTTGTTTCTTTTAAAGATATGGAGAGTTTCGTTACTCAGCTTAGCAGGACACCAGCAACTGTTAAATCTTCCGATTCAGAGCAGCCTACTCATCTCCTTGAAGCTGGAAAAAAAGGAGCTGTGACTCCCCTTGATATCAACAGGTTCCAGAGTAAAGCTTTCCAAGCTGTAATCTCTCATCATACTGGGAAGACAACCCCTGTTGCACAAGGGGGACCACTCCAGAAAGAGCCATCTTTACATCTTGACACACCATCTAAGTTTCTTTCCAAAGACAAGTTGTTCAAGCCTTCTTTTGATGTAAAGGTGATCTTTGCAAACTTTTTAGTCTGTATGGCCAGTACTGTTCAAGATGTGCATAAACTTAAAAGCAGCATGGAAATCTGTGGTTTTACCCATTTTTATGCTGTTCACATACTGACTTTTCCTTTTGAATAAAGCCAGAAAAACTGGCTCCATTTATTTATATAGTTTAGTTAATTACCTGTGGACCAAATTTATTGAATAGTAAGTGCTGTAATGTCTTTAACAAAGCTTCTTTGTGCTTATTGCATCATATGCTTTTGTGTCCTACACCTCAGACAGTATCCAATCTGTGTTCTTTGCATCTAGGGACTGACAAATGTAACAAGGCAGGTTGTGATTGCTCCAGGCATTTGGAAACAAGTGGTTGCTTATTTCCTGGTGAAACACTACTTTGTTGGCATGTTTTAATGTAATAGCTGTATAGCAATTATGAAGCTGTTATTTGCAGCTGAAAAATGCATTGGGGTTTTGGGTTCAGTGTCTTATTCTGCGGGCCACAATAGGCTAGAAAAACAAGCAAAAAGAAACCCTGTCACTTATGGAGTATCTGTGCTGGAACAGCTCTTGAATGACTCAGCTGTACCTTGGAAGGCTTTGGGTTTGTTTTTATTTTTGAGGCCTTAACTAAAAGAGCAATGCATTGAAGTCCTATAGAGCTGTTAGGTTTTCTGGGGTGTTGTTCATGGGTTGGCTTTTCTATTGTGGGGCTTTTTTTTTTGTTTTATTTTTAATCCCTTTGCCTACAACAGGACAAAACATGTTACAAACATAGAAGAATCCCGTTCTCTTTAGCTAGTTCTGCTTCATGAAGAGAAGGCTCCGATAATTTTCAAAAGCAAGATATTATAGACCAAAATTTCTCTTTTTGTATAAAAAAAGGACATATGGAATGGTATTTTAAAAGTGCAGATAGAACCACATACTCATATGCAACTCTTGTGGGGCAAGGTGTAAGTACATTAAATTGATTGGGCTTAGGAATACATGGGTTTGGTCCCTGGCTTTTTCACTAAGGACATTTTGCAGTGCTGGCAGTGAACAGAGAGATTAATCATCTGTTGTTTTCTTGTTTTGCTTATGCAGACTGTAAGATTGGGTTTGTCTTGTGCAGCTTTTGTGCAGTGGTACCACAGTTGCACTTGGTAGCTGCTCCTGTAGTTTGCTGTCCTGGTTTAGGAGTATGAAGTTCTACTGTATTTGTAAAACTCACACTTGAGTGAGAATTTTGTAAGGTGTTCATAAAAGTCAGTCAGTTTCTTTTTTTTTTTTTTTTTTTGGTAGGATGCTCTGGCGGCTTTGGAAACTCCGAGAGGTCCTGAACAAAAAGCCAGGAAACTGAGCACACCTCTCTCTGAAGTCATTGGCAGAAACTTGAAACTGGCACTGGCAAGCAGCACAATGCACGCAGCAGCTCTTACTGCCAGCCCTCAGCTGGCTGCTGCACAGCCAGAAGTGGTAGGAAATTTGGGGGTTAAGTTGCTGAAGCATAGGTTTAATTAAGAAAAAGCTTTATCTTCTATGATTTAAGTTACAAAGGAATTTGTGAATTGTTATTTGTGATCTATTTGAATATGAATTCATATGATTATGCATTCTTCAATGACAGTTAAAGGAAGGTAAGATAGAAGAGTTTCTTCATGGAAGGCAAAGAATTTTAAAACCTTTTTCTGCTTTCTGTACTACTTAGCAGTTGCTAAGTAACATGGCATATAAATATGTACCAGTTTAGATTTTGTAGTATTGGAATGAGATGTCACACTTAAGAAATTCTCAGGTTCCAGCTGGACAAGGTTAGATGTTTTGTCTTGGAACTAAAGTTAGGAGTTCTTTATTACAGTGTGTGTCTTTTCCTGCCTTCCTCTGTAAGGTGCTGCTTTTGTGCTTAGTAAGAGAAGAAAAGTGAGAGAAGACAAATCGGTGTGGCAGGAAAACGAGCATTTACGTATTGCTTGCCATGTTAGTACAGTGTTTACTGTTGAGGAGGGGCAAGAAAGCTAATAACCTCTGGAAAGGGAAGGCTGCTACATCTTATTTTGCTGCTCTCCAGTCTTACTTTTCTCACTCCTCTACAGTGAAATACTTCAGTGGCATCAGGTTTGATAATTCCCTAATTTTTGTGTTCAGCTTGTGATGAAAGGAGCAGGATATGTTCTAGGGACACAGGCTGAGAATGAATCCTTTGTCTTGGGATTCCTAGTGCATGGTATGATAATAGTGCTGGGTTTTGAGCATGAGTAGGGGAGCAACAAAAATAGAGGAAGTGTGTTTATCTTACCTTTGTTGTTGTCACTGTATATTTTTCTACATGCTGCACTAAATATCAAAGTATTTTTGTTATTGCTACAGAAGCTCTCCAATTGTGACTCTCCTGTTTTTATCCCTGCTGCTTGACCAGGAAGAAGAGCCCAAGCCTCTAGCTGATGCTGTTATATATGTTAGTAAAAAACTTAGTAAGAGGCAAAGGGAACTGAATGCAGTAGCAGCTTCTCTTGGAGCAGACTACAGGTATCAGCCAATACAAATGGCTTCTAATGAGTCTTTGCATCCTAATATGCCTTTAGCTGCAGAGAAAGGTTAGATTTCACCATCTTAAACAACAGTCAAGCACTGGTAATGTGAAATAAGGCCATCTTTCCCTGCCATGTCCCCAGTCCCTGTGTTCTTTGTAAATCCATCTCAGGAAGACTGTCCAGAAGTCTTCTTGAATTGCAGATTTTTTTTTTCTTTTTTTGAAGCAGTTTAGGTTTTGGATGGTTCAATGTTTGCTTTATATTTTATATTTTGAATCTGATGTGAATTTGCATTTCTCCCTGGCTCAAAACAAATTATTTTCTAGATTGTAAGCATGGCTAAGTCAGTGTTCTTAGAAAACCTTAGGAAAAATAGGTTGTCATGAAGACAAACTACAAACTAACATTTATGACTTAAGATAGAATTCTGCTTCCACTAAATCTGATCCATGTGTTTTGTTACTGACTTATTATATTAAGTGTTGTTATTCATGGTGTGAAGGAAGATGCCCTTATGTTTGGTAGTAGCTTAGAAATGCTGAAGATAATTGCATTAGATAGCAAATACTTGTTCTTATCAGTTTAAAAATTAACAGTCCTCGTTTTGTTTATTTTGAGCTTCAAGGGTCAGTATGTCACTCGCAGCTCAATATGACAACAAAAGAAAAAGCTCTTATCCTGGATCATGCATTCTTTTCAGAAACTGATTTAAAATTCCACTTACTTAAATAAAAACAAAACCTTAAGTAAAACCCCTCCTTTCCATATGTTTATCCTATTTAGTTTTATCGTCTTCAGGAATGCTTTCAAAACACTTGAAGTTGTGCTATCATGAAACTGAATGCTGTATTTTCTGGCAAAGAAAGTGAGCTCGTTGTTTATTGAGGCATAACAAAACAGGCAAAACTAACTTGAACAAGAGACAGAACAATTTCTGAGCTGGATTTCTGTTACTTTTTGTTAGAAATTACATTTTCAAGTTGTATTTTGTTCTCTTTTCCAGATGGTGCTTTGATGAAACAGTAACACACTTCATCTATAAGGGAGGACAGAATGATAGCAATAAGGAGTACAAATCTGTTAAAGAACGGGGTATACATATTGTTTCAGAACACTGGCTTTTAGAGGTATGAAGCTTGTTTTGTTCCCTACTTAAAAGTAAAGGCAAATGGAGGCTTAAAACTAGTTATATGGCAGTGGATTTTTTATATGCATTTAGAAGGACATGTATAAGGACTGATGTTTTGCATCCTGCTTTGAATTAATAAATTGAGTCATCTCTTTTCAAGGATGCACATTTACCTTTTTTCTCCATGACGAAAAAATTAATTCTCTTCCACTGAACACTTCTGTTACATTTTTCCCAGAATGGCAACCACATTTTTCCCCTTATGTGAAATACTTCTTTTGACAGTATTTTTATTATACTTTCCCTGTGTTGAGGTGTGCAATTTCTTTTATCTCAATCAGTTCCTCATCCTTCTTTTATTAACTGATTTTGTTACAGAGTGCACGAGAATATAAACGGCTTCCTGAATCTCTCTTTCCTCACACTTACAATCCCAAAATGAGCTTGGACATCAGTACAGTGCAAGATATCAGGCTCTCCTCCTCCTCCAGTAAACCTCTTTCAACTGGAAAACCAGCAGAGGAAAATGAGGTATGGTATGTGATAGGAATGCATGTTCCATGAAGTGATTTGGATTCAGTTAATAGTTATATTAGCATATTAATGTAAATGTTGATACTTAGTCAACAATGTCCTGAATCAGGTTTAACTAGTGATTAGTAGTAGCTATTGCAGGTGTTCCTTGAGGTTCTTCTGCATTTGTAATATTCTTCTTTTTGGGTCATGGAAGAAAACACAGGCATTTCAGGATTTGCTTTCCAAATTTGAAAATACATAGATCTTTTAGGTGATGAGATCCAAGGTGTGAACTTGCTTTAGTAGACATTAAGACTGCAGAATAGTTGTCACTGATGCTATTATTCACTGTTCTACTGTCATTGCAGTAGCAGAAAAGTTAGATATACTTAAAGGCAAGATTAATAATCTTCAGAATTTATACAAGTGTCAGACATGGTTAAAAAAAATGGTGTTTGAGAAATCTACTGGTCTTCATTGGCTTTAGATTATTCCAGTGGACGAAGAGGATATTGAAGATGATGTGACTACTGACCAAATAAAGGAAGCAGTCACTGTAGGGGAAGAACAAATTGTAGCAAGTGAATCCAAAGGAGGTAAATGTAAATCACTATTTTCAGAATATTTATGGAATATCAAACTATCAATATGAGCCTTTTGCAGTTCCAGGTGCTGAATGTTAAGATCTGGAAACTTTAGCATACTTATATTCTTGTCAAGTACAGCTAGCTTGCTGGATGCTAGGAAAGGGCTTTCCTTCTGTTTTAAAGATCTTGACAGCCCAGAAGAAAATCATGATCATTCATTGGAAAATGCTTAATTGCCATTTCTTTGTTTTTAAAACACTGGATTTCATCCTTAATATGATAGATTGTTGTTTTGGAGTATATGTTATGTGAATAAATGTGTTACAGAAGAGTTGTGGATCTAAGTTAGATTGTGCAAGGAAATTCAGAAGTGAGCCAAATGGAGATTTCTCCTTGTGTCTAATGCATCCTAATATGCCTTTATAGGCATATAAGAATAGGTCAATTGGGGCATTTGTGGTTTTTCTAGATATTCTTACCCTTTATTCTTTTTAATATAAAGTCTTTGTCTCGGTGGAGTAGAGAGGGTGACTGGAATTTCAGTTTTCACTGAAACTGAGCAGTTGTTCACTTTTTACTTGCTACAGTATAATAGTTGTGATATTATCAGTTTTGGTTTTTTCTCTGTAGTTTTAACCCAAGCACTAGAAATGAGGGAGAACTTCCAAAGGCAGCTGCAGGAGATCATGTCAGCCACATCACTAGTGAAACCACAAGGGCAAAGAGGATCCCTTTCCAGGAGCAGCTTTGATGGTTCTCCAGCCACTCCTGATAGCGCACGGTCTGTGCGAAATGGCCGCAGTAGGGTCTTGGAAGCCCTAAGGTACTGATTTGTATTTAAAAGTGTCTTATTTTGTCCTTGCATGTATTTAGACATTCACTGGAACATGAATAGGTCTCCAGGGTTTTCAGATGTATTGTCTGTCTCTACTGATGTGCTTGAGTTGCTTCTCTTGCAATTCAGAATCTGTACCTGGATGTGCTAGGTAAAGTCACAATGTTGTCTTAATCCATAGTGGGTATCTTTTGTTTTTTAAAAAAACCCAGAAACTAGTATGATTGCTTTTTAGTTATGAGTTTTTGAATTGGTTTATTTTCTTTCTCTTCAGATTTCTAAGTGTTCTTATAGATTTTGAAGAAAGGAGGTATGAATGTTTACATAGGTCATATACAATTAGTAGGTATTACTGCAAAGCACCTCTGTAAATGTTTCTTCTTTTCTCTTCTAAATGGAGAATAGAATTTGAACTCCATCAGTACTGATGTGCATTAAGAAAGTAATGGAACCCTTGCAAAATTATTAATTTAGCTTGGTGCTTATTTTCAAATAAATAGAATTAATAAAGTGTAAGGTACACTGATTTTGTAAAAACTTGTTAACAGGCACATAATAAAAATATCTATTGGTATTTTGAGGGCCTTTTTTCAGCCATGCTGACACTGAGATTCATAAAGCCAGGATGCTAGAATAGCTTTTATACTGAAATTTTCCCTTTTCCCAGATATACTTTGAATAACGAGGTCACTTGGATACTGCAGTTGATGTGGTCATTAACACATTGCCTTCAAGAATGGAAGTCTTCTGTAAAATGAGCATGTAAGGTATCTGTGGTTTTTCCCTTAGGCAATCCCGCCAGGCACCTGCAGATATAAACACAGAGCCATCCCAGAGTGAGCAGATCATTTGGGATGATCCTACTGCAAGGGAAGAGAGAGCAAGACTTGTCAGCAGCCTTCAGTGGCCTAACAGTCCTTCTCAGTACCTTGAGCAAGGTCAGAGTAACACCGATAAGAACATGGATGAGTCTGCCCTCAAAGGATTTGTACCTGATGCAGAGATGGCTGGTATAGGTAAAATTAGAAATACAATATCCTTGTTCTGTGCAACATCATCCGTTTGGTCTTTGGGATTTTTGAAATATAGTAGTGTTTGAGTTCTACTTTCCAAAAAAGTGAGCATTGTTGACATTTCTCAAATGCCAAAAAGAGAGTTTCACATCACAGAGCTCCATTATGTGTTGCTTTTTATTAAAGAGAATCTTTCCCATCCATTTGTGGTCAAACACCAAGGCAGTGCTTGTCTAAAAATAGACTGCTGTGGTTCTAAAAAACCCCAACAAATTGGAAGACTTCATAAAATTTTCCAAGTTGTGTTGTTTTGTTTTTTGCATCACAGCTGGTTTCCAGGTAACACGTCAGGTATGTATTGTGGAATTCAAATGGGAATACCATGAGAAAAACCTTTTCCGTTGTAGTAGAAATATTTATAGGTGAAGAACTGGGGTACAAGATGATTAACTCATGGACTCAAAAAAACAAGATAGGTCTAGTTGCTGATGGACATGCTTGGGTCAGGATTCAGTGAAGACAATTTATATTCCCTGTTCTTGAAGTCTAAAGTCTGTTGCTAAGACTAAGGAAGCAACATACCTTTTCTGCCAAATCCAGATGATTTTGTCATCCATTTTTGCTTTCTTTCTGTTCTGAGATAGTGAAATCCTGTATTTCTGTCTCCCTGCTTGCCTCCCTGCTGCCACTAACTCCTTCCCTCAAGCTACTTGTAAAGTTTCTGTGGCAGCAGTCCTCCTGAAAACTGACCCTGTCCTAGAGGAGGTTGAAGAAAATGAGATAAATTCATTTAATTGATTTTCAGTTCAACTAAATCAGTGCAGTTTAGCCAAAGAAATCAGGTCATTTGAGGTTTTCATTGGTTTTTTTTTCAAGGCAAGGCATTCAGGGACATGATTCTACAATATTGCAATTGCTGGTTTGTGGTATAAGGAAGAGTATCATTATGAAAGGCAGGTGAAATACAACTGTACATGTTGTAGCAGCAGTTGTGGGTTTTTTTAATTTAATTTTATCTTTTATTTTATACATAATTATATTCTGCCAAAGGTGAGTCATGCAACACTTCTTTACTTTCACAGCTGTTCCTGAGGCTGGGGATGGAGATGTGATTGAAGGTCTAAAGAATCCTATATGTGCCGATCCTGAAACACCAGTTAAAGATAACTTGATCCCCACTCCGCAGGCCCCCAGCATTGCTTTCCCACTGGCTAACCCTCCTGTGGCACCAGAGCCCAAAGAAAAGGTTTGTCAAATGAAAAAATATTTATGATGATTTTTGTTTTAAGAGATGCCGTAATACTTAAAAATTTTGAATTTGGCAGTAAATAAAAAATGTGAAGATCTGCATTTAAAATCTTGAGGTGGATTACTTTTGTGCGGTTCTATTCTGTTCTCTTTTTTTCTATTCTTTTCTAGTTTCCCCCTTTCTTTGAGATTTTGAACAAATAATATTTGCTGAAATAAATAAAGCTTGTTAGTTTAGACAAAGAAAGCCTTTTGTCCCATTAGTTAGTGCTGAAATGCTAAGGTATGCTTTGGAGTGAAGAGTGTATTACTTGAAACTCCTCCAGCCATGTTAGGATGATGGAAAAAAAAGTCAGGCCTTTCTTTTTTTGGTGGTATCTGGAATTTTATGTTTAGGTACAAATGAAAAACTATTTTTCTGCCAAAACGTGGTTTAAAATTCTATTTTATTATGAACTTGGAAAGGGAAAGGAAAATAAGCTTAGTCTTTTGCCTGCAGTGTGTCACTTGATGTTCAAACTTTCAGCAGCTCTGTGTCTTCAGAGGCATAATGTATCATGTTAGCAGAAAGGCCCTCAAAGAATACAGAATTCAGCCTTGATAAAAAGTGAATGAATGAAGCAGTGGGACAGATCAGTGCTGATATCTTCATGTGTTCAACCTGGCATTCTGTGGATGTGAATGAAGGATTAGTTGTTATGACAGATTAGTTCAGCTGTGCCCTCAACAAAGGGGGAACCAAGAGGATGTTCAAGCAGGAGCCTAAGGATAATTTGATAAGATCCAAGCTTTTTGTCAAGTTACTGACAGGTTTGGTTTTGCTTTTCCCAACTAAAAGAAAACTTAATATATAAATAACCCAGAATGTTTGGCAGAGAAATAGTCAGCTGTCAACCTAATCATTCTGTCGTATTTTCAAAACCTGTCACTTTATTTCTAGGTTGTTGCAGAAGATGAGAAAGCTGATGAAGAATCAGAAAAACCCCGTAAATTTCAGCTGTCTTCTCTTAATCCTCAAGAAAGATTTGATTACTGCCATCTGATTGAGCAATTAGGTACCAGACACTTGTGAAATGCAAAGAATAGTATGTGTCTGTATGTGTCTGCTCAGCTGTGGCTTGTTGGGGAAAAGAAAGGGATTCTGTTGATGACTCATCAGATTTGAGGTCTGAAAATTATGGCTTTCTGTGCTTGTGAGCAATCCTTTGAATATAGTATTATTATGTGAGCAAACAGCTTTGCCATAAAACAGCAATGGTTTTGTCTTCTGACAGTTTTCTTTTAGTTGTCTTCACAACAGCCTCATTCTTTACTGTTGGGAGTGTCCAGGATGGACTGTCCTCTGATGTCTCTCATTCCTGTCTGTTGGAGTGGTACTTTACAGAGCCACTCTCTCCTAGCTGCTTCTCCCTCCTTAGCAGCTTCCGCTTATGTCATTTCAATGATAATACTCTAAATGTAAATTTGAGTTGAATTTTCATCTGATTTCAAATAATTCTCACTTTGAGTTGATCCTTTCTGTGTACAGCGTAATGCTTAGATAATTTGAATCCAATTCATTCCTCAATTCAAGGTGGAACAGTACTTGAGAAACAGTACTTTGATCCAAGTTGCACACACATTGTTGTGGGACATCCTCTTCGGAATGAAAAATTCCTGGCTTCGATGGCTGCTGGGAAGTGGGTGCTTCATCGTTCCTACCTGGAGGCATGTAGAGGAGCTGGCTGCTTTGTTCAGGCATGTGACCCTATCACCAAGACATTAGTGTGTTTTACCTTTTTGCATTTATTTTTGTTTTGCACTACAGGAAAAGACAATTTCTCAAAACCAATTGCTAGTTTAGGGTGCCCAAGGCATGAAAGTTTTAGGGAATCCAAAATCCGAGACATTTTTGGCCAGTTTTGTCTGAAAACTAGTCCTGGACGAAACTCCTCATATAAGATAAATTAAATACCTATACTTTTTATAACTGCTTCTGAAAACTGAGTCTTTGAACACCTTTTGGTAAATCCTCACTGGTATTGGCTAAATTTACGTGGCTCTTCTTAAATCAGGAATAAAATCTTCATCCTTTCCATAAATGGACATATATTAGTTTTAAATAATCTGATTCTATAACCATGTACATAAACGTCTTTGAACTCTACCTCTTCCTATGCCTTCCTAACTGTTTATTTTGCAGTTCTCCTGGGTCAAGCAGTTATTTTAGATTGACCAGGCTAACTTTAAAATAATGCTTGTCGACTGCTGGATATCCTTATGTATTAAAACCAAATTTCATTGGTTCAGAAGACACTGCAGAAATATAATCAGTGGTGTCCAGTGTAGTGAGTTGATTTGTCCTGCTGTTGAATTCTATTGTAGATATAACTGCAAGAGGAATCAGGTTATATACATGATGTCACAGAAAACATGAGTTAATTTAGATACACATGTAGAATTAAGAGCCATATCTCAAATTTTACCTAGAGCTGTTTTGGCCAGATAAAATCCATATATATAGCGAGAGTGAGATGGGATTTGTTTCAGGGGTTTTTTTCTCTATTTGCTGTGGGTTTTTAAAATCTAATTTTTTGCTGGTAGAGTTGGCAGGACTGCTTTGTAACTCAAGCTTATGGTTGTTCCAGGAAGAAGACTATGAGTGGGGAAGTAATTCCATACTCAATGTTTTGTCTGGAATCACTGTAAACCAGAAGAAACTAGCACTGGCAGCTATGAGGTGGAGGAAAAGAATTCATAAAGGGAGGCAAGAAACTGGTATTGTTGAGGTATATTGATACTCCTGTAATGTAAGTTGTACAGTGTGGGTGGACAGGACAGGGATTTGCACCAATAAACTTGAAAGCTTGACTTCAGGGGAAAGTAACCTGTCTTGTTATCAAGAACTAAATGTCTTAGCTGGATATATTCTAGTTAAGTAATTTTGGTTTTTAAAAAAGCTTTCTGTGCTGGTATATTAAAAGTCTTAGCCTCCTCTGAACCAGTGTTCATGTTTTGCAAAGCTGGTATGTGGCTACTTATATATGTCAATGTCCCTCAGCCAGGAAGATGATGTTTATGCTTCAGAGCTCTGACTGGAGAACTAACCTAACTCAGCTCTACTAGGAGACCGAAACTGGTTACTGCTACCTTCCCTAAAGCTCCTTCCATGATTTTTGCAGTGCAAGTTTCATAGTCTTTAAATGAGATTTTTGGAAGCGAGACTTGAGCTCCCCAAAGTCTTTAAACTCCTCTCTCAAATCAGGCACTGCAGTTGAGCATTGATTGAAAGGTAATGTTTCAGTTACATCAGGAAAAATCTTGAGTTGCATATGTTTTACAGCAACCTTTTAAAAATGAATTTTTGTGACAAATCCTCTGTGCCCTTTGCCTACTTGGAAACCACACTGAGTGTTTGTAGGAGGCAACCAGTTGGCCCTTGGTGCTGCTGTTACTGTAACTTAGGGCATGGTGGGAGAACAGGGGGAAATGTTTCCAAGTAACTGGTGTTTGTTCAAGGTAAGCTGGTCTGAGTGGTGTTCTGGAAAGCATACTCTCTGCCAAGGGTCTTTCGTTAGAGGGGGCTTGGTGGCAAGCTGGTGACTGTGGCCCAATAGCTGTTTGTTCTGTGGAAGTTTTTTCTGGCATGTACACTTAAAGGCAAAACTAGGTAATTGAAAGTCTTCATCTGATGAATATTCTCAAAAGGGGCAAATTATAGATGCATTAAGTCTTTGTGCTTTTTCAGTACTAGCATACTTTTGACTAAATTGTCTTTTATCTAGGGAGCTTTCAGTGGTTGGAAAGTGATCCTGAACGTTGATCAAACCAAGGAAGCAGGATTCAGGCGCCTTCTTCAGTCAGGAGGGGCAAAAGTATGTAGTTGTTTTAAAAAAATAACAAAATACATATATGTTTGTTTAATTATTTTTGTCTTTCTGTTTAACTCTGTGCTGGGCATTTTTCATGTGAGTTAGAGGTCTTAACAAAATTGCTTACACAGGGTAGCTGAGACATGGTCAAAGGGTGGGAGGAAAAAGCTTTGTCATCATCACTTTGCAAGTGGTCAGGCAGAGCAGCTTGTCTGAGGTCACACAAGTCAGTAGTGCTGGTGGGAATTGAGGATAGAATTTCTGTGTCCTGCTCCCAGGAGAAGGATCACCCTTTCTACCTGGAAAGGTATGTGATGGTACAGAACAGAGTTGTAAATGGTATTTTACTTCCCACTGGTTTCTAGTTAATTTGATGAGTGAAACTAAAGGTCATGAACTGCATTTGTCTTGGGGAAGAAACACAACTGAACTTTTGTCTGTCATGTCTTGTCTGTAGGTGTTTTCTGGCCATTCTGCATCTCTCTTTAAAGAAGCAACTCACATCTTTGCTGACTTCAGTAAGCTGAGGCCAGACGACTCCAGGGTTGATGTGACAGAGGCAGCAGCCCAGGGAGTGAACTGCCTCAAACCAGAGTACATTGCTGACTACCTCATCCAGGTGGGCACAGCCAAGGGCTCTCCACCTGCCACACAGCCCCAGCCTCCTGGAGGGGACTGCTGCTCTACCAGTCACAGGCCTCCTTTGCCAGGAACTGTGGCCACAAAGTGCCTGTGCTGAGGGCTTTGATCTGTGGCCTCCCATTCAGCTGCTCTAACATGACTTGTTCTGGTACTGGCAGTGGGATCTGTTGCAGGGTAGGGAGCTGCATGCAAAACGTATTCAAGATGTAGGTGTGCAATGTTTTGTTATTTTCAGTTTTAGACAACTAATGAGCTGTTTCTTGAGCTAACCCACTCGTTTTATCTTTCTCTACTGAAGGATCCACCTCCCCCCATGGAGTCTTACTGCCTGCCGGAAGCTGAGTCTTACCTTCAGAATAACTCAGATCTTGGAACTGGATTATCCCAGAAAAGAAAAGCACTGGGAGAAATGAGCAGAGTCAAGCGATCCAGAATACACTAAGCAAATTCTATGTTCTTAATTTGTACATTCTTAGATTCATATTTATATTTTTTCATTCTTGCTCAAAAAATTAAAAGTTTTCAGTTTCACTTCTAACTTGCCCTGAGATTTATGTAACTTTGCAGTAATACTCATAGGAAAGATTGCTTTGGTTACCAGTAGCATCTAAAAATATGGCAAGAATTCATCCCAAAAAATACTTTAACATCCAAACTATCCCACTAGTGATTTTGTTTGAGGACACAGTTGTATAATAATAGTTAAGAAATAATTTGTAAAATGCTTATCACATCTTTTATCTCTGTGTTGTGGGGAAAATACCAATTGACTTTCCACTGCATTTCTCATATGGTAATGGACTAAGATTTTTACAATTATTTTTCCTCTTTTGGTATTTTTTATTGGAAGGGAAGAGGGAGAGTGGACGAGAACAACTGGCTTGTAAATTTTCGTACTAATAGAGGGTGTAGTAAATTATTTCTGTAGATCACAGGTGCTGTTGGGGTGCTGCCATCCTGAGTGCTGATGAATCTGGTCAGCAAATACAGAAACAATTCTGTTATCCTGTTGGAGTCTGTGACAGGAACAGAGCCAAAGACTTGAGTTTCTGGCAGCTGGAAATGTTCTTAGTCAGACAGCCACAATATTTGACAAAGTGTTTGACCTTTCCAGTAACAGTGGGCTCTGGGTCTATATTTATTAACTTCATGTATGTGAGTGCACTGTGTTGGTGTGGGCAAAAGTGTGCTTATGGAACCTGAAGAGCTGCATTAAAGCAGCTGGAATTGCTGTAGCCTGTGTGAACAGAAAAGCACAGCATCCAGTTGCACGGGACCAAGTGGTGGTGTCTGGGAAAATACATGTAACACTGAAGTCTCTTTAATTTGCCACCTCTTTGTTTTGAGGGTAGGTATGTATTCTAAGTTTGTTTTCTAGGTGCTGAATAGTGTTTTCTAGAAAGTGTTTGCATCAGTATCTGCTGCAGATGCAAGACTAAGACACAAGCCTCTAAGCCCTGCGCAACCTGGAGAATTACTCTGGGCTGGGCAGAACTAACCCTTTGCTGCTGGGGGAAGGGACAAGACACCTAAGCCATGGGCCTCCAGGTGAGAGAGAATAGGGAAAACAGCTTGTCTTTATGTGCAAGGATGTACTTTATGCTTCTGCTTCCTGTTTTAGTGCAGAGGATCTTTTGTCAGTGAGCTCTGAAACCTGCTGTCAGGATGACCTGAAGGAATTGTCAGGAAGGACTGGGAATGAATGTGAGGGATTTGATTCTTTTAAAGAAGTGATATCTGTGCCCCTATCAGTGGGGGCTTGGCTGTGACAAGACTTTTGAGTTGCAGTGACTACAGTCTTACCACCTGCTTTGGTTTTTTTGTTCTTAACAGCTTGATGCATTTTGCTATTTGTGGATGTTAAACATCTTCAACTTATTCCAAGTCCCCATACTGAAAATAATGCTGCTGTTAATGCCTTACATCACATTTTGAATTAACTGTGTGTTTCACTGTTCTAACTCTGACGTGCTGCTTTGCATTGCAGGCATTTGAAATAGGTGTGAGTATTACCAGGCAAGACCTAAGGTTCCTGTGACTTTTTCTTCCCAGTCCCCAGAAGCTGCTGTGGAAGGGTGGTGTTGCTATTTTCACTTTATACATAAAACCCACTCCCTGACCCATTTAATATAAGCTTTAAAGAAGTCTTGGAGCCACACAGTTCCTGCAGCTGCTGTGAATCCTGAGGGCAGGACAGAAGGGGGAGCAGCTAAAATCAGGCACAGACCAACCTGCAGTGGAACAGTAACCTGATTACCTGTTCTCCAGTGTGCACTGCCCCAGTGGACACTGGTTTAAAGCTGTGGGGGAGGCAGGACAGTGAGGGAGTGCTCAGGGAACAGGGGCAGAAAGCAGCTCTTCCAGTCAGAGCCAGCCCCTAACATCCAGCACTCTGCTTCCATGTCACACACAGTGGGGAACACAACAAAAGCAAGACAAACATGGGAGATATAAATTCAGTTGGTGCTGTTAAGATAAATTTATTTTCTTCAGCTTTCTTCACAGGAAACATCACAAAAGTGCTTTACAGAGTTTGAATACTGTTACTCTACCATGGGACAAAAGGACAACAGGTGTGTGCACTGCACAGTTAGACGTTGTCATATGCAGAAGCCATGATAGGTTAACCAGGATAAAAAAAATCTACTGACAAAAATATATATAGTTCAGGTTTTGAACTTAAGTTATGACTATAAACATAATTTTATAAATATACAGGCACCATTAGGTTCCTGTGTTAACTGTGGGGGCCACAAAGGGGTTTTCAGAAACAGATCATATTGAACTCTACTTTGCTGAAACAGTTTCTGCTGTGCTCAGTAGGCTCCCGGCCAAACCATTTTCCCAGCCAGCCAGTATAATTCTTTCTTTTGCACTACACTGAGCACTCAGATGGCTTTATCTTAATTTCTTCACATGAAGTCTGGTGCTGAGACATTCAGGTACATTGTTGAAAACAAATCCACATTGTATTTTTTTCTTTTCACTTACAGAGAGCTCCTCTTACTATTCTTCCCTCAGTAATATCTTCATTTAAAAAAAAAAAATGCTTTAGGATAGATCCTGCTGTCCAGGTTTTGTTTAAGCTAGAACATTACCAGTCATGCAACCCTACTCCCTCCCATAGGTGAGCTGTGTTGTACTGTGAACAGTGCTATTGCCTCCCTTTTGCTGTACTCAGTGGGAATTAGGCTTCCGTGTAGCCTCTGAGGCTCTAAGTTTCAGTTCTTCAACGAGACTGCATTTACTTGCTAGGCAATGTTGCAATGTTTGTGATACTATAGCCCTGACAAAAATAATGCAGCATGATCAAGACTCAGGAGTTCTTGCCTGCTGTTTCCTAAATAAGTGTTGAATTATTCAGGCACCTGACTAAGAAATCCTTGGTATGGTAATAATGTAGATGAATAGAATAAGGAGGGAATACTCTGGGGCAAAGAGAGTTCAAATCAAGAGATTTTTGCTGAGTTTTGAGTTGCAGGGAAAAAAATGAACAGAGCCCATTACCTAAAAAGCACTGTCATGCCAATTTCCAAAGCCAGTTTCCCTTTTACCTAATTCCCAGATTAGAGACACAGTGCATGGTCAGAGAACTTGTCAGTCCTGAAGGTTACTGGGCAGTTGGTAAGTAACAGTACAGAGCTACAGTGGCAAGACAGGGCTTTGGTGAGTGTAGCAGCAGAGATGAGTCTGCCACAGGTAGGGTAGAGGCTAGGAAGAATTACAGTCTAACAACTTTCAAATTCATTGACTCTACTTTCCACCACACCTCCTCAAATAGTAAAAAAATCCCAACTCCCCTTGGCCAACTTAATCAGCTCCCAGCAGCCATAACTGGTATTTGACAGAATACTGCTGTAAGATACAGTTATGTGGATGCAAAATCCAAAGTACATTCTTCTCAACCAGGTATCATCATTAGAAGTGAAAGGCAGCTGTTCTCTAGGATATGGTGGTCTGACACTGAGGTAATGCAGCTTTCAAGGGCCAGGCTATACATCCTAACAGGCTTGAGCCCTTATGACACATCCTTTGTAAACATAACATGACTGGTAAATGCAGTCAGCACTTAAAGACAACATCATTTACAACTCCATGCTCTTTAAAGCACAAGATGATGAGAATGAAGAGATGAAACAAGCAACGAAGACTAAGCCTGTCCTCCAGTGTTGCTTCATCTCAAATATTGTAATGCAATTTCAATATCCAGTTAAATACTACAACAGGTATATTAGACTAAGCCCATATGGTTGCTGGTCAGTGTTAGTAATATATCTTCTTCATTGCTGGCACAAAGAGGAGAATAACCCAGAAATTTAAAACAAGTTTCTATGGGGTTTGTTCACTGGCCCTTGATTCTGGCTGTTACACCTAGACTTCCAAGTGACATGATCTCAAATAAAATTTTAATGAAACTGACCTTGTGACAGAAATAACTCCACTGAAACCAGTGAGCCCTGGGAGACCAGATTCATGTACGTTTTCCCTTTTTCTCAATACATTTATTTTCTTGTATCAGCCTGTTTTTGGGCTGATACAAGAGTCATGGTTTGAGTCATTTTGCTATGGTTGTACATACTCTGAAAGAGATACAGAACAAGTGGTTTAATTAAAAAAAAGGAAACTTATGACAATATTTAATGGTTTTCTGTAGCCAAGTTAATTGAAATAAAGCAGACAAATGTAATGCGATGACTTCATTGCTGTAACTGAGCTAGAATGAAAATTCAATACAGAAGACAGGAGACAAGAAAAAGAACAGAAAACATCAGATTGAGTAAGAATTAGTAAGAGCTTGCCATACTACTCACTGACCAGAAGAGTGAATTATATACAGGAAACTGCAGACTTCAGTACATCAGATGGCAAAAGCCAATCCCCATAGAAGTTATTAGGTTGATTGTGATTGCCAGGATACTCTACTTGGCAAATCAGGGGCAGGTGAATGTCAACAGAAAAAAACCAAGGCAATAAATACTGGAAAGTTTTTTAACAACTCATACATGCTCTGGTAGTAGCTGTGACATGAGTCTGAATTAGTTGTGATCTTTCAAGGGGACGATCTAGGCATCACCATGGGCAGCTTGATGAAGACATCTGCTCATTGTGTAGTTGCAGTCAAGAAAGCGAATAAGATGTTAGGCTGTATTAAAGACAGAACAATACGGAAAAATATTACGGCATCTATTTCTCTTAGAGGTCCTCAGTGAATATTTGCTGTTTCATCAGCACCTTTAAAAAAGTGACACATGAGAAAAATACAGGCAGGAAAATTATTAGCGAACAGTAGAAGCAGCTCCTTGGAGCTAGAAAGACAGTAAGATTAAGGTAATTTATTTGTTAAGAGGGGAACAGATGATAACCATCTTAAAAGCAATTTTCTTTCTCGCCATATATCAAGTACATGCTTTGAAGTAATTTCAAGCCACACATCAATATATGGACCTTAGTATCAGTCATTACTATCATCACCATGAGTATTCTAAAAAGTCCCATGTTATTCTTCAGCGCTTATTATTCAGCTAGTTAAGCATTTCCTTTGAAACAATTGCCAGTTTTTTGAAGTTTAACAGCAATAATTTTTGACAGAAAACTGTCGCTGCTGATGCACATTGACAACTGTCTTAGAGGTGCTGCAATGATAAAAACGTCAGTAAGAGAAGGTAACTGCTGGGCCTCATTGCTGTCCAGTAGCCACCAAGAGCTCTCATTTGTCTGCATGTAGGCTACCATTGTGGTCTCTGATTCTGTTTGAGGCCCCATTGTAAAAGCTGAGCAATGAACCTTGAAATCACCAGCAAAAGCAGACAAAGGCATATTCATAAGTTACTACTTCATGTTACTTCAGCTGCAGTTAATTGATAAAACAGGAGATAATAATAAATAGGGTAATCACCTCTTCTGTATCTCTATTCCTTCCTCTTACATAGCCTTCTGCTTACCCCATTCAGCCCTAGTTTTTGGTAATTTCTTCCCTTAATCCCTATATAGGCAACTATTTCCCTTTTGTTCATTCCCTTCCTCCAGAGTCTGCCTTAATACCAGACTTTACAAGTTTTGAAGATGGGTTTCTCTCCCCATTTCCCTTGTATCTCCATGCCACTTAAATAAGGGAAAGAATAAAGAGCAGGAAAAAGGTGTTTACACATGGAGGGGAGAAGAAAAATACATTCCTATGACAAAATACCACTTAGTAGCAGCAGTGAACATTTCTGGTTCACATCATTTGAACAAAATTTAAAACAGCCACATTGTAGGAGATGGCTATCAACTGTGAGCAGGATTTTATTTCAGTCATGGGGTTTACAAAATATAGCAATATTGATTTTAATATGTTCCACATAAAAACAAAGAGCCTCATATTAATATGCCATTTGGGTTGCACAGATAATCGAAGAGAGGAAATACCAGTTAAGAGTGCTCAGCCTGAACTTTTTTCTTACCCATACATACTAAAATAAGTCTAATTACATAATACTTAAATAGGACGTATATTACATTCCACAGAAATAAGCCTTTGCCAAAGTAGTATTAAAATACTATAATAAAAGCTAATATAAAGATCTTTTAATAAAGATTTTTAGTCCTCTGCAGAACCTTCCATCAGCCCCAGCCCTTGACAAAGAACAGCTTTGGCCTCACAACACCCCTGTGAGGTAGGTTGTTGGTTTTTTTGGTACAGCTGGGGAAACTGAGGCAAAGTGAAACTAAATTGCTTGAACATAGCAGCTCAGTAGAAAACCAAGGCCAAATCCCACTCTCTTGGTCCCATGCTTCCTAATGCTCTTGCTAGAAAATGGGCTTGGCTTCTTTTCAGTGCACACAGTTGTTTTTGATGATACTTTCCATTCCAATATTCCAGACACACACTGCTTTTCCTGGTGACTCATTAATACTGTGATATGTTTTTAGTATTTGTATTCTGGCTAAGCAGAACTTCGCTGAAGCGAACACTGAACTTCATTAACCTTGCTGTATCAACACATACGCTAAGAAACTGAAAATAAACCCATTATATATGTACCATTTAGAAGATACTTCACAAAAAGTCTTCATACCTATTTGAAACGATGTCTCAGCCTTTAATCATGCAGAAGTGAAAAATAATTTTCTTAAATAAACAAGTTATTTCCTAAGAGGACTGTTGAATCATCTTAGAATTTGTCCTTATTTCTCTCTTTAGGCAATGGATCACAGCTACATACCAATGCAAAATTCTACCTTTCTCTGTGAACAGGTTTTCCCAATTCTTTGAAATGAAGAAATAAAATGGGCTGCCTTCCCCAAGTACTGAACTTTAAACAGTTTTGCTGATTTAAAGTCAGATGGATCTGTCACTTTTGCAATCAGTGCCTACCCACACAGCACTTGTACTATCCAACATCTTACATTCCACTCCCTGCCTCAGGCTATGTACTTAACACTATCATTTAGGAAACAGCCCTCCTAATCCCTCTCTTCTTACAGCATCTGTGTTTTATTTGCATCATTTCCACTTTCCCTAATTTATTTATTTATTAATCTTCCTTCCTGCTCTATTTCACTTCAAACAGAACATAGCAGAACTACACGTGATGCTTGAGAAGCCAAACTTGAGATACACAATAGTTACGACTTAAGACTCTGCAGTTCTGTTCTCTGTTGTCATTTCTTCCCCCATCTGCTAGAGCTTGCAGTCTCTCATATTAACCTCAATATAGACAAGCTTTTTAACTTTTTCTGAAGGGTTGATCAGCAAATATATGTAAGATTTCCTCCCTTCTGTACATACCTAATTCATATATCTGAAGTTTAAATACACATATTACTTTCTCAGACTGCCAAATAAAAGCCCCTATTTATCATTAAAAAATAGGGAGAAAGAATTTGGGAACTATATTACAGTCAGGCAACAAAACCTGGACTGTGGCTATTCATAAAGATTTTATAGTAGTTAAGGTGGTTTTGGTATAATTTAGTTTCTTGGGCTAATGAGGTATTAATTGCTGACCATGTCAATACTGGAAAGAATAGTATTACCTCGTAAATAAGCAACCTTATTTAAGCACATGAAGCCTTATCAATCCCTGCTCCATTTTAGTTATGGTACTTGAAAGAAAACCACAAGGAAGTTTAAAACTGCTCAAGCAGGCAAAAATTAGAAAAGCAAAAAGCTACAACTATTGCAAAAGCTCAGATAAGCGAAGTCCAAGATGTGCAGCCCCATCAAATTTATATTGTGTTTACTTGACCTGAACAGCACAGAGGTCTCAGCCATGGTGTGGTGAAAGTTTCCAAGAGTTGACAGATGCAGTCAAATACCAAAAGCCCTATTCCCTGTGGTGTCAGGCTTCTAGCACAATTTGTACCATTAAAAATCCACCTAAGTTACTGTGGACATGACTGGTAAAGCTAGCTACAAATACAAAACTGAAGTAACAGGAGACAGTCACTTTTAGTTGTCAATTCCTCTTCATTTGTGAATAAGATTAAACATGACACAGCTAAACAGAGAGAGATGGGGAGGGGCGAAACTAATTCTCTCCTACATTTACCATCAGCTCAAGTAAATACAGATTCCAGATACCTACAGCAGGCATTTGGGAAGTCCAACTTTATTAAAATTACCTAGTTTATAGCATTTTAACATCCTTAAATACAGACTGTATCATTGAGAAACACAAATCCAAACTGTTTTTTTCCCAGTAAGCACTGGACATTTCAATGTTCTACCAGCAAGCTGGTAACTTTATGTCTGTGTTTTATTGTGAGCCAGAGAAATTAAAATGGAACCTTTAAATTGGGAATTAACAAGTAACCCACCATAAAAGCACGTCACAGGCCAGGGTGTCCCTGAAAGCGGCACACAACTGCATTATACTGACTGGCATCAAGAACTCACTTCTACAACTGTCAACCCTTCATTTATGGAATAAGCCTTCAAACGAGCATTTTGAAGGAATGAAAAGGACATTCTTAGCAGGCCTCAAATGAATGCAACAACAAACCAGATAAAGTTGGACTTCAGAGTCAAAAGCGTACCGAGCTTCCACAGAGGACTGACTTTCAAAATTTCAGGCATGCAGAACAATTACTTGGTACAAGGAACGTACTGACAACTGGCATTTTGACAGCTGCTTGCAGCTATATTTTACATGAGAAACACTTCTTTTAAAACAGTTTAACATTCTGCAGTATGGAAATCTGCTGCATTTCCAATATTTTTTCTTTATGCCTCCAGAAAAAAACTGGAATGATATGCTGGAGAATAAGCCCCAAAGTAACACCTTTAGTTCTCAGCACCTGATGGGATCCAGTGACAGCAGCCATGCAGAGATTGGGTTTTTCTTCCCCATTCTTTAATTTAGCAGAGGTACTTTTAAGTGAAAAGCAAATCAAAGCTTCATTCATACTCATTTCACCATCTCAACCCAGTCCTATATAGTGGGAGTAAGAAGACACTGTGCCAAGTAGCAAACTAAACTTCTACATATAAATAAAAGTTTTATTAATATGCACTGCTATAAGCTCTGAAATAGAGCCCACCTGACCATAAGGACACGTGCCCACTCCATGGCCTATCCCTTACGAGATCCAAATGCTCTGGTTCCTCTGCTATTGTAAGGTCATGAGCTCAAACTAAAACGTAAAGATTCACTAGACTCCAGAATCCATGTGTATTTCCATTTTATTTGATTTGAAACTTTTACAGGGTTTTCTTGAACTGCCAGAATTCATGCCCAAAAACCTCAAATAAAGGTGGTACAATGGACTGTCTCATCTACCCTTCACAGAGGAGACTAAAACTCTATCCACATGCTTTAGTGATCTCAATCTCTTTAGAGCATCAGAAAAAGTGTTTTAAGACTTCACATCTCAACCCCATCAACTGACATGTCCATTTACCATGAATTCCACAGAAATAGTGACAACAGTTTTGCTGGCAACAATGGATTTTCAAGGAAGATACATGGCTCAGAGTCCAAGGTATTAATATCAGTCTTTCAGCAGGGTTTTGTTTCCAAATGAAGTCTCCAACTTTAGGAATAGTCTCTTGAGCCCTCTCTTTAATAGCAGCTTATAGCAGAATTTTTATAGACAGTTAACTCTGCAAGGGCAAGGCCAGTTTTAGTCTGTGCATGTAAGAACCAGGTGAAACCCCAGCCCCACTGAAGTCAACAGCAAAATCTGCATTGGCCTCAGAGAAGTAAATTTAAAGCAAGTCAGCAGTTAGTCAAAGGGAACCCAACTGGGTGACTCCTGAACTACCCTTATCTTCTGCCCATACACAGTACTCCCACACATGTAAGCAAGCTTTGTTTTGTTCCCTTGTTTTTCTTGCCATTGGCAACTTTATAGATGTTGGGTCTATTTTTTGGCATTTACTCTGAGAAACCTCAACACTGGAGCACACCACTATCGTACTTCATTTTGCTTCTGGTGTAAAAATTCAAAGAAGAGAAAAAGTTACAGCAGAACACTTCTGGTACTTGACAGGCTTGGTTCACTGAAACAGTTACAGGCAATGTCCTATATTCCTAGTGTACCAGTGCCATTTTGCCTACTTCCACTAAATTAAGTAACTTAAGGAAGTCACTGCCTTCCATCATTACTAAACTTTCTGACTGTGAATGAACACCATTTATGAGTTACACCTGGAGGATTGCTACCTCAGAGAGCTGCATGCTTCACAGAAGTAGCCAAACAAATCAGACTTACCAGCTTTAGTTCTCTCTCTGCATATTAAGTTATTCTGTTTATCAAGTAAGCATCACTCCTCAACAAACAAGTAATTTGTTTTTCACAGAAGATAGTTTTCATCTAGTATCACTACTGCCACATATCTCATTTTTAAAGGAGAAATTCTGAAGAGTGCAGTTGGAGTCTGGATACCTCTGTGCCAAATCAAAACTCTAAGTCTTAGTGCTTTAGGGTGAGAAAGACAAACTTCATGACAAAAACCAAAATAAACCCTACTTCACTACAACATTTTATCATTGTTTAAATATACTGCAAATGGATATCAGAAACAAGGCAGGCTTTTTTTTGTGGATAATAGAAAAAAAAAAGCTTAAACAAACAACTTTGAAAATGGCTAATGCAAACAAACCATTCAAACCCATCATTCCTCAAATCTGATACTGAATGAGTTTTAATTTGTTTTGCAGTTACTTCGTACAGCACTCTAGAAAGGTAAACAAACTACAGCTCTGTTGTACTTGGATGGTATGAGTGGTATGGGACGCTCCAGAAGTCTCTAGTAGGCTATGGCTACACACAACAGGATTCCTCAGAAGGGGAACGAACAGGTTTGTCATTAAGGTCACTTAAATCTTTGTTATAGCAAATTGGAACCAAATGGCTGACTTCTGCAGGATTTCTGACAGGAATCCAGTAGAGCTGGTTTCAAGTTTCAGATGGCCACTAAAACAGCTGTAACCTTCTCTTCCAGAAGTTGTGATCCACATGGTGTCCACAATGAGTGCATCAAGTCTGAGGTAGTCAACCTTTACGAAGGCTCAGTATCTGAACATAAAAAGATTTTGAAATGACCACTGGCTGTAGGTATCTTTCTGAGCAATTTAAGAACACTGATGACTCTTGTTCAATCATTTACATTAATTTGCCCCATATCCAATGGAGAAGTTGCAACATATTATGCTTCCATACTGCAGGAGAACCAATCACTTATGTCAAAGTAGTCTGCACTTGCTGCAGTAGATCCAGCAGAAATAAGGTGGCATGTTCATCATAGCTGTTAGCTGTAGTTTAGTTACCTTAGTAGAAGGGTTACCAAAAAAGCATTCCTTAATTGTAATGTGTGTGCGGCTCTACTGATCCCCAAGCACAGCATACTGGTTGTCTAGCTGAAGTTTAAGTGCCTGGTTTTTTGAGACCTCATCCCTACCTCTAGTTTTGTATTTTACTACTTCAAAGCTCTTCTCCATTTCTTTATCCCTAAGGGAAAATAAATGTAATCAGTAAATATCTTATCACTAACTTGTGAATTGTGAATTTCTAGTCCATTTCCACCCCATCCCAAAAAAACCATTATGAACACAGAACAAATACCAAGATCTAGAGTTTAACAGAACACTTAAACATTCCCAAGCAAATCTTGTAAAACCTTACCTCTGAAATACCAGTACAGTTTAAATTCTAAATGCCAATATTAACATATTCAATGTAATTAACATATTCGAAGTAATTTTAAGTGCATTTATGAAAAGTAGGTTCTAGAAAGCAGAAGTTATTTTCTAGAACACTCATTCAGAATTTCATCTTGGTTCAGTTTGCACCATTTAAACCATAAAGCATCAATGACAGCATGTCTCCTTTGCCACACCAAAAAATACCCAGAGTTGTATTAAGCAATAACATAGCAAGCAGGGGGAAAAAAAACCAGCAACAAAAAACACCCAAAATCCCTCAAGTGAATGAGGCATTGGCCTAGCCATCTCTTCTACTGGGAATAAGGTTATGGAAAGATCAGGATTCAAAAACAGGGTGAGACTCAAGTCTTCAGCACCACATAATACAAAGCACTTCAGCAAAACTGGGGGAGCTTATCACTGTAAATCACAGCTCAGACAGCAAGTGTATTGATTTATATTTGTATTAAACCCCACTCCTCCAATTAAACCACCTTCACATCTCTAACACGAAGGCTGTGTGCTCAGGACTTCCTACATCTGTCTGCTGAATGAAGGAAGTAACACAGAGCCTCACCATGGCTAGAGCTGGGGAACCAGATGCTGTCAATAGCAGAAATATTCAGGGAAATCCTTCAGCCATCAAAGATAAAATAATTGGCAGTCTTGACTGGCTAGCTCACTGGGCTACATCCTGTGAAACTTACTTCACAGGAATAGAGTTGGAAAATACATTTAAGACCTCTTGGTTACTTCTTTCTTCTACAGAAAGATTCGATCTTAAGCACTAAGCCAAAATAAGAACTTAGGCAGCTAGAAATGTCTCTCAGGCAATCAGTGGAATGCACTTACTTTCGACTGTCTACGAGCTTGGCGGTGGACTGCAGCGAGGGGAACTGCGTGTCACTGTAGATCTCTGGTGGTCCTTGCTGTGCTCTCCGTGGCCTCCCCCCTCCCTGGCACCGGGTGGCCGGTACACGCCACCAGTCTGCACTGGTTCTGGAGGTTCTGTAACTAGGTCAAACAAGATTCACACATCAGAACAAGTCTGCATTCAGAGGTGAAAAAAGCCCAAAACAACCAACAGACAAGCCAAACTCCACAAAGGAAAAATCAAAAGAATCTTACAAGTATGTTTTTCCACCTTTTTAGCTTTGGAAGCAAATGTTTTCGACAAGGCAGGAACTCACCTTCACCTAATTTACCCTACACTCAGTAAAACTGAAAGATGGATCCAGTGTATTGCTTCACAAAGTTTAGGGAATCAAAACTAATAATGAGGACTTCATGTTCCTCACTTGCAATTTATTAACAATTTAAAACACATTTAAAACTGATTTAAACACATAATTATACAGTTGCCAAATCTTATTTAAAACACCTCTCCAGATGCAGAGGGGACTGTCTAAATAGTTTGCATTTAAGGTAAAAATCTAAGATGAAATAATACTAATTAGCTCCATCTCCTTGCCTGCATAAACAAGAAAGAACAAGAAAGAACAGAGCAGGCTATTTTCCAATTAGTTTCTCAGTGGAAAAGAATATTCTGAACTCAGATCATGACTAAGTAAGTTGTTTATCTCCACTGATGCTAATAAACTGTATTTAATAAAAAAACCCTAAAGTCCTATCCTAGTTAAAAGAATAAATTTTGCAATGTCATGTTCTCAGTACTCCAGAATTGATTTGAAAATTCAATTCAATTTGGCAAAATTCAATGTGGCAAAAGTGTACTACTTACTGCCACATACATCAGATACAGGCTGAACATCCACTAAAGTGTTAAAGCAGCATTTTTATATCAACAGAAATGCTTCCAACAGGTATTTTACAGTTTGCAAAGCAGAGGGATTTTCTGCAAAGACAGGATGCTTCCCCCTGCCCCTTTGAAGTCAGAAATAAAAAAATCCTCCCACTTGTGTTTTAAAGTATCTGACAGATATTTTAAATTCAATTCAGTTCCTCAGATCCCTTCACAGGAAGACTTCCTTGATGGCTGGCATGCCAAACAAGCCATTAGTATGTTAGAAGGTGCCTAAACAGCAACTGTTCATTGAGCTCTACCCACTGAGCAGCTTAATTCAACCTGACACACTTCTGACTGGAAAAAAAACCAAGTCTGAGTTAAATTTACCAATTGGTTCAACAACAGGGGCTGGTGGAGGAGCTGACTTGTTCCACGGACCAGATGATCTGTCTACACCACTACCACCAGTCTCTTCCCAATTTTCACCAGGTTCTTCTCTTTTTTCACTTTCATCATCTTCTTTTTCACTATAAGAGATAAATGATGAGTAGCACCTTACAAAAAGAAATTTAAGATTTGCCAAAGATTACACAATCCCCATAAGACAAGATTTCATGGCTGCTGTACTTAAGATACTAAATTAAACCAGACTACATTAGTCCTGTGATCACTGTACTAGCAATTCCATCCGAACAATTTCTGCCATGCTGCTACATAACTCAGCAACTGAGAAGGAAAAAAGCTCCTAAAAAAAAAAAAAAATCAAGTTGAACTAAGTGATCAAAGAAACCACTATCTTGAATGTTAAGGCTTCTTTCTCACTAAAACAGTCATGCATTTTGGAAGAGATGAGAAGCCAAAGCAGTGAAGGTCTACAAGTCCAGCTTCCACAAAATGCTTTAATCAAGAGGAAGAAATAGTGATATAATCTACAAACAAATTGAGAGGTTTTTTTGAGCAGGCAATCAAAAAAAGCACAAGAGAAAAATGTCTTTTTTTTCAGAGATAAGCCCAGTGTAAAAGCTTGGCTGTATTTTATTTAGACTATTTTATTTTGCATAGTTATAGTCAGAAACCCAAAATATTCTGCTAGTCAAAGCTACTACAGAAAGCTATGTGGTAGAATGGTACAGATGTGAAGGGTAAGGCTGTTGAAAAGAATCAAGACACTGATCTGAACAGCAGCAAATTGTGAATACAGAAATTCGTAATACACCAAATCCTACTAATCATGAGCTGTGTAAGCTTTTTGTGTAAGTAAGTCATGATCAGAGAACAGAAAAAGTGCCTGTAAGTGGCCATTCACTGTTCATCCAAACACAGAAACAATTACAGTAAGGTGGTCCAAGGGCCTAAACACATCACTACCCTATTTTAAATGACAGTCAGAAGCAGATGTCTACAGACTGAACTACAACAACAGAGCAAGCACAGGCAGCATCCCACCCCCACCAGACACTCTATCTTTGTTTCAGTAAAGAGATCCCCAGAGATGGATAATTTATAACCTCTAGTGGGTTTTTCTTCCATTTACTTCTCCACTCTTCCCTTGAAGCCACTAACTGAATGGCTACAAAATCCTGTGGCAGAAACTTTCACATGCCTGAAAATCTGCCACAGCATGAAAAGCATTTGGAATGCTGGCCTTTGTCTGGAAAATCAAAGTACTGGCTTTTCAGTCAAACAGCACCAGCAGTCAGTGAAGCTGCAGCCTGCTGGTTGTCTAATCAGATAAGTGATTATCCACTCTGACACTTCAATGCCATGGACAGCTTGTGGGACAAATTCATGGAAATGGCCTAAAAGGACTAGTTAACTGGAAGGAGTGGGGGAAATGTTGTGATACAAACCAGTAAAAAATGTCAGACCTGCTCAAACAGTCAAGAAAGCATCTATTGCACTGGTTACAGGTAAACTGATTTTAAGATGACATTATTTTGAACATCAATACCTGGACAATGAGGATCATCTAACATTCTCAGTCTACGACTGAGGTCATAAAAACCCTTTTCTGACCTGATGAAACATTTTTCTTAACCAGGATACACATAAGTAGATTTACTTTGGACCAGACAACAGGTAAAGTCTAATGAAAATTATGAACAAGGAATCATGGGTTTGATTCATAAATGCAGTCCTGTGGGATCTTACCAAGGGACACTACTTTTACCAACTGTAGTTTTGGGGTTTTTTTTGAAATACAAATGCAATGGTTCAGGAATTTGCTCCTCAATTGAAGATGCTGAGTAGATTGAGTCATATATCTTTACAGTGGTCAAATGATTCAGTAGGAATTACTATCCTGCACTCGTCTGAGAAATTCCAACTTGACTATCTTTACGGAGGGTAATGTTAAGCATCTGTAATAAAAGAATCTTGAGCCCCAAGTATAACAGATAAATCTAGAGTATGAATAGAGCTTTAGAAAATAAAGAGAACATCGGCAGAGACCAGTCAAGCTAAAGTTACCCAGCAGCAAACTTGTGTACTACCAGAAACATAACAAACTTCTTGTTAAGTGGACTCCATGGAAGAAGCTCTGAATAAAACACTCATCCTTTTTTAGACATTGGTAATGATTATAGTGAAAAAAAAAAAAAGGAAGAAGAAGTAGTACCTTATTTGCATGGACTGAACTCTAAGACCACTATAATCAATTTCTTCCTTCTGCTCAAACTCCTTCCAATCATCCTCCTCCTGTAAGAAGAGAAAAATATAAGTGGTCACCTTCTCTGGAAGCAAAGTAGAAAAGAAGAACGTAACTAAGATAATACAATGAAAACTGAGGGCAAAGGCCCAGTTCCTAGGAGAAACCAAACTGTGTGCCCTGCTGCCAAGAGGGGAAAGGATTGCATGCCCTCATACCCTGACTTATTGTGTGTCACTTGGGATGCCCCTGTGATGACTTTAACTAACTAGAACAGCTAAGAAAAGCCTCAGCAAAAAGTCATTCAAGTGAAAGAAAATCACATCATTTTGGCAAAAACACATCAGGAAGTCAAGGGACAACACGAAGTGTGGAACAGGACTACGCAGTCATGACCAGGGAAATATAATGGCAAAACCTCTCCCTTTCACTAACAGGAAGCTTTTATGACAGCTTGAATGCACACAAAGCTTTAGATTTACTTTTCCATCACCTACTTCATGAGCCAAACAAAAAACAACATTTGGAATAGCTTACAGTGAATTTATGACAAAGATTAATAATGGCACATTTGACTTTTTTACATTCACAAACACATTTACAGTCTTTTATCCTGTGCAATGTTTTTATAACAGTAAAAAGGCCAGCTTCAAAACCACAGCAATCTTAGTACACAAAGTATGTGTATCTTTCAAGAGAATCACTGTAGGGTTTTAACATGGGAGTTTAGTTTGGGGAAAGGGGGATCCACCTAAGTGGAGTCAATTTTGACCTACTGTGTCATTAGGACATTCTGGGATTATTAAAGTAGACCAAAAATGGACCAGAACAGATAAGCAGTCCTCCCATGTTCCAAGTCCCAGCTTTAAGAAACACACAGCCCAATCAGTAGTCTACATAATTCCTACACTCTATGTGAAATGCAGTTATATTACTCCAAATAGGAAGACCTTGAGAGCGAGGTCTGCCAAAGGCACAGCCCCATTTCCACTGAACAGCTGAGAATAAAGCTGCTTTTACAGCCCTGTGCTGGGATCTTCTACACAGTCAACCTCCAGCACAAAACCTTTGGCCTGCTTTAGAGTAACAGCAGAAGTAGGAAGTGACCTCATGTTAACTGCGCTGTCTGCCCAAGATTCAGTCTTCTGGAAGAGCACAAGACTACAGCTCTAAAATCTTTTACATTTCTTATACGCCCATCTCCATGGAAACATAACAGTTTCCAAGCTAACATACCTTTCATATTTAATGACTTCTGTTTCTAATCCAAGTACCAGCTTCAGTCAAAGCCAGATATTATTTTGCAAGCAAGTGAGCAGAAGAGCAGTTGAAAGATTACCACTGACCTTGATCTACTGCACATGTCAAGCTCCCCAGGTTAAACAATATTAGTAAACAGCAGAGTATTTCTTAAAATCAATTTTGAAATATACAGCATTAGAGCTCTTATAACTGCTTCTAGTTTCAGTAATCAATCTAGCACAGCAAGAAAATATCCTTATATCATGGATCCTCTATGCAAGCATGAAGGAAAAAAGGTATCTAACTTCCAAGAACCCGTTCACAACCCATCTCTGTATACTCGGGGAGTATAATGTCATAGGGATAGATAAAGATTCGATTTGTAGCAGTAAGACAGGGAACTGATCCTCAGACTACTACGTGCTGAAGCCTCCAAAGGAACAATAGCAAGAGGCAAAAAAAGCAAACAAAGCAAACCAGAAATAAAGAGATAAAAGGCTCAAGTAATTTTTTTGCCCTATCTGTCCTGTCTACAGCAGACAAATATACAATGAAGGTACTGCACGTGTCAAGCTCCATAATTTAAAAAACATCAGGAAACAGAAGAGTGTTTCTTAAAATTCATTTTAAAGTATACAGCATTAGAGCTCTTATAACTACTTCTGGTTTAAATTTCATTGCTTTGGCGCTGATGTTGTGGCCAGAAGGCCAAGGGCAGAGGAAGAAACAGAGAGCTACTAACTCAGCTACGGACGTTTAAGTTTCTCCTGCATTCTCATCGTTTCACTGTAATAGGCTACCACAAAAAAAACCAAAAAACCCCCCCAAAAAACCTACTGACAGCAAAACCCTTCTTGGCAGCGAGGCACAAAGCTCGGCGGACTCTGGGGGAATCTTATCGCCAAGGTCCACAGGCCACGCTGCCCAGCCCCAGGTGGCACCTGACGCAAACCTCCGGTTCCGGCCGCAACACCCAGAAAGCTGGGAGTGGCGGGCTGAACCGCAGCTGTCGAGCGGGAAGGGGCCCCTCTTTCCCGCCTCCCACAGGGCCGAGGCTGCCGGCAAAGGCTCCCCCCGCCCCGCCGGCAGCAGCAGGGGCAGCGGCAGCGCCCGCCCGGCGGCCCCGGGGCGGAGCCGGGAGCGCCGCCAGCCCCGCACGGCCCTGGGCGCCGCATGGCCGGGCGGCGGCGACGCCCCCTGCCGGCAGGAACCCGCGGCCTCCCCGCCCGCACCTTGCTCGCCGCCTTGGCCGAGGAGCCGCCAGCGGCGCTGGAGGCGGCGGCCGCCCCGGAGCCGCCGCCCTCGGTCGGTCGCGGGGTCCCCGCGGCCGCGCCCGCCGCGCTGGAGCCGGCGTTGGAAGCGCTGGAGGCGGCAGCGGCGGCGGCGCTTCGGCTGCTCTTCTCCTTCCGCTTCTTCTTGTCCCGCTTGGCGAAGAAGTCGTCCAGGCTCCGCTCCTCGGTCTCCGCCATGGCGGCGGCCGGGCGGGGGACAGAGGGCGGCGGCGGCCCGGGCCGACAGGTGAGCGGCGCGGCCCTCCCGCTGCTCGGCGAGCGCGGCCGCCCGGCTGCAGCTGCTGCGGCTCCTGCCCGGGCCCGCCCAGCGGCCCGCGCGCCCCACGCCTGACGCGGCCCGCAGGGAGCGAGGGGCTGAGGGGAGACGGGGCGGGGCCGCGCCCCTGACCGCGCACGCGCCGCCGCGCCGCGACCAATCAGCCCCGCCGGCCTCTCGGGGGAGTCTCCAAAAAAGGGGCGAAAGGCGCTGACGTTGCTGCGCGTGAGGACGCTCGCGGCGGGCGCGGGGAGGGCGGTGGCGAAGCGGCCGCGGATTGGCCGAGTCGGGCGGGACGGCGCATGCGCGCCCAGGGCCGGGCTCGCGCCGGCCCCTCCCGTGCCGCCTGTCCGCGTGGATGTGACAGCCTGTGCGCAGCCCGCGGCGTGTCCCGCTCCGCGTCCCGCTCCGGGCTGCCGGGAGAGCCCAGCGCTGCCCTGGGGCTGCAGCGGGAGCAGGGCGGCCAGCAGGTCCGAGGAGCCGATCCTGCTCGTCTGCTCTGTCCAGTCCTGGGCTCCTCAGTACAAGAGAGACAAGGAGCTACTGGAGAGGATCCAGTGGAGGGCCGCAAGGATGATTAGGGGACAGGAGCATCTCTCTTGTGAGGAGAGACTGCAGGAGCTGGGCCTGTTCAGTCTAAAGGCACTGAGGGGATCTCATAAATTCACATAAATATCTCCAAGGCAGGTGTCCAGAGGATGGTTCCAGGCTCTTTTCCATGGTGCCCAGTGACAGGACAAGGAGCAATGGTCATAAATTAAATCACAAGAAGTTCCACGTCAACATGAGGAAGAACTTCCTTATATTGCGAGTAGCCGACCACTGGAAGAGGCTGCTTGGGGTGGTCGTGGAGTCTCCGTCTCTGGAGACATTAAAAAACCCCCAGCTGGACACATTGGTGTGTAACCTGCTCTAGGTCACCCTGCCTTAGCAGGGGAGGGTGTTGGGCAGGATGATCTCCAGAGGTCCCTTCCAAACCTAGCTATTCTGTGATTGAGACTGGCCATGCAGCTCCTCTGGAAGCCCTAGGCTGCTTCCCACATGGGCTGCAGGCCCTTCCTGTCAGGGCCCACTGCACAGTGAAACAGGGAGAGCCCTCTTGGGCTCAGAGCATTGCTGGAATTACTTCCGAGGAGGCTGAGAGAACTGCAGGAGCAGCCCCAGCCCTCAGCCAGTCCCACATGCTCAGGACACTGCCCAGCTTCCCCCCACCCCCATGAGGAGAGGTGATACTCCTTCCCAGTGTGGACTGCGATGACAGAGGCACTGCCTCCCACACCCCAGCAAGGCCTGTGAACTTACACTGTCATTGGAAAGGATGCAAGGAAGTAATTTAGCTTTCATCTTGGAGATGTGTGGTTAAGTGAGTAAGTCTTGAAACACCACTCTGTCTAGGATGTCCGGATGTGTTGGCGTGAGCTTCCTAGCTGCTTTCATGATTCGCATTGCAGCCTAGGGAATATCTGCTGGAAAACAAACATCACAGTGGGTGTCTGCAGATTGTCACCTCTTGCTCTGGGTCCTGTAGTCACCTTTAACGCCGGAAAAAAATATGGGTGTTTAAAAAGTTCACTGTGGCTTCAAAACACATCAAAAGTTTTGAGGCAGGACGTTTGGAAAAACATCCTCAGACTGACTTGAGTCATAAATGATTGCATGAAACACTGTTTCTGATTACTTACTTTATTCATCAGCCACCAAAAGGAGACAGAAGTTCCTACTGGTAAAGCATGAGTCCAAATGAGAATTACCCATCAATTATACAAAAGTAAGCACGTTTATATTCTTGAGTTATTTAGTATAATTTTGCGCTTTGTCATATTTTCTCTTAAAATAATTACATGTGTGTATATACATTAACATATAAATTAAAAGTTTTTCCACTTTTTGGAGGGTGCCAGTCTCAATTTATGTCCATGAAAATGCTGTTATTTAGTGTTTTCCATCCGTATTTCTCAGATTGTTTGAAAAAACAGGGGAGGTGCCATTGCCATATTGCAGAAAGAGGTTAAATACATGATGTGTTTGTGCTTTTTAGCTGTGGGTAACTGAATCACTGTAGTCAAGCGTTCTGCCTTTGGGAGATGTGTTACAATCCTCTTTTTATGTGTCACCTGCTGTCCTCCCTGTATTTCTACTACCTGTGTACTTAGAGGATTGGAGCCTGCACAGAGCAGGCCTTGAGAACTAAAGGCTGCAAACGTAACAATTCATTTGGTAACACCCAGAATGTCGTGTGATCAGTGACACTTTCCATTTGTGATAGGAATCATTACTGAAGTAGGGAGCAAACTTGGTAGCAAAGTCTCATTTTTCTGTGCCTCCTTGGTGCTCCCTTCCTACTGTCCCCTTCAGTAGGGCAGGTGGAAGGTGTGACGGGGAACGGTTGGGTGTGGAAGAGTGTTTGACATTCCTGTTGTCAAAGCACCACATTCCCTTGTGTTTGTGCTCCGTTATTTCCTGGGAAGCTGACATACCTCCAGCACTGCATCATGCTGGGACTTGCAGGCTCAGCGCTGGTAATGCCATGCAACTAAGCAGACACTTTGTGTCCCTCAGCTTTTGTGGTAGATAAGCTAATAATGTACTAAGTACTGTGTTGTGCCTGATTCTAAGCTGATCATTTCTTGAATTTCAGCAACTGGTAAAATATTTTCATTGTATTATTATGGATAGCCCTGTTATCAGGTCAGAGAATGTGAACCTGATGCCTTTCTGCAGCTTATAGCATCTGCGTCACTTGTCTCCTGCAAACACAGGACTGTAAGGCTGGAATGCCCAGCTCTGGATTAGAAACTTAATACCTGTCAAGAGCAGCGTACCAAGAAACATTTCAGCTGTTAAATATGGAACAGACTCAGCAGAAATCATGGAAAATAGCAGCAACATTTTAGGCCTCAGAAGGCTTAGATCCAGATTCAAAGACATGTCTCAGTTGGTGCTTTAAAGGAAGCATTAGTTATGCAGTTATGCTTGGATTTGCCTCCCACCTCTGGTTTTCTTGTTATGTAAAATTGTGAAAATGTGCTGATGCATGGTGCTTGTAGTTCTGTGCAAATGCATTGCATCAGCTTTTCCCATTAAGATTGTTATTGTGTAAAAAGTTAGATGCAGAAAAAAAGGTCAGTTTTTGTGGTTTTCTTTTCCTTTCTCAAATTCAACATCCCTCAATACTTTCACAGAGGACATTAGGCTGAAGAGTGTCTCGCAGGCAGGGACTGGCAGAAGTGATGTTTGTAATGCAAGGAATATTTCCAGAATGCCTTGCTGGGAGCATGAGCTCAGCACGCAGCTCCCTGTTGCACTGTGTATCACTGACCTGTGTGACCCACCTTTGGCAAGACACAGTGCTCCGAGTGACTCTGCTCAGGTACAGATTTACACACAGCACTCTGAGGACTTTGTCTTTTTCCTCCCCCACATGAGTAGTGCACACAGTGGTGCTTGCCTGCCTCTTCTCTGTCCTATAGCTATGACAAGTCCTGCTATGATGCTGCTCCCTGTGCATCTTGCTGTGTTTCATAAAGCCTGAGGCATGAAGCATTAATGCATGTAGGGAAAGTGATGCAGCAGCCACTGTTTGCATGGAGAAACTGAAGGAAGGAAAGCTGGAGTGAGTTGTGGGTGATGCAAGAGTTAGGAGCAGACTTCCATTTCCAGTATCCTAGTGTTTCATCTTTCTTTGTACCCAATTATCTCCATTCTGTGATGTGAAGGTGATGGCACTGTGAACTGCTTTGACATTTGCAGAGCACAAGCAAAAAAAACATTCAGTAACTCCTGGGCAGATGCCTGCTTGAGGAAATTGGAGAAGGTGCTCTTAGGTGTAGAGCATCTTGCAGAAGAGTTCTGCTGGAGTCCTCGTCACAGCATGGGCCCACTTCTCTTCAGGAGCTTAACTTTCCCCTCAGCTCAGAGTTTGCTGTACTTTCAGAGCTCTACAGCCAGAAGGGAAAAGTTTTATTGTGCCCTTTTCTTCACCAGTAATTGCCATCTGAAAGCAGGCACTGGTGGCAGTGGTGCATGGTGGTTTGTTAAATTGTTAAATTTTAGACAATACCAGCTTTAAAGTGACCTTAGAAATAATCTTTTAACCACAGAATCAGTATAAAAATGCTTATGCTAAAATATAAGCAGCAGAATGATAGGCTAGAGTACCAGTTCCTAGCTGGTGTGCTATGTTGCTGCTCAGTGTAAAATCTTAAATGAGGCAGGAGCTCACATGGAGGTGGCTTCCCTCTGCTTCCCCTGAGGATACAGCAGTGTGTGTTCAAGCTGTGGTGCAGAAGAAGCTGTGTCTGGCTGGGTGGAGTATAAAGTACATGTATGGCTTGATAGCACTGCTCATCTGACCTAGTGACTAGCTATCACCAAGGAGGGTGGCTGTGCTTTACAGTCTGGACTAGTTCCTCTCCCCCTCCCATCCCTGTGCTGCCACTGGTACACGTCTGCCCCTGCAGTGGCCTGATTCAAGGAACCAAGTGGCAGGAAGGTTTTCCAGCGTTTTGCAAGGCTAATTTTCTGCTGATTTGGATTCTTGAACTGTCTCCCGAGACATCAGCCAGGTGCTGGTGCTAACACAAGACGTTGCAATGGGAATACATAGCACATGAGGGGAAGCAGAGATGTCCTTGTGTGCAGCAGCTGTGCTCTCTGATTGCATCCTGAGTGTTCATAACAGTAAATGCCACAAATCCCTTCACAGGAATATAGGTGTGAGTGATACTGCAGTGAGAGATAATAAAATCTGTTTTCTGGTCCTGATTTTCTGAGGAAAGCCAGTTGGAAACATGTTCATGTCTATTTAATAGAGCAACTGCTAGACTAGAGCACAAATATAAAGCTAAATCAATTTATGAACCTTAGTGCTTACTGATAGTTGTGAAAGCCTTTAGTCTCTCATACTTTCACAACCTCTCATCTCACATGGTGAAAACTGTCAGTGCTTAGACAGCATTCAGGCTGGAAGACACACTGGAGGCGCTGCATAGCTAGCTAGTTACACAGAGCAGTCTGTGTAAAAGTACAGAGAAATTTTTCTTCACAAGAGCTTTAGCATTAGTATGAAAGCACTTTGATTTAGAAGGGCCAGACATGCTACCTTTGACTTCTGATGGACTATTCACAAAAATAATCTTTCCTGTGGCTTTTGGTCTTTGCTAGGAATAGATAGAAAAACTGCTGGAAATTCATTGTATATTCTTAGATGCTTCCTTCTTTTCCAGACACTTCCCTATGATGAAATACCTTGATGATTTTGCAAGAAACTATTTCCATTCCAATGAATAAACAACTTAGTATTAACTTAATTATGCCTCATGGCACATAAAAAACTTTAAAAAAAACCCCTTCTTTCACATCAGAGTATAATTGTAGACTCAGAATTTCATCAGGTCTATCTCCTTGAATGACATTTTTAAAGAACAGTTTCACAGTGGTATAGTCGGCAGTTGCTTTTCATAGCTGAAACATCACTGGAAGATAGCAAAGGGATCCAAATCCAGATTGTATATTCTTATGTTTTTTTAATTCCCTCTTCATTTTCAAGTCATAGGGAGATTGTTCTCTTCTGTGTCAAAAATGAGTGGGAGGTTATGTTTTCTTAATGCCAAAAAGTGACCATTCCTAGACACCATCCATTTGGCCCCAACCTGAGGGTCTGTGCTATCTAATTTCTTGTCTCATATTTGTCTGTATTATCTCTCACTGTCACTTTTCTTGATGGAGTCTCAGCTTGGCAAATTGTGTCTGTGCTGATGTATAAGAAGGTATTATTGCTGCTCTGAGGAGCCTACATTCTGTGAGGAAAAAACCCAGAATCTGCCATAATCTGCCTTTATTTTTTTAGTTGTTGTTGGGTAATCTTTTAATCCAGTAATTTTTTATCAAAATCTTGCAGGTGGTACATGCCAGATGGACTTTTTGCAGAGATTAAATGAAGGATCAAGCAGCTGTATGAGGAAGGATTTTTCATGGGTGGGGGAATGTTCAAGGAAAGGCATGAGAATATTTGTGTGCCTATTCCTGTAATTCGCTGGTTGATCAAGTTTAGTGGATTTGGAGGGTATTTTATCAGTCGTTAAAATCTAAGTAGTTTTCTTAGCTAATGTTTCAATTGAAAATCAAGGTATCTATAGACTGCCTCTCATATATCTGTATGCCGTTGTGTCCTCTAATATATGCCATTTCTCAGTAGTCTTGGAGTCCATTTAATGAACTGTGTTTTCACCCAGTGTAACTGCTGATCTTCTAAGTCCCAATCCAACAAACACATGTATAGTTAACTCCATCCCTGCGCAGAAACTTGTAGTGGTAAGCCAGCCATCTGCCTAAAATTTGTGTGATGGGAGCTAAGGTTCATTATATTTCTCTGAAAATGCAAAATCCATCTTGGCATTTTATGTGACCATACTGCACATACAATACAATGAGGTTATCAATGTTTAAAGTATAGAAGGAAGTCAGAAGTGAAAGATGGCAAATCTTTTTCATTGTGATGCCATCAAAATACAGGAAACTACCTAAGGTCAGCCAACAGGTGGATGCTATGTGGATTCCTGTTGAAAAAAGTTGGGCCGACCTGTCTTGGAGGGATGTTGATATCAAGAAAGATCAATGATATAAAAACAAATATAAAAATATATCAATATCTCAATATATCAAAAAGTATCACATTTGCTCAAACTGACACCCTGCCTTGGGCTCTCAGAATACAGTAAAAGGATGTAACCTGGACTGCAGACAGAACTGCTGTTGCTCTCCTGCACCTTCAGTTTTTCCAGAAGTTTAGTCTAGACTTAAAAATGTGTTTATAAGGTACTGTTGGGATGCTGGGGTTAATGATTCTGCTGGTTTATATATGACAAAATAAATCCCGTTGAGTTAACAGTACACTTAACTTCTTCAGCATTATTTGAATTAGATTTCACACTACTGAGCTGGTGGTCTTGTGACACAACAGAGCACTCACTGTTTCCATGTGGGTGCTGTGTGCACAGTGGAGGGGTAGCTCAGTCTTGATGTATTTGTACTGTGAAAAGAAAGTTTACTTGCTGGGAAATGGACAGCCAATGTTCTTAATCCAACCCCCTTCAGCTATCATGAAAAATACTGGAAGGAAAAAAAAAATCAAACAAAAGCCTGATATTCTTTATTTTTATTATAATTTTAACAACATGAGTAAATTGAAATCTGTAAGCAAAGCAATTACATGAGGAGGGTCTAATAAAGTTGTTCAAGCTACAACCTACTTTGATTGTTGAATCAAACTGAATAAAGCAGGCTGCTTTGATGGGTTTTTAGCTTCCACGAACATATTTGGCAGTGACATCTTTTGCTTTAATGGCAATGGTCTTCTGTGGGCTGGGAGTTTCATAATCAGCTGGAAGTAAAAAAAGAGATCAAAATAAAAATTGGTCACTACTACAAATAGGAAAATTGCAGAAGCAAGTACTATCCTCAGTTCAGCTGGTGAAATCTCACCAGTTTTATCAAGATTTGATTATTGTAAAATTCTGCTCAGGTCTGAGCAGAAGAGCAAGTCAAAATCTGTGGATCAGATTCTCAGAGGTTCCATGACTTAGGGTGAGTAAGGATCTTAGAAAAGCCCAACCCTTGCTGTGTTCTTCCCCTTTGGCAGCTTCTCCAAACCCACCATCTACCAGCCAGCCTTATGAAACATGAGAACCACCCCAGTCCTCCTGCTTCCAGCAACCCCTTCCCATGTAACATGTTCTCCATCCCTTTAAGGCCAACTACCTGCTTTGCTCTCCATCCAGGAGGCAGTGATATGCAGCAATGTCTTTCTCCAGCTGTTGTTTGCTAGTCAGCAGATTTTCACGATCCCTCTGCTGCTGCTCGGTTTCTACTTTGATTTCTCCCATCTCTGCCTCCAGCTTGGAAATGACAGAGCCTAGGTTCTGCAGTTCGATGTCGTGCCAGTGCTTGGCGTCATATAAAGAGTTCTCCAGACCCCTCTTCTGCAAGGGCAGGACAGCAGACAATAAATTGGTCAATTTTCATATGTTTCGTAGTGATTTTTATTCTGGTTTGGCCAATATCTCTATTGACTATATCTTTTGAGAATTCCTTTCTTTAGATATTTTGATATTAGGTATTCTCATTGCAAAAGTTGAAGTATTTTTACAAGGTGCAGGTATTCCTCACATTGTCAAATACTACACTACCAAGCAATCTCAGTGAAATTATTATTGAGTATGAATACACTGAAGATTGAAATTTGGAGCCTGGTTGTCAAATGTGGGACGCTTAGAGCACTATGACAATCAAGAAAAGCCCAGAAATGTCTGGCATCACTGGAAAACGGGATTCATTCTTAACTGCACATCCCAAGATGGGAATGCTCTCAGGGTGTGTTCAGTTCACACAGAATACACCCCCTGAAACCCCAGCATTCCTTACCAAGGTTCTCAAAGATTCAGTTTCTGCTTGCAAGCTCTGTATTTTGCAGGCAGTTTCGTGGAACTCGGTTCTGAGGCCCTCCACCAGCTCTTCCTCCTGGGTTCTCACAGCAGCCGTTGTCTCAGCCTGTTGCTGGTAAAAGAAGGCGACTGTCATCACAACCTACGCAAATTATGGTTTAGCTTCCTTACATACCAAACTGACAGTAATTTTTTCACAGTTTGTGGCAATTCTGACTCTAAGTTTGATTCCTGTATGTTAAATCCCGTTGCTGAACAATTCCGGATACTTCTTAGTGTCAAAATTATCATAATTTCTAGACATTTACTGTAAAATGGCTTACGCACACAATTGTATATATTTTATCCATGTCAACAACAGCTGCTCAGAATTCATACTAGTATGTTTAAAATTATCTCTAAAGAGAAAACATTGATACAATTGTTCATTTTATAGCCATACTATAATATTTCTTAAAAAGTTGGATGTTTTCACTTAGTCTATTATACTTCAGAACTATTCACACCTTAATTTTTCACATGTGATTCTAAGAGTCAGATAGCAAGTCATGTCACAGGGGTCAAAAAATTAATTTCTGTTAATTAAGTCATTGTTATGCAATTTCCTGCTCTTTTGGCTTGTGGGGGTTAATATGTGTTTAGTTCAGGTTCCATAAAAATAGGTGAAGGAAAAAGTACCTTAGTAAAAATAAAATTTCTATACTTTTCAATAAGGGCTCAGATCAAGGTTTTTCAGCCCTCAGTTCTGAGCTCTCTAGAAAATACAATTCTTCAGTCAAAACCTACATTTCTTGTGGTTGATGCTAAAATTAAACTATGCAAAATACTTCCATCCCACTCTGAAACTTCATCTTGACCCTGTTCTGCTTTTAGATTATGCATTCTGTTATTTTAAAAGTTAGATCAAATTTTTAAAAAATCTGGGACATGCACCAATTTTTTTTTTTATTGAACCATCATGCGAACCCCACACCTTGTATATTGTGAATGAAATAGCCTCAGTGGAAAAAGGTCATTTAAGTACAAGTTAAGTCTCAAACATAACTTGAGATTTGGGAACCTGTGTTGCAGAGAGCTGAATTTCAATCCAAACACCAAACCTGTCCTTTCCAGCAAATCGCACAGATCCTGTGTTTTCTAGAGATACTTTATTGGGTCTTGTGCTTCAGAGAGACATAATTCTACTTCACTACTCCTGGTGATCCAGTGATCGTAGACTTGCCACTCTGGAGTAAATTGTGTCTCCTAAATTGTGTTGAGAGTGTAGTCTGCACCTTCTTAGGTCATGAGAGCCATAAATGCCTCTTTTTAAAGTGATGCACAGGGAAGGGAAGGCGCCTTTGCATCTTTGTTTATAGCCTGCACCCATTACCAGAAGCCTGGCTTTCACATTTACCCTACTGGTGACCCAAATGCTACCTATAAATCCAGCTTGCCCTCACCACAGGTGACACTGAAACACCTTGGTCAGAGTTGGTCACAGGTACGCCAGAGAGTAGGTGCAGAAAAAGGAAATTAAAATATTAGGGATCAAGGAAAACCTCACAGAGAAACATTGAAGAAACTGGTAATGAAGAGCAAAGGAATGGAGGGAACTGCTCTCCTTCCTGTGATGTAGGAGTAAGGGCAGGTTTTTCATGGTGTGGATAACCAAGTGATCCTCAAAACAACTTGGCCTCAAAAGATGATATAAAACAACAGGCTTAGTTGATAAAAGCTAAGCTCTTGTTATCTGTACACACAGCAGTAATCTGAATAGATCTGTGTCTGTAGGAGATAAGGGACACAAAACTGCATAATCTGGGTTTAATTTGTGGAAAAAAAGCCCCTGGCATGTCATACCACAACCTGTGCAGAGCCAGAACTGATCTTTCCAGAAATCTGTGATATTCTGCTTCTTTGTTCCATTAAAAAAACAAACAAAAACAGGAACAACTGAAACTAGTAAGGGCTTAGACCAAGATGGCCAAGTAGGGGTGGGTTGAGTATCAAAGACATGATAGAGCAGTCCACTATTGAGCTGGCAGTTTTCTCCACAAACAATATTGAGCAGCTGAAAGACCAGATATTGAAGGTGTGAAAGAAATAGGAAGAAAGAAGTTGTAAGGGTGTTTTTGCACAGAAGGAGGAAGAACAAGCAGGACAGGAAATTGGGAACACTGAAGAATTTGGTGCCATCAGAGTGATGCTAATTTTGCTGAAACCTGGCAGTGGGTCAGGAACAAATTTGCAGGGAAAAGCTCAAAAGGCTACTGAGGATGCCCTGGCTTTTCAGGGCTGCATGTGCTTTGTATGGAGGCACTCTCCAGGCTCATGCAGTTTATTACTCTGTCACTCACTTCCTTTGAACTGTATGAGCTGAAAATCAGGCCCCAGACTAATCTTATGAAAACTTTGCTTAGTAACAGTCTGGCATTCTAACAAACTTGAGACCTCTGGGATAAACCCCTCTGCTTGGCTTCTTGTATGTTTCCTAGCAATGTTGGTATCACTGTTGTCACAGGAATTTTCTTCTTTATTTTGAAAACTAACCCAGAGCTTGCTCATATGTTTGCAAACATATTTCTTGGTTTTGTTGTTTTTTCTTGCTGTTTGCCTTCATTACTCCCTACACCTCTCATGGCAGCTCTTTACCTTGGAACAGGGAGGATATATTTATATGGTTTTGCTATGTGTTTCTATAGTGCTGCTGTAGGTATGATTTCACAGAATCACAGAATATACTGAGTTGGAAGGGACCCACAAAGATCATCGAGTCCAACTCCTGGTCCTGCACAGGACACCCCAAGAGTCACATTATGTGCCTGAGAGCATTGTCTAAACCCTTCTTGAACTCTGTCGGTTCGGAGTGCTGTGGTTCACAGTGGTGCTGCGACCACTTCCCTGGGGAGCTGTTCAGTGCCCAACCACCCTCTGGGGGAAGAACCTTTTTCTAATGACCAATCTAAGTGGCCCCTGACACAACTTCAGGCCATTTCCTCAGACTGTCACTGGTCACCACAGAGAAGAGATCAGTGTCTGCCCCTCCTCTTCCCCTCATGGGAAAATTGCAGATTGCAATGAGGTCTCCCTTTAGTCTCCTCTTCTCCAGGCTGAACAAACCAAGTGACCTCAGCCACTCCTCATACGACTTCCCCTCAAGGCCCTTCACCATCTTCATTGCTCTCCTGATTTACTCTTTCATGCTCTGCCCTAAGAGCCAGCTCAGAACGAGATGGCTTCTAACATATAGGATCATCCACTGAACTTAATGCTTCAGCTCTGCAAAAATACTTACTTCAGAGAGACACTTTGGAAAATGAGTGATCCTTCATGACAGAGAAAAAGCTGCATTAAAAGGATGTCTCAACCTCAGGAGAGGAGAATTCCTATTTAAAGGGAATGGCTATTATCATCACTTTTAATTTCTAAGTTAATATCTAGTTTTCCCACTGCTGCCAAAGGAAACAATATCGAGGAGAAACCAATGAGGAGTCTGTGGTGTAGAGGGCAATGTGCTTTGTCCTCTTGATTTATAGACTCCTGTAAATTATTAAGTGGAGGAACGGCCCTAGTAAGAAGGGTAATAGCAGTGGCTTAACCTGCACAGAAGGTATCAACTGATTAAGTTTGTTTTCCTTAGCCAACAATTAAGAACCCTTAAAAGGCTCCCACAGATACCTGTGATATGAGCAGGGCCTTTTCTACCAGTGCTTAACTCTGTGCATCCCAAGAAAGCCACTGATATTTATTTATAAATGCATTCTCCCATGGACTCGGACCAAAATACTTTAGATTTTTAATACCTTCTTTTGTTTCAAAAAAACCCTCAACGAACACCCAATCCTCAAAGATACTGCAGAATATTAGAGATATTTTGTGTTTGCTTCAAATCCTGTGATGTTGGAGTGGGTTACAGAGTGCTGACCTTGGTACGGAGCAGGGCACCTGTCTCAGCACGATTCTTTTCAATGTCTCTCTCCCAGTGGATTCTGATTTTTTCCAGAATGTCATCCAGACCACTTCCCAGGGGAACATCAAGTTCTTCCAGCTGAGATCCAGCAAGCTGCTTGTATAATACCTTCACATCCTTGAACAAAAATAACAGACATAAAGAAAGTGAACTGGACAATTGAATGGTATCTTCAGAGAAGCTCAAGGAAGAGCTCTTTTGGTGCCACAGACAGGATAAACAATTTGGTCCCAAAAGATGTCTCTATACTAATGATTTAGTGCACTGAAGGGTTTCTTTTTCAGAGGTGTATTTGCCTTGCTTCTGTATGGGATCCCTTTCTGCAGATCTAGGGTACTGGAAGAGTTTCCCCCTTGGTGGAAGGAGACTAAAGCCCTGCACCAAGGCAGTGCCTGGAGCAGCTCTCTCAACAGTGGCAAGTTTCTCCAGCAACCAGTGCTTGACACGTGCATGCTGCACAGCTGGGACCCAAAATCACCTCAACTATGTTACCAGTAAAGCTGCAGTGTGGACTTTGGGCCAAGGAACTAACAGCTTACAGGATATCAAATGCTGCTCTTCCCTTGCTGCTGCACCATGTGGGAGCATTGGCATGCATTTCCTGGAAGATACAGGAAATTTTGCTCCTGCAAAGCAGCAGGAGCTCTACAGCCTCACAGCTTGTGTGAGCCATGTGTGTATTTTATGTGTGTGCATGTTAGATGAAGAGGAGTCTCCTCTGTGACAGCATTCTGTTCCTTCTTTACATATAAGTGCTTCAAAAAAATGTAATCAGTAGAGAATTAACAGGTCTAGAATTGCATGCTTAAAGGTAGCAAATCAGTTGTACATCATGTTCAGGAACATGAGAATAAACGAGATTTTCACATGTACCTAAACTGTCTGGCACTCCAGTCCTTTTACATCAGTCTGTTTAGCTGTGTTATTGACACAAAAAACAGGTAGTGTAAAAGCATCTGGGAATTGTATTTGTAAGCAATGGCCCCTGACAGTGACAATACTGGAAAAAATGGATGGGAATTATGTGAATTATGAACCTGCAAAAATGCAAACCTCAAAATGTGCCCACTCCAAGTTCACATAAGTTTCACAAGGATTTGGCATGGATTTGCTAGTGGGAGCACCAGTGGAAAGAAAGGTTTGAATTAGCTCAGAAATTCCTTGGGACTTTATTATGCCAGAGCTCAGCAATAGTTTCTACTAGCCTTTATTCTGTGATTTCTCTTAAGCAGCTTCCCCTGGTGGTACTGCCATGGGAAAACCAGGCGTGTGCTGAAGTGGTTCTGCAAATGCTCAGGTCCTCCCAATAGGTAAAGAAAGGAGCATCTCTCCACCCTGCAAGGGCTCCTTGCTGCCTACATGTGGATCAAGAGGAGCTGTTGGAAAGCTGGTGTTCTCATTATGCCATAGCTACAGACAGAGAACAGCATCAGCACCAGCTTTTCTGGTTCACAGCAGTCATTGCAATACTTGGAGGTTTAGAGGGGACCTTGTTTATTTCTATCCATTTTCTCTTTTCCCTCTTATATAAAACAACTTCCATCTTTCTCCTACCATGCACTGGTGTTGAAGCCACTGGTTATTTTCTGCAAAATGCCAGCCTTGTGATTAGACTGATGCAAGTACGGAGATGGTGGTTCAACCTCATCTTGGCAAGCCAGTGTTGCTGAAATCTTGTGGTTGGAGGAACAACCAGTAAGAAATGAAGGTATCATAGTACCTTGCTTTCCTGAGCCATCACAATTCAAGCTCTATCTTACTTTGAGGGGACCAGCACAGTTGCTTGCTGTCCCTTATGTGGGATTAGTAACAGCATCATATTAAAATCCCCATGGAAAAGATGCTGGTTTGTGTTCAATCCTGAAATCTCTGCTGAAGGAGGTAAACCACCTTCATGCAAATAGTGTTGGTGAATGCAGTGAGTAAGTGGGAAAGTATTGCAAAATTGGGTAGTATGGGCTTCCCTTCTAGCTGCCTGTCTGTGGTGGTGCATGCTACCCACCCTGCTGGGCCTTTCTGTGGTTCCAGGAATTCTTTACAGACCTCAGCCTTAATCAGTCAATGGCTCCTGGCCAGTTAAGCTTTCCTTGAGCTTAGCAGGAACACTGTTCCTAGGAGCTTCTGTTGCCTAACAAACTTCTGTTGCCTAACAAAGGAAGGGGACAAAAGATAGTCAGCTAACCTAGGATATCCTTGGAATATTATATGCCTGAATCACAGCCCAAGTGGAACAATATTTTTGTTACCAGACTTCTGAGGAAAATTCCAGTATTTATCATCTTGGATTACAGCCAGGATGGAGATTGACAGATGACTGGAGCCAATCATCTTGTGACTCTATAAACAATGGCTCCTTTGAGTTCTCCTGACTACAGCGAGCTGTGAGCAGCAATCTCCCTTTGACTGGGACACCTCTTGGAGCTCGCAAACACTCAAGTTTGCAATAACTAGAGGACTGCTGCCAATAGCTGATGGTGGGGTCTGGGATACCCCCACTACTCCTCAAGACTCAACCTTCACCTGCTGAGAGATGCAGAAGCATCTGACTTGAGTGTTGCACTGAACTTGAAGGAAATTTTTAACAGGCACCTTTGTACATACTTCATGTCTTTGTGTTTGAGTGTGTGAATTGCTTTAAATACTCTATAGCAAGTATAGTATGAATACTGCCGTCCCAGATCTATAGTTAAATTACTTCTGTGCTTGTAGGAAATCCTATTGGATCATTTTGTAAATGTTAAATTAGTCAGTGATCAGGTGCTGACAAATCCTTTAGGTATAAACTATTGACCAAGTTTGAGGTTAAGTTTGGATTCAGCTGCACCTAATCTCCATCAGGAGTTTAAAAAGCAAGGGGGTCTTCCCTGAGCCTCATGACTCAATGAGAGGAGCTCTCCTAACCCTTTTGAACCCTTACCCTTTAGCACCTTTACCTTCTGCATAACCGATTTCCATGTAAATCATTCTAGATTGATTCTAATTCAATTTTCCTATGAGAGCTTCATTATACAGTAAGTAATAGAGTGAACTTTGCTATCAAACTTAAATTGCATTTCCACAACTCACATTAAACCTGCTTTTGACAACACCTCTGATGGTGATTTTTTAAAGCCACCTAAACCACTCCTTCATGCCACTGTCCCTGTGACTTGCTTCAGTGGTGTGCCTCTCAAGAGAGACTCAGTTTTGGGAACCGAGCACCTTGCTAAGCCAAGCAGGGTATCTTCATAAGAACCTGATTAATGCTCAACATTAGTGCAGCAGGACCAGAGCTAGTTTCCTGCACATGCACTTTCTCCTTCCATCAGATCTGGCTGTTGAGATGCCCACCTATGTGACTGGGCATGTGGTGTCTGACAAGAAATGAAGTAAGGGTGTCTCTTCCGTGTCACATTTATCAAATAAGAAAGGGTTAACAATGTAAGTAATTTGATAATGCCTCAGGGGTTAGTCCTTTGAGTTAAAGGTGAAGAAAGAAATAGGAGTAGGTTTCAGGAAAATCCCCCCACCCAGACATGGCAGGTGGAGTTTTCAATGTTTGCTTTGCACTGGATGTATGATACCAACCGGATGAAACAGGCACACATTGGATTTGCTGTGTCCCAAGTCTGGACTTACTTCTTCATGATTCTTTGACAGCAAAGTTAGTTCTTCCTTCATGCTTTCTATCTGACTCTCCAGATCCATTTTAGTTAAATTAGCATCATCAATCACTTTATATAGGGAATTAATTTCATCTTCTACTGCCTTTCTGAATGGCTGCTCATTTTCATACCTGCGGAGGAAAAAAACCCAAACCACAAACTTCAACAGAGCAAAGCTCAGCAAGTAAAACCTGTCTTTTTTTTTCAAATGACACTATTTCTACTAATGAGCTAGTGTGTCCCAGAGGCACAGAAGCACAGACAATATACTTTGCTCTCACTGTGTCTCTCTCTATACTTGAATTTAACTGCCTGAAGTACCCTGTCATTAATTCAGAGTGTAAGAAAACAGGCCACGTTAGCAGTATCTGCGACAATGGTTATCAACCTGATAGGATTCCAGAATAAGCACAGAGAGGCTCATGATCTTGCTGGATCAGATATTTATATGCAGTATCACTGTGGGAGGCTTTTTCTCATCTGCCTTGGCTGTAAAATGAGAAAACCTACTGACTTCTCTACATAAAAACCTTTTAGAGCAATGGTTAAAGAAAAACACACATCAAGCATTACTTTTACTAACAGACATGCCAATGGGAGTGTGGTCTGTGTTCCAGGGTCCTGGCCCATCCCTAAGACCAAATCCCTGTAGTATCAAAATAAAGAGAAAATCTGGGTGGTTGGTTTGTCAGCTAGAATGGCTGTTAGAACAAATGGCTTATTTCCAAACCATGGCTGTAATGGTAAGGACATTTTGTCAGGCAGTTTCTACTCCACAACACTGCCTGCTGAATTGGTCTTGTTTGTACCTTTTTATTTTAGGGTTTTCATTGAAAATGTGGATTACATTGTGAATCTCTTTGGGTGGGAGACTTTTATGCCAAACCCATCCAACCTGGGGACCTGGTGGCCAGGAAGGTTAGACAGGAGGAGCTGGCAGGTTAGTTGGAACCCCCCTTGGTAGCCACCTTCATCGCTGGGAATTTAAAGCTTGGGAGAGTGGCAGCTGATCCTAGTGAGAACCAGGAGCTTTCACTATGCCGTGGATTGATTCAACATTGTTTTTGTTGTGTAGACTGCTTGCCCAAGTCAGCTGACACTTTTAAAAAGTATTTTTTCAAAGCTACTTAAAATATGAGTGTAACTTGCTGGATGTGAAGCCATAAAATGAGTATCTCATAGTGGTACCTTTCAGAAATAAAAGGCAAACTTTAGAATGATTAACACAATTTGGTTTCATGATTAAATAAAATATTGCCACAGAGAGAGAAACAGAAGTTATAGGGGTGATAAAAACCATAGGAAATAAAAATCAATCAGTTTGAAGTATGGTTTGTGCGTCAGAGCTTGCAAAATGCTATTTGCAAATGAATGAGACCATTATGAGTAAAAAAAGCTAGAAGGATCATGTCTCCTGAGTAAAATTTAAAGAGCTTCATGCGCTCATATATGTGAATATCAGGCTTTTCAGAGAGAAAGACAATAAAAAAGTAGTTTGCCAGTATTTAAGATCTTCTTTTACTACTTATTTTTCTCAGTAAATACAAGGAAAATCAGCGCAGCTCATTTCTGTTTTCTTGTCTAACATTTCCACCCTGATGTTTGTAGTGGTGCACTTCTTGCTTTTCAACTGCTGTTACTCCCAAAAACACTTGTATGGTACTGAAAATTACAATCAAATAGGACATGTAAGTTTGCCTTTATAAAATACCAACCCAAATTTGAATGAATGCTGACCTCTCAGTGAGAGACCAATGTCTGCACTAAGATAAATGTCTGTGTTGAGAATAGCTTGTCATTTTGCTTATGCACATTTTTGGTTACTATAAATCTTCAAAATATTCCAAAATGGTGTTAGCACCATCATTACTTTTCTCCCAAATCAGGGTGTTGAACATGAATATGCAACTTAAAAAACAAGCCCATTCTGCTCCCTAACATTACTCTCCTACAACACAAGTGTTCACCAAGGCAAAGTTTCAATGAAAGCGGCCAGCTAGGTGCCACCACAACACTACCTGTCTTTAAAATCTTCAGCACAGGCTTGAATATTCTCGGTGTGCAGCATAAGACGAGCATTTTCAAGGACTGCTTCACCCACCTAGAAGAAAGATACAACAGAGCTCAAGAAATGAAGAGCTTCAGCACATGTATCTTAAGCAGATGTACAGCTTTGATTCTGAAAACAATCCTTTATCCTAAAAGTGTTCTGTTCAGGTGACTCATTCCAGATAATTTAATCAATTAGTTTTGTACATATAAATTCACAAATTCTCTGCAAATAGGCTGTAATTTGTCATCAAACTGCTCATCGTTCCTTCTAAGCACTCATCTTCTTGTAGAAACACATTTATTCTGATCATCAGCTGTTTGCAAGGGGCAAAATTCATTGCTGTGCACAAGGTATTTTCATCATTTAAGTCCCACTTATACTTTCTAGATACAATTTAAGCAGCACTTATGCAGTTCCTATTCTACTTCCCATATCAGCAGTCCTCTTCAGGGTCGTCCTCCTCAGGGAGCCACGGAATACTTGTTGCTCATGCCGCCTGCGAGCCCTCCTCAGCTCCCAGAGCGTCGCTTTCCTTCTCCTATGGGATCCTCTAGGCTCTTGCGATAGATATGAGACCTGAGAAGCAGGGCAGCCTTCAAAGATTATTACACTGATTGGAAAGATTGTGCAAATCAGACTGTGCTATCATTGCTATGGCTCTGGGCTGGATCTCTAATGTCCAAGAGGCACTTGAGGGGTAGGCAAACATGAAAGGCTTGTGACTTAGCTGCTTGTTTTGATTCAGGGAGGTTATATAACATAATAAAAAGAGGGGAAAAGACCACTGTCTGCCCTGGAGTCACACGTGCACTGAGCTTGGAGGTGACTAAAGACATGCAGAATTCAGTACCAGGCTTAGAGTGATCACCTCTGCAAGTAACTATCTGGGAGCTCCAGTCACCCCATGATCCAGGCTGTCACTCTGGAAAAGCTAAACTGAACATTTCTTTGGTGTTTTTCAGGAGACACCCATGAAGATTTGCAGTTAAAACTAAATCACCACATGAATAAGATCTGATTTTTAAGCTGGCCAGAAGAGTTATTGAAGCAGAAAAATCTTTCCTTAGATAATTAAGTTTGTAACTAAGTAAAATTTCAAATCACCCAAAGCATTCTGTTCCTCCAAGATGAAACACACCATGCAAGGTGGAAAAAACAAGGCTGCATCCAGACGAGTTATCTCAAGTGGATCTCAAGTGGAGTTGTTGCCCTATGTTCCCTCCTGCTCTGAGGCTGCTTGGTGATGGAGTGGCTGTGGGTGTGCAAGGCTGAAGCATTTCTAGGTGGTAATTAACATTTACCCTCATGAAGAGTGGCTTACTGCTCCAAATGTCTTACAAATGTTTGGACCAACAAATGTGTAATACCTGCAGGCATCTGATAAGGAGAAATGTGGAGAAACAACCTGTTCCTTCACTATCCATTATGTCCATAATGGATCATGAAGTTAAAAGTGCTCTACATCTTTTCAATCTGATGAGGAACAGGAGTTCAGAAAGTGGTTTTCTTAATTCTCACCAACTGTTAGGAAAAACCAGGGAAGGTGGCTGTGGCTGGAAGCCTGGCGCTGGAGCTTGTTTCATGCCATTGCATGGGAAATATATTTTTATTAACTGTCGGATTTCTTGGCCAATTCCAACCGGTATGATAGAGGGCCAGGCCATCTCAGACACACCCAGTTCTAACACATTGCATGAAAATAGCATCTAGACAGAGGAGAAAGGTCCTGTAAATACTGCCACTCAGGAAAAAAAAATAAAGAAGCCCCCATTTCGGCTTTTTGGCTGAGAAAACTGGGGAGCGCAGCAGAAGCACAGAAGTCAGAGATGTCATGAAAGCCACAGGGTGGGCAAAGAGATAATCTCTCACCACACACCAGCCAGCCCTGCTGTGCAGCACACAGAACTGGCTGCTCTTCATTGTTCAACCCCTTATTTCCTTCTCCCTGATTTTTTGCAACCCCACTTTACCAGCACTGCCCTAACTCCCCAAACCCTGGGTTGTCCATCTATGTCCATCTGTTTCAGAGCAGCTGAGCAGAGCTGGGACTTTGGGGATGTGCTGCTACTCTGCTGTTCTCAAGTTCACTTGCACAGGACACGAGTTTCTCCTGAAGGATGGGGAAATGACATTTAGTTTTTATATGGCAGCAGCACACAGGTAGAGGGAATTCTTTGACACACACTCTGAAATCTTGGTTGCTTTATTTTTCTACCTTTTTTTTTTCTTTTCTTTTTTCCAACAGAAGTTATTTTATCTTCCTGCCAACTCATACATGTGTGGATCTTCACAGAAGCTTTTATTTTTTCCTGACTAAATCAAGGAGCAGAAATACTGCCCTGTGATTTGCCCTGCTCTGTTGGAACAAACACGTTTGCCTCTGGCAGGGATCCCGAGCAGTTACAACATCTGACCTAAAGTCTGATGAAAATTAATGTCTTTGAGGGAATTGGGAACATTCTGTGAGCAAAAGTAACATCAAATCCGGTGAGCTGCACAGTGTCACTCAGAGGCATGTTAATAGCTAGGTTTAGAGGCTGAATCTGGTGTAAAATGGTGTAAAATGGTTTTTGGGCTGCAACAAAAGCAGAAGCAGGCAATAGCTGCTGAATTGCTGCTGCTTGGATTTCTGCATCTATATGAAGACAGACTGGTTTTTAAAAGTGTTTTTCATTAGTGATTTTGTGGATTTATTGAGGCATTTGAGGTGACTTTTACCTGTCCCCCTGTATGTGGATGTCTTTCCCATACTCCTGAGCCTTCAGTCAACACCCCAACTCTCCTGTTCACAGACCAGCAGCTAAAGCCGAGGGCTCAGTGAGAAAGTCCAGGGCTTTCCAAAACTGCACAGAAACCTGAACTCTGCCATGTAAGTAAATATGGTACAGAAAAAAACCCCAAACTAATGTTTGGAAAACTTCAGGGATGAGTGTTGCAATGGAAACCAGCAGGTATCAACTTTTCAGCCCTCCTGGAAATCACCTGTGTACCCTTTAAATCTGACTGAACTTGAAGGGTAAATAATTACATTAATGTCTTTGTAGAAACCATGTTTCCTGAGAAATTCCCTCTGATTTGCATGAGCTGTGAAAGCCCTTTCTTAGGCTCCAGAAGAAGAGATGTAAGTCTTCCATCTAGTGGCTCTTTGTTTGATCTAATTCTCCTATTAATCAATAGCTGGGTGAAAACACACAGCATTAGCGAGACAGATTCGTAGCCACTTTGCTGACACACCTACTAAAACACATGATGCAGCAGTTCAGGAAACTCCCTTCTTTGTGTCCATTGGAAATGAGAGGGCTTGCAACCCAGCAAGCACTTCGACATTGCCTCCTCTGCTTGTAAAGCAGAAGGTCATGCTGTCCTGCCTCAAAGGGCTCCTGGGAGGCTTAAGTCTCTGATGCTCATATGGCATTTAAAGAGCCAAAATGGGAAGAGTTAAAAAAATGCAAATATTATTACTAATAATGGCTCCTTTCAGTCACACTTTGTCTTTCAACTCTCGGATCTGTGATGCACATACGCCTTTTGATCACGATTTTTTGCAGGGCTGGAACTAACAGTGAGTATTCATGCTATTAAACATCTTAACTAAAAACCAGCAAAAATTTTCTTTGATTTCGTTGTGATTTTATGGACATGAAAATGCGATGTTAATTTTTTGGGATAAAAGTCTCATCAAATTCTGCATCATCATGCTGGCCCATTTGCTGAGTTACAACTGGTATCAAGGATAAACAGCTGCTTCAAGGAAGTGGGCAGATGCCAGACTTGATAAGTCTGATGTGATATAGACATTTACAGGGAGAATTTATCCCTTATCCCTGGTGACAGGCAACTTTTGATTTTTAACAGAGATTTGGCTGAGTTTGGCATTGCAAGATTTACTATGCCTTTCAAAATCTCAGCTGTGCTTTATCTGTAGCTTTGTATTGTTTTGCTATTCTTACAAATGTCTAAATCCTTTCTGACTGCTACTAAATTCATGGCCTCAGGTGTGGTCCGTGATAATGAATCTCATGGTTTAATTACTCATGTAATGGAAACTTCTCTGGCTTTTAAGTTCACTTCAGTTAAAGCAAATGCCTCCACGGAGAAAGATCAGAAGATTCAGATCTAGTCTTTCCTTCCACACACACAAGGAAATAGTTGATACCAGACCATTGCCTCCAACACTTTTTAATTCACAACTAAAATGAGGCTAAAAGCCACTGCCAAGCAGTAAACTCTTCATGTTTTTGGTCATGTTTTCCATGTTGAACCTTTTCTCAAAGCCTGAAGGAGGAAACGTCAAAGGCACCAAGAGCAGCATTTGTTGCATTGCCTCAGGAAAGGTAATACCTGGAGAGAGGTTGAGAAGATTGATGTGCCCTTTGCTGATTCCTGCTGCATCCAGGGAAATTCGACTCCATGTATACATCAGATATTTTACAAGTACACAGGACTGCACCAAAGAATGGTTCTGAAAGCAGGAGATATCTCTTGAAGAGATGATCTGTAAAACTGTATTGTTGTCTAAGCACAAGGAGAAAACCTCACACCCCTCATAGCTGCCTGTGAAGGCAGCCCAAATTTGTGCTGTTGGAGGTGGCTGAGAGAACATAATTATAACTAATTCACTGCCATCCTCTGTAGGGCAGTTGATCAAGCTTTGTGCCATTTTGTGGGAGTTTGTTGTACCCTTAGAGGAGTAGCAGAGTGCTATTTCACCCATTTACACACACTGATCACGCACTGTGTTGTGCTAGAGTGTGTCACAAGAAGCACTCAGTAGCTCTCCTGACCCTGCAGCAAATAAATTAGTGGGTATGAGTCCAAATGTGGCAATTCCTCAGACTGTTAGACCTGTGTGTTCTCCAGGCTCAATATCCACACTGAGTCAATGCTGAAAGTAAGGCCAAGTGCAAATAAAAGTAGCTCTGTAGAAAAACTCTGGAGGTCTTTCAAATACTCCCAACCAAGCACAGGATTTCATGGTCAGTCTCAGCAATGATAAAATTGGTCCAGGATGTTGATTCCTTCTCCTGCTTTTGTGTTTACTCCTGTAATCTGAACTGCACTATGTGCCATCTCATAGGCAAAATAAATCTGTGTCTCCCACACAGCTGTAATTGAACAGTCACAGAGGCTGAGCTACCCTCTTCTCTCCATAAACTCACTGAGACTGTTTCAAGCATCCACTTCTCCCAGGTGCTGCCCTGTTCTCTGGGAAGGAATTGCCATTGCAAACAGTCTCCTCTTCTGCAGAGGAGACACATTTGATTAGAGATAGGATTTTCCACAAGAAGACTGGGATGAAGTCTGGAGAATAAGGGTATGCGTAGGGTAAAATTTGTATTTCTGTCATGAAATTATAATTCTGTCACATAAATTCCTCTTGGCAAGGATTTCTCATTTCTCTCTTTTCCTGCAAAAAGCCTCTTGCTTTGCGCCTGTCCCAATTAGTGTGTGTCCACCTGCTCTGCTAAAAGCCAGCTGCCCAGGCGGATAATTAATGCTGCAAGCTGGAGAGTGGCTTTCCATCATTCAACTCCCACCAGTGATCCCCCGCTGCAGCCATTCCTCTGACAGTTGCAAGGAAACATGAGTGCTTTTTCCCGAGGGACTCTCCACTCACACCCTCTGAGTCACTTGCTGACACGTTTTTTCCTAGCTCTGTGTTTGGGGGATATGCTGGCACGCAGTTGTTATTGTTGGGAATACAACTACCCAAAATTTGGGATGCTAGAGCACATCCTATGAAGGGCAGGAGGGAAACGAGACTTCGGGTCTCCTGGCATCTCTCCTGTGTCACTGCAGAGATGGGCCTTTCACATTTCTGATTTTGGGACCAGGACAGTCCTGCGTGGCCAATTCTCATCTGCTCATTAACAGGGCAAGAGGAAAGGGCTTGTGCTTAGACCCCCTCCTAATTGTATATTTTTGTTTGCTGCGTCTTCTTCAAAAACTGTTTCTGTCATGAGTGCTTGGGCTAAACCAGGTGCCTGCTCGAGTGGCTTTCTGCCCCAAAACTTTCACAGTTGCTTTGTGTGGATGGCACTGAGGGATTTTATGGCTGCTGGGCATCTCTCCCATCTGAATCCATGGGCCTGGCCAGGAATCAAAATGAATACTCAGATTTTACAAGAAGCTGAAAATGGAGTATGCCACTCTTAAAGAAATCAAGGTGGATATGGACATCTGTAGAAAATCTGAATATATTTACAAAAATTGCATCTAGGAATGTATCTGCCAGGTGTCTGTCATTTCTGCTACACCTTGCTCCTCAACGCCTTTTACTTTTCCATTTGGGACATGTTGTGGCAGGAGGGTTCTGACTTCATGTGATTTCAGCTGTTGCTGCAGCAACTGATTTTGACATTATTTTAATAAATGTGACAAGTTGGATGTTGATGCTGACATAATTTTGTCAGTTAGCTCCAAGACGAATGAGTTAATTGGTGTTTGGGCTGGATCTGTTCCTCCTTTCATTTTTGGTTAAATGCTTAGTAAAAAAAGCAAAGAAATCTATTAGTCAGAATTGTGCGTAACAGCTTTGGATCATATCCGTGAAAGACAAAACCCACTAAGTGATGCCTCTTTTATTGATTTAATTGAAGCAATTCAGAAAATTTTATGTGTTCTCTGATGTGTTTTGATAGTTAAATAGATACGGATGATGTTAATCTTTTTCTCTTCTTTTCTATAATACTCACAAATGCTATTACTACATAGCTTTATTTTTCTGATTTTCATATAGGAAGAGCCTAACACAGAGGAAGAACCCAGTCTAGATTTCATTAGAGGCAAGGATGACTATAAATAAAGGTTGAAAGGAAAGCAGTTTGGATTGAAACATTATTACATGAGCAGGTTCATCTGCACTGTTACTGTTGGGGGTTTACATAAACAAAAATTAAACACTCCTTCCTAAGGTGCCTGTGGTCCCACACTTTTGGTCTTAACCATAAGTCCCAGTAGGATTTAAAGGTGAAGTCTACAACTACAAAATGGGACTCTCGTCTGGAAAACATGGGATGGCGGCTGCAAAGGATTAACTCCCTGTACCTCACCAAAGTCCCCATCTGCCTCAGTGAGAGAATAGGTTTGAGCTATTGTGGGGATGGCTGTATGGAAGCACCCCGGGTTCAGAGCACCCCTTTCCTTCAGCAGCTAGTCCCTTCAGGAAGCAGTAACGTTGTTTACTAATACAAAAGGGCAGCAACTTTAAAAGTTGGTGCTTAGCTGGGTGTTTCTGCTGACATGATCTCTGTGCAACAGCTTATGCCACCACATACAGAGTTCAAAAAACATTTGTAGCATTCTGGGAGAAGACCTGCCCTAAAAGTGCTGAGTAAAACTGGCCAGCCCAAGTTAAAACACACAATTGTCCCAGGCAATTTCAAGTTGTCTCTCAAGCTTTCTGAAGACCCACTGATGGCATTTTCTGTGCCTGCACAAGTACTGCTGGAAAGAGGTGTGCAAGATGCCAGACTCCAGCTCTTCAGAGTCCTGTCCACTCCCACTGGGTGGGAGCTGGGAAGCCAGGACTTCTGTGGGACACCAAGACCTCAGCAGGCAGAGCCCTGTGTCTGCTGCAAGCAGGACATTAGTCTGCAAAGCCTTACTGGTCCTACTGGTCAGCAAAAGGAACTCTTTCTTTCCATGAGGTCAATACAGACGCCATTTCACACTCACATAATAAACATTTGTGCCATATGGAGAAGGTGGGAGTAAGGTATGGTGGGGTGACAAAGTGAAGGGAGGGAGTCACTCATTTGTAGCCATGTAATTATTATTTTTAAATAAATAGAGCTTTTGAAAATGTTACTAAGCAAATGGGAATAAAGTAAAAATCTGAACTGCTGGTTAAAAAAAACATGCAACGTGCTTGCATGTTGAAGGATACCCTAATTCAGTCCTAGCAGGTTTCTTTTAATAATTTTGATACTCAGTGTAATAACCACAGATTTAAAAAAAAAAAATTAAGGAAAAAATCCCACCCATTCTAATCAGCCCAGACTTTGGCGCCTTGGGGTGCATTTCAATCGCTCCCATGCGCACGATGCCTGAGGCAATTCTCCCGCTTAATAGGCATTTTCCACAACACACTGTGAAATGATAATGCTAACTATCATGAAGATAGATTTGCAACCCTCTGTCTCGGGCACCGCGCCTCGAAATCAGTCGGCTTCCGTGAGCAGCCTCGTCCCTCGGCGCTCGCAGTGGCCAATGACCGTGCGGCTCCCTCCCGCTGCCCGGCTGCCGGCAGCGCCCCGGCGCTCACCTGGTGGTAAATCGCCTCCCAGTTCTCCCGGAGCGCTCCCCAGCTGCCCACGCTGGCCGCCTTCTTGTCCAGGTAGACTCTGATGTGCTCCTCCAGCTCCTGGTTGACCTGCTCGAGAGCTCGCACCTTCTCGATGTACTCCACCAAGCAGCCGTTCAGGCTTTCGTAGGAGAGAGCCCTGCCCTTATCCAGCCCCGGCGCCAGGGGCACGGCGGCCGCGGAGCTGCGGAGACCCTGGAGGAAGACGCTGCTGATGCCCAGGGCTCTACGGGACACTCGGGTGCCCAGGCTGCTCACGCCGCCGGTGGGAACGGTGCCCACGTAGACGCCGGGGGGTCTCGACAGGCTCCCTCCACCTCCGACGCTCACCCGGCGGCCGGGCGGCCCCGAGCTCTCCGCCGTGGAGGTAGAGGGCTGCTGCCCCAGGAAGGACGACCGGCGCCTCGGCAAGGGCATGTTGTCGCTCCAGCCTGCCGAGCACCGCCGCTCAGCCCGGCCGCCTCGCCCCGCACTGGCGGCAGGGATGTGCCGAGCCCAGCAGGATGGGGCGGGCAAGGGATTTCGGCTTTGTGCGACGGCTTTCTAGAAAGGGGGGCTTTGTGCTGCCTGGGAGCACCCGTCACATTGTCCGGGCGGCTGCTGGGTCAGCAATCCCATTTCAGGGGAAATCTCCCTGCTGCTGCTGCTGCAAATGTGGCTGATGAAAAGCACAATGGTGTTTACGGGGACAGCGGGACGGGGATTCAGGACAATGTACGTGTTAAAATACCAGCAGTGTTTTCTGCGCTGACGCCCGGACGATCTCCTACCCTTATAGCCACAGGTATCCAGATATACATTACAAATGCATCTACTTCTCACACCAGTGATTGGTTCAGACAGAGTCTACTGCAGCAAGGCATTTCCTAAACTTAGCAAAACCCCAATCTCTGAGGAGTCAAATGGGCCACAACTGAGGAGAGCCAAGCCAGCCTTTTGCCACTGCAGAGCATCGAATGCTCCCTTGGCTCATCTGCAGTTTCTGTGCTTCTCTGCGCTTTGGCTTCATCACCCAAGCAAGGCACAATCCCAGCAGATTTTATAGGGACAAGCACCCTCTAGTCCACACCTTCTCAGTCAGTTTAACTTCACATAATCTATTGCACTTTGCCAGTTCAACAAGGACATATTTCACTTCTTTGCACAATGCAGTGACAAAGTGAGGCAACTGTGAACCAAAAGAAACTAGAGACTTAGTGCAGGGAAAGGGGGAGATTTCCCCTGCTCTTCTTTTTATGCTGCTATTCTTTAGCTGCTAGTGATCAGGTGGGTAGTTTATAGGTAATAATAAGTAGGAGGTGTTCGTGGTACAGTGTGATCCTTCACAATACAATGTTAGGTCCAGCTTTTTCTACCTACACACAGGGATACTTCACAGCCAGGATGCCATTCCAGTGTGGGATTACCGTGTGCGCATCTTTGTAGGCATGATTGTAATGTGCTGATGTTGGGCATTGCCCTAATGCGGTGTAGGTTTGTGCAGGGGCATGGGTGAGTCTTTGGCGAGACAGGATACAATCAGAAATCCCTGTCTTCCACTGGTGCCTAATCCTGGCTTGCTGGGTTGATGGCTGGAGTTTGTTTCGCTGCTTTTTTTATGTTTGAGGATTGCAAGGCTGCCTAGAGTCAGGTCACCACTTCCAGGTTTTGTAAAGGCTGGGAACCATGCAGTATCTCTCAGCTTTGCAAATACTTTTGGCTAGTTTAGGTATTCTGCCTTTAGATTACCAAGCAAACTGTGCTGGTTAAATGAGAAGAATCCTCCAGTATTTCTAACACAACATTTTCAGTGTAGTTTCTCTGTGTCAAAGAATAAAATATGCCTTGCAAAAGTAATACCATGTACAGAAAACGAATGCAATAATAGGGATCTTTTTTCCAAATAACTGAATTTTGTTTTCTGTAACCTTGTTCCCTCTTTCCACCTCCCCCTTCATAAAAACGAAGATCCTTGGGGAATTGCTTCGCAATACCCTCAGGAAATTTTTTGTCTCCTATCAAACAATGGTTTCCAGGAGGCAGTTCAGTAATTGATCATGAGGGCCACAGATATCATATTGTGTAGCACTCATCCTACAGTGAAAAATGTATTCCCAAATTACCCATCCATGTCCATACACAACCTTGTTGTCCTGCCTACCCTGATCACCTTGAGAGGAAGCTCTGAATTACTCTCTGATGCTGAGAGAAAAACAAATATCCAGGAGAGTGCCTGTAACATTACAATTTTCCAGTTTCTGGAAGCCTGTAGCCCACGTTCAGGTTTGTGCCTCAGCACAGCAGAAGTGCATGTATGGGATGGGGAGAAAGGATGAGCAACAATGCCTCTGTGGCCCCCTGAGCCAAATCTGGGTCTGACTCCTGCCATCATTTGGGAAAGTTGTTGTGTTTCGCTGACTAACAGCAGCCACTGGAGCACTGTCGTTAGGTGGGAACAGCTGGACCAGATGTGCCACAGCTGTAAGTCCCTCTTTGGTACCAGCTGTGGCTCACCTTGAACCAGGCATATGGCAGTGGTGCTACACTAACCCTGCCCTGCCCAAACTTCCCCTTTATGCAACCAAGCATTAAACCTGAGCAGCCAGCAGCAGGGAGCAGCCAGATGGAGCAGGGGGGTAAACTGCCCCTCACAGCCTGCTCCTGATGAAGTGAGGAGTGAAAGCAGAAAATAATTTAGCAGGACTGATGGCCTGAGATGGGGAGAAGGAGGGCAAGACTTCAAAGGACAGAGGTCATTTCACTTGCTGAATGATATAAAAAAGCAATTTGAAAAGCAAAACTGCATATTGGTCCCAGAGTAACAGTTCTGGGTTACTCAAAGAGACAGCATCGATTTGAGCAAAGCCATTCCATGTTCTGTATTAGTCTCGCCTTGTAGCAACCTATTTTTAATCCATCATTTAAGCTTCATTCACTCTTACTATTCCCCTAACACTGTTAGAGTTAGTATCTAGCACTTAACAGGGTAGGACAGAATTGCCATTTTCCTCTGGAACACTGCATTTTCCTTCCTAAGGGGTGAAGGAAAGCCTCAGAGAGGAGAACAGGGTATGAGGAAACTTGATTCAGTGGCACTAGCAGGCTAGGCACACAAGATAAATAAAATTGTGGGGAAGTGGAAATGTGGTCAAAGCCACAACATTCTAATAGTGGAAGTCCCTAGTGACCAGATTTCAAGATTTCTGATAAATTCAAGGGAATTTTCTGTTCCTTTGAAGGGAGCACTCTACATACCTTCTGAGGCTGTTTGATGTTCAGGAAATAATTCTAGGCTTCTAAGGCTGAAGTGTAGCAGCTCTTAGCCCAGTGTGTAGTGTGGTGTGGTTAAAACACTTTTGCAGGAAAAAAGGGCCATTCTTGTTTTCCAGACCGTGTATATTTGGCAGCAGTTTGTAAATGAGAGTAAAGCAAACAGTCCACCTGACAGGTGTTTTGCTTAGAAATACCTTTATTTTATAAAGCCACAGTTTGTTCTGTAAAGTTTTACCACACTTATAAAAAAGGGGCTGACAATTCTGAGGGACAAAAGAAAAGCTGAAAACATTTCTTATAATTCAGGGTTACACAAAGGTTATATTTATAATATATATATATTTATTTATAATTTGGAGACAGTAGAGATGAAACTGCAGTACGGGGGCAGCTGCGGGGTCATATTTCGGAGACTTGCTCGTGTCCCACAAATAGTGTTTCCTGACAGAAGGGGTTCACCAGCACCATCCCACTGTCGCGGTAGTCGCCGTTGGCCGGAGAGCGCGGCTCGGACAGGTGGTCCTAGGGGAAAAACAGAGAAGCAGGTTGAGCACTTCACACCCTTCTCCCTCCACGAGCACACAGGGCACTCCTCCCAATCCCCCAAAGATGCCACAGGGCCCCTGTGGGCTGTGTCTCTGGAGAGCCATGTTTGGTGAGCTGGTTTCACCCTTCCTCAGGCAGGAGGAGCTGTGAGTGAAGAGTTCCTCTGGGGGTCAGCTGATTCTTTCTCAGCCTGGGGACCCAGAAGTCAGATGCAGCAAACTTACAGTCCATTTGCAGACTTGGACCTTTCACGTTGGGTTTTTTTTTCTTCAGTTTATTGGCTCATTGTAAGAGTTTCCTGTCTCTCAGCTGGGCTTGACTCCTCAAAAATGCATTTTCAGTTTCTTTTTAAGGTCAGAAGGCCCCAGATATGGGTCCCAGCTACCCGAGCATGCCCCAGTTCAGTCATGTTTTGATCAGGTTTAAATGACTCAGATGACAGCTTTTGAAGACCATCCTGTATGTGACTAGGCCTGACATTTGATTCTGGGCAAGCTAGACCAGTTCCTGCTTTAGCTTGAGCAACGTGATTGCTAGCTAAGTGGGGTTAATGAAGTGACCATGACTGTTTGTCTAATCACATCTCAGAGGTTCCTTTCTAAACTTTTTTTAAAATTAATTTTATCAGATGAATTAGTCAGCTAGCTGATCTGAAAATCACTTTAGCATTAACTCAAACTCTCCACTGTTTATAGTTTTTGAATGCCTTTGAACTAAACTGAATTATTCTCTGTCTCTGAGGCCAGAGAATACATTTCTATCAGTAGGATCACCTGCCCATGTGTGAATAATCATACTGAACCTGTCAGATCCCTTAAATAAAGGCTGATGAGTGGACACCACCACCACCACACACCCCCACATACTGATGTTCCGATTGCTTTTGTAATGGGAACACTCATTCTCTGAACTGGTATTTGAGAAGTTACAGGCTGCTCCTGAGAAACAAATGCACAAAATTTTTTTGCATTATTGACTCGCATCATCTTCCTTCTGTGATGCTGTGTGGGACATGCACAATGGACTGACTGTCAGTGATGAGCCCGCCCAAAGGGCTCTCCTTAAAGCATCATGGCATGGCTTAATGGCTGTTGGCTCACAAGGAAGAGAAACCCAGGAACAAATTCACCTAGAGGTGGTTAATGCCCTGTGTCACCACACAGCAATATGGAACACGTCTGCAGTGGTTGGGAATAGGATGAAGATCCAGTTTTGCTGACATATTTATCCTATCTAATACATGTGTAAGAGTGAGTCCTTCTCAAAAAGCTGTTTCCCTGCACATGTGTAGGGATTTCAAGGCTTTATTAATATGACTTCCTCTCCCCTCCTCCCAGCATGGCTTCAGTCACAGTTTTCAGACAGTTCTGCAAGTGAGGTACCTCTGAAGTCTCCAGCGACTGGATCTCCCTTGGTAACTCTACAGCATGCCTGTTGAAGTAGTCCATGGTGATAGCATTATTCCAATAGCTCAGGTTGTTCTCTGGGTTAGATGTCTTCTTCTTTCTTCTCATGCAGCAGACTGTCAGCAGAACTGCTGTCAATAGAAACATGTCAAAAATTTGATTATTTCCTTTCAGTAAGGACTCATCAGTACCATGGGTTTGCACTTTATGTTACTTAAGGCTAGTGACCTGAGCTCATACACTTCAATCTCAGTCAGTCCTAGCTCTCTGCTAACAAACCCTACACAGTTATGTCAGAATCTGGGCCAAGCAGATGAGGCTTTGGGCTTGGCAGGATATGCAGTTTTTACTTTCTTTTTGATGTAAGTGTATAATCTTCAAGATGTGGCTGCCTGGTTAATGAGAAGCATTGTTGCCGTAACTGATGGCATTTTAATATCTAAGCAGGGATTTATAGACTCTCTAGGAGAGAGGGCATTCCTCAGGGACAAAGATGCCTCAGTGGGCATCTTTTCTGCATCTTGGGTGTTCAGAGGCTGCAGTCATGAGCACAAGGCAAGTGGGCAGTGAGAGAGACCTGTCCTAGCTCAAACAGCAAATTCATAAATGCTTAGTTCCGTGTCAATACCAAAAGCTTCTGCCCTGAGGTGCCACTGATCTCTGCCTCTGTTGCATGCCATTCATAACTTGGATTTTGGGTGCTATGTGACCATGCTCCAACACATCAGCAACCAGTCAGGGGAACAGGTGCATTCCTGAATGGATGAGACATTGGAAAGGTGACATGGAGATCCCCTGCAGCACCTGTCTCACACACCTTACACTTCCAGGAAAGTGTGAACCCCAGAGCTGGGGTTTTCCTGCCTCTCTCCAGCAGCTGTATCAGCATGTGGGACCTACTGATAAGGCTAACCTGTTCCCCACACTTGCATGGGCATTGGGGAATGTCTGAGCACGGCTTTTTTTTTCTCACCTGTGGAGCACACTTAAGCTTCTACAATCTGAAATATTTGATCTTAAAGTAGAGCAGTTAGGCAAGAAAAAGTGGCGAGCAAGCAAAACTTGCTGATGCAATTGTCTGTCTGGTCTCAAGGCCACAGGCACCCCTGGACCCCAGAAATGCCCAGGCAATGCTCTCCCAGTGGGCAGACGAACACAAAACAGGCTGAGTGTTATTTTCTGGAATTGCTTTCAGTTTATTCATCTCTCTTGCAATTCAAATGGGTAATCCTGACAACTTTATGAGAGTCAGGTAAACCCACTGTAACAGAGTTACTGCTCCCACTGGTGCTTGCTCAGGCAGAAGCTGGGGCTTCTGCAAGGGTTTGCTCAGAGCTGCAATGTGTAAGCTCTGTCTGCTTCTCTTACACCTGTGGAATTAATTGACCAGTTGTGTTTGTAATCTACCTGATTTACACAGACAGGTAGCTGCACATGTACTTACTTTGATTTGTACCCATGAAATAGGGAATGCCTGTTGTGGTGGATAATACCACCTCAGGAACTGCTGGGGAGCCGAGTGCTTCCAGTACAGAGGGCTTCACTGGTGGGAGACATCCTAGTCCCCCCCTGGAGAACACGATGGTCCCTCCCCAAATTATGTAAATCCCCCCAGCTGTAACTTAACCCCTGATCCCATCCCTTCCTTCTCCCCATTGGTTGTGATATTCCCCCCGCCTCCTCTTCCCTGACCCTCCAGCTATCCCTATAAATATAGACAACGAGGGTCTCTCTTCCTCTTTCATCCTGGACCCCTTCGGAATAAACTTCTGGAATATCCAGCTGACTGAGCGCTCTGAGTTCTTTGTCTCTGGTGACGCACGAGCTATCCAACTCTGTGGGTGAGTGAGAATATGTGCCATACACCGGCACGGGTGTGAGAAAGGTCGTTCTGTACAGCACCAGGCAGTGCTGGCTGGAGTGATCTCTCAATAGCCTTAGAGACACTTTCGGTAAACGCAGAGGCCTGGTTCCACCCCTCCTCCCCCCTCTGCCCCAAATGCCCTGCTGTAAACTCCCTCTATCATTTCTAAATCCCTTATGGTAGAAGAGAGAAAATATTCATGAAGCAGAAAAATATATTTTTTCCTCAGCTACAGGTAAAATTCTATATTGGAATTATAACTCAGAGGAAAGAAAAGACTGCAGAGAGATCACTGCTGCTATGTATGTTTTGACAGACATTGCAGCTACTCATGGGCCATGGGTCTAATTTCTTATCCCATCTACCACACAAAATAGTAACACAAAAGTGCAAGGCTAGAGCTCTATTAGAAAAAAAAAAAGAATAAGCTACTAAGAATTAAAAAAAAAAAAAGTTTTTCAGTTCAGGCAGTTCTGTCACCAATAACTTCATCTGCTAACAGCCCGACAGCCTGAACCCTGCTGCTGCAACTTGTGAGCCACCAGAACTACTCTACCTGCCCAGGGAAATGTCTGTCCTCCTGAAGGGCTGCACCTTTTATCCCACTTTGCTGCTGCCCTATCTGTGTCCCAGCCACACCTGCAGGCTCGGGAAGACTAGAAAGTGATGCAGGACTTGCATTTAGTCCTCACCACTGCTGGTGAGAGCCAACAGTCCATGGAAATTTTCAGTATTCCAACAAAAAGTGATCCATCCCTAAGGCACAGAGCATTTCTGAAGGTGCCTGAGGACCTGAGAGCCTCAGTAAATCCTACTCTGTGCAAATATGTTTTTGAAAGCCTGAGGTTTTACAGCTTATGAAATATTGTGGCTGCTGACAGAGAAGTATCAGAGGGTTTCGGGGCTGGAAAGCCAGTGATGCTGAGTTGAGAGAGATCTCAGCTTCTTCCAGCATGAAGTGGCCTTTCCATGTGCAGATCTATAGAGCAACAATACTCCCTCCCTTAATTACACTCTTGGCCTCCAACCATAGTGAACACACAGAAAATGGATGGAAGAACATGCAGAATGGGTTCCTGAGCTTCCTCAAACATGTATTTTAGCAGAAGGATGTCTACCTAAGCTGCCCCAATTCAAAACAGAGGAGACTTCATTTAAGAGGGAGAGTGATGACAGCAGAGCTGTAATGGGGCTATTCCCTCTTCATCTTATATTAACTGCCCTTTTCACAGAACTATAGAATAATTTAGGTTGGAAAAGATCTTTAAGAATGTTGAGTCCAATCATTAACACTGCCAGATCCACCACTAAACTGTGGCATTAAGAGCCACATCTACCACACAATATGCCACATATGGGGCATATTTTAGTGAAATTAATGTACCCAACATAGGACTTCTTCCTTCCAGAACAACATTAGGACCAGGGAACAGCTTTTCCAATATTCCTGGATATTCTTTTGTTCCCATGATTAGAATTATGTGCATTACAGAAAAATGCTTCCAGACAGACAACTGTGATGGCCAGGGAGGATATTTTAAGTGGATGAAATGCACAGAGGGCAAAGATGGTTTGGAAGGCACAAATGGCAGTAATGACAACAACAGAGCTGAAGAGAGAGAAGAAGTAGCTGCCAACACTCCGCTTATCTTTCCTGGTATATTACGTGGCAAACTCTTCTCTGGTTTTCAAGCAATCCTCTGGATGCTTTCTGGAAGTCAGAACAGCTCAACTAACTTCCCTTTGCCTGCTCCGTGTTAAAGGCAATGGTGAGTGCCATGAGAAGGACACGTCCATGTTGTCCCTGTGTCAGCCTGAAGCCCCTTGTACAGAGACTGTGGCATATGTTAGGAAGTATCAGAGGTCTCTGGAGGTTCAGAGATTTTTGAAGCACTTCTAACCCATGTCTTTTCACATATTCAAGGGCTGAGCTGCTGATAATCTCCAGCTCTGACACTGGACATTCTTTGGCAATAAGGCAAGTCACATCTGCATTATCTGTCCCCACAACTATGAAACAGGACATAATACCTCCCACAAATGGGAGAAACAAGATTCTCAAAGATTTCCAGGTTTCTAGGCTGGTGGGAACATATCCATCACTTACTGTCACCTGCATACAACCAGCACACCAGGAGGCTTTCATCTGTTACCTTTAACATAATCTGTATTTAAAGAACAGCACATCTCATTATCCTTAATTAAAGCTGAGGAAAACACTCAGCTTTAATCAAGGATACAGAATGACCAGATACCCATCCCATTCCCAAAAAGTTTGTTTCAATGTTAAATTTCCATCGTGGGGACACATTTACATTCCCCTTGTGTAGATACTTTCACCTTCAACCGTTACTTCCTCAATCTTCATTTGTTTTTTTTATTAAAAGCTTCCACTACGCTGTCAGAAATGTCCCCTATATATGTGGGCTTCAGCTTCTTTTTGTACTACTTCATGGCACAAGTGGAGTTATGTTGAATTTCTCCACTTCTGAATCATTCCATGGCTCTTCCCTAATCTTCTGGTGTTTTTTTTTTTTAAATATAACCCACTATGATTATACACCACATTCAATACCAGCTTCATTAATTCAGTGTAATGAGATCATAACAACTCTCTACAGTTTTCTGACAGTCTTTCCCTTCAATTCACTGCAATATTTTACCAGTCTTACACAGCTGCATACTCCCTTCTCCCACTTCCCAGCTCCCATGCAAAACACAGTGTTAACAGACCTGAAATTGTAAGCACTTTAAAGTCTTGCAATATCCAGGGTGAAGCATCTTCATTTAATTCTCTCTATGCCTGCAGATCACAACATAAGCTAAGTTTCTACAGAATCCTTCCCTCAATGACCAGAATAGTGCTTTTCCCATATTTCTTTCAATTTCCCTGTTTTCCTGTATGTAGCAGCACAACCTGTATGTGATACAGGTGTCAAGATGAGTTTGGTTTATTGACTACAGCTGCTTACATCTGGAGACAGGAAGCTCTCTCCAGCTCAGCCTGAGTTCATACCTGGTGATTTGCCTCAGGGCTTGGGATCTCTCTTGCTTCAGACCAGGAAGCAAACACAGGTTTTGTGATGGAGAAGGTGAGTGAGGTAATTTTGGAAAGCGTTCCAGTGTGTGAAATGTGAGTTAACTGAGGTTAGGTCCAAGGCAATTCTTCCCATATTCTTTGAGTTCTGCTGATGCCTGTCTTCAGAGGCTCAGCCTTCCTCTCATGTTCTCCCGTGTCAGCAGAACTGACAGGATGAATTGACTTCTGCACATCTGATTTGCAAGTTCCTGTTCTTCCACGTTTTATTGCATCATTCTGTAATTACAGTGATGTAAGGAGCAGGAGCCCAGGAACTGGAATGGTGGGTTCTAAAATGAGCTCATATTGTGTCCTGCTCTGCATTGCAGAGAGAGGCACCTACACATGTATAACAGCACGTGCACAAAAATGTTCAAGGCTGCCTGAAGGACACTGCAAAACCAACTCAAACTGTGACATGCAGAAAATAATGACATCATTGTTATATATGATTTTGCTTTTCTGGGAAGGGAATGATACAGAATCCTTCATTTCTGCAGCCGTCCTATGGCATTAGCAACATTACCCTCATTATTTATACCATGAAACTGAGCTGCCAAAAGGTGAAATGATTTCCCCAGGTTCACACAGCAGATGTGGCTCATGCATTCCTACTTGAAGCATTACTCTTCTGGCTAGCAGTTTCAGGGATTTCAGTGGGACTCAGAAATCTATGCATCTATAAAGAAATATGTAATGTAAGGCTGGGGAGGCTAAGTCCCAGCTCTTATTTAAGCAGGCGAGCTCCTGAGGCCCAGGTCTTCAGGCTCATGCTGCAGCCCCTGAACTGTGCCACCAGCATGGCTAGTGGGACCTGCCAGTCCTCAGTGCGGCTCAGATGTCAGGGCACAGTGATGCTGAACAAACACTCTGCTGCTCCCTGCTCTTTGTGCAAATCTCCCCAGCAGGGATGGGCCAGCAAGGAACCCCAGCAGGGTCTGTCCTCCATGAGAAGTGCAGCATCCTAAGCACTTCCAGTGGGGATGAGGAGCAAAAGGCTCCTGTGGTCGCTCTCTAGCAGGTCATCTCCCCTGCTATGGAAGCTCTAACGCCCACAGGTTTTCATTTAACAGGTGCTTGTCTCTAGAAGGTGTGACAGCAAGCAGTGTGTAAGGATCAGAGAGGGACAGAGACATCATTGCATTATTGTGATGTGTTTTCCCCTCCAAGGATTTTGGGTAGCACAAGCGGTACCCAGAAGCGCTCCACAGAAAGCTTTTCCAGCCTCCTCAGAGCTCCTTGCACAGAGGAGGAATTATACAGAAAGGCACAAGGGCTCCTGGCAGAGCAGAGATGCGCTGGCCACTGTGCAGCTCTGCAAAGAAAGGCTCTGGAAAAACAGCCCCGAGGTCAGCGAGCTGGCTCTGCTCAGGGGCACACCTCATTAGCAGGACAAGGGAGCTGAGTTAATTGGATTCCTGCAGCTCTGCAGCCTTGTGCACAAGCTCTGGGTTGCCTCTCCTCACCTCTTTCCATGTCTTTCCAGGGTGCATGGCTAACATCCCTGCCCTGAGGCTGTCTCTCTACCTGGTCCTGAAGGTGCCAGCCTGAGCGCAGAGCCACCAGCCCCCAGCTCTGGGAAGCAGTAACCTCCCGTGGCTGGGATCCTCAGCGACTTCCTCCGTGGCTTGTTCCCTCCTAAGGCAGTTCTGATTTTTGAAAGCATGGGACTGAGACTTTATAGCCTTTCAGCATCCCAAGGTAGGAGTGCAACAGTCTTTTTTCTCAATCCGTGCTCACAACTGTGAGAGCCTCTCCCCGAAAACTTCTTCCCCCTCAGAAGATGAAATGAAACCCAAATATCTGTTCTCCTCACCCTACTCCCGGCGGCAGCCCGCTCTGGGCCAGAAGAGCGGAGGATATGCCATACCCTGTCCCCCACAAGCCGCAGCGCTTGTGCCCAGGAGGTGGCGACAGTCCCCTTCGGACACCCCGCACCGCACCGCCTCGCACGGAGCGCCTCTCGCCGCGCACCCCACACACAGTAAAGTGTCCCTCCGGCGGGCAGCATGGTTTAAACAGCGTAACGTCGCGATGAAATCGATTTCCTAGGCGCTAAAGCCAGATCACCCCAAAAAAATCCCGTTTAAATGGCTGCCTACCAGCGACTTCAACTCAAATACATCCGATTTAAAAGGGGAGTCCCAGTGAAGGCCATCCTTAGGAATCTGGTCTTGACAGCAGGACCTGAATACTTGAATTGTTTAAACACTCAGTTGTATTAGAGCTGATACAGATAATTTTCAAAATAGCATCTGACTTTTTAAAAAATGTAGCTTATGAATACAAGAAGCACAATGGGCAGAGTCACATGAACACATACCATTATGGTACATATGAAAAGAAGAAAAGTGTTAACATCACTATTTAATGAACAGTGAGTTAGAAGTCCTGCTATCAGACTCTTCATAACATTATTACTATTATTATTAATTATTAATTTATTATTATTATTTACCTCATGTACAGCACTCTGCAGGCACAGACCAGTTTACCCACTGGCTATGCTTCCCATGCTTGTATTGTGCAGTTTTACACTTCTTATTTTCTATTTGGATGCTTTCTATCCAGCTCAACTTTCTTCCTGGATATTGGCCCAAAACAATTATTGGAAGAATTTATTTGATTCTCTAGTTCTACTGATTGTTAGACAAGGCATAGTTCATCAAATCACCAAATATTGCTGCCTCTCACCATGTGCTTGCTATGCCCCAGTTTATCCTCTCCATCTTGCACAGAAATATATATGCACATTCTGCTTTGGTTTCTCTTTGCCCATCTCCTAGCCTTAAGCTTTGCTCTCACTCGTGGTTTTAACCACGTTGGCAATAGAACTGATGGTCCCAGAGGTGTGAATCTAACAAATATGCAGACCCAATCCAATAACTTGCAGCTGCTGAAAGGATTAGTATGGTCCTCTCTCCAGGCCTGCATTCCTGCAGCCTCATCCTTTCCAGGTCTCGTGCTCATCTGATGCTGTGGGGAGCTGATTCAGCTCACTGGGTGGACAGAAAGTACCAGAGAGTAAAGTGAATATTTTTGGGCCCCTTTAGCAATCCGAAAGTGTCTGAGGGAGGTGACAAGTCATGCCCAGGCAGAAGGAGAGGGAGAGGGGCAGGATCAGGTGCCTGCACCTCGGAGAGAGCAGGAGAGAGCAGCACTGTCCTTTTTGGCTGGAGTAAGCTGTGTGAGACTGGCTCAGGCAGCTCCTCTAGCCTTGTCCTCTGTACAGCTTGTAGGTGTAAATAACAGAATTAATATTCAGTACTGTTGGCTGCTATCTTTTTATGTTTCCTCAGGCAGCAAAAGCTGGGAAATGTTTGGTTTTTTTTTAACTCCAGACAGATCAGAATAATCACACCCTGTGACAGTGAGACCCCAGAGAATATGCTGTCCCACCAAGCTGATACAACCCAGCTAAGCACGGGACATCCTGGCAAGCACTCACAAGCTTGCTCATAATTTCTCCTGTGTTTTTTGTAACTCAGTCAAACAAGACCCTGAGCCAGCTCTGGAAAACCAACCTGCCCTGGTCCTGCAGGCAGCTGACTCCAGGTGTCTGAAGGCCAGGGTTTTCAACTCTTTCTGTTCCCTTGGCAACTGTAAAGTTGGAATTAAAATGGAGGAAACCAGCACTTTGGTTATCAGATTTCTAAATGTGATAGTTCATGCACTGCCTGCAATGAAATATTTTATTGCACTGGAAAACTGGTGTTTCCTAAATTATTAGTCATTACAGATGTTATGAATCCTTTGGGTCAGCAGTAGGCTTTTAAAATCCAATTTCAGGGCAGCAAATACTAGTTCCTAAATTATTGTACAGTTTTTAGTCACTATCTTAAACACCTTGGAGTAAAGCTTCACATTCTAGAGTTGTTCAGCCTTGTGTTACACCCTCAAATGGAGAGTCACCCCATGAGATTCTTAATAGCAATAAGAGCAAGTATGCTTTGTGTGTAACATTTTAGCTCTGCATTTTGACGTTAAGCACTTTGGTAAGTTAAGCACTTTGGATGTGCATCTTGTCCATCTCAAGCGGACCAGCCTTTGTTACGTCTTCAGCTAGTCCTTGAATTGTGGGCCAAAATCTGAATCTTAAGGAAAGAGAGAGCAAAATAAAGTGGCAATTAACTTACAACATGAGGATATAGGGACGCTGATAGCCAGAATGATCCAGGCAATGTCCATCTTGCTGAGACAGATGGTTGCTCTGTGCTGGGGTTTGTCCCCCTCAGTGACATGGGAGATGTTTCCTTGCACCCCTGGTTTCCAGGTCCCGGCAGGAACCAGTCTGTTCAGGAAGTTCCCGGTGGCAGTGGAGCCAGCTGTGGAAGTGGAGCTGGACAAGCTTGTGGCAGGCGCTGAGGAGAGAGCAGCGCCTGGCGATGTGGCATTGGTCACCGCGCTGTGCTGCGTTGGAGTGGCTCCCTTGGGCTCTCCCGCTGCCGGGGACGAGATGCTGACGTCAAAACTGGTCTGAACTGAGTGACCAGCTGCCGCTGTTGCAGCTCCAGAGCCAGCAAACAGAGGGACATTTGTACTGAGATTCAAGGTTACCCAAGAGTTGTTTTTGCTCAGCATATCCCACACACCGTAGTGGGTGGGTTTAAAAGGCACCGACACTGCTTCAGGATCAGTTGATGGTCCAGCAGTTGTGGTGGCAAAATCTGCCTCCTGCACTACTACCTCGGTCCCATCCCCTCGCTCTGCTTCCCTAAGGCTTCCCGAGGCGTTGCGGTGGGGAGAAGGGTCTGAGTGTGTAGTTCTTGCCAGCCCCGTTCCATTTGGATCGCTGGATGCTGTGGTTTGGGACTGGAATGGGTGGTCTGTGAAAGGGCTCCTCAGGGTAGGGAAGGGAGAGTGCAGGGTTGTTTTTAGGTAAGGCTCTGGAGACTCTGAGAAGTTGCCTTTGAAAACCTGGAATATTTTCCCCTTGGGGCGAGATTGTCCCGAGTACAAAGCACTCTGGTTGTACAAATGGTAAGTTTCCTTTTTGCCGATGTGAGGGTCACTCTCTTGCTCTTGCCCAGTGGAAGGGCTTTTCTCCACCAGGCTGCTGGGGTGGGACACGGCTCGAGCAGACGTGGGAAGGGGCTCTGCCGTGTGGTAGTCTTTGTGGTGAGGTGTTGTTCCCATGGCTGTGATAGCTGTAGTGTTCATCAGGAAGCCCTGAGAGGAGGAGACAGTGGGAGACAGTACCTGAACAGAAAACACCAGCTCTTCTGTCAGTGCCAAGATCAGTAGAACACCTGAGGAAAAAGCACAAAAAGAGGGTGAGATACTGGGCAGGGAACGGTGGATGGGGACACCATGGCTTGTGCAGCTTGGAATGGAATACCTTCCATGTTCTGCAGGAGGATGGCAGAGTTAGCATCCAACCTTGCTGACTTCTCTGTCAAAGTAGGAAGAGAAAGATAAATCTGCAGGTGCTATGGTGACTCCATGGCCATGAGAGTGACAAGGTAGAAATAGCAAGATTACAGGGAGTCTCTGTGACAGAGAGAGAGAGGAGCTCACAGTATTGGCTCATGTGAAGCTTTAAAGTTCCATAGGCAGGTGATTTCCCTGGAGAAGTTAAAAAGCATCCTACATTTCAGGGGCAGAAACAACAGACTTCCTCATTTTTATTGTGACCAGGAGGTGTCCAGATGAATGTCCATATCATTATGGGAAACCTTAGTCTGCTCACTCCTTTGGCTGCAAAATCCTAAATTTGGCTGCCTCCAGTCTTGGCTGCCATTAAGCAATCTGTTTTTTGAAAGAGCAGCTGCTTAGGCCTTGCTGAAAATTAGGTCAAGAAGGGATGTCTGGTGAGAGGGCTACCTGGGTTATCCATGCTGTGCTTTACTTAGCAACTTTGGAAAATCTAGTCCGTCCAAATGTTAAAAATTAACAAGAAAACACAGCTATCCCTGCCATTTTAAAAACACTGTGGTTATTGTGATCTAGCACAATTGCCCTTCACACCTATATACTGAAGTTTGGCTGTAACCTGTTCTGTGCTCACATGTGCTGTGGGGCTGGATTATGTGAAATTTGCCTCCCACCTCTCTCTGTAGTGCACATCATTTCACGAGGTGCCAGATCCACACCGCTGGGAACATCAATTCTTTCATTTATTCCTAGTTCAGATAATGGAGGTGGGCAGCTGCAGTAGCATAAGCCTCCCCAGGATGCAGGGCTAATACGCCGTGAGTTAGTGTGACCTGCAGGGACCACATCAATCACATGTCACCATTTCCATATGCTGAAGCTGTCGAGTGTAATGTGGATCTCTGCCCACCAGGAAGCACATGGAATAAATCCATTTTGCACAGTCCACTGAGCATCATCAGATGGCACCATTAGCACTGCGCTAGTGTGAATTTCAACCAGCAGCGTTGGGGTGAAAAATGTTGTCATAGTCCTAACAAATCAGGGAGATGAGTTTGTCAAAGTTGCAGGATTCCAAACTGGGTGATGATCACCTTCCACCCAGGACTGTGGATTGCCTTCCTGCCCCCTTCCTTACCCTTCCTAGTTTGCCAGCTTTCTCCATGAGTCTTGTTATGCCATTTAGTTCTACGCTATTTGCCAATATCTGTTATGGGCCAAAGGAAGACAGGGACTTGGGAAAATGAAAGATCTCTGATTAGGTGTCTGCTGGGCTCTAGGATTCTGTTGCACATTGCACAGATGCAAACGTGATGAAATGTGTTTATTCTGAATCCTGAGCATTGTTCACACCCATTCATGATCATTGCAATACATGTAGCAAAAACTCACCAAAGGAGCAGAATTTGTTCCTCTCACCCAGCTAAATGTTCTACTTCGATCACTAACCATCATTTCTGAGCCAGAGCAGTACAGAGCTCTGCAACCAACAAAATTCAGCTCATCTTGCCCCCAGCAGCCTCCTGTTACTTGGAAGAGTATCCAGAAGATGAAAACACTGACTAAATAACATGGTGAGAGCCAATTACAAGTAATGCACTTTCCACTGCCTGATGCTAAAATTAGCTCTCTTTTTTTAAAATTTCTGGAATAAATATCTCTGCCAAATAAACCATCATCTGGGACACTGCTTCCCAGTTCCTAGCCAGCCATAGACAATATGCTCTTAGCAGAACACCTATTCAAATTAAAAACCACATATTCTGTACACTGAGATGCAACCAGGCGAGCAGATCGGGCTGTACCCATGGAGCATCACTCTTGGAAATGAAAGGCAGGAGTTATCTTCACATTTTTGGCAGCGCTTATTCTGAGGTCAAGGTCAAAGCGGATATTCTAGTGTCCATATGGCTAATATTTCATGCCAAGGCAAGTTGCTGCCACAGAACAAACTCAAAGAGGAAAGGATGACGATTTATTTTGGATTTGGTGTGTGGAGATAACGTTCCAGGAAACTTTGGGCCTGCTGTTCTGAGCACACAAGATAAAGTGCGTTGGCAGATATTATGAGATACTAGATTAGAACGATTGTAATGCCTGCTAGAATTTTGGATGTTCTTTGTGAGCTGCTTTCTCTCACACCTCACACACAAAAAACCATCACTACTGGATTAATGTTTTTCTCCAGGATATTCCTGAAGGAATAAGGAAGTTGTCAACTTTTCTACATCGTGTGCCCTGGGGTTAGAAACACTGATCTTTTGCTGGAAGCCCACCTAATACCCATCTCCAGTTCTTGAAATACTGATAAATCTGAGGCTGCTGCTATAAAGATTTATAGTCTCTCTGGGGCAGTCTGTTGTGGTAGCAGGTCACCACACATCAGGCAGGGGAAACCAGATGCATTTAGCTTGTACCTTTAGGTGGCTTGTAAAGTATGAATAAATATTTATAGGAAATACTACATCAGAAGTTATTTATCTGACAATAAACAATAACTCCCATGACATTTGGCGATCTCAGGCTGTGGCAGTCAGGTTTTGCTCATCTGCCACACTTGCTTTAACAGCCTCTGCAGAGCCACTGTGGCTGTACAAGATACAGCTTCTTAGGACTTTTTTTCTGCTGGTTGGACAGACCACAGTAATTCCTTCAGTAACCACCAGAGCTAATCTGTGCCCCTAACTACTGAAAAAATATTCAGCTTAGCAGATCATTGTAAAAATAGCCAGTGCTGTATGTTTAGTGAGAAACAGCTGATGATAAGGACTTTACAGTGGGTTTTGTTGGCACTTTTAAGTAGAATTAATTTGCTGGAAAGCAAAAGTAAAGCTGGAATTGATATTTTTAGATGCTCTGCATCATCACCCAAGCATGCCCTGTCTGGATTTGCAGTGACTTGATTGCCCAGAGCTCTCACTTAAATTTCTGTCATTGAGAATATGCAAAGTCTTGCAAAGTGGGACTCTTACTGAAGTCCCTGATAGTGGACCACCCTTATTGGCAACTTTGGCTTCAGCCTAAGAAAATGATATTCTGAATTTCCCTACTAAGGCGCGGGAGGTATTTGTCACAGAAATGGACTTAACCAACACCTTTGAAGTTCTTCCCTTCTCTTCCCTCTCTCTGTGCCTCACAAATGCACCTGCACCAAGTGAAAGGCCATGGTGGGGATGATGCCCATTGCTCCCCGGTGCCTCAGCTTACCTTCAATCCCACTACTACTGAAAGGAAGCCTTCTGATTGCTATCAGGTTCTCCTGGCCAAATTTTGGTATCGCAGGTGAAACAGCAAATGCTCTTGTTTAGTTCAAAGTGCAGTCCAGCAGTCTTTGCCAAAATCCTTCATTTTTGGCTGCCTAAGACTCTTAGAGCTGATTTTACTTAGAGCAAGAGACCTTTGGAATAAGGACTGGCAGTCCTTACAATCTGCTGGCACAATAGTAGTACAGACTGATGCAATCCCATTATAGCAAATAATATTTTCAAAGGTCAGCTCACACCATTAAGTTTTTTCATAAGGGGCCATTTCTAAGGCACAGGAGCTCAGGGTCAGAACAGGTCAAACTGGTTTGTCTTTTAAATGCTGTGTGTCAAATTCACACTCTTGGTACTTTGTTTTATGGCTACATTGAAACCATTCAACCCTAATAAGAAGGCTGATTGACTTGACATCTCTGTGGTGTGAACTCTAGCCTTGCATAGTGCACGGTGCACCAGGAAGGGCATATTAAGTACAGTAGGAATTAACTCAAGGATGAAACACAGCAGAGTGACAGCAGAATGTACACAGAGGGTGTTGATGTGCGTTTAGCCATAAAAACTCCTTCCTGACAACATGGTGCAATGGTTCAAATCTCAACAGGATCTTCCTGCAGTGCTTCTTCCCACGGTACACTCACATGAGGAGCCCAGAAATGGTATGTACAGTTGTGTATGTGAAGGAAATTAGGTAGTTCCTTTACAGCAATGTTCTAGAAGACTATGGTTTATGTCTTAAACAACTCTCAGAAAAGTCCGGGGTTAGGAATACTTTGCTTTCCCAAACTATGAAATCCTCAGGCTTCTACCACTTGGAGATTTACTTGTGACCCTTTTATTTGCACACAAGTGGCAGAACTGCATCCCTCCTAACAGAAAAAATAAGCAATTCAGACTCAGCAGTTTATGTTTTTTGTTTTATCTCAGGACCTCAGGAGGCTCCAGCAGGAGCCAGTGTCCTGACACATGAGAGCATGAAAAGCTTTCCCTTAGGAGTTAATACTGCCTGGTGCTGCACGGGACACTTCATGGGCACTTTGAGAACAGCCTTTTTGCATGCCATGGCAGAGCAGGCATGTGGCTGTCGAGTCAGCTCACGCATTCAGCCTCCCTGGGGCACCCCCTTTAAACAACACAAACTTATGTAACTCCTGTTCTAAAGCCCGTGGAAAGGTTCCCAATGACTTTAGCGAGCTTTGGATCAAGTCCTAATTGCCAGAGATACAGTGGAAACTTTTGAGCTGCACATTTACATTTTCTACAGCAAATGAACATGCACAACGAGCTCAGTCTGGTGTTTGACCCCTTCTGGCCTCTGCTGCCTCGGACCTTGCAGCAAGACAAACAGAGCCAGCCTGAGCAGCACTTGGCAAACATTTTTGCTCTAGGAAGTCAGGAAGAGCTTTTTTGTGCAGAGACCTACTGCCGGACTCATTATTTCAGACTGCCGTGGGCAAGGAGAGCAACGGGAGCTGTCCTACAAAGGACCCATTATCTACAGACCCAGGGCTTGGGTGCACATGGCCACAGTGCAGGATGCTGAAGCCTCTCTGTGCTCCTGTCCTGACTTAGTTATAGCGAGAGAAGATTGTGCAAAAACTGCTCAAATCAGCAACGATGTTATTGCTGTAACAAAAGCTTTCTTCTCGACACTAATAACTTCTCATGTGTCTCTCAACAAACCTAAAATGTTACAGGGAGCAAAATGAATCTTTAGTAGGTGGAAACTGTGCACAAAGTGTGTATTATTTCTTCCGTTACGGTCATTTCTTTGTAGTCTGTCTAAGCAATATGATTTTCACTCACAATAAAGCAGCCTTTGTACAAACAAAGAGTTAAGCAAATTTAATCTCCATGATTAGTGGCGGAACTGAGGGAAGAAAAAGTAGGTTACTCTGTATAGAAAATTTCCCTGACAGTCTATCTGTCATGCCAGAAGTCCCAGATATTAACTTACAAGTTATTGTCTGTTTTCCCTGGTAAATATTAGACAGAGTGATCAACCTGAACTTCAGCACACAAAAATTTGGTAAAATGCAGGGAATGAGACACACAGAGTAACAGCTCTATTTGCAGTAACATTAAACAGCATCAGCAGAAGCTCTGGAAATCACATGTACAAACACAAATTAAGCAGTACTTGCTGACACTCCCTGTACAACAACAGTAACAGCAGTTATGGTTTTCATGTGGCAAGAATTCCTGGTCCTTTAAAGATACATAAACATCACAGACCACTACTACTGCCTTAAAATGCACTTACACGACAGACTGAGAGAGAGTAAGTCTGTGAATCAAAATTAATTTCTGGTCCTCCAGAGAGTTAAACAATGGGTGATACAAAAAAACCAGTGTCGTGTAGTCACAGAGCAAGCAGCTCCCAATTCAGTCTCACACTGCACTAGAGACTCACAGATACTATAGGAATAGGTGATTTAGAAATTATTTAGATCCCCTACTCAGCTAAATACATACAGATATTGGAGACATTCAAGCTTGTGAAAAGGCTTACTGACAATCAGGGCAACAGTAATTACTGAGAGGAGGGTAATAAAAAGGAAGAGCCTGACTCGAGCTGCTTGTTCAAGGTAAGCACTTACCTGAAAATATCATTTGGACTTGTCAGCAGACATCCTCACCTGCTCACATCACAAGGATTTGGAAGCTTCATCCCTCAGTAGAAAAGGGACAAATACATCTTCTCTCTAACGAGGCAGTTGCACGCAGAAGTTGCTGTTATTGTTGGAACTGGTTTGAAGGAATGAGGACAGAGACAGCCCAGGCAGGCGTGTCTTGCAGGGCTGTGCAGCGAGAGGGCTCGCTCCTTTATGGAGTACCTTTGCAACTGCGAGGCAAGATTACTTACTGAGCCAGTCCCCCTCTCTGCCAGCAGATCAAAGGCTGCTTGGTATTCCAGCTTGGTTTCCCATCAAGTCCAGATACAGTTTGTCTGACACGAGTCTATTCAGATGCCAGAGGATTGCTGGCAGTTCTCGTTTTCCGGGAACAAAACAGCAATAAGCACCCCAGCTGCACGCCCTTGTGAGGCTGTTCAGTCCCTGTTTCAAGGCAGAGTGCCCTCCCTCCAGAGCAGTGCTTAGCTTTCTGTGTGTGGATAGATTTTACAGATCTACCTCCTGCTTCTGCACCTCCACCAGACTTTCCACTTATTCAATTATGTCTAATGATATTAATATTCCTGTCAGAGGAAAATACGCAGAATGAAATAGTGATCATCCTCTCTCCTTCTCCTTCCCTGGCACCAAAATGCATGCTCTGTATTTTATTTTTTCACTCCTCTGTGGTGAATGGGCAGTTTCAACTTGTAACTGTAAAGAAGTCCACAGATCCTGTGATTACTAAAGCCATAATCCTGCCTCTCTTCTTCCATATTTTTTTTTCTCTCTGTCTCTTTGGCACAGCTGGGTGTCTGAAAGAACACGCTGCCTGGAAAGCACAAAAAAGTGCCCTGGGCAGCAAAATACCAATCCCTCAAAAGGCATGGGGAAATGTTGAGAGAGCAACAAGTTGGGGACTTCTTGAGAGTTTTTGATCCAGAGTTCCTGTTGCATCCAAGGGTGCTGCAACAGCCCGAGCAGTTTGTTATGTGGGCTCCTCACAGAATTAATTACAAACATTTTTCTAGAGAGAAAAGCCAGCTCCTTCTTCTCTCTTACCATTCCAGGTAAAAACATCCTAATATTTTTCAGGCCTTGGATATAACCATGTTGCCACCAGACTTCTTTTTTGACACTGTGGCCAAGGCCATAAGAAATGATGTTGTGACAATAGGCTTGAGATTTGGCAGCACTAGCAGCTATGGGGCTCCTGACAGTGACCCAAATGCTGACTTTGGGGGATGAAAGTCCCTATCAGGAAGAGTAGGCAGGTGCATATATAACAAGGACATTTTACCCACAGTTACACAAACTCTGTTTTCATAGCCATGATAATTTCATGAAAGACATGGAAAAACAGAGTACAAATAATAAGCTTAGGTCTGCTTTGCATTTCTGGTCTTTTCTGATGACGCTCCTTTTCTCCCTGCCATTTGCAGTTCACTTTTTGCCCTTACTGTTTCAAGTCTGGAGGTTTTTCTAAATAAAGATATTTAGTGCAATATTAAAAAAAAAAAAAATTGGACTTTACAAATATCAGCTTGTTTAGCAGTTTCTAGAACTCAGGGCTGATTAAGAGCTTGCTGCTGAAACAATGATTTAGCACGAAGCTGCAGCTGGCGTAACAAGAGAACCATGCCACGTATTTTAACCTTTACTGGGGGATTTGCCACATCTGTAAGTAGTAATTCACCACAGATTTCTTCCCTGTGTGCTGTCATGGATGGAAACATATGGCTCAAAAACTGCAAAGACTGTCGTTTGGAATTTCAGATGAAAACTCTTCATAAGGACAGAGGCTCTGTGCATTCCCTTGTCCAAAAACACATGGAACAAACCAAAAATAATTTCAAAAGCACATGAGCATGCCTTGGTCTGACAGCTCCCCCCTCACACAAAGCTTGTCCAGCCCCAGCTTTGCAAATGCACATCCCTTCCTTTCCAGCCTTGACTTGGCAGCAGTTTTTGTTGGCAGGATGCTGTTGCCAAGGGAGACAGAAAGGATGTGCAGCTGGCTTTTCTTTCACCTGCACTTAGTGCTGCTGATCCTATTTATGTTACTGCAGAACCTTTGGCTTCTAAGAGACCTACCATCAATGTCACCAGACCTTTTGAAGAGTTTTGACAATGACACAAATAGCAGTGGCCTCTGACAAAAAGCTTAAAATAGGATCTTGCCAAAGAGAGGATGTAGTTGGTGTCACTGATGCTAACTCAAGCCAGGGTATCCATTTCCCAAGCAGTTGCCTGGGACAAGAAAGGGGAAAGGTAGATTCAAAGCCATCTTAAAAAGATTTCTGAAAACTCCCCAAACAGTAACTTCACATATGTAGAAATTACTTGCTTAGTCTAAGGTAGCCATGGCTCTGGCAGGCAATTCATCCAGAAGCTGACTGGTACTCCAGAGAGGCACCTCTCTTGCCATTAGCAAAAGAGGTCACATTGAGGATAATGAGTTTTAAGTTGATGTCCATCCTTCAGGTGATGAAAATTAGGTGAGAGGAATCACACCTCATATCCCTCTACCTATTTAGATTGCATCATCATAAAGCAAACCATAAAGGGATAAATAAAAGTGTTTGAAAAGGTGAAATGCAGTCCCTGTATTGTGCTATTTTCCAGGAGATGAAATCCCTCTGCTTTGGACATTCAGAACCAGTTTTTACAGAACACCAAATGAACAACAAGCTTTATTAAGCAACACTTCATTGGCATAAAGAGTGGACTAGAACAGGGCCTGACAGCTTTTCCATGGTGATGCATTAGGAAGCATTTTTCTTTCACATATTAGAGGCTAAGTGGGAAAACACTAATTCAGCTGAAACTAGGAGCTGCTGCTTCTAAAACAAACAGCACACTACGGATCAGCTGCTCCTGACCCCTGCAAGGCAGGATGTCTGGTGCCTGCTGAACTGGAAAGTGGTGGGTAGCATGAGGAAGTAGGAGCCACTTCTTCATGAATAATCCTTTTTCGAAAACCACACAGCTCTTGGGCCTGCTGCACTCTTTTCAAAATCCTTCCACTTACTGTTGGAGGAAACCAAGTCAAAGGCATTTGATTCCAGCACCAGATGCTATGTCTTTTCCAAACCTAATTTCTTCAGGACTAAGCCTCCAGCTCTACGTAATTACACTGACTTACCTATCAATCAATGATGCTTATTCTAGACTCAGGATACTCTTTCATTACAGCACAGGCATTTTAACTTGTCTTTTCTAAGGAAACATTTAAAGGAACAGACCCTGTCTATCTATCCTCTAGCAACCCTATGTCTATCTTTCCCAGTAACTCCTGATTCACGGCTGATTTCAAACATTGTAACACACTGTATGACAAGTGGTGAGGCAGAGCAGAGCACCCTACTTGTAGATCCTTCAGCTTCAATGGTGCAGACCTTCTTTTCCCCTACTTGAAAAAGCTGTGCTGAAATTCTCCAGCTGCAGGTACAGAAGCACTGATATTGCAGCCAGGAGGGATGCTGTAGTTATTCACAGGCTGACTCACTTCTACAAGCCCTGAAGGTATTTATGTCATTTCATCTGTTCACTGAAAGTAATTTGGATGATTTATTACTTATGCCCCCTTCCAACACATTATTGTTTCCAAGTGCCTGGTTATCCTTGTACTTGATCTCCAATGAGAGTTGGTAATGAGGAGCTTGCACTGATTTGTTATATCAGCGGGTAAGACACCATTAGAAAGTAATTATTATATTTACCTGCAGCAAAGCTTTATTCTGATTTTTTTTACCATTTCCAGTTGAAGGAAAAGGGGCACTGCCTCAGAGAGAGAAAATGGGCAGGGGAGGATTGTGCAAGTTATTTACAGTCCCAGTTTATCATCTGGGCAAGTGAGAACCAAACCAGGTCAGGATTGAGGGAGTCAGCATTTCCAGTATGGGGGACTGGGGACTGTTTTGGGGATACAAAGGGTCAGATGTAAATGGGAATTATTCCCAAGGTGGATTGAGGATATAATAGGGAGTGAAAGTTTCTGTGTCCAGATTTTCTCCTGTGAGAACAGCGCAAGGATGTAAGGCTGCACATAAGTCAGCCAGAAAGGCTGTAATGTGCTGCTTTTATTATCTGATTTTATTATGTGCTGGATTGTACAGGGCTAGCAAGGCCTCTGGAGTGAATGTAAGGTTGCTAGGGAAAGAAGTGAGCTCTAAATTTCTTCTTCTTCATCCTTCCCACAGACTAGTGGCTTCCGGGACAAAAGTTTGTATTGCCTCTTTCCAGTCTTGAACTAAAAGCTGAGTGATTTCAGAACAACCCTGATGTTCATCATAGCCCATATGCAATGAGCCACAAGGGTGCTCTGTGAGCTACTCCCCAAGGAGGTCTGCTTATGGCCAGCGTGGGTCAGCACAGCCCCTGCACAGCAAAAAAGCAGAGGTGCATGCCTGGAACTCTAGAATGTCAGAGGTGCATGTTGCATTAGGACACACAAAGATAAAAGGGGAAGATCAAATTCCCTTCTGGAAAATATCAGCTGCTTGCTGCAGAGATGAAGAATGGGGTTTTTGCTCCATTAGGTGAATTGCAAGATTGCACAGGTATTGAGATATGGATTTTTTGCCAGGCTTTGAAGCTGGGTATTGGTCTGGAAGGAATGATGGTTCAAGCTGGTATAGTAAATCACATGTACTTATAAGTAAGGTCACAGCAGGAGCTGGATATAATTTCTGCTAATGAGAGCAGGATTCCACTGCTTGTATTTCACTCAGTGTTATTGCTTCTGAATTTGATTCAAGAGGTGGAGATAGGCAATATCATACACAAGGGATAGAAGGGTGAGATGACATGGTGACACAGTGTATTTGATCAGACAGGGGATCAGTAATTCAAATGGAAATACATGTGGAGTTAGGAAGAGGCTCTCACTTTATGAAAATATGCTCTATCAACTCTGCAGTTCATTCACTTCTGCAATTCGCATTTCCTATTCAGCATGAATGCAGTTACACAAGGAAGTAAAATGTTTCACCTTTCTGTGTGGATGGCCTCTTTTTACATGCCCATTTGCATTAAAAAGAAATAAAAGATCCACTATCAACATGTGTGGGATGCTTTGGAATGCAATTTTGAACATGTTTTGGTCCTGTCTTTTCACAGGAATACATTGCATATTTGAAACATCACTTACATTCAATGATTTAAGTGTTCATAGAAGACTAAAGTCATCTTGCCTTACACATGACAGGGTGGCACAGTCGTATATGCTTTTTGACACCATCAACATAGAATAACTGCTTGGAATTATAGCAATAATGATGCACAGGCCCCCTACTGCAGCATTATTCACACAGTACTTTAAAGGTAAGATATTTTATTTGTCTCTCCTTTCTGGTTAAACCTGCCTCTATTTATATTCAGGAGAGGATTTACTTTACCCATTTCTGAAATGTCATCACCTCCACACTTAATTTTATTTTGGAAGGAAATTGGACTGACAACCCTAACAACTTCTGATTATTCACAGAACAGCCCTTGTGAAGAGATTAAATGTACCAGCTTTTCCATGTTGCCCTGTCAGCACACAGCCCTTCGGGGATCTTCTCTTGATGTGAAAGTTAGCTCAGCCTCAGTGCTCACTCATCCTTGACTTCTGTTTCGTTAATACCAGTTATGTTGTTGGTGATATGATGTGGACATCTTATCTCTCTCCTTTCCCCTCTACACTGGGAGCTTCATTTCATTTCAGGCAGGCTATAACATAGTTCCCAAAGCACAGTGCTTTTTTTTCAGCTACTGCTGATGAGAGCTGTCATAAGAAGGCAAAATAGAGGGCAGCTGCCCTCCTGTGCCTTCCCTGCACCATCTCCCCCCAAGAGCACAGCACAAAGCTGAGCAGCAACCTTGGGTGGCTACCGAGAGCACCAAGTGCTCAGACACCTCTGCCTTTACAGCACATGGGTGTCCCATGCTGGGAAAGCACTGCAGGAGCCAAGTCCTGGGGTGCTTGTCCTAATGCTTTGCAGTGAGATGTGCCTCTGCCCCGTGACCCAGCTGCTCTGCTCTTGAAGGCTATTGATTTTTTTTTTTCCTGGTGGAAATGCAGAAATGCCAGCCATGGAACAGGAACATTCGATTTCTGGTAGTGTCAGTACATACCTCAGTGGCAGCACCTGGCTTCACTGCACTGCCCTTAATATGTGTGACTGCTTGGCCTCAGAGAGGCCTTGAGATTTTCTGGTGCATTGGCAACAAACTTCCAACACAGCTGTGGGTTGTTTCCTTAGAAACAATGCAAGCGCAAACATACCCAGAGGTGCATTTGGAAAGACAAATTCATCTCTGAAATAGCTAATAACACGTTTTTACTGCCTACACTGCTCTGCTCCAGGCTTTCCTTGGTCTGGACTTAACTTATTAATATAGAAATCATAATCTTGAAACTGGGATGCAGCGAGTTACTGACAAACAAAGAACTTTCTGCTCAAGCACTTTGAATGAGTTACAATTAAATATCACTCTAAGTCCTCAACAGACAGATGCTGGAAAAGCTGTGTGGCAGTCAGACATTACATTCCCATGAAATGCAATGATAATACTGACATAAGTGTCTTGTCACACTTTGCCTTATTACATTTTCCCTCTCTCTCTCTCTCTTTTTAAGCATTCTCAGCTGTCATTGTACCCGAACAGTAAAATCGCTTCCCCAGCAAAGTGCAGCATCAGAACACAATTCTGTTTGGAGACAGAGCACTAAGTGTGGCACATCAGCGTTAAAGCTGCAGGAGAACATTAGTCCTTGCATTAGCATTAACTACCGTGGCTAAGAGAATATATTAGCAACAGCCTTAGCAAAGGTCAGGACACCAGGAGGAATGAATATCAAAAAGCATTATACAAAGGACATAATTTTAAGTGCAGAGTTTCAGCCCTGTTCAATATGAGTTGAAAGGACGGGATGGAAATAAATAACAGAAGGCTTGCTTGAGGGACCAATTCCAGGACCACTGATGGCAGTGTCAGGAAAGTCCCTTGGGACTGACAGTGGCTTCTGCTACACCAGCGTAAAACCAGGACAACTCCTGTGCAATCAGGAAGATTATTCAACATACAAATGACTCTCAGAGGAGAACACAGGAAACACTAAATGAGCCTGAAGAAGTAAAACACAGCTGGGAGTTGAAGACCAGTGACCAAATTAGGAGTAAGAAATAATATGCAGATTAAAGGGAATTAAGAACTGGAAGGAGTAATCAAAGGAGTGGAGAGGCTCATCTTTTGTTGTCTTCAAATCTGGGTGCTGGGTGGGCCACCTGAAGCCATCATGATGGCTTAGCACAACTTTGTTTGGGTGCTTGGGTGCTTAATTCCCCCTTTAGCTTGCTTATTGGAAATTAGTATTTCAGTCAAACAGGAGATTTAAATAAAACTCAAGTACTTGCATACCAAAGATGTGGAAAACAGCTGCTTAGCCCAAAATTACTCACACAGAGTAACTTGTATATAGTGGCTAAAAATAAGTGATCTGGCATGAACCAAGGTCAGGGGCTGAAATCCCTAAGATGACAAGAAACCTGCCTAAGGCTGTATCCTGATGCCATCAGAATCCAGCTTCTTGCTTTGGGCGCTGCCTGAGAAGGGCACTGGGGCGAGAACTGCTTCCACCTGATGTCGGTGGCATCACCCACGTGCCACAAGTGTCACACATGATCACACTCTACTGAGCTGGGACCACGGTGGGAGCAGGCACATAAAGCAGGGGGAGAAGCAAAATTGACAGGTACCTCTGCTCTTACAGGCTTAAAGCACAGAAAAGCTTTGAGGGGACGTACAGCATGAAGCTCTTTATGGAGATACATTACTCTCCCATTCCTCTGTGTTTATTTATTGTATATTTATTCAAAAGTGTCCCTGCTGGGAGCTGCTCCTGCATGTTCACTCGCTGTCAATTACACTGCCAGAAACACAGCAGCACCTACAGCAACGTTTCTATTGCATTACAACTATTTCCTTAAGATGACCTTGGGTCCAAGATATTTATCAGACGTGTAATAAAACAAAAGGAGGAAAAAATGACACAGCAACAGTTTGCAATGATTTTTTGTGAAGGTGGTGTGATTTGAGCTTGCAATTTACAGGCAAGCACTTTGTACTTGCTATGGTAATATAAAGCATCTCTTACTCAGAGCTGCATGTCAACTTCTGCCTCTGTCTAAATTAATGCATCCAATTAGTCCTGTTTTATTGTGCATTCATCACAGAACATTCACTGTTAGGGCTTTGAACAGTACAAATCCATATACTGGTAATTATGAAAAAATACATTTCATAAGACACAAACATTCCATATTTATCAGCAGTGCCTTGGGCACTTTGCAGGCTTTTTTTTCTGACATATTTTTAATTTCTACAGTCAGATTCATCTTTGGTTTTAGTTACTAACTGAAGTCAAATGCTGTATACCTCTTCACACTGGGTTCAGGCTTGGCTAAAATCATCTAGCTACCCTGCACATGTCCAAGTGATCTTCCAAGCTACGTGGCACATATCATGCAGGAGGAAAAAATATCCAGACTTATTCCTTGAAATTACATCATATTACCTAACTTACCCAGTGCCGTTTCCAAACTTTCCCTCTTTTTATATGTGAAATCCTTGGCATATGTTAAAAATGTATGTGGAATAGCTTAGAAAGGACTGAAAGGAGGGTAAAAGGGAATAATGTACCTAAGGCACTGACCAAAATTATGGTTACCCAATAATTCTGTGGTTTTAAGAGACATATAACTGTCACAGTAATTATTTAACAGGGCCAAAACATTTCAGGCTTGGAGTCAGTCCAGACATGGTATTTCCAGAAGACAGGAGAAGAAGGAGCAATGCAAGGCTCAACCCTGAACTGAAACAGAGGCAGTGCTGTCTCTGCTCACTCACTGGGGCCCTGGGATCAGCTGGACACAAACACCCTGTCCCCTCTGGAGCAGCTGCTCTTGGCAGGGCAGGATTAAAAAGGGAATATGATGACAACTCTTACAAGCTAGTTTAAAAATTATCCCTGAAAACAAAAGAGAAATTTACTTTTTATATGAAGTTATTGGAAAGCAAAACATCTGACAACAAGCTTTGATCTGAGCAGGAGATTTTAGCTGATTCTTCACTGCCCAGTCACCCGCAGAGTGTCTCTGGAGGCACAGGAAGAGCACAACCTCCCTCAACCAGATCCTTCTGATATAAGAGAGCTGTCTGTGTAGCACTGTGAATTATCCTAACAGCTCCATCTCACTGCCTATGATGGACCTTGATGTGAGTGTAGGGCAGGGATGGGGAGGAAGGGGAGAGGATGCAGCTGGAGAGCTCTGCTGCATGGTTTCTGGAATGGCAGCAGAAGAGCTGTGCCCAAGGGCAGGCTGAGTCACTTTGCAGAGAGCTGCTGTGCTTCACTGCTGCTTGAAAGGGAAACATTTTAAATCTTGCTCCCTTTGTGGCTCCCGAACAACAACTGTCTGGAGAGAAAGAGAGGGCATGACAAGCTCTGGGGCCAGGCACCAGATGCACATTGCATCAGGGCTTTCCTACCTGCTGCCATGCAGCCCATGTGGGACAAAAGGCACAGGCAAAGCTTAGCAGGGATGAAACCAGCAGGCTGTTGCTGAAATTATTCTTTAGAATCCTTTAAGTTTTAATGAAGATTCAGATCTTTTTCTACAGCAGGCTAAAACTTTCTCTGTGTGGTTCCATGGAGGCTACTTAACTGTAGAGGGTGTTAATTATCCACAAAAGTTGGAGGTAAAGAGCCAGTGGAATACAGCTCTCCAGTCGCATGGAGGTATGAATGGATGGATGGATAAGCTTCATTTGGCTTTCCCAGCAGCAGGACCTGTGGGATGAGCAGGTCCCACCTAACACTTCATTTTCAGCTCCTGACCCAGGCAACACACATATGAAGTGTGTGACAGATTCTGTAGTGTAACAGACCTGACCCTGAGCTCATGTGAATCATCTGGCCCTACTGAAACTCAAAAAGCACTGCCAAGCAGGAGCCATCCAGGGGCTGCTCTGTACCTGGAGAGCTGCCAGGCCAAGAGCACTCTATCATCACCATACCCTCAGAGCCAGCAGTGCAGATTGACCCCTCCAGAGCTCCAGTCTGCTCTTGGTGGCACAGGCCATTGACAGGATGGTGCCAGTGCATGCTTCTCCCTACACCTCCCTCCTGAGACAGTGCTGCCACTAGCCTTAAACAAATAAGCTGACTGCAAGGGGGAAGAAAGGAAAGGGAGGACACAAGCAGAAGAAAGAAAGGAAATTATAATTTTAGATGGTAGGACAAAATAACCAACTGTAATCTCTGTTAAAAAAAATTCATCACCCATTCATTCATTCATTCATTTGTTCACAGGCACGAATATGATCAAACTCACCCTGCACAGACTAAGAGTTGCTGACATGGCATGCAGCTTAGGGAGATAAAATCCATTTAAAAGGATGCCTCCTCACTCAAAGTGAAGCCACATTTGCTTAACCCCCAGTATAAGTCATGACAACTGACACTGAGCTGAGGTGTAAGAATGGAGCTCTCTAACTCCAAACCGCAAGAGGAAGAATCATTATGAAGTGGGGGAACAGACCCCTAGCAGACAAAGTGACCTCACCTAGGCCTGGAGGGCTCTGCTGAGGGACACATCTGTCAGAGTAAGCAGAGAATTGTGTAAAGACATGTCAAGGGATGGCCAGGTCATTTGTGGAGGTGTCTTTTGATGGCTTAGGAGTAGGAAGACTTGATTTCATCACTGCTGTTCATTTGCAGTTTGTCTGATACAGCATGTGACAATCCAATAAAGGCAGGAGCTGGAAAAATCCACTTTCTGTAAATAGGCTATGGGTTTAAGGGGCTTTAATACATCTGTTCCCTTTAACGATTTGCAGTTTACAGTGGTTTTTCTTAGGTCAAGAGGCTTATTTGAAGATGAAGGGACAGATCTGGTGGAATTTTATGTGGAATTTCACACAAGTGCTCAGCTTGACAGAAACAACAAAATTCACTCAATGAAAAACTCAAGTCAAAGGCTGATTCAAACCCATTCAATGGATTTACGTGACCGATCCCCAACGTTTTGATGAGATGTAATCCATACCTGTGCTCCGGGTTTCTAAAAATTGAAAGTTTGTCTCTCTCTACTGCCACCAACATGTCAAGTCAAGGTCCCAAAACGACACTTGAATTCTAGCACTAACTCTTTACTGCTCCCTGGAATGGGAAAGATATTAGGGAAATCCCTGCAGATAGCAGCCTTAAAGAATTCCTCTAAGGAAGGGAAGAAAGAACAAAGGAGATATCCCAAGACAGGGAGTAGGGAGAAAGACAGAGGAAGGAAAAAGTGGAACAGAATAAAGTAAGAATGGAAAATGGCAATTTTTTTTACCAAGCAATACTGGATATATAAATATGTTCAGAATAAATAATGTTATCTGAAAAAGTTAATTGCTACTTATGGCAAAATCCTCTTTCTGATCATTGCACAAACCTCCCATTGACATGGCTGAGATATTTGCTCTGTGCTGAATGAACATTATTTATACTTTGGCCCATAGTTTGGCATCAGAGTTGGAACTTGGCCTTTCATGCAGAATAAATCTGACATTCCTCCTTTCAACCTCTGCTTAACATTCTAGGGAAAATGAAATTCTTCATCAATATGTACAAACTGTGCCAGGATGAGTTCTGCCCTCAGACTGGCATTTCACTGGGGCTGTGCTGCAGTATTTCAAAGCAAAATTTGGCCTTCAATTCTAATTGCTCCCAACTCCAGAAATACTGAATTGATTTTCTTCAGACATGAACTGTTTTCTCCTTCATCACCGAGGTCTATAAAACAAGCTGGGTTCAAATTTCCTAGCGTCAGCTCTTCTTGAGTTATGAGGTCAGAGAAGCTGCAACCAGAACAAATAGGAAGAGCTGGTTTCTCTTCATGCCCACATATCATAAAAACAGCCAGGCTGCTTTTGCTGAGAGTTCTCAAAATATTCACCTTTGGACTGTGCCAAGCCTGAAAGGTACATTGCCACCCCTCAGGGAACTTTCTTGAGAAAATTAGGAACAAGTGAAAACTGGGGAAGAGCCTGGAAAAAGAAACCGACCTGAAGCAGAGTAACAGTGGTTTTGTTCCCACAGAAGTAATTAACAATTCCCACACCTCCATCATAAATTAACTCTGGAAGAGCCTACATGCTCCTGAGTGGGATTGTGGCTTTCTTCCTTGCTAGAAAAGACATTTTGGCTCTTAGCATCAGATAATCATAGGCTGTTCAGGGAAATTTCAATCTGTTCCTTATGTCTCGCAGACAGGAACCCTGCCACGATGACTGTCAGGAACATGTGTAAGACTTCCCCCAGATGCTTGCTCGCTGCCTGCTTTGGCAGCCCCATCTTTCAAGCTGAACCTTGCACCCTGGACCACAGCTAGAACCATGCTCACAAAGCCTGCCCAGGGGTTTTATCATCATCTGGTATACTTATGCCTTTCACACTGAGACACGTCGGCTGGATGAGGAGCCTTCTCCGTGTTAGGCATTGCAGGGACATTACAGTCATCTGTTCACCCCCAAGGAACACTTGTACCCAGGCTTGTCTTCTGCTGCTTTGATAGGACCAAATGAGATTTTCAGAAGTCCAAACCACTGTAATTAAAACCCCCAACTTCAACTGCTCATATCTGAAGGTTCAAGGAGGAATTTGAGTTGGGTGCTTAAAAACCAGCGGTGTTTTGTTGCATATAAGATAAACAGACAAATTTTAAAAAGCTGATTTACCTCTAGTCCCTTTTCAGCTAAAAATTATTTGCACTTGAAAACTTTCTGACCAGCCTAACTGCATGCACATCCTTAGCCAAAGGCAGTGGTTGTGAAACGCCATGTAACTACCCTGTTTCACATGTCATTCCCTGGGACAGGGAATCTCTAGTACAGCATGAAGACACTGAGGGCATCACGTGGGGCCACCATGTGAAAACATGTTATTACTCAGTTGTCATGCTGTCAAAAGCTGCAACCACTCACTGCTCTAGTGAGCCATGAATGACTTGTTTTGCTCCTGCTCAAGCTCCCCTGGCAAATGTAGAAATACTGAGACACCAATGCCCATATCTTGATCACCAGAAGAAAGGGACACTGAGATGCTGAAATACATTTTTTATGGTGATGAAGGGCAAGTGCTGTGGGCCAAAGACAGCTATTTCTGAAAGACCCAGGTACCTGCTCTGTCATTTTTGCTTCATTCTTCTAAGACAAACAGCCTGCATAGTCTACCTGTACCAGCAGGGCTCCTCATCACGTTCAAGCTCATCCTGGTGCTCTGACAATGACCAGGGCAAAATGAGACACAAGGGGAAGCAGGATCTGCCTATCTGTGAGGCATCTGCAATGAACTGAAATCACAGGGGTTACAGAAACAGAGCCAAGGGCAGATTTGGACCAATTATCTTCTGGCTGTTTTGAAAAACCAGCTGTAATAGGGAATCTGTTCCTCTTTAGAAATGGGTTACAGTGCTTGCACGTTTATGTAGATATGCTCCCCAAGGTGCATCACAAAACTCCCGTTTAGCTAAAGTGGACGACATGGGAATGCTGAAAGGTGGAGAGAAAAATTAATAGGAGGTTTGCTATCCAGACTTTCAGTAAGCATTCAGCATTCTTATTTAAAAATAATAGAATAGTGGTACTTATAAACCACCTGCAACTCAGCATTCAGGAAAACAGGAAAATTTGATTAGAAAAACATTTCAGACCCTGAAAATAATGATACACTGCAATAGTAGCAAGGATTTTGTTGTACTGAGTATGAAACAAGTTATATTAGTGGTCAGGTGACCCTGTGTTTCTCCCTGCCTTTCCAAGGGGCAGGTAATTTAGCATAGGCTCAGCTGCCTGGGATGTGCATGTGGAGCAGCTGTGTCCTGGCCAGAACTAATCCTGGAGCGTGCTCTTGCTGTCCATACTGCAAAAATAGGAGCCCAGAACTGATGTCTGCACTATAGGGAGTACTGATGCATCATTCAGGGTTAATTAATGTTATGGATCCACTTCCTGAACATGTAGTTAATGAGACCAGAAACTACAAGCACCAAGCCTCAAGCGTGCCCTGTTGCATCGATAGACAGGTAACTGTGAAGAGCCAGGCTTGGACATGTGGATGTTTCTGCTTTACTACAAAAGGAACCAGAGGCTTCATGCAAAGAACATCAGGGAACATGGGAAGTCACCCAAGCCTTGACATGAGCCATGCTGTCCTGCCCATCCTTGCCCATCCAGGAGTTGCCAAAGGAACCATCTTATGAAGCTGCAGCAGGGCTGTCTGCAGCTCCTGGGAGCACAAGGACAGAGCCTGTTGTGTCCCCATGATGTCCTGCCCTCCAGGACACAGGCAGGACACAGCTGATCCAGCTTGCTTATGCCTCACTCTGACCCTGCCATGAATGGAGCAGGGGCTTAAATAAAGAGTCTTATTATGGGGTGTTGCCACCTGTTAGTTTTGTAAGAATATAATAACAGATTTATTTGTCTATCTATCTATCTATCTATCTACTACATACACTTTTTAATCTCTTTCTAGATGTAAAAATAAGAAGTGTAATATATATATACACCTGTATAAGGTATTATGTTGTTACAGTAGTTTGAAACATTTGATGCTAAATTTCACTGTTGCTTTGCCAGACACTGTTTGCCACACACCCTCCAGCTGATCCAAAATACTTTGATTAAAACTATGCTGTGGAGAGAAAAGTTCACAGGTGGCATCCTTCTGGAGCTGCCCGCACACACAGGCACAAGAGCAGCCAAAGAGGAAGGCACAGTGGCATGGCAAACCAACCTCCCCCAGGTTTCTGTTCTATTTCTGTCCTCTAAAGGGTTGGAGCCCATGCTGAAAAGCTTGCTGAGTGGTAACTGGGATGGAAATTAAATAGCTGGAATATTTGCCTGTAGGTACAGAGGGGGGCAGATAGGAAGGGAGGGGGAAAGAGTTAATATGTAGCAGCTGTGTAGAGCAGTAAATATTAGCATCAATTTTGCTCATCACAACTGCACATTCATTACAGCTTTCCATGTACTAAATCCATAAGTCTACATGTGCTGAGCCAGTGGCTTGCCATAGCAAGCAGCAAATAATGAATGATGTGTTACCTCTCTTATAATGGATTGGTTATTTCAACCTTGATGTTGTGAAATAAATGACAGCAATTTTGCTAATACATGTGTTTTCTGCTCTCCCCCTCTTCCAAATAGGGCAAAAAGGTGTCCTTTAACATCCAGAGCCATGGAAGAACACAATATGTATGATAGTAAGTGACTATAATGTAGTATGCCATAAACTCTAAGTACCATCTGGTTTGAAAGAAAGCTGATATGAGGTATAAAGAAGGTATTTTGCACATGACAGAGGTAATAAATTTAGAGTTTGCTGGAGGATTTAGATCCAACTGGAAAGAAATCCACTGCCAATATTTTTTAAGTGTTGTATAGATACATTAAGAAAGGATTCTGCCACTGAACTGAAAGTTCTTCTGGTTCATCTGGTGATATTACAGCTTTGCTGGTCAAATACTGATCAAATCAATCAGTATTCTATTTCAGACTGATGGTGGGAAATGTATGGCATGAGCAGTGCATTGCATGAACAATGTTTCTATGTTTTCCATCAAAATACAACACCTAGTTTAATAGCAAAGAATTGCTGCTTCATGTCATCCTTGAGATACAGAAGAAATTGGGTGGGTGCATCATGGGTGCATCTTCCTTCCCTATGCTCTGCTTGCCCATGTTCTGCTTGTTCATGAGGCCAAGCTGTGCCCAAGAAACTGGAAAAAGCAGTCAGAAGCAATTCTTCATGAGCCTAAGGCTACTACCAGAATATAGCAACTGAGAGCCCTTGTCCCAAGGAGCTCAGAGCAATACCACCAAATTCAGCCTGCACAAACCCAGGAGAAGCAGGTGCAGCTGGAGACTCCAGAGTTCAGTTCATTCAGTTCAGGGCTGGACATGCAAATTCTTAGGATGACATAACACCGCATTAGAAAAGTTAAATTAAAAATTACATCAAAATTGTTTGTTCAACACAAAATGCAAAGATTCAAGGCCTGATCCTGAGGCCACTGACACTAATGGAAGGATTTCCATCAGCTCAGAGTGGCTTTAGCCAAAACCTTTAGCTTGGCTCTCATTTTGTACAAGCTCCTGTGCCCTACTCTGCCCCCACAGAATGGCAGAGGCCCTGCACTGCTATAAGACTTGGCAGGAGGATAAAATCATGCTGGGAACCCAAATGACTCCCACGATGTGAGGACAGCTCTGCCCTTCAGGAGGGCTGGATGCTAAGCCAGCTGTTAAACACTGCCTGCAGCCAGCTGCACAATCTCCAGCTGCTGCAGCTCTCATCCCTCAGAGAAGAGGCACCACCTCCTCTGAGATATGTCAGCTCCCCCTTCTTTTTGCTGGATTGAACATGGAAGTCCCTGCCATGCCAAGGCTTCTTGACCCTCATTGGGTTATTAATTTTCCAGCACTCCTGTTGCTTATTGAGTGTCCCCATCCTCAAAGATTTATCAGACCAAACAGACTGTATCCAGCAGTAGTGGGAATTGCTCCCGATGATTATAATCCCAAATATTACTGTTTACACCACAGATCTCTCTTTTCCCTTATGAATGCTGACTAGTCTCTTTCCCTTCTGCCACTTTGCTTAAGTCACATTTGCCCTTAGAGAAAAATGTGGCAGAGTCACGAACAGGAATGGAAAGCTCTGTCATATGGAGAGACTAGGATGCAACGTGATTATCATGTTAACCAACTCACTGCCCTTTGGATGCTTGGCCCACATCCAGCAAAGTGACATCAATACAGTGCTCTGGGCACACACTGCAAGTCGTCAGATTGCACCAAAATGTCAAGCAGCATCCTGGAAGCTGTGGGATCTCAGGAGCTGATCAGCAAAGTGCTCCACATCTGGCCCTATCCATGCACCCTCAGCAACATGTGCAGCACTGCGTGGGGCAGCAGCACTGCTCACCCATCCTCTTGGGAACCCACTGAAATCATCACATGAATCCATGGGGGCAAGCAGGCCAAGGAATAACCTTCACAACTTTATACAGCAAAGATTAGGTGCAATAAGACAAAATATTAAATGTACATCTGGCCTTGCCTTGCTAACACAGAGTTTCTTCTTGGGGGACTTCCATAAGCACTTCCACTGAAATGCAAGTATTTCAGGGAGCCAGGTGTGCTTTGGCTTGGTAAATCAAGGATTTGCAGCCATACAGACCACTGGAGCCCCAGTAGCCCTGGTTCCCAGCAGGAGCTGATGAAATTCTGGCACCTCTCTGCAAGCTACTGAGATGTGACCCATGCATGGTGGACAAAGGCACAGACTGAACACCCTCCTCCAGCGCTGGACTGCCAGGTATACCTGTTCCTAGTGCAGTCACACATAAAGCTGGGCCAGAGCCCAATCCTAGGCACTGTGTGGCAAATCCGGAGTCAGGACTTTGCTTTCAGTGGCTTCCTCAGACTTGGTAGCAGCACAGCCACAACCAGTCTTGCCCTTTTAGCAAATGAAGGTTCGTTTTGTTGCCTGATGAAGAACTGTTGCTCAGCTGGTAGGGAAAAGACAATGACTATTTTTCAAAACCATTAGCCTATGAAACCACAAAATGAGGAGGATCATGTTAAACATTAACCAAGGAGAGGAATGGGAGAATACACTTTGCTGATCAAGGGTGTCCAAAATAAGAAACTAGACTAGTGGTGCCACCTCAGCTCCATATTTGGGAGCTAATATCGAGTTTATCAGGCAGTGAACTACAACTTTAGGGTTGGTGGCCACCAAAGCCCACCATAGAGCCCCCTGGGACAAGAGAACACATGAGCTGATGGGGGAGGAAATATGCTGATAACTTTGAGGAAATTATTATCATATGTATGTTTCTTCTGGGAAATCAATGAATATTTATGTAAACTATAGTATATAAACTGAGCCTTTTCTGTGCTCAGCATGGCCAATATTTTGGTGGAAATATCCCCTTGCATATCCGGCACCAAACAAAGAATGCCTGCTTCTTAATGCCACATTGGTGTTCAGGAGTTTAATTTTATGGATTTTTGGTAACAATTTCCTATCCAGTCTATCTTTTGTCTTCTGCCTAATCCATCACTGAAGTTACCAAGCTGAATTTCCATGGCAACAGACTATGAGGTCACAGAGAAAGTACTAGACAGGATCAAGCATTTGAAGTGGAACTGCAAAAGGGAAAGAACAAAATTACTTAGAAAAATTAACAGTCATAATAGAGGGAATAAGGAAAAAAAAATAGACAGGTCAGATAATCTACTCCTAGTGTGAAGACTCCATTTGGTTTCTGACAAAGCTGTCACCAGTGAATACATCCTCTCATCCACACAGAAACCCAGTTTGTCTCTTTGCTTCCTTTGAAGTCAATAGCAACTCCAGCAGATGCAAAATACGGACTTTCAAGGAATTGCAGGGGAATTCCCAGTCATCAAGAAAATTTCTTGGTATCTGCCTCTTCTTGCTTAGTGAGAGCCCATCACATATTTTCTCAAGCCTCTGTTGAAAGGAGATCTCACCCTTCACATATGGTGGGACAGACATGGAGACTTTAAACACCTTTTTGCTAACAGAGAACACACCAATGCATTTTTCCTTTAATCATCTTCTCAAAGGTGTAGTGACTACAGCCTAAAGCCATGTTTAATTAGCTGTCAGTTGTTTGCTCCCTGGCACAGCCCTAATGCAGACTCCTACTTCATGACTAGGTGTTCCCAAGGGATCACCTGCCAGTGCCCCCAGCATCCACATCACACACCCCGTGGAGACAGTGGAGTCAGCAGGGTGAGCCCAAAGATGGATGGCACAGCTTCAGTGAGGGTGAGTGATGGGGGAGCGTGGTGGGAATGCAGATGTCACCCAGGGATGCTGGCATCCCTCTGGGGTCAGATAAATTGTCACACAGCAGGTCGTGCTGTTGTAGGAAGGCTGGCAGTTTTTTCCTATTTTTAATAGGGTCTCCTGCTCTGCCTGAGATGCCATCACTGATGTGGGCGCCATCACATCCCAGCAGCCACACGAGGCTGGCACTGACACTGCCTCCAACCCAGTACCTTGCCTTTCCTTTAAGCAACACCATATATTGACTGTCCACGTTCATCACCATCTTCACCTTCCAGGCAATGATCTAGGACCTGCAGTTCTTCAGAGAAATCCAATTAGGGACATTGTGCATGCCCCTCTTCAGATGAAAGCCGCTGATTCATTAAGCCACAGGCTTGCTCCTTTACCCAAGGAACACAGCACGCGTTTCCCCCGGCAGTGCTGCCTCCCCTCCTTCCCGCGCAACCAGCACGTGCTGCACATCAGAGACCAGAGGCTTTGGGGTCTCTGCATTCTCCACCCACAGGGGATTTTTCTCACTTATTTGGGAAAAAGAGAGAAGGCAGGCAGTATCAGACCCTGAAAACATTCTGGTGATGTTGGGAGGCAGGGGAGGCAGATATGGAGAGAAACCTCCAGCGCGTATCTGGGATTTATAATGTGACTTAAATTACTGCTTTTTTTTCCACTGCTTGATCTGAGAGCATATTTGAGTCAATCTGAATATCAAAGAAATTCAGAAAGGCAGTGGGGTGAGGAGTAGGGCAGAGACTGACAGGAAAATAAAGAAACCAGGGAAGCAGTACAGAGATGATATTGCAGATAGACCAGATTAAAACATGAAAAAGAGAGGTGACCCGCCTGGCCAGCAGGCAAAACCGCTCAACGTAAATACATGTTTTTCCGCCCCCACTTAATTTTCTCAGACACTTTATGGTCTGTTCATAGGCTATGCCTACTCTCTTTGAAGGAAAGGTTTTCTGACAGTGGGTGACAGAGGAGCTATGAAACAGTTTTACACCAAAGTAACATGGAGCAAGTCCTGCTTAAGACAGTTTCTCTGATCCACATCAGAATAAATCTAGACCTTGACCCAGCTCCCAGGGATATGCATTTAGTGTACTTGGTCAGATAAAAGCATAAGCAAGACCTATCAGATTAAATGGCCCTCTGGAACCCTGAAAATTGAAAGAGAATGAATGTGTGTATAGTGGGACACAGCGGAGCTACTGAGGCTCTCCGTCCTTCTTCATGTGGCGATAGAAGGTGAAACATATTCAACTCCTTAAAAAAGAGCAGGAGAAGAATGTCCACTGCCCCTCTGCAAAAGGACCACATGGAAGAGCTAACCATGCCTGAAAAAACAAATCACTGCTTTTACCTTTTGCCAGGAAAATACTTGTTGTCCATAATGCCATGAGAAGTCCAGGAGGAGTGAAGAGAGAGCATGTCAGCTCCACAGCATGTTCCCCATCTCTCTGACTCTACAGAAGTTCTTCACTGGCCACAAAACCAGCTCTCACACATGGATAAGGACCATAGCCTGTGTTTAACATCCAGGGATTCATGAGTAGTGAAGGACAGCATTGCCAAAAAGGGGGCGGCTGTTTGGAAGCCTTATTACCATTGGCTTAAAGGGAATAGGAGACGCAGCTGTAAAATTTTACAAATGCAGACTACATGTCTGTGTGTATAAACATGTGTGTGTGCATATAAGTACATATACATGCACACAAACTTATAATTGGCATTTTCACACTCAAAAGTTCTTATACTTTTGAGTCCCTACAATGTAATTATTATTCAATTAATTAAAATGTTTTGCTGTCTTGAGTTTTAAGATAGTACATATGACGGCTTGTATTACTGGAGAATAAAATAATCAGTCTTTGTTTAAGTCAGAGCTAAGATTCCTCTCACTTTTCCCCACATGCTGTTTTGAGGATTAGCTTTGCTGTGATTTCCTTCCCTACCTTTTTGATATTGAAATATTCTTACTTCTGATTCTTCTTTCATTGCTCCCATTGTTTTCACACATTTTCTTCCCATGGTCACAGGTACTTACTGATTTTATGATTTGCACATTTTCACCCCTCTATAAATTTGCTCTCATAAAAGCCAGTTTGAATTGGATTTTGATTTAAAAAGACATAACAATGTCATTTTTTCCATCCAGCTTTCAGACTGGTTTTGCAATGAGCCTGTTAAAGAAATTCTGACTTGTTTTTCTGCAGTTTACAGGTTGGACTATAGCTGCATTTGGGGGGCCATTTTCTGCCTCTTTGTTTTGTTGAGAATCTACTCCAAACTGGCAGCTGCTGATAAGTTGCACGCTCTTCTCACAACTTGTCATCCTCCATCCTTATTCAGGCATTCATCTTGGCTACTTCTTAAGGCTTAAAATTAACATGCTATTATTGTCTCTGAAGACCCTTCAGACTTTGACTCCTACCTATTGGAGAAATTTTGATTTCTGTTTATGTACTTGCTCATAATTTGGGTTCTGTTTCCAATCTGTCACTTGCTAAACCATCTGTGCCATCTGGAATATGCTTGGCCCCAATTTGGTGGAATTCTCTTCCTTGTGAAATTCATGAGATGCAGCCTGCAGATGCTTTCACTGCTTCTCTGACAAATTTACTTAATTTGGCAGCTTTGAGGTTTGCATTTTTGTCAGTTTCTAGGCCCGCATCTTGTTCTTATTATTGTGCCATAGATGGTGGAGGTATATCCAACATGGATACATATGGCAAGTGAGAATCCTTCCAGTTCCAACAGCTTTGACATACAAGTGAACACAAAGACTTGGATACCCAAGATCCTTATGAGCGATTTACCCCCTAATACAGCATAAAGTCACAGGCACTTGAGAGTGCAGGGGCAAGGTAAGAAATTCATAGCTGCACAGAAGTTCACCATCAGGTTTATATTCCAGTGGTGCTGCAGATGACAGCATCTAGGAAGAACTGGATTAGCCTAAACACTGTCTCAAATATTCCACTAAGATGAAACCATATCTTTTACACCAGTAGATAAACCCTTCTGTTTTTGAGAACTTTTAGCTTCTGAGAGACAAAAGCACCCTAAGGATCTGATTTTGGTGCTTTCCAAAACAACTAGGTGTGCTCAGTAGGCTCACAAAGACTGATGAAATGGGCCAGACTTTTAAAGGATTATCAAAACAAAATATCAAAATATGCTGGATCAACCATGGGTATAATGAAGGCAAACAGGGCCTATGTGCTTCTAAATTCAACATTATGAAGGTTACTCACTTCTCAATGTCTAAAATGAAATAACTCACAAGCAAAAAATGCTACTTTTTTATTTGCTGACTAAGACCTTTTCTGAACCAAATTCATCTTCTAGGAACTAATGTATTGAGGTACAGCAATGAAAAAATTTGGTCCAAAGATCACAGGTCTAAAAAATTGGCCAAAATTAGAAATGTATTAGAGTTTATGTGAGAGAAAAATGAACTTTTCCATAAGTTTTCTCCCACATCCATTTGAACTGTGAGTTCTTAGGCAGAGATCACCAAATGTGAACACGTAAAGTTAAGTATGTTAATATGTATTCTAGTACCTTACAAAAAGTGAGCTCATTTCCAGGGGGTAACCCCTCTCTAGCAGAAGTAATTTGGAGAAAATGAGAAAACCCAGGTAATGAAGAACTCCTGAATCCAGATGGTACCCAAGTCCATCCTGCTGTGCTTACCTGTTTTTCTCTGTCACTCCCCCATGGCTGCTGGGGCTCAACTGGCTTCATACTATGGCATTAAAGAGGAGTTTTGATGGTTGGCATTTATTCTGCTAGACTGTCATCAGAAAACATTCAAAGTGAGCAGGTGATCAGGGAGGAACCCTACCAAACGAGGTTGTGCTCTACATTGAGCATGAGAGAGGACACCATTCACAACAACCTCCAGTGAGTCATTTCCTCACAGCTATCGACATTGCCACGTGCTTTGTGTGGCAATAGCAGATCTTTGGGAAAAAACCAATACAGTTGGGTAACAGCAAATAGAGAAAAGGAAAATAAACAGCCTTTGCTGGCTATGTTCTCTACCTCAGTGTAGGGAGCCATGAAGCTGTATTTTGCATTATTAAACAGCAACTCAACTGCCATGGCTTGAAACTCCCACTCAGATCAGATGATCAACATGACCCCAGGTTGCAGATGTGTACAGTATTTCCATGTCCTAACTTTACTTCAGATACGTGGTTATTGTGATTACTGTTGAGTTTAGCAATAACAAACCCCACACAGTAGGGCTAAAAGGTGCTATCTGAATTTATATTTGTTAATGTCATTAGTGTAAAATACTTCTTTGGAAGACCTAAAGCGCTGTGGTCAGGATTGATGCTAATGGGCAGCATCCCAGCAGGAAAATGATGCTTGCTTCATCAAGATGCTGGAAGGAGTTTGTCTGCCAGCCAAAATCTCTCTCCTACTGTTTATAAAGCAGCATCTCACTGAACTACCCTGCTTTTTACAGCTCATTACTGAGCAGTCTTTTAAAAGGATTGGCTGCTGTTCAATTTCATGGCTTCAGAGTTGCAGAAAAACATCTTTCAGGGTGTCTAACCTTCACTCCAATCTCATGGCTACTCAATGTGCTAAGTAATATTTCACTAAATCTCTCGCTCAGAAGCACCCAGTTCATTGCTGCTGTGGCAATCCCAAGTGAACAGAAAATCTATCTATCCCATGTACTGCAAGTAATTAGAACTGTGGCTGCATATCATTCCTGCAGAGATGTTCGAGTCACGATTTTAAACATGAAATGGTTTTTGATGGATTCAGCACTTAGTCCCTGAATAATGCAGTCTATAAATGGAAAGTGCCTTTAAAATATGACATTTTTACTCTTTATTGCCCTCCATCAGTGTGGTTATAATTTCAAAACAAAGCTGGTAACTCTGCTGTTTATCACATACTAAGATTGTGGTGATAGGAATCACATTGTTTGCGTTGTAACTTTTTAATTCGCCTAACAATTTTTATGATTCCCTTCAAATAATGGATCTCCCTTGTGTACTCATATTTTCACTTTTGATTGTAGGCAATTAATTTTTATTACCATAAAAAAGCCTTCTGAAACTCTTTTATTGTTAGGTTGTTTTATTTATCTAGTCATTAGCCTGTGATGAAAGTGACACCTCTAACAGTTCAGTCAAAAACCTTCCACTGGCAACATGCATAGATCTGCTGTGATGCATTAATCTTTTATTAGATTACAGTTATTGTAAAAGCTGGCATTCAATTGTTTAATAGGTTTTCTTAATTCTAATCTCCTTCACTCTAAAAAAATAGCTAGAGGTAGATGCTAAAAAAGGTCTGAGGCTGTACAGCAGCTGAATGGTTTCCTAGGCATGAACTGGTAATTACTTACAGGCTTTTTAGAAAATAAAAAACCTTTTATTTCATTTCCAATCAATGCCATCAACATTTAATAAAACATTTACGAATTACTGAGAGCAACAAACCGTTTCTTGAATGAATTGCAAAACTCAGTTAATAACAATGTAGATGGCTCTCAGAAGCTCGTGCTGGCCACCAGCAATTTCTTCCACACCTCGGGCAGGAGGGAATTTATTTGGATTCACAAGGTAGTTTAGAAAGAAAAGAAAATGCACATCCTTTTGGGGTACCTCTCAGCTGCAGAAAAAGATTATTCTGACTTCTGGGAGAGTTGATGAGAACCATTTATAATCTGCCTGACTCACATCAGCATTGAAACACCTAATACAATTAGTTCCATCCTTATGAGATGAAAATTTTGTTTGTGGGAGAACATTTTACTTGACTATGCATGTTGTTTGTGGGTGGACTCCATCCTGGGCTTTGAGTTAGGGTGAGACTAACAGTGGATGAATTAAAAATCTTTGCCTCGGCCTGCCAGAGTGTAAATTCAGGAGTGTCTTTTTGTGGCCTTGGTAGCTGCTGCAACAATAAAAATTTTTGCTTATTCACAGTTTATAAATTTTAGTTAACAGTCTCATGTACTGCAGCAGAAACACAAAAGGACACTAGCCTTGTAACTGTGGAAAACACATTAAAAATCCCTAAGGAAAACGGATTATAATTTCATAGAACAGAGTATGTTAAGAACTGAAAAAGAATGCTGATTCCTGAGGAATTTGCCAATTTTCTTTTCAAGCTTCTTTCTAATGCACTTACAAATGCATAAATTGTTCTAATGCTCTTTAGGTCATAAAAAGCAAATTGGTAGGGTAAGAACTGTTTTTCCTCGTCAGGTTGGGCACCCTACCTAGTTACAGAAATGAAGACAGTCTGCTTCCTTCTCACCATGCTATCATGATCAAAGGAACAGGATGCAAAAATTTCCCCCACTGGAACATGCTGCTATTCAAAGCCCTTTGTAGGCACCTCACAGCAAAACACAAGTGTCTGGTATGAGATGAAAAGAGAGAGTGCATGTATTTATTTATTCAGGATGGCATTTTGCAGCCCCAAAAGACATGTAAGTATGCATGTATGCATGCGTGTACATCTGTAAATGGGGGTCAATAAGGAGGAGAGAGCTGTCAGTGGAGCTCTCTCTCCCCCCTGGGCAAAACCCAGACTTGAAAAGAACTCACAGGCTGCCACTGGCTCCTGGTGAGGCTCTGCCATCCCTTCCTCTGTTACCAGGCAACATTATCAGTGATGCTGCACATGTGCACTGGACATTAATTACTACTTTCTGCTCGCTGTTTGTATTTTCATTTATGCATTTTCCTTTAGAATCACGAGGCATTTTTGAGTGAACAAGATTTTCATTGAAAGGATGTCTGCACCCATAAGCCAACTGGCCCAGTGGGTAAAACATGCCCCAGCTCAGGGAAAGAGGAAAATGCCTATGCTCCTGCTCAGCTCCAGATACCCTGGACTCAGCCTCAGCCCCAGTGTGGCTGGGAACAGCTGTGCCACCATTGCCTGAAACCCATGGCTTCCTGGCACTGGCTCTCCTGGCTGCCACCCACTGTGGCAGGTGTTTATTATGTTAAGGAATTAAACCTTCAATCCCCCAAATAAGAGTTGCCTTGGGATCAGTGGCAATTTTACCTCAGCTGAGTATTTCAGCATGTGAATGTGTCACCATCCAGATAGCTAAGGTGTGACTTTGTTTGCTTTTGTAAAAACAGATGTCAAGATTTGGACATGTGAAAAGGCAGGCAGTGGTTATGTAGTCATTGAGTATATGCTGCAGAGAGTGCATGGTGATCTATCCTCCCGTACTGGAGAGAAGGCACTTGAGGAACAGGAGTGATGTCTACACAGGAATACCAGGAATACCTTGCCTCTTAGTTCTGATACATGAAAAGGCTGTTATTCAAACCAGAGGTATGGTCAGGAGATGTCAGGGCTTGGGTGAAGTGTGTGGTGCCCCAGTCCATGGAAGACAGAGCTGCAGCACCGGCCAGTCCCTCGCACCCTGCCCAGAGACCTCATTTCTCAGCCCAGCTTTATTTACACACTGCTGTTTCAGGAAGAAGCACTGGCTATTAATGGAAGTCCTGCTGGTGCAGGTGGAGAGCACAGAGCTTGGCACTTGGGGAGCTGTGGCACCAAGCTATCCCTGGTGGGGCTACAGGCAGAAGCACATGACATTACCCCATAACTCCCATTTAAAAAGCAGGTAAGATTGTCCTGTAGGAGACTCAACACTGTAAACAGCATCCCTTTTTTGCTTCAGAAACACTCTTCCATCATTCCTCCATGCCAGTGTAATCTGTGTCTGCAGACAGCCTATGCTCTCTCTCCAGCCACACATACAATAGATGTAAAAATGTTCCAGAAGACAAATGACATGTTTTCAGAAAGGGAGAATCATCTACCTGTCATTACCTTGCCTCTGGTTTTACCACACTGACACAATACTTGCAGTCTCTTACAAGAACCTCCAAGGGTGAATTTAAGGTATATGGCTCTTTTAATCCTCATAAATCTGGAATTACCCTAATTACCAAGAAGAGACATCATTAAAAAGGAATGACTGTGCAACTACCTTCTCAATGTCACTGTCACTACATTGACAATTTAATTAAAAGTGCTGTGAGTTTAGTTTGTATCAATAAGGAAGACACAGAATTTTTAAATTCTCAGCCTGCTCTTACCAAAATGTACCTCAGTGCTGCAACTAAGAGATTAAATCAATTAAAAGATTTTATCTTTCTTGAAGATACATTAATATCTGAAAAGAAAATCCTCATTTTCATATGGGATCTTCATGGAGTTGACCAGAAATAACCATTCTTTACTGCAAAAAAACATGACCCTGAGTATATGAAGGTCATGTTCACTATACAATAGTCCACGTTTGTCCTGTGCTTTGCTGCCTACATAGAAAATTATGAGGTATGGGAGGGAATTAGAAGGCAAACAAAGAAAAGACTAATTATAAATGTATTTTACCATTTTTTGTCAGTTGAAGTCTACTTGACTCTGGTCTCATAAACTCAAGTGTAAATCTGAGCAGCTGCCTTGGCATTAGAGGAACCAAGAGCTTACCCACTGAAAGCTGATGCTGCTGTCCTTCCCAGACCAAAAACTGAGGAGACTGTTTCAGTGACTTCTGCCACATTTTGTGACTTTCTTCAAACATGGAAGCAGCCTCAGTGAAAATCCCTGCTTCACTTTTTAATAAAAATATGTTTCTAACCCACGTGAGCCCTTAATGCTTCAATATTGAAAAACAACTACAAGAACCTCAAGAGAACTTTATAATCTCATATTATTTAAGCCAATTTCAGGATTTCTTGGAGCCTGACTAATGACTTTAGTCCTAGGTCCTCAGCACTTAGGACTGCAGTTATTCCAGCTGGGGATGTGATACCAATTTATTTTATTTACTAAATTACTGTATAACAACTACTTGCCTTTTCACATGTCTGATCCTTGACATCTGGTTTTACAAAAGCAGAGCCAAAGCCTGTTCCAGCAGGAAAGCTGTGGAATTCACTGCAGCCTGACCCTCTGCTGGTATTTTTTCGATCTGGACACAGAGCACTGACAATATCCTGCCTGCACAAAGCACAGCTTAAGATGACTCTAAGAAGCACTTGGTCAAGGGTAGCAAAAGATACTGACATAGCAAAGAAAAGGGCAAGCAGTGATGAGAAAAGCCATCTCTGAAGTCAAAGATGTTGAAGAACACTGGAGGGGAAAAAGTTTGCCTTTGACCTCCTCTTCTTTTCTGACATGCCAGTCTCTCTGGATAGATGAAATCCATATATGACCTCTGTCTATTTTCCTGGCATGCTCCTGATCTGTAGTCCTTACAGACAGAGGGAAGCAGGAGAGTGAAGCAGATTGAGTAGTTTGGGTGCAAGTAGTGGGAGGAAACAGGCAGTGCTTTCAGCGTCAGCAGGTTGTATCTGCTGGAGTAAGACCCAGCTCTCATGAGCTACTGTTGTGACACCCAAGAAACCAAACATGCACTGTAAGACCTGGATATTGTGCAAAAAAGCCACTGCTAGGTGGAAGAGCAGGGGATCCAGGAGGTTAAGCTGTCTTGCCAGCTTAACAGCCTAGGAAGGACATGGCCTACAGGAGCATATTTTGCCATTGCTCTCAGAACCAGCAGCCTGTGGTCCAACATTCCTTGCTGTGTATGCAGAGCATGGCTGGGCTGTCCTGGCCACAGCCCTGAGCTGATGGATGCTGCTGCCTTAGAGCTATTGGTCTACTAGAGCTGCCTCTTAGTAATGGCAAAGCAAAGATAAGGTGGTCCTGGCACTGCTTTCCTACAGGATGGCAGCATCCAAAAAGGCCAGCTGCAGGCTAGACCCATGTCTGTAGGGAGCCAAAAATGTTAGCAAATGGTAAGGAATTACAGTGGAAGTTCGCTGAAAAGAAAGTATCTGGGAAGAGGGAAGGTTTTCCAAAAAAACAATAGTATGTGAGATTGGTTCCCTATTGTGCTTGTTTCCATATGGAATTCTCATAAAAATGTGCTGCTGCATTTCAGACTTTTTTCCTTCATTTTTTTTTTGGAAACAGCATGTGTTGTCTCCCAACTGTGTTGTTTATGTTCTCCTCAGCTTGCACACCAGCTGCATGGCAACATGCTGCAGGCTGCCAGTAAACACAACTGGAAGCCAATGAGACAAGATCATCTTTGAAGATTCAGGCACAGTGTTCTCCTTGGGATGACTTGCCATGCCAGATTAAAAGCTCTCTGTATATCCAGGCACTGGCAACAACAGGGACATTTCAGGCATCACAGATGCTAGATTAGCACGGTCACCTCCTAATACAGGAACCTCAAGGTTGCTTAGCTTGTAGAGTCAGATGAAGAGCACCATCAGGATCATTTGACTTATATACTCTCTCAAAGCACCATTCCTTGTAAGAGTTTCCAAAATCATTCAGGATTTTGTTAAAGTGCTGTCTGGTTTGTTCAACTGCACATGCCATCTGTAAGGTCATGCAGTCATCTCATGCTCATACCTGGATCTCCACATCAGACCTTCCCTTTCCCAGTTCTTCCATTCCCCAAGTAATCAAGAGAAGTCCTGTGATAACTTATGGCACTAGATACAAGTTGGATTTGATCTCAGCTAGATGTCTCACTGTCCTGGATATCAACACAGGCCTGTTCCAGACTGGCGACTGTGTTTGTTATATTCATCCATGTTCAGGAAATTAATTAATTAAATACATGTACAGCTTATCTCAGAATATATCTTACCACCCCAAAACAATTATGGAGTAATCACAAACTGGTTTTGCATGTAGGGAAACCAAGTATTTTTGAAAAGACCATTACTGCTCTTTAAGCCCCATGAATCTTATTAGTGCCACAAGCAGGGGGAGCAGATGTGGGGAAGACACATTGAGCTGACAAAACACTCACCATCTCAAGTTAAACCCAGAAATGGCAATGAGCATTTAAACTTTAAAATTTTCTCTAGCCCACGGCAAGTTGCTTAGACATTACTCCTTCTCCCTCCAGTAATGTTTCTGCCTCCACATTTGCCCATTCCCAGTATCTCCTTATTACAGACTGGTAGATCCAGGGATAATATAAGGCACACAGTTGATCTATTTCAGCTAAATTAAGACTTCAGGAAATACAAGTTTTTTCATGTAAAACATTTTTGCTCTTTCCTGCACTGATTCCTTAGGGTTATGGAGGAGCAGTGTTCAGTGTGGTTGGTTAATTTTTACTAATGTGTTCTCTCCCTCTCCTTTCATTGGTTACATACAGGCGTGAAGTCAATTAGCCAAGGGAAAAGTAAAGTTACACATCATTTGTCTTCTCTTACATTTCCATTGATCAATCCATTCAACATTATCCATTTCCCATTAATTTTCTATTTGCAGCACACATTATTTTTAGAACTATAGTTAGCAAATTGATTTGCTGCTCTTAATCAGCAGTTTCCATTTACAGCCTGGGAAGTGGGATTAGCACAGCACACTTGCCATTTCATCTCTGTCAGTGATACCTCACATGAAATAATTTTTACAATTGGTATGTTTTGCTGATTGAGTTTGCCTTCTGGAAGAAGAACAAGCTATACGAAAGTTCAGCCTACTCACTGGACTCCAGGCCAAGACTCTAGCATTTATTACACAGATTATAGGTTGTTCCAGCAACATTGGCAGGGTGTATAAAAGTCTTTAGAAAGAAGAAATATCTCCATTCAAAGTCACAATGCAGCAGTGAGAACAACATTGCCTCCTACACTCTCACTGCCTCCATCCCTCAGACTTTAAATGCAATGAAATTAGATAACAGGCTCTGATTATTTGATGTTATTGTTCTGAAAAAGCATCATGAAGGTAGGATGGGATTTTTTTTAAAGTGTCTCAGAAGAGTGTTTGACTGAATTAGGAGATAATCTGTTAATTCATCGGATTGTTCAGGCATAATGCACAAAAATGATAGAGTAAGAAACATTGCTGCTTTTCTATTAACAGTTTCATATAACGCAGCCTTTCCTCCTGAGAGTTGATTAAAATGTAATTTAAATTGCTCCTGTCTTAGAGCTTCATTTCTATTATCTTGAACTGAGACAGAAGCTCCCTGTTGAGAGGATGTTTAACACCAGAGCATTAACGGTCTCCTCATTTTTATTTCATTGCAGAAAAATTCTCCACCTTTCTCAGCTGATCTTGTTTATTATGGAAAGACAATGAACAGGTGACACAGGTGACAACATCCAAAAAAGAGATGAGCTAGTCAGTAACTAATCAGCTTTTTTTTCCTTTGTTCGGCAAAATCCCCTACCAGCTCCTGTTACCATTTATTTCAGTGGACCAAAAATGCAACACAACAGAATATGATCTACTGCTGTTCTTGCAATTCTTTTGCCCAGATTAAATAAATATCAGTTGACATATATTAACTTCAAACAGGAATAAGCTTTATTACAATACATCATTGCAAAAAAATAAGAGGAGTCAGAACTTTCTGATTTGTTACATACTGTTTTATCAATGGAATCTATTTCTTAAAAATGCACTGTGTTAAAATAGTTGAAAGGGAGAACTATTTGCCATATACCCTGATTTATGTTTAAAAACTTTTTCTCCCTTTCTCTACTGAAAATAAGAATGATTTGGCAACTAAAACCATTACTCAAGGAGATTGAGTGAAAGCAACCCTTTTCTTGTTATCTCACTGCAAACTCCCCATCCAAGAGACATAAATTGTTACATGGAGCTCTCTTACAACACATTAATTCAATATCAAAGTCGATCATTACACTGCAATAGAAGACACCAAACAGAGCTCCCTAACAGAAATCAGTGAGGTTTTTTATATGTTCATTTCTCTTCACTCCTTGATTCAGGAACAAAGACAGGAATTTTTCAGTCTTTCATGCTGGGTCATAGCACAGTTCATTATCACAAGAACTGGGACTATAAGCTAAATAAAAGGAGTAATTCCATACTCATTTTCTATGACACAGCACTGATGCTGATCTCCAAGTCTGATTTTGCTCAATACTAGAATGCTCCACAGAACAGCCACGCAAAACTTCATCTCTCTTCTAACCCCTTTACACCATTAGCACTTTTTCACTTGCATGAAAACCAGGCAGTATGAATAATTTTAAATGTTTCTTTCTGAAGTGCTGTGAAATCTCACCATCTCAGACAAACGTGAATCTGAAATTGCAAATCTGACTTAGGGACTTGTACTTACTACCTTCCTTGGAAGACAACACACAAGCCTTGAATAGAGCTATGCTTGTATTAGTTAACTAAGTAAGACTTGGGAAGACCCCCAGGTCCTGGGTTGCAGTTGTCCATGTCATCCAAAAGCAAAAGGGTTCTCAGGCATAGTACTGGCTCTGCTCCAGTGGGGTTACCAAACTGCTGCCAAGTGCAGTGGGGACCCAGCCACCTCCTTGTGCAGGCTGGGAGCGTTTCCCAGCCTAGGGATGTTGGTAAACCTCAGCAGCCCACTAATTCCTGCCAGTTGGCATCAGCTCTCAGCACTGTTCTCAGGAACGCTTAATTTACCCGTGTAGATACCAGTATAAATAGTTTGAAGTGCCCATGAGAGACATGGAATAAGATTAAGACCAGCTGGAACCACTTCCAGAGGTGCAATGTTAAACACATGCTGAGTGGGAGCAAGCCTGGGCAACACAGGACCTGCCTGAGCAATCAATTTCACAACTATTTACACAACTTGAGAATATGCAAAATACTATGTTTGGTTTTTTGTGGCACAGAAAAATAACTGTGAAATGGACACTCCACGTTGCAAGGGACTTAAATACAGCATCAGTGAAAAGTATGGCAGGGTAGCAGTTTTGCCATATTGTCCATATGCATTTCCTGATTAAGAAGGGATGCTATATTCCCAACAGCATAACCACATGCATACAAAACATTTCTTTTTTTGAGAAGTCACAACTGAGCTGTAAGCCATTATGCATGAAAGAAAGCTTACAGAAGCAAAGACGGGAGAGGTAATCACACAGCCACAAGCACTGAAACAAATCTGTGTAAGGGTAGAATTGTGTTTATGGTTGACAAGAGCTAGTAGAAATCTGTTAAGTAGATTAAGTAGAAATATGCAGTCAGACGAAGATAAATTATCTCATTTGGCATAGTATTAAATCTAAATTGTGGTTTAAAGCATAGAATGATGGAAAAAATCAGAATTGCTGCAAGGGAAGCTGAAAGAGCCCAGCATTTCACCACAATGAAAGGACATTTTTTTCCTGCTCCTTCAAGATCCATTATGTAGTATTTCTATTTTGATCTCTGGATTTGAAACCATTTGCTTTGAACCTCTGTATTCTGCACTCAAAATAGGTTTTTATTCAATTATTTCAAGTATTTATCAAGTTAGTCGTGCTGCATTTTCTACTATAGGCAGAAGGATTTGAAGTACTGTGTCAAGAGGGATATTGAAAATGTTGGGATTTGGTTCTTCTGACCGAACCTTCTGAAGTAATGACACCTGACAACAGGGGACTTGAAATCTGATAGCACATAAAAACTGAGAGATAAGCAACTTAAAATAAATGTACCATGGGCTAAATGGATGTTTTTCTCATTTGGTGGTAATTATGACTTTAACATGGGCAGGATGACTTTTGAATTAGGCATCCAGTGTCAGTAAGAGCTGCACATTCATTCATTATCTTGTCAACCCACTTAGAAAGAAAAAATTGTGATCTTCACTTTACCTTATGCATACATATGTAGTAAATCTCACAGCAGCAGTGTTTTTGCTATGGAATGATAACAGGTTTGGTGCAGACATGAATTTAGGGACTGACTTGTTTGGAGTCACCTGTCTCACCCAGAAATGCTGACTCAGAGCAGAGAGCACACACAATCCAATGTGACAGAGCAGCACAGGACTCCAGAAACAAGCACCAACATCCCCATTGGCAAATGACATGGAGAAAATGTGGGAAGCTCTGGAGTGGAGCCAGAGCTGCTGAGACCCCAAGATCTACATTGTATGTGTTTCAAGGGGCTACTTCTGATTAGCTCTAGCACATATCAGCAGCTGGGGTACAGCAGTGTGCTCCCAGAGTGAGGCATCAGCCTAGTTTCATCCACGGGGATCCAACTGCTGCATGCTGAGAAAGCTCCCTGATGTGAACCAAAGTGCAGTAATCGGGGACAGGCAGGAGATTCACTTCAAAAGTATCAGCCTAATCTGAGCAAAAATGCTGACCTAGCCTACACTGGCAGTCTAAATGAGATTCAGCTGCTGAAATCCATAGTTCTCTTGGGCAAAGTAACAGGACATGAATTAAATACCGTACTTTGAGGCTGCATTAAGCTCAGTCCCTTACGCTTTAGGCACCCAAGAAATTAAGAAACTGACAACACTACCCACTTAGAGTTAGAAGACTTTATAGGGATACTAAAGAAAAATAGACAAAGGAAAAGATACTGAATAAGATGTGAGAATTTTCACAGAAATTACCAGCTTTGTGTTTTGTCTGGGAAGGTGACAGCAAGAAAACTGTAATTGTCTCTTCCCACATAAAAATCTCAGCAGAACTGGTGCCTCTTCATGCACAAGATGTGGGATGAAAAACTATCTGAAAGCAGGCAGCATTCATACTTAATGTTTAGACACTGCTGTATGCACAAATTTCAAACTGCTTTGCATAGTTTCTGGCATGCAGCACTCACTGAGTTCAAATGAGTTGCACATGACTAAACCTCTACGAGCTGCTTAAAAACCACTGCCCTGGGTATCTCAAGCAAAAACTCATTGTTTAAATGTTTATTATTTTTCTCTCCACTGAGATTAATTAAGATCTTTAAGGAGCACAAGGGAAAAGAGGAAAGAGGTCTTGTCATCAAGTTAGTTTTTCCATGTATGTGTGGCTAATTTTCATTTGTGGCTGAGATAAACTGAGAAATCATCATGCACATGTGCTGGTACCCATCTGACCAGGGACCTTCAGGTAATCTATCCAGGCAATAATGCAGGTTAGCAGGGAGAGAAATTAGAGCTGAGAAACAAGACATTCACAAAAAGGGGCACAGACACTTTGATGAAAATCACTAGATATCTCAGTGTTGGGCAGCTGGACACTGAAAACCACTTTGAAAGTAAGAACTTGTTTATGTTCCAACAAAAATATATTCATGGAACTGCAAACTATCTTTTGCTATCTGCAGATCTACTTCCTTTGCAGGAAGAAGTCTAGCAAATAAAACAAAATGAAAGAACAGAATAGTTCTTTACTGCAGCATGAAAGGAGGCAGATCCAAATTACAGCATTCCCACAGCCATAGCAATCATGTTGTTTTAGTCCATCTGAGGTTCTGATTATAGAATTATATTTCAGGTCTGTAAATCAGTGCCGGAAAAACATAATTTAAGCAAAACTGCAGGTTAGAAATCAGTATCTAACTAACCCTTTTCCTCCCATAGGGCTGATTTGCATGAAACTGATTTAAAATGCAGAATAATACATGAACTGCGTGAACAGTTTAAAGGTTTATAAAATATCCTAATGCTCTCTGTATCCAGACAGCTAATTTAGAATTTTGCTGTGGATTAACTCACAAGCGGCCCAACTGATCTTTCCATTAACCCATCTTGATTATCCCAATCCCGACCACTGTACGAGGGGGGAGCTCCATCTCAGACATACTCATTTGGATTGGGAGGCTAAAGTTCCTCGATTACTGTTCTCTTTTGTGACCAAGAGTCATGTTAAATGGTTTTGCTAATCTAATGTATGCGTTGGATGGGGAGAAAAACCCTCAGTCATATCAGCTTGAGAACTAACCATCATGATCTGTGTTAATTGATGTGGTGCACGCTCTTACAGAAGCCAAGTCCTGGTCCAAGACAGACTCTGAAGGGCTAGATCTCCTCCCTCTGCCTTAGAAGCAAATGCTTGCGACATGATATAGTTAAGCAATGAAAAGGTCCTCTAAATACACAATGGAGGGGAGAGAAAAACAATAAAATCCAATTGAAATGTAATGGCTGCTTACAGGGGCATTCAATTAATCAGTTCCTGTGCACCTGAAGTAGCATTAAATAATGTCTCAGCAGGGTACCCAGTAATTTGTTGAGTAATAATTACAGCTCCCAAACAGGACCCAGCAGGAACACTGTTTATCCATCAATGTGCTACTGTTTATACATGACCACAGGAAAAACTGCCTTGGGCTGAGGAGGAAATACTCAGGGACAAAAGCTCCAAAGCTTGCTCCCGCGCTCTGATACCAACCCCAAGATTTAGAGTCGAGCTACTTCACCCATATAAAAAACTCCCAATGTATCAGTAAATTTCTGAATATTTTTATATGGGCCTGACCAGGACACAGTGCTAAATGGATCATTATTTGGAGGCAATATTGCCATTTTATCTGATTATATAGCATGGTCTACAAGAAGAATATACCACTGGCAGCTGTGGACAACTGGTGAAGCAGAGACCAATATTCAGAAGCACTTCAAGTTGCTGAAAATCAAAACTGGTAACAGTCAGCACAAATGAAAAATAAAAACTTGTCAGTTTTGCTATGAAGAACTGCTGGTGGAGGGGGAAGGAGGGGGGATGCTCTTATTTTGAAAGAAGCCAAGGTGACATGGGGTGATGAGTGGTCTACCTGTCCCCATGGCAGACCTTCTAGCTTGCTGTTGAGAATAACAGTGTCAGGGAACTGTGCATCACTGCCTGTGAGCTTTTCACTGTAAAGGTCAGGAGAGGACCTTTTGCAGAGATGACAAACAGGTATCCTTCCCAAAATCCTGATATGAGCAGGGTCTTGAAGACTGGGATTCCAGACAGTTGGCCTCTGTTTAGTTTGATGTTTGAGCACATCAGTGTTGCTCAACAGTTCTATCAAGGGATTTGGCTCCTCTGAGATGGTTATCTTCTTGTAAGTCTGTCTTGGGTTTGCATGGCAAGGTTTTGGTACTGGTGTGAGTGCCAGCAGGGGTGGCTTCTGTGAGAGGCTGCTGGAAGTTTCCATGTCTGGCAGAGCCAATTCCAGCCAGCTCCAAGAGAGACCCACTGCTGGCCAAGGTCAAACACGTCAGTGACAGTGGCAGTGCTTCTGGAAGAACATATTGAAGATGGGAAAAAATGGCACAACAGAAATTGCAGTCAGAGAGCAGTGAGAATGTGTGAGTGAAACGGCTCTGCAGACACAAAGGTCAGAGGAGAAGGAAGGGCTGGAGGTGCTCCAGGCGCCAAAACAGAGATTCCCACAGAGATTCTCTGTGATGGAGACCATGGTGAGGCAGCTGTCCCCTGCAGCCTGTGGAGGTGCACTGTGCAGCAGAGATCCACCTGCAGCCCATGGAGGGATACACTCAGGAGCAGGTAAAGGCCTGAAGGATAATGTGATGCCAGGGGATGCCTGTGCTGTAATAGGTTTGCTGCAAGACTTGTGACCCTGTGCAGGACTAATGCTGGAGCAGTCTGTTCCTGTTCCTACTCTGATTTGATTGCCAGTAAATTAAACTCATTTCCCCGAGTCAGGTCTGTTTGCGTGTGATGGTAACTGGTGAGTGATCTCTCCCTGTCCTTATCTCAACCCACAAGTCTTATGCTATATTTCTTTCTCCCCTGTCCAGCTGAGGAGGTGAGTGATAAAGCAGCTTTGGTGGTACCTGGTTTTCAGCCAAGGTCAGCCCACCACAAAGTCAAACTCTAATTTTCAAATACTCACATACACTCATGTTCCACTCCATGCATCTCACCACAGACATACAAATTACAGCCTTGATTGTAACAGTTTAGTGATGGCATGGCTCAAATTCTGTTGCAAAGTACCTAGACATTAAAACATTTGTGGGACAGATGTATACTATTTTAAAATTTATGACTACTGCACTAAGTAGGAAAAATAATCATTATTGCTGCATATTTTGAAAGACAGACAATCTGCATTTATTTATACTGTACTCCATTTTTTCAGTGCTTCATTTCATGCCTTTTGTTTCTAAGCATCTCAGTAAGGTGGGCTATTTACTCAAAACCAGTATTTCAGGCTATTTGCAAATTTAGGCAGAGTTAACGTCCGTTATACAGACCGTGTAGTCAGTTTTTGAGTTGTCTCAGTTGTACATTTTAGCTGACATCTAAGAAGGAGCTGTGGGGTCCTAGAGCAGAGGCTACACCAGCACACATTATCTCAGGTGTGCCAGAACCACTTTTCTCACTGGCTTCCAAAACTGGCTTGGGAGAACCTTGATAGCTGGTCCTTAATGTGTGACGAGCGGTGGATCATGGTCCAGTTCCCTTGGCTCAGGGCTCCAGCTCCCAGGAGAAGTCAGGCACCTTGGTGGCTGCTGAAAGCCTTCAGCTCCAAATCAGCAACAAGCCACAGCACACCACAGTGTCATTCTGAGGGCTCTGGCTTTTGTGAAAGGAGCTGTCTCATAGCCTCTGGTAACTTGGGAATTCAAAGAGGGATGGAAACTGGAAATAGCTGTGACTCCCAGAGGTGAGATCTTGTTAAAGTGAGAAAGACAAATACCACTTGGTGAGAGCAGTAAGCCAGGAAGCCTTCCTGTAAAGTCTAGTGTGCAGAATACACACATGCATGTGTCTGTTGGAAAGCATCTGCATGGGCTGCTGGGAGTGCTTCAAACATCCCAAAACGGAGCAAGAGATCAACCACCTAAAAGGCTTGTCCACAATGAGGTGTCCTGTGACACTGAGGTCACATTCTTGAGCTTTCCCCACATTTTTTAAGGCTAGAAAGTTTCTTGGAAAACTAAGCTGAGTCCCAGGAGGATAATTTTTTGTGGGTGAGGGGATATGCAGCAGGTGTTGAATTTGCTCACTGAAATGTGTGCTAAGGTTATATAGAAAGAAACTGCCTGCTCAGAAATGGATGTTTGGACAAAATCTCACTACCCTCTTTTATTGTCAGTTATCACCTGTCCCTTTTGCACTTCCAACTAAAAATAAAATAAGAAAAAATCACTTAACAGTGGAGAGCAAAATGCATTTAGTTTGTAGCTAGTTTAGAGAGGCTAATCATTCCACGAGATGTATCTGTTTAATATTTTGGGAACAAAGAATTGACTTGGCATAGGATGTAGGGCATCTAGCCACACCTGACTCCTGTTCAGGCAGCATTTTGATATAAATCTGTGCATTAGTTGGCAAGAAGATGGAAATATATATTTAAATTTAATTGCTGTAGAATAGACTTCATTGAGGATGGAATAAAAAAATGCCCAAATGCGTTTTAGGCACCCCAAAAATAATCTGTTTTCCAATTCAACCAGTAGCTGGCAGTGTTTTCTTTTTCCAGAGCTCTGAAGGATTATGGCCTACAATATGACAACAACAGCAGAACATTTTCAGCTGATACAGATGACTTTGCAGCAGGCATCAGCAGTAGCATTTACTTTCACCAGAGATGAAAGTGGCTTAATAAACTGTGTTTGTGTCAGTGCTGCATGATGCATGTGTACAGCATCGCCATCCGGAGAAAAACAGGCAGCTTGGGAATTGATGATTCAGACAGCAGAATTATGTTACACTGAAGAAGCAGGACTACATTCTTCAATCAGAGGTCATACATCCCCAATTATTTATAAGTTTCAGTTCAATTAGCTGATGATTGTTAAAATGTCACTTCTTGGAGTTATGGTTTGTTTATACAATTATCAAGTAACATTACAACATGTCCGGTTCTCCTTTTTAATTATGGAGCCAATATTCTGCTAAATATAATGAAGTAGAAATATGGATGTATGGTTCAGGAATAGATACTATTAGATAAAAGGTACTATGTTGAGCCCCAAAATTATCAATACCTTTTCTGGCAGGAGCAAAATGTGAATGATGTTAAAAATAATTAAAGTTGTTCAGGATTATCCTTATGGAAAAGTTGAAGAGATGAAGATTTGAGGCTTAGAGATGACGTGCACAAAAGGGATTGTGAGACAGTTCTGCATGCGAATAATTATAAAAGGTAAATCTAACGTGTCTATTTACTCTGTCTGGAAATTGAGTAGTATCTAGACATGTAGAACAGCAAGATGGGGGAAAAGAGAAGCTGTAGAAATAAAACTGGTTAGGTGTAAGGTTCTGAACAGGAGAGAAGAACACAAATTGGTCTGTGTTGTTCTTGTAGAAAGAGGAATTGAATCAGAATCATCAAGAGCCAATCTAGCTCTACCTAAGAAAAAAAAGACCATCTGCACACTGCTAATCTAGCTATCTTAAAACTGAAAAATAAACTCTTTTGTTTCGGGACAAAAGTCAGGGATAAGCGAGGTTAAGCTAGCAGTTGCTCTCTAGGGAACCTCCTGTACTGTGGTCCAATACATTTGCCATTCTCAGTAAGACAGCATCAGTTTAGATATACCTGTATCTAGGTGTTGGATGCCCCAAACTGAATGAGCTGGTATGTCACTACAATATAAGACCTCTCTCTCTTCCCTCATTAAAAAAAAAAAAAGAAAAGAAAAAAAAAATTAAGCACAATCAGCTCCTAATTATGCAGTTTTCAAAGTGTCCATTAAAACTAATGAATAGAAGAAGTCAGGGAAAAATGGAACCAGTGTGCTAAGCCTAAGGGTTTGAGGGCAGTACATCAAACATGACTTGACTCTTTTCATTCAATAGAACATGATTGTTAATGAGGAACAATCAATAAACGTTCTTCAAATAAAACACCAGAGAGCTGCACATGAGATAAGCAAACAACAGGAATTTGCCAAGAGGGGATGCACCTTCCTTTGTTATTACAATAACCATTGCTAATGCCTTGATTGAGACTCAAGGGACGCCTGTAAACATTGCTTCCCAATTCTGTTGCATATACTAGTCAAAAATCCTGTTCTAGGCATTCCTATCTAAAGGAGATCCAAATAATTTCAACACCAAATGTCTCAGTGAAAACAAGGATCAGGGTAGATTTTCAGTGTAAGTAAAAAATCAAAATTCCAATCGATTACCTGTCCATCCCATAATTGCAGAGAGGTTATAGGAATTTCAAACTGAAAGATGTCTCCATTTTGTTAAACAGCTTCATTTCAAATCCATATGGAAAATAGGAAGTTATATTGCTCACACTCTCCATCAGGTTTTTGGTGGGTTTTTTTTTTTGTAAATTGGTGTATCGAGCAGTTTTTATTTTATTAGAAAAACTTGAGCTTGAAAACTTACAACCTGACTCAGAAGTAAGTTTTCATTCTTTAAAATAAGTAAGAACTACATATATATACTTTTAGATAGACAGATACAATCCTTTTCTGTGCTTCTGTATTCAGGAATATTTAAGTGAAAGTCTGCAGTTAAATCTCTGGCTAAAAATTAAATGACTTTACCAGCTGTCCACAGCAGGGACAGCCTGTAACTTGTCTATTATCTCATCTGGTCTCACCAGCTAAGTATGGTTTAGTCTAGTGAATTCTAAGATGACAGACCTCTAAAAAAACATAGGTTTTGTGTACTGCTGGCAGCTTATTTATTATTCATAGGGTGGCACACTTCCCTCTCTATTGCTAGAGTGTGATTTCTAAATGCTGCTTAGGAGGCTATTTTTTTCAAGTGAAATATAAAGCAGGAGAATAAATACTATTTGCAAGGGCAAGACAGGGATTCTCTTTCAGTTTCCATCACTGGTAATAAGTAACAAGGTATCTTTGTTTGCAGTTCAGGATTTTATCTTCTCATATCCACTTGTATTCTAAGTCCCTCCAGATGAAGGAGCTGTCATGACACACAATTTAAATTTTTGAGCTGTTGGATTGTTCCAAAGATATGGAAAACTTTGTTGGAAGTGCACATCAAGTATTAGATGAGTACCAAACTTTTTGAGAGGTTCTGGATAGGGAGATCAAGGTAAGAAATCTACTTGTTCTTCTTTGTAATGCAGGATGACAATATAAACCTTTCAACATGAACGTGCTCCCAGGAAGTACAGGGAGGATCAGTCTATAAAATCTTCCAGTGCCACAGACTGTACTGTATGTCAGGAAAAGCATTCAGTGTTCATAAACTGATGTAACTCAGTTGGGTTTTTCCCTCCTTAATGCTCTAAATAAGCTGGACCACTCAGCAGCACCCAAAAATATCAAACTGATGCACACACAGTAGCACAGCCTGTACCCACATGATTAATTTCTGGGCTCTTGGGACTCACCCTGCAGAGCTGGGCTTTGCTCAGCTGGGCTCCAAGTGCCCCAGCATTGGGGTCTCCTAGGACAGCAGACCGTGCTGCTTTTATTTTAATGCTGATTAGCACCACACCACCATTTTTTATGCACAGAGTTGCACCTGCATCATTTCACATGATGTACTGCCTGCATTATTTCACAGGCAGGGCCAGCCAAGCAGCTCCTATCAATGCAATGGTGATTGGTCCCACTGAGCTCTTGCTGTCTTGGGCGCCAAACTCTTCCTCCCACCAAAGGAAGTCACTGCTAAGAGCTGAGCAGCAGTGGTGAGCTGTGCAGGAGTAAAGCAGGAGCTTCCCCAGGGCAGAATGTCTCTTTTAAAGCCTGTGACTAGGTCACCAGCAGGAGTGCTAGGCAAGCACACGTGCCTGTGTGCACACAAGCACACAAGGAGCCTCACGGTTTATCCTGTTGTATGATAAGAACACAAATAATTTAATCCACAGTGACAGCAGATGTGGATGAGAATTTCAAGACAGCGCTTGAAATCCAGGAGCAGCAGCAATCCATCCAAAAAGCTCTCCAGCATATCTGCTGGAGTGCTGGTGATTTGACTCCAGAGCTGCCATCCCACCCACCAGCACATGCTGCTGCTTTGGAAACTTCAGCCTCATCCTTCACATCAAAGGGAAGTTGGTCCTCGTCGTTGGAAAAGTCTTTCCCCATTCCCAGAATGACCCAAAAAAACTTAACATTATAAAATAGGATAAGTTGCAGGCTGCATTAAAAGCAAATTAGTGTGATTCCTTGGTACACCCACCCTCAATAGACTCACCAGTCTGCAGAGCACACAATTTAGAAATGCTAGGACTCAAAGATCCCTTCTTGTTAGAAAAGAAGTAAAACCCACATGTTTAGGGGCTTTCAGGAAAAAGAAATCTACCAACTTGGTATTGACTGTCATTTAACCAGCAGGCAAAGCTGTCAAGACCTTGTAATTACAACTACCTGAATTATACTGCAGGTATTGATCCTCTGTGGTGTGGAACAAGGCTTATATTTTGACCCCACTATTCCTTTTCACAGAACAGCTGGGGTTTGACAACAACAGAGAATCAATGTCTGGGGAAACCATTGAGGGGTTTTTTTCCCTTTCAGTGATAATTCAATTTAGCAGCTATAAAGTAGAAGTTAATTCTTTGCCTGATAGTGTTTGGATTTTCAGAGCCTTACTGCCCTACTGTTTCAGAAAATATGCCTGTCTAAAATGGCCAGAGCACTTTATTCAAAATCACCAATTCCCTCCTATCAGTCTTAAGTGGGCCTCATTGTTATGAGCCTCTTTAGGATATTTCAACTGAAAAATCATATTTCTATTCCAGTTGCCATGGAACAGACAGTCTGTCCTGGTGGAAAGAAGAGCTGGCACTACGTTGTGGAAAAGAAACGTCCCATAAATGTATTCTTTATTACTAATAAGGAAAGCTTGATTCTGACACGTTTACAGAAATCAACTGGCTGATTTTTATGGAAATGCTCTGCTTGATGAAGGAGACGAGAACTGCTACAAAATAAACAAGCAGTAAATAATAATTAAATATAAAAGAAGAGTTCTAAGAATATTGAGGTTTCAAATTTAGGCTCACATCCTGCAATCTGCTTTGGGTACACTTCAATTTGGCTGCACGCAGAACAGCTTGGATGACTGTCGTCTTAAATTGGACTTAATTGCTTTGCTATCTGTGCAGGGGAATCTGTCCACGTATGATCTCCTGTTCCCTTGCCAAACTCCAAAATGAATTTCTTGAAACGTCTAGGAAGATGGGAGGTGAGGGTATTTGGATGGGAATGCAGACTACCTATTTCTCACTGTAGAGCTAGCAGCTGGTGCCAGGGACCCTGCCCTGGTTTGGCCTATAAAGGGGCACCATTTTGGTCATTTTGGCCGGTACACACAGTACATCAGACAGCAGTGAATCCGTAGGTGGCATTTTACAGTCTGATCATTAAGAGTGCAAGGAAATATAGCAATTAAATTCCACTGAATATATGGCTATGAGAGAATGGAAAGAGCCATAGGACTGCCTCATTTTTAAAGTTACAACTTAGTTTCACGCCTTTCTGAGATTTGATTTAACATTGCTAGTGCTCCAAGTACAGAAAAAAGTGAAAACACATAAACCAAAACCCCTTCTAATTTCAACCAGCACAATGCACAAGCAGCAGTTCCAGATCTGGAAGTGATATCTCATGACTTATTACAAAGCTGTGTTCACTCTGAATACTAATGCTGACAAATTAAATATCATCATTCTACGGTGTTCATGATCTCATCAGCAGGAAGTGCAATGAGCTTTTTTCCCTGGCAGTAGGTAGCAGTAATTATTATTATGTATTAAGCATTACAGTGACCTGTATTGTGAAAGGTTTCTCAAGCATATTTTCCAAGCCACCTCCAGCTTTGTGTAAAGAAAGAACAAAAGAGGAGGTTCACTCCTAATCAGGTTTTTGATCCATGTCAGGAGAGACTCTCTGACGGAGCAGAAGTTCCAAAATGTGTAACTTCTTTACTGAAACCTTTAACCTTTCCTTGACAGTTTCTGCAATGCACTGGGGTCTTTGTCCATTGCATTTTACATCCAAACAAGAACAATGCACCAAGAGTGGAAATAGGAAATAAATGAAGCTCAATACCAAAACCAAGGGTATACAGATAAGAAAAGGACACAAGGAAAAATTTTGTAGCATTTCCCACATAATTCTAGCTCTGTGTTATATAAATTAGTTTTTGTGTTTTCGTGCAGTCATGAGGTATTGGGAGAGATAAAAATAGACCTTTAATTGGTATTCCTTGGTAACTTCTAGACTCAAGGTGTGACTTAAGAGATGACTGTATCAGGGCTGGAAAGTATGAGGTGGGAACATCTGGAGACAATTGGCAGAGTGTAAAAATAAACTGTATGTCCTAATATATTTTTTTTCTGTTTCCAGTGTCTGTGATTTTGTGCTAAACAAGCAGTTTTATAAAACCAGCTTTTAATAGCAGAGTATCAAATGAGTATGACTGGGCTTGGCACATGGTACTGAATGCTTCGTAAGCACAAGGTTAGAAGTAGCCTCCCTTCCCTCACAGGTACAGTATGTGCTCATCCCTGGTACAGACTAACGTCTTAAATATTCACAGTGCTGAGAGTGTCCCCAGAAGCCACAGCCTGAGCAGGACACCTCTCCTGAGCTGATAAGCCAGCTCCTGTTTCTCTCGATTTCTCTCTCTATACATGCAAAGTCTTAATCATGCCACTAACTCTATGCACACATGGAACAAACCCAAAAAGTCTATGCTTTGGTTTATAAGGGTGATTCCAAAGGGTCAGCATGCAAGCTTGTTTAGTTGCCATCTGCAAACAAATAAGAACGAGAGGAACAGGGCAGGACTGAGTCTGTTTCGCAGAGGATGCTCCGAGCAGACTTGAAATCAGCTGTTGTTTTCTTCAAATGTGCTCATTCTGAGAAGCCTCCAAGGCACACCCAGGCTCACAGAGAATAAGTGGATCCTTTCCTGCTAAAGCTCACCAGTACTTAAAGACCTTTTCATCTGCGAGTGCTGCTGAAGGCAGCTGGCTTCAATTTAAAAAGGAAACCCATTAAATCACCACATTACTTATGGCCATGAGTTCTGCTGCTTGCACATCCCAGTCTCTGCACAGGACATGGGCCAGGTAGGGTGAAGGGATGGGGAAACAAGGCAAAAGATGGACCAAGTCTTTCAAGGTTAAATGGGAGATTTAAATTCAGAAGGGGGCAGTGGAGCCAGTTATTCAGAGCAAGATCTCAGCCCTGCTCTGCCATGCTTGAGACAAGACATGGCTCCTAGCTGGCACAGCACAGCATAGAACACGTGCACACAAATATTTCAGTGTGCTCAGTCTACCCATTGAGTACTATCACATGATATGACATGATGTGATTGTATCATATTCTTGGTCAGCTTCTAACAAAGATGACGAGTGAAGAGAAGGGTCAAAGGTTTCAGTAAACACTAAAAAGGAAAATGGGGTCCTCTACAAATGACATGTACTCATTTCATTGTCCTGTGGCAGGCAATGATGTCCTACCATGTGCTCAACAGGCACTACCATTTCACTGTAGTTTATCTACTTTGGTGATAAAGACTCCCTTTGTAAATATAACCTATGTGTTGCTTTTCTCCCTCATAAATCCATAGTGATCATGGGGAAACAGCAGGGGACTTCTGCCTCCCTGAAGATAAGCTCCCTATGTGAGCAGAGTACTTATCAAACAGCATCTGCAGGATTTACAATTACTATACAGTTCTGGGTGAAATAAAAATCAAATTATTTACTCTGTGCTTCTTGGCTTTAATTTCTACAATACTGAAGACCAGAAAGAAGAGAAACTTGCACAGGATCGATTTTCTCCCTAGTTCAGTAGGCTAGACTGGTTGACAAAATGAGTGAAGAATGTGCACTAAAGCACTGAGTGGGCCTTGAGGGTAGGGTATAGAACCATCAAATCTCCCTCCAATCCTGAGACAGCCAGTTCCTACATTGTTTCCGTTTTCCAATGCTAAAATAATGGTTTTGCTCATCTTCTCTCAGTTCAGATTTCAAATCCACTAGGATGCAGGATGGTATTGCACATATGTGTACAGGGTTTGAAAAATGAACCCTTCTCCTGCTTGAACACAAAAAGACTATTATTATCAACAGAAATAATAAGCTACAGAAAGTTTTCCTCAACTTTTGTGCCTTTGTCCCTGGCATCTGAGGAGCACAACCTTGACAATGGCTGTATTTGAGAGAAACTCCTCTGGCAGCAGTAACTTCACCCTACTCACCTTAAATAGCCTCCATTATCTCTACATACCGATTTCCAGTGGCTCCTGAAAGATGTGAGAGAGAGATTGATGGATTTGCTCATAGGTGAGAAGAAGAAGCTTCCCAAAATTAGGGTTTCGTTATAATTCCATTACTGTGGGCAAGACTGCTGCTGTGGCAACTGCAGGGCTTCTCAGTGGTCAATGGGGTCTGTCACATCAGAGATCAGCCTGGTCTCTATACCCCAGCTGTGCAGTCACTTTTCTGAATCTTGCGTTAAGCTGCTTGCTGGCTGGGGCCAAAAAAGGGAGAATTGGGACCCTTCCTGTAAAATACTCAGCTCTTTCTGCTATGGAAGAAGAAAGCCAAGTGTTGCAAAAAGCCTGGATTCATTTTCATTCCATTTTCCCATTTTACAAAATGTTCTCAGTAGAGATTAATGTCTGTTCATAAGCAGGCATTACTTCATGCAAGAAAGGAGGAGAATTATTCAGCCATCACTCAGAGAAATAAAAGCAATCTCAGGGTCAAATCCTCCCACTCCTGCTTTGATCAAGTCATCATCTGAACTAAGACCAGTCAAAGAAAAACAAATGTTTTGAGGAAAACTTCAGAATCTGGGTCATGTTCACCAAAAATCTACCCCAACCAGGAATTACACAGGAAAGATTGCACTCTAGCTCTGTTCTCCCACTGCCTTGCTGAGGGTCTTCACATAACTTGCATAGTAAATTATCTGAATTAGTAACCTATAATCACTTCTCCTGCATAGATTTGGCTTCCCACCTGCAAAAAAGGCAGAGAAACTAATTATGGACATGGTTATACTACCTATTTCTGCCTACAACACATATTTATAGCACGTGAAGCACAGAAATAGTTACAGGCGATTAATTCATGGATCTCACTAATGAGGTATGAGTTCTTCAGCTTATCTGAGCAAGACACCTTAAGAACCTCAGAAGAAGTAATAATGCACAACATTATTCTTTCTTAATTGCTCATAGCTGTGCCTGCATGTGAATTACCAGAGAAGCACAGTGCGCCATGGAAAAGAAACTCACAAGGTCCCATATAACTTTCTACTGTCCACAGCTATGCTGAGGGTCAAAGATACATAAAATCGTATGTCTGGACATTATTGTGCCTGCCATCTGCTCCTCCTGCACCTACAGTGAGGTCAACCAGAGGCATCCATCTGTCACTCCACACAACTTTACTCCTTGGGCTGTGCATAGCTCCAAAATCGGTACCCTTCAGGGGATCATTTTCCTATGGATCATCCTATCCTGGCCAGATGTCCGCTATTGGTCTCTCATGTGACGATCAAGCAGCCTAGATCACTGTTTACTTTCTAGGGCTGTCATAAGTAGGCGAAACTTAAAGCAAATGCAGCAAAGAAGGGATATGAAAATATTAAAATAAGTCAGCTGATTGGTTTTCTCATTGGAACAGATGTGGAGTGAACCAGATCACATTTAACATCAGTATAAATTCAAAGATGATCTACTGAATTAAATTTTTCTTTTCAAAATTAAATTATCAGAGCAACCAAAATGAGAACCTGAAACGGTGTTCTGACAGTGCTTAAATGCCTGTACTAGCAAAAGAAAGAAGTTGTCAAGAACCAGAAAATAAATTAGGAGATGCTTGATTAATTTCAGTATTTTATGTGAGTAGCTGCTTGCAAAAAAGTACTTGCACAGCCCTTACATACATATTTCTGTGAGATTACGCTAATGCAGAAAACCGTAAGAACATCCTTAAAAAATGCTTTAATGAATACTGGCTTTAGGTTTTGCAAATATATGTTCTATTAAACCTATGGGTTTGCAATACAGTATCAGTATTTTATTAATTGCAGTAAAGCTGTACCTAAAAGATGAGCACTACCTGACCAAATCCTGAAGAATAAACAATGTTTTCAATAACATGAACTCTAGCAGAAGGATGCAAGAAAGCCAGACACAACTCCCATACTTGCCTGTACCCATCCCATATTTTACTAATATAATACATAATATATAAAGTATACATAAAATAGTGTGATTTATTTCAGTGGAGTGATAATGACTTAAACCAAGCTAATCACACACTTCTTTCTGTCCACTAAGAATCTGATTCAGTGAATTAAAGAAATTTGAGTGGTGTGACACTGCTAGAAATATAGATCGAGTATGATCTTTAGACTCAATAGAAGCATTAATAATAAACTACTTTTATTTGTTCCTTATGGCAATGAAGCAATTTGGTATCAAGAAATTCATACTCTGAAAGATGAAAATTCAAAAAGAAACCTGAAGGTGGTTGTCAGAGCAGCAGAGATCCCAGGGTTTCTCTTTGGTGATCTATTTCTTCTTCTTGTGAAGTAAATGCTGTGGCTAGCACAGGTTCTTCCCGTGGGAACATTTTGCTATATTTCATAAACAAGATAAAGTTTGGATGTTTTGCAAGCAGTTTCTCCGGATTGAGTGAGTTCGGGCCTGGCCAATTGGGCCCAGGGGGAGGTCTCGGGCTGACCAATCTGGGGCACTTCTGTAGACTCTATATATATGGAATTCAAAACAATAAAGTTCCTCTTCTCCTCTCTTCGCTTGTCTGAGAACTTGGGTCAGTCCTCAGCTAGCCGCTCAACAGCAACAAAATGCAGCATGTTTTAGACTCTTGCATTCTTGTTCACTTGTGTGAGGTATTTCTTAAACAACACTAAAAACTAATACTCATTTCCAATGCATCCACACTCCCATTATGCACCCTGTTGCCTTGTTGACTGACCTGTACTTGCTGAGCCTCCTCTTTACCAAAGCATGTTAACGATTTTTATCTCAGTTTTAACAGCAACCTTTAGAGAAAATAAGTTCAGGACTATTTTTTCCCTTCTTCAAATATTCTGGACCTTCCCTTCAGCTGGACCTTCCATTCTCTTGTTCAGGCTAAGTATTTGATGTAGTGACTGCCAGCATAGACAGAGTCACAGAGAAATGGACAGACATTCCTTTTTTGAGGGAAGCAGCTTGGGCAGCCACAACTCTACCTAAACTTTGCAGCACTCTCCTCACAGTCTGATTAATTCCAGTTCAAATGCTAGGAAATAAAATTCAAGGAATGAGAACTGCAGGTGCTCCATCACTGCCAGCAGTGTTTTAGAGTATTGCAATCCCAACATACATTGAAAACAGCCTAAGGGTGCTTTTAGCATACTGACTTAGAACTAAGCAAAGCTCCTTCAAAAAAAAGACCCATTAATCCATCATAAAATCTTGCTTTAGAGAGGAGCCATCACAAATATGATTCCATTCAAAGCTGAGTAAATAGCTAGAAGGCTGCTGACAGAAATAGTATAGAAGCACAGCAATCAGACATACATTTCCAAGGTCTCTCCTTTACTTCACCTCCAAACCGTACCATGAAGCAGTCTTTTTGGGTGAAGACTAGCCATTCATAACACAGTTCAGCTTCTGCCTCTTCTGTGAATGCTGTAGGAGATAGTTTGGTAACTTCAATGTCTCCTCACCAAATACTTGAGAAGTTCTGCAACATTTTTGTGAAATACATCACAGCGATGTCTTCTCCTCAAGACCACGAACAGCAGGGTACACACTTCACTCACACGTATCTATAGCCCTTATGTTTGTAGAGCACTTAAACAATGTGTTCCCAGCCCTTGCTGGGGGTGGTAAAGGTTTTTGGGCTCAAAACAGGAGTACTGAAATTCCACTGCCCTCACCAGAACGTTATTGCAACTGCAAAATCACTGGTGACTCTTTCCATGTTGTGTCCCTTGCTGTTGTATTTCCTGGAGTTAGCAGTCTGAATGTGTTGTGGCCAAAGCTATGCATCTCCCCTTTTCCTGTTGAACAATCCTACCACATCCCCATGACAACCAGCAGTGCCAAGGTCCTCCAGAAATGAAAATGGGGTAGGAGAAGGGGAAGAAAGTGCAAGATTGATGCAGTTTGTATGCAAACTTGCCTTAGAGGCAATATCTTAACAATCTACAGAGCCTGATGAGGGTACCACAGGGTAGTCGACGTGCTTAATGCATGTATGGCAGAAAGGCTGAAATTCTCTTATGCTGAATAATGGACAAATGGATTAGGCAATGGAATAAAAATAAATTAATATTTTAAAACACTGAAATATGTGGCAAATTCAGTCGACTATGAGGTACCACTCTCCCTCTGACACATACAGTTCCCAATCTATTATTCTCACAGTTTATTATAAATTACTAAGTCCCAGACCTGTCGGAAAAATATATCTTCAATAGTGACCAAAAGCATTGTGAATATCAGAGAACCTCTAATGCAGCTACTGATTTTATAGATGAAAATAGCAGGAGGTGCTTATGACTGGTGATTTATATCTTCATTAAAACACTGTCCCTCAAACCAGACTCTGAAATTAATTGAAATTAACAGGGTCTTGAGATTGGAATGCATATTATAAATTAATGCATTTTTGATCTTATATAATGACAAACATAACACTATTGGCATTATATCTTACCAGCATAAAAAATACTGCCTCTGCACTAATACATACTGTCTTACTCAGAAAAGCAAACATAAGGATGTAAATCTCTAAAGCTCATTTACCAGAGGCTGCCACAGTATTCTGCCATAACTCAGCACAAAGCCACCCATTTTGAATTTTCCAAACCCGAGAAGCTCTCAGCTCAGTGTCTTGTGTATTTCAGGGCTGTCAAAGTAAAAAAACATTGCAGCTAATAACTTTATAAAGGCAAAATTTTCTCGCTGCCAAACTCATCACTGTTTTCTACTCTTGCACAGATGCAATGTAGAAAACATGTTTTGTGAAGAAAAAGCAGTCACAGATGACTGGCCTCCTGGAACGACTTCATTTTCTTTCTCACTACAGCTCTGAGGTACCTTGCCCGCTCTGATCTTCTCCTCCCACCTCCAGCAGTAGTTTCCAAAGAGCTACCAAAAGGTGCAACTCTGCCAGATACCTCTCTCTGCACTTCACAAGGAGCTTGCAGAAATGCTGCAGTAAGAAATCCCAGGTAGGGGTCCTTCTTTGGTGGCTGAAAAGGAGTTACTTCTTTTGGTAACTCATCCCCGGCTGCAGATGCTGAGCAACAAAATACAGGGATCTGCAAGGCTGGGCAGGAGACAATGTCAGCATGGTCAGCTAGTGGATCTTGTGAGTGTGAGATGAACAGCTGAAGAACTGCTTGACACCACGAACCAGAGAGCTCACCCTCTCTGATACCATGACAGAGGAAACCACACAAGCTGAAGAGTCTTTTCTCACATGATTGTCTTATTGCTGACTGAGAAAAAAGTGTTCTTGGTCTCCTTCTCTAACAAGTCTTTTTGGTTGTGTTTCCCTTGTTGCACAAGAACTGATGGATGTAGAGGCGAAGCAGAGTACGGAACATGAAATTGTGCTTCATCTGTTGCCTTTTTTTAGCTTCTTTTTCTCTACCTGTCTTTTCTACAAAGCATACCTATTGGTGGAAGCTTCCAAGATAAGAACACAGCACCACAGACCAAACCAGAATATTTAATTTTCCTACTTTGAATTTTTCAGAAGTCTCTTTTATAAGAGTTTTCCATTTCTGGTTGTCAGGTGCTCTCGGCAGCAGAAAGGCTGAAACCCTCCTGTGAGTATCGTTATCAAATGTAATTTTTTAAAGTATTTTTTATGTTTTCCCAAAATGTATTTGTTTCAGCAGCAGCAGATTTACTGTGAGTTTTAGAGTTATGTTCAAAATCCATGAACATGAAGGATATTGAAACTACACAAAAATGTACTGCTTTCCAAAGTAACATTAGTAATACATTTGTAGGTACTGAGATCCACTCTACACTAGTTGAGACAGAGTATGGATGTAATGTATTCACAAGCACTGTGGATAAATCACCTCAATAAATTCTCCATGCTACACTGTAATCTCCAAAAGCTCTCTGGTAAGAATCAGCCTTGCTGATCCAACTGCAGTTCTTCGCACAATCTTGTTATTTATCTGCCAATGACACCTGAAGTTGAAACAACTAATGTCTTCATATATCTGCCAGCACAAAACAACTTTACTTCACAAAATAACAACTCAGCTGTGTTTAAAAAAATACTAACACAAACCTGCATTCTTCTGCAGATCTCTCCCCTGTGTTCCCCCTCAGCATACCAGATCACACTTAAAAAATATACTTACCTGTGCTTTTGTTCTCAAAAAGGCAGTAGTCAAACCTTTTCAATAATCTCTACTTTATATTTACCCACAAGAAACAGTGCTGAAATTATCAGTGAAATGGGCACACCACGTCAGTTGTTTTTTAACAGCAATAAGCATCATATTCTACTCACAACTGAATTTTATAAAAATACACCTCTATAAAAGCTCATTCGTTACTTTAAAAATCAACTGTAAGTACTACTTTGATGATTTAAGTACCGAGGTGACCCAAGTCCTTGGTCTGTGTTTTGTACTTTGGGGATGCTGCTGCCCAGTACAAGCACACATGGATGCATTCTTTGCACTAGATCATGGGCTCAGTAACAACTCACAGCCATCAATGTATCACTGAACAGGAACAGAAACTTTTGTCACAGCCTGTGACAATAGACCTCCAGTCCAAAAAGTGGGACACACAAAGGCAGTCTGGAGATACAGCACGAGCATGTGTGATCTCCATTTCTTCATGGATATAAAGCTTGAATCCCTTCAATCCATAGGACAAAAGAGGCTTTACCCTTGCCTATGCCATGCTAAAAAGGTTCATCTCTGTTAGGCCTAAACATTTCATCTTGAAACACTGAAGACTGAGTTTCCCAGTCTCCCATAATTGACAAGACAGGGAGGGAGAGGGACTCTATCATAATTTGCTGCATTGTCTGAAAAGCAGAATACAACTTGGAGATTAAATTTTGAGTGACATGTCTCTAGTCTATAAATTTCACATTTGTGGTTAAAGATGGTAAAGCCATAATCAAACACCACCTGATTTCCAAACAAGGATTTGAATTCATTAATTCATTTGGATTCATCTCCCATCCTCTGACATTTTGACAGCAGGCACCTGAGGGTGCAGAGAAAGTTCCCCCTAGGGGACACCTCCCTTTGAGGATTAAATGTAGGATTATTCAACCAGAAAATTTAATTTTAAAAGACAAGTACTAGGGAACGGATTTCTTTTTTTCATTCACTCTTCACACTTTCTGTAATAATCTGAATATTTCTAAAAATAAAAGCAGAAGGATGGCATAACCAATGCCTGTTAATACAAAAATAATTGGCTTAAATGAGACACACACTCATATGCACAAAAAATAAATGGCCCAAGAATTCTTTTGAGAGTTACAATATTTTTAGCCATATGGTATTTCTTATTAATTGTTATAATTACTAAATAAGAGCCAAAAGTATGCTCAACACTGTATAACACATCCAAATACTGTCAAGCCCTAGCCTCACATGCTTACGGTTCAAAAGATAAGACATGCAGGAACAGGAGCTACTAAGAAATGCAGTGATAAAAACAACAGTCCAAGGTTTCCTGGATATTAGGAGGTGCTTTTGGCCTTACTCTTTCAGCTGCATCAGCTACATCCCTCCTCTGAGAATGACAAAAATGGGCTCTAAGCCTTTTTTCCTCCACAGAGTCAGCAAAGAAAAAAGAAGCAAGAAAAAGGGAACACGTTTCAAGGCTTAACAATCCACACTGGCTCTACAACATATTTTGGGCCCTTAGCAATTTATGCTAATTTAGTGTTACCCTCAAGCTGTTCTTTCTGTGATGGGGCTGCTCTGGAGCACAGCCAGCCCATGGTCCACAGAAGCACAGGCTGCAGTGCTGAGCTGTGCTGTGCAGCTCTGGGTTGCCACAGAGCCTGTGAACCAGGGGAATGAAGCTGAAAATTTTGATGCAGCAGTGAAAACCACTGTGGAAAAGGCACATTGCTCTGGTAGAACTAAAGTGTCAGGAGTAGGGAACATTCATAGGAGAGGACTGTGACCTCGTCAGGGCTGAGCAGAATTGACAAAAATCAGTAAATGGTATCACCACCTTCTGCAAGAAAGAGGGATCTTTTTCATATTGGGAAATACTGGTGAAGATAGGTGCCCTGGAACTGAGAGAAGCTTAATAGCCAGGAGCATTAAGAGATGATCCCAATGACAATTCAGACCAAGACTTTTCCTCAGAACTGCCTTTCATTTCTGAAACATACTTTCCTGAAAGGAGAGCTAGTCAAGTCTATGTATACTGCACCCCACTGAGCCCAGGTTTTCTGTGGCTCTGTAAACTACAAGGAATGAGGACCTTCCTTTTTCCTTTAGAAGCCCTTTCTTTGACAATGTACATTAAGCATTCTCTATCTTATTCTGTCTCCAGTTCATTCATCTCCACCTCAGAGGCTACAGGATTTATATCTGATTCCCTGTCAGCCACATACATGCTCAGCAGTGACTTTGAAACTAATGGTCCCAGTCAGAAATGCCCTGAGGGCACGGCAAGATGCTCTGCAGTGTGCATGGCTGAGGCACAGGGCTCTATTACTTTTATCTTGTATATGAGCTCTCTCATAAGGGATTGCTCTGCATGAAAAAAAAAGCTGCTACTGTCCATTCCTAATAAGCTGTAAACACGACTCCATTCCTGCACATCCTCCTTGTCTGCTCCTGGGAATCAGCCTTGGAGGATCCTCCTTCCCTAAGAACCCCTTGCTCTTTCTCCAGCACAGGCTTCATCCTTAGTAACTTTCAGGGCACCTCTGTGCAGTACAGACTGTAATGTGATTAACTTTATGCTTCACAACCTCAGCATTAAGAAGTAGGTCCCGGGGCAGGGATTTAATGTGAGCCTTTCAGGCATGTACAGAACCTTGATCAGAAAAACAGCTCTTCCTTCCTGAAATGGCACAACAAAACAGCTTTGAACTAGGTGAAATGGCCAGGCTCTCTAAGGAAAAAATACTGTCAAACCCCAGCATTACTGAGGCGAACAACAAAAAATGGGAGACAATTGATCCATTCTACCTCCAAGACAAGGCTGAAAGTTCACAGGATTTTAAGCTACTTTCTTTCCCTCCCTGTGCTTTAAGGCAAAACGAAATCTGTCTATACAAACACAAGTGTTTTGCCCTGCAAGCATGCTGTTATTAATTTATCAGGTACTCTCCTTATTTGTTATCTTTACTTTCCTCTCTTTGACATCCTCATTGTGGTGTCTGTATGTTAATTGTTAATGCCCTCAGCAATGAGAAGCTGCAATGGCATAAAGAATTTGTAGCCTCTACAGGAGCCAGTGAAATCTAATGCTGTAGAAGATACTGCGAAGTCATCGTCCTTCCCATGCAATGCTAACTTTAGGAAGCAGTGACTTTTCCAAATGCATAAAGAATGAGAAACTTCATGTTAGAGTACTGAGCATCCCTCACAGGCTGCCTGCATGGGAATTCCAGCAGCAGCAAAGCCATGGGTTTTACAAAATGGATTTACTATGCAGTCAGAAATCACGCTGCTTTTCACAGTTTACACCAAAATACTGTCTCTAATACTCCATGATTCACTCTTAAAGTCACAATAAAATGCAATGTGAAGTCTTCTGTAAGTGCACAAAAATTTCAAACTCTTTTAGGGTCTCCTGCAATGACTCATAGCTACTGATGACATTGGTCATCAACTTATTTAAGAACAATATTCCTCAGGGATGAGAAGAAATTGCTTGTTCCTTCTTTAGCACTAAGGAAGTTCCATGGGTTAAAAACCTCATGAGATAGAGTTTGTTTTTTGGTCTGAACACTTCCATGTAAACAATATTTTAGGTTTCCACGCAGAGCAAGCTTTACTCTGCCCCAGCACACACGTGTTTCTGCTGATGGTGGCAGTGGCTTGAAAAATATTTACGTATACTTGCAGTAGAGAGTTAGGAACAACAGTATAATGAATACAGAATAGGCACACAATAAATCCGATCAGCACAAGTGTTTCAGTGGGTATGCGAAATACACCGAAAGATTGCACTTATACCTGCAGTCAGAAATCGATGCATTTGCTTTATTAGGAGGAGCATCCACCCATCTCTCTACCCATCCCTGCTGTGCTGCTTCCATCCATACACCTTCTTCCCCACCCTGCTTTCTTATAACTTGGTCTTAGCAAGTACTGAATAGTATTCACCAATTCTGAAGCAAAATATTTATGCTCTGCATAGTATTACATAGTTTTGAAACAAAGCCTGCTCCCTCACATTCGAAGGGAAGGGATGGGATTTCCCAAAATTTCTTGGCACTCTGTATTAGAGAGACCTGCCTCACGCAATTCTTAAAGGCACCTGCAGAAGTTTTCTGCTCTAGCCATGAGGAAGAAAGCAGGTTAATCTGCTTAGGTACTTAGGAAAATTCACTGAATGCCAAAATCAGTTCTTAAGCATTTTCTGATTTGGAAAACGTGGCCCCAGAAATCCTGTCCTTGGCCCTGGATATGACCAGGAGCCTGGTCTTGAGCAAAACGAATAGTTCAGCAATGGGAAAGCTGGCAGGGCTACACTAGGGCTACTACAGGGCACTACTCCTTCAAAATCAGAAGGGGTGGGTTCCTCCTGGGCACTCGTGATGCTCATCATGAGATACACACCAGGCAGAGTGGTGGCCCAGCACCTCCACCCCAAGGAAACATCACCTCAGTGTTGCAGCTCCCTTGCCTTCTCTCGCTGAAGGGCTGTGAACTGCTATAAACTTTCTCTCCTCATTTCCAGAACCTTTTGTGAACCCAGTAGAGGGATGGCTTTAGGTTACTATAGCAGGGGTATTTTTACTGCTAAGGTCACTTCTTAAACACCTTGTGTGGAACATACAACAAAGATTTTCCTCTTCCCCAAGATTAATATGGGGAATAAAATCATGTGAAAGGAGACTGAGGCTTTTTTCAGACCCTGGGAGCACATCCTGCCCTTGAGATTCCAGGCATTAGAGGATATATATAGTTTAAACCAATAACATACTACAAAACAATACATTCATACCAATTATATACAGGGTCTTGATTTGGCAAGGAAGTTTTGCAGATGCCTATCTTCAAATAAAGACCAGATAGATGCACTGCTTCTAGAAGCAAAGGCTTTGCTCCAAAGGTTCACTTGGGTGATGTTTCACACCAAGTTTTCCGCAGATGGAGTTTTGAAGTCTTTAACTGAATTGAATGTGCTTAAGTTTTGGTATATGCTCAAGTCCTTTGGAGAATTTCTGTAGAACCACAAAGGGCATCCATATATTTTCTATTTAGAGAAAGGACAGGGATGGCACCCATCATATGCTGTTGAATTGGTTGATACTTTAGTGTACATGTATTTCTTCCAAACTGTTTCCACTGCCCACAACGAGCCTGGTTTTGTAAGTAAATTATTTACACAGCCTGCAGTGAGCCACAATGGACACACATATGAGCAATCGAAACTGCCATAACATCCACAGTTGGGTCTTTCCTGCTCAAAAATAATGGGATGTAGCATGCCAAGAGGTGGCTGGAGGGAGAAAAGTTCAAAGGCATTGCAAGAAGTCAAAGATGCTTTTAACACATAAAAGTTTCAGCACCTAAACACAGGGGTCTAAATATTGCTATGTTACTGATACCAGTGGTGCAAATCTTTGTGCAGGGCAGTTTGCACATGAGGGGATATCAGATAACAAAGTATCAGAGTATTTACCAGCAATTTTTCTGTCTTTCCCACAGGAACACTGTCACAGGCATTGGATAATTCATGGACATTACGCACCAGCATGCATGTCGACATATAAATTTTCTTATTTCAAATTATTGGAACGTAGTGCAATGGCAATTCAAGCCCAAAACTAGAGGCTGCTGTAGGAGCAGTCTGGCTGGGGCTAACAACTCTATTTACATATTTAACTGTCTTTGCTGAATTAAGACTTGATTGCAATGTTGTCAAAAACCATAACAATGTTTCTTAGGCACAGCCAGGAAGAACAAAAGGCTTTGGGAAAAGAAATAAATGTTTGACAGGATATTTTTGTTTTATATTGCCACATATCACAGCAAGATGGGAACACAAAGACTGGGAATAAAATCCCAATCCTACTAATGTCAATGGGAGCCTTGCCACTGAACTCAATAGGACCAGTATTTATGGTTGCTAGGCCTGCACACCAGCAACATTTCTCCCCCCACTTGGCACTTAGTCTCAAAGACACACACATGAAATTGCACAGGCTGCTAAGTCTTTGTACCTTAAGTTTCATTTCTATTACAGATTGATGAATAGACTTTTGAAAGGGAAAACAGAGGAGAGATGCATTTGTACTCCTGCCTATTCACTCTCCCTCTAAAACATCTTTCTCAAGGCTTGAGGCAAACAGAACTGAATCTAAAACAGATTAGACAGATATGTTGTCATACAATGGGGACCACTTCAGGTCCAAACCACAAATAACTCACAACATAAGATGGATATAATATTGTGGGTTCATTTTTGACCTACCAAATTATTGTTTTAACAAGGTGGTAAAGAATTTTAAAACCAAATCCTTGCAGTGTTTTCCAATTTGGCTAAGCATACATACTTATATATTTTTATTTAATATCTCTTGGTTTTCTAGCCTACTGATCATGGATATTGTTACCAGAATGTCACACAACTGGTGTGTGAATGCTTGATGAATATAAACACTGTGAAGAATCCTTGCTCTCATTAATTTTGAAAAATCTACAGGGTTCTAGTGCAAATAGCAGCAGTATAAAATTGAAGGTGCTTAATGCCATGAACATACTCAGACTATCAAATTATATGTGCAAAGGCACGAGTTGGTTGTTTGCAAATAGAAAGAGCAAATTTAATAATGTAACTGCCTGTTGGCTTTTTATCCCAAATTCAGTGTCAAGGACCTAAACCATGACCTGAAATTCTACAGCCCCAGGCCTATTCCACAGTTTTCTGTGTTTTGGCAAATCTGCAAGAAAAGTGGAGAACTTTACACAATATGTCAGTTGTTTGTGTTGCTATGTCCTAAATTTGTCTCTGCTCTTGGCAAAACAAGGCAGAACATCCCCACCCCACAGATGTACCTCAAACTTGTTAAAGAGTTCATGCTGTCTGTGAAATGCTACCAAACCGTAATGCCGTTAAGGGCAGGAATGTTCATGGAACCAGCAAATGTAAACTAAATACTGCAAGCTATTCATGGGAAAAATCTCAGTTTTGGATTGGATAGCAAGAGCTATCCGATTCACAGAGTTGTGCTTATTGAGGCAGCAAGCAGGAATCCTCTCTCTTGTGTGCAGCTGAAATCTCACTGAAGGGCACATCAAAGACACTGGAGCCTACACCTGATAAGAACATGCACATTCTGTTTAGTTTCTTTATAAGGTCAATTGTCTTGCTTTCAAAGCCCTCTTCAATAAGGTCTCTTTTCCAGGACAGGATCGTAAAATGGAAGGTTGCAGCTTCTTTCCGGATTTTTCTTTAATTGAATTCTGGGAAGAGGCAGTGTTGAGGGACTGCTTGCTGTGAGCTGCCCGATGGGCAGGCTGTTACCAAGCCACGTGACTCTCCAATACAAATGCCTCAGCCCAGTGACCATCCCAAAAAGCTTCGTACATGATACACTGCCTAGCCAGAGGCTGTTTACCTTTCTAATTTTTAAGCAAACCAGATGGAATCTGTTGCTGGATAACCACTCCCTGCTGCTGTCTTTGCTCAAGATAATACCTGCCAGTGTAACAGAGCACAACAAAAACGCTGTTTTCTTTTCTCTCTGTGAGTCCTTGTGCATGATAGGAAGACGCTCTCTGCTGATGTGTATCAAGTGATCCCCAGTACCTTTAGGCTCATGTCAGCTGTACATTTCTAGCGCCTGGATTAATTATACATGCCTTGTGCAAGTTGAGAGCCCTCTGTGGAAGCAAGCAGGCTCATTTGCACTAAGGACACAGTACCTAGTGGTCACAGGATCAGAGGGTTTGATGGGAGCTCTTGAAATCATCTAGATGACCTCTGTCTCCCCTGAGAGATGGGTTTTTTTTCCATTCGGTGCTTCAGTGGCAGACTTAAATCCTCCTGACTAGCCTGTTCTAGGGTTTCAATATCCTAACCTGCTAAAGCATTTTTGCCTGATGCCTAATGTCAAGCTACCTGCTCTATAAATCCATTTCTTCATGTCCTATGTACTACTGTGGGCAGAGAGCAGGTTATTCCCCTGCATCTGCCAGCAGTCTTTCTTGCACCATTACCATGCCTCTTCACTTCCTCTAAATGAGCCATGTGTAATTGTATAAATGAGCCATCAGTGCATACCATCTTATTAATAACACATAATTATTCACAGACAGCACTTGGCAAGAGAAAGAGGAGACAGGGGGCGTGGATTCCTATCAGAGGCAAGAGGCATTAGGAGGTAATGCTGCTCAACACCTTTCAGAAGGTACTTAGAACTGTGTCTTCTCTAATACAGGAATTTAACAAACTCACATTGCTTATCCAATATTTACAAGAAGAGGGATGAGCCCCTGGACTTGCTTCAGACTGGAATGGAGCACGAGCTTATGCTAACCCTTTCTACAGGGTGAACTTCACTGCAAAGTCTTGACTGAAAGGCAGCCAGGCTGCCAGTTAACACTGGGGAGGGTGAGCTGCATCCACAGCAAGGCAATACAGGGCTTGTGACAGCCTGTGTTACAAGGCATGGCCACTCACAGCCATTTTTGCTCATTTTATTACAGAGAGTGGTATGTGCTTGCAAATAGGAAACTCTTTCTATTGATATTACTGGGCATCGTGCCAGGCTTCAGAGATGAAAGAGTGATACTTGGGAACATGCAAAGTGATAAAGACATGAAGAAGCACTCAGATGGGCATTTATTTCAAATTCTGTGGTGACAGGTCTCCACACAGACCCTAGAGCTGTAAGCAAACAGAAAATAAAAGTCCTTGCATTTTTTTCACGAAAATAACCGTCTGAAGAAGAAAATCCCATATGCAGGTTGTTTACCAAGACATCTTCACCAGTTACCTGTCCCCACATTTTTCTCTAGCTTATATGCAAGTTGGAAGCCTTGAGTGAACAGTGCATGCATGGCAAATTATAATGTGCATGTTTTATTATAGAAAATGCAGACATATTGTGGCTCATGCTGCAGGGCTTAAATCATCACATTAGGTCTTTATAAAAAATGGAGATCGCTCAGCCTCATGGGAAAGGCATTTGCATCTTCATCATTACAGAGGCAACAAACTTCATCCATAAAGATGTGCCTAGAACAAATGGCAGCAAATTGTGGACACATGTTTTGCTTTAATTGGTCCTCATCAACTCAATCTAGCTAGTGACTTCAAAGAGCTCTTACTAAGAAACGTCTTCCAAATTTTTTTGTTTTAATCTTTTTACGTTTTCTTTTTCTTTTAATGTCTTAAGAGATTTCAGATTAAATAGAATCTTTGAAGATACAGTATGAAAGCACTACTTCTTTATAGTTTTACATCACATGTTTAATTACTTATTCATAAATTATGAATGACTCGAGGTAAAGTAGCATCGCCCGGAGCCCCTGTCCTGGGCCAAGTGTAGCACTACAATTTTTACAAACTCTACCTCTTGACAGCTGGGATCACATTCAAGCCAGCTACCACTGTATTCAAAAGAGCAGCTGTTGTTAGTGCCATTTTCACATGCTATTCTTGATCAGCATGAATGGATGGAATGTGCTCTTTTTGGAAAGCACAGCAAAAGCATATGGATGGCAATAGAATGCTTACATAACTCATGTAAAATTCACCAAAAAACCCAGACATAAGCTGCAGTCAAAATCTTATTTATCTAAGGGTCTGATTTTTAAAAATACAGCTAACAAATCCCACCGTTTGAAAATCAAACCAATATCCACATAAGTTTTTTCTTCCATCTACAAAGCCAAGAAATCCTCTAGAGCACAAGAGTCCTACTGTCTCACACACTGCACAAACACAGCAAAACACAGCACAAATGAACAGAGGAGGAAAAGAATTCATAGATGAGGGCAGGCACTAGGGGCCCAGTAGCACAGCTGGGACTCAAGCAAAATGTGACAAGCCCCATAACAACACACCAGTTTGGAGGTGAAACTCCTTCCTCCTACATTTCTTTGCCACAGGCACATCCACAAGCACACACAGAGTCTTGTCTCTCCAGCTGATCACTGTTTCTACAAAAACCACCAACACTTTGTTCCAGCTATCCTAGGTTTTGTATGTTTACAATATGCATATATTTGCATATATGCCCTATGCATAAATTTGCAAGAATGCATACATGGGGCACTTCTCTCTGTACCCTCAAGCCTCAATCGCTCACTCATACCACAGCAGACAAGATGAAAACACTGCCACGTTGTCGAGGCAGCAGCACAGACCCACTTGTTGCAGTTGCAGATGAGGAAAGCAGGCAGGCGGAAGACATTGGTGAATCAGCCCAAAGTAGAATATTCTCTTTTGATACACTCTCTGAAGGTTTGCTTTTTCTTCTGCTGTGTAGTAGCAGCAATTTTCCTCTTTTGTCCAAATGATCAAGTAAGACCATGCTGAAGGCCCTTCTTATACCATAAAGAACAGTTACAGGAAACACATTAAAGTAATTTCCTCTTCCTTGGACAGAATGCACTGTCTTGGAGTTTGTTTTTAGCATTGTGATGTAACTGGGGAAAGAGTGAGCTTAGGTAAGACACCTCAGTGCATCTAAAAGAAAGTTGATGTAATAGAAATTAAATAACTTGGGGGATCTTGCCAAAAGCTTTTTATAAACCAACCAGTAAAAAAACTCATTCCAGATGCCCAAAATACCTCTTGTATAGCTATAGTTGCTGCATTTGTTAATAACTACATTTATTACACATTTTGCTGCACTCAGAGAAATAAAGCAGTTTGTTTATCTGTCATTAGAAGTAGTATGTTCAGAATCCATCTTTTCAAATTGCATCACAGTTAACAATATTGTTGCATATTCATACTACATATATATGTGTGTGTATATATACACATATATAGTTTTCTCAGTTTTTCCCTCTTTATTGTCAGTGTTCTCCTATTTGCCACCTATCTCTTCAACCCTGAAAAATACAGTTTAAAGCAGCAGGGATAACAAAGGGGAATGCTGCCAAGCCGGGAAATATAGTATTAAAAAAAAATAGTTACAGAAAGACTCAACACTGTGCGAGATGTTGGATGAACAGTATACCTTCCTTCTTTTCCCTACATGTTAGTAGAAGTGTATTTATACGTTCCTGTTTCATATTTTCTTTACAATGAACCTAAAGTTGGTCCAGCAACCAAGTTAGTTTTGGAATTAAACCATATTTCAGCATAGAAAAATGCAGCAAAGTATTCTGGGTCCTTAGCTATGGCAAAAATACCACAGCTCCCACTGCTTTCAGTGGGTTTCTGGTTAAAATTCTCCTTGAGGACATCTTCCCACACTGCACTCCAGCCAGGCATCCAATCTCTGTGAGCCAAAGTTGTGCTGCTGGGCAAGTCATGCAGGCACATCTGGCTTAGCTTTATGCTCAAGCACAATAACCTTGGGTGCATCTCTGGAGTCTCCCCTCTATTGCCATGAGGACACAGCTCTGTTTCTCCTGTGTCATAGGAGAAGCTGTAGATAAGAATAGGAAAATCAACCAACTTAGCAAAGCAAAAGAAATCTCTCACTCTATACCCTGATGACAATGAGTAAAGCAAAGATATGATAGTAACCAGATTTCTGTAGCAGCCCACAAAATATTCCTTAGATTTAATTTTCACACATTCCAATAAAAATAGCAGTCCTTCCACTGCTGATTCCATGCATGCTAAGCATGATTTCCTGTTTTTTCTCTTGCTTGGGCCAGAACAAGAGAAATCCATACAAAATTGTCTATGAAAATATGTATATTGGAGTGAGACATTCTGCCAAATTGAAGCGACAGTACTAAAAAAACCCTTTTTTTTCCCATTTTACTGGAAATTAGCAATTTCTCTTGCAAAACATAACAGCAAGTGGTTATACTTTACTTACATTTTGTCTAGTTCTACTTTCTTTAATCTCTACAATTTTGAAGTAAAGTTGTTGCTTATGATGCTTACACTGAAAATTTTCAGTCTACAGAAATGCCTTGACAGTGTCAATATTGTTTTACACCTAAAACCTTCCCTTATCAACAGGGGAGGAAGCCCCTGTCTACACAGACTAAATTCCACCTGATGTTTTTCCTGGACTTTCATATCGGATGGACTCTTCCGAAAGCCAGAACTTAGAAAAGAAAGAAACTTGTCATCTCAGGAAGTATCACAGAATTTAGGTCTGTGTGAGCCTAGATTCTTCCTCACTCATACAGCTTCTATTGTGTGGTGACCACCAGAAATGCCAAGTGGGATGGATCCCTTTTCCAAAAACGTTGCATTATTTCTTCCAGCCACCATCCTCTGTATCTACATCTCATTTTTCTGAGGGTGTTTACAGTTGCAAGGTACAGCAAATATATTTTACTCTTGTACAAAACTCTGCAGAGTCAGCTGATCCTTCAACTCATTTTTTTAATACATCTCCAAATATCTCAGACAACAGGATAATTTAACTTCCATATGGTTCCTCCAGGTACCTGAAGCAAGACACGTGGTTAAGTACTTCCCTGAATTGTGCCCTGCATTTGAATAGTTCCTTTCTTACAGAATAAAAATTAGTATTTACTTACTAAACAGTTGGCAATAGAGGACCTGTAAGCTTCTCTTCATGGTATCATGTGGTCCTGCTGGTCTGCCAGTTTATTCATGATTCTGTCAAAAAAAAATCAAGAGGAGAAAATTATGTATGACAAAATATAGGCTGCCTTGTAATACCTGTTCATTACAAAGATGAAGCTTCACAGGAAAATTGTATTGATAAGCAATGGGAAATTACCCAACTGCACTTTGCTTGCTTAAGCCATGCTCTCCAACAGCCTGGCAGGGAAGGATAGAGTTATGGCCAAACAGGGGAAAATTTCTCAAGAGTATGCAAAATAAACTCACTGGAAATTACTTTCATGTTGTGCTTATGGCTTGATAAAATCAATTTTATACAAGTCTTTTTAGTTTGGAGAGAGGGTCCTCAGTGGAGAAGTAAACACGAGATGCAGACACCACAAGGCAGCTGTGCTAGGCACATGGGGCTGTAGTTTTCTCCCTGAGCCTCCCCTTTTCACATCCCTCAAGAAGTACAACCAGGAGAAAGCTCACCCCCTCCTTTCCCAATGAAAATTTCGGTGGTGCCAAAGTGTAGGCAATCCCAAACTCTGATGAAACGGTAGCACAGAGGGCAGCTTTGTCCTGGCAGTTTTAGCTTCATGTTAGTCAGCTGTTGTAAGTCATATCCCTTCCCCATACACCCCACCAGCTACCTGGGCTGGAAAACCTTCTCTATGTCTTTAGACATTTTCTGTTTCTTCTAAACTGAACTGTCTTGGTGTAGAAGGGAATCTCATAATTCTTGCCTCTGCTGTCTGAAAATGTGATGTGGCGAAAATATGTGACCACCCTACCTGCCCGCCTTTGCCCACTTGGGGAGTAACTAATAACATTTTATGTGTCCTCAGATGGTATTTTCAAATACTTGACATGGATTTTTTTCACCTCTGTTTAAAAAATACTATGAAAAGATAAATCCCAGTCATGCTGTTATTAATTATTCACATTGTGAGGAAAATAAATGCATAAATCAGAAGTGAAAAGCAAATGTAGTCCCAAAGCACTGCTGTGAGTAATGCCTCACTGAGTACCCCAAGACAACACAGCATTGAAGCTCATTATTCCAGAAAAAAACATTTGCTAAACATTCAGAACCAACTTTGAAAGGCAGGACACAAAGATCACCCTCTTAAAAGGCTCCATGTCAATATTAAATAGTATGTAGTATCCTCTAGCTTTCAGTTCAACACATTTTCATCTTCTGAACTCCTAGGGACATTTCTGAGTCATTTTAACATGCATATAAATCTTTCAGAGCTTATTTAAAATGCAATCTTGAATACATAAGATAAACAAGTCAAACCAGTGAATAACACCTTTGAACTGCATAAATGCTTCAGAGTTTGTAAAATCAGAACTATATTTGACTTTTTTGTGAAAACCTCGAAAGGATTGTGGCTTTTCTTTCCTTTAACAAAAGTTGCTTTTTGTTGGGTTTTGTTAAGTTATTCTGAGTGGAAATTTATGCACACAGATGCTGTGTGTTTGGATTCTTCCACACTTTCCGTTTAAAACTGGACCTTAAAAACATTTAAGTAGCTTGCAGAAATGTATTTGCAATGTTTTCTCCTAAATGGAAGCAATCACCTGTGAATTAGTTTACTATTTTTAATCAGAATATGAGTTAGATTCACGCCACAGTTTTATCATGAAAGCTTGTTGAGGGACTTCTGTTGACCCCTTTTTCCTTATGATTTGCCAAATGACAAAACAGATGTAGTAAAAAACCTCAGTCTTTACACATAAACAGACATCATGTAGTCTATTACAGCACTCTTCAAACACGCATATACAAAAAACCCTGTGTTTAGCAGCCACTGAGGTATTAATAAAAATATATGCAGGAAAAGACGAGAACCAGATAAGCCACTGACAATGCAGATTCCATATACTCAAGTATTCTGCTTTTAAGCTTCTGTCAAAACAGGATTTACAAGCACTGACCCATCTGAAGTCATAAAAATACAATGGAAAAAAAGGGAGAATCTGAAATTGCAATCCTAAATCCACATTATTGACTTTGCACAATTTAAAATATGCTTGGCAACACCGATGTGATACAGTTTTTGGCTGTGAACAACAATTCTTTTTTTTATTTCTCTTCCATCTCCTTATTAATGCTACCCATAATAAATAAAGGTATTTACCTATAAATTCTGGTATTGTGAATAAATAAATTGTATGCTTTTGTGCATATATTTATTTAGACTGGTAATTTACCCTGTGCTAAAAAAATAGGAATTAGTGTGCATATGGGGAAAGAAACAAAGGTTTTTACTGGAAAACTTTAACTATGTTCTTCTGTTGGTCTCAGTTAGAAGATTTATCCTTTCGACTGCACGGCCATAAAATTATACATAGAGAACTCAGTGAATATATATAAACCAATCGTTGCCATGAATTTACAATGTCTCAATTTCTTCAAAGTGCTTGGTGTGACTTGGGCTTAATAGGAGAGAACATTTCAGTTGGAAGGGACCCACAATGACCATCTAGTTCAACTGATTTAATTTAAACATGTGTGGAAAATACTGCAATTAAACTTTCCACAGTTTTTCATAACTTATTTCTTGTGTCCAGGAAATGTGTGCAAAACAAGGATCAGTTTTACTGTAAGGCAAGAGACATCTAATAAGATTTATTTGTATAACTTTGGAATCCTAGGAACACCAACGATGGTTTTCCAAAGGCAGAGACTGCTTGCAATGACTATCAAGGCTGCACAAAGTTGAGGCAGATGAACCAGCCCATCAAGTCCCTGAATCAAGACCTGAGGACAACAGGAGCAACCCTGAGCGGAATAAATTACCTCAGGTGCCATATTTTTTTAACTTGAGAATAATTATTCTTTACTTATCTCCTCTATGTCATACAATTTTAGTCTTTCATTAGATCATTTAGAATATTTTTCAAACTGAGGAATTCCTGTATTTTTGTTTCTTTCACAAAGAAGATATACCTTATGCCTGATAATCTCCATGCCTTAAGCTATGCATATTCCTTCCATTTTGGGTCTGAGGAGTAGGGAACAAAACTGCATGCAGCCACCAAAGTTGAGTGTGTACTGGATTTTCATATTGCACAGTGATATTTCCATTTCTTCTCTACTGTGTTCCCAGTTGTCCCTACAATGCTCTTTATCACTTCTCCTGAGCTCTACTCACTGTTTTACAGAGTTGTCTGCTATAAATCCCTAAGTAACAACAACTCATCTGGAGTCTATTCTCAGGTATTTAGAGACAGCACTAATTTTTGTCTGTGGATGTGACTTTGCAATTATCATAATAGAATTTCATCTGCCATTTTTACTTTCCAGTCACTTACTACCATCTTTTTCTGAAAGATAGCAATGAAGGGCTGAGTTGTTGTTGCACTTATTACTATTATTATTATTATTATTATTAAACATCATCATCATCATCATCATTATAATTTATAAGAACTTCTGAAGTTGCCACAGTCTCTATAAGAATACCTTCCAATCATGGAAACTCTTCTGTACCTCTAAGAAGACAAAGCAAACTCTCATGGTCAGACATTTCAATAGCTGCAGAGAAAACCTCCTTTCTGAGTACCAACCCATATCCAGCCATCATGATACTCTCTCATGGCCCTGCAGGCACATCTAATCCAAAAATTCTTTCCCTGGGTTTTCTAGTCTTTCTCTTATGAAAATTTTTTTCAGGTCTTCTGTGATAAATACGTTTATTTATCACAATCAAGAAAGATTACAGACTGAGTGCCTGGTAGCAGAGAGCACTCTGGTCCACCAAGTCATGTTCTCTTAGGTGTCTGAGTATGTAATTTTAGGCACTAATAGATTAGCAAAGTTGTGCACATGCAGATGGAAAATGCAGACACATAGCCAGTTCCTGACTTCGGGCAATTAAATTTAAAACCAGAGTGTCACCACCTGTTTTAAACACACAAACTGTCACTTATGAGAAAAAAAAAAAATGAAGAATGAGGAGAAACAGAAGTGGTCCTGGAAAAAAAATTCAGTTGGAAAATGTGTGCTAAACTTCATTAATCCAAAATCTATTGCGAGTCTCTGAGTTTTGTATCCATTTTATACTCCTCACTCATTTCTTCACTTCCCTGAGGTTTTTTGGGGAGTAGACTTCTTCAAAGTATTAATTTTGAAACATACTGAGCTTTAATGATTGAGAAGCCATTCTGAGTATTTGAGAGAATCATCTCACACAAATATATCTGATCCTTGATTTTTTTTTAAGCATTCTAAACTTAATTTCATAGATTTTGATCTCCAAGTGAATGGGTATATTCCCAATTGCTCTGAACTCCCACTGTGTCTCCTTTGAAAACCAGGAAATAAAGGTGTAATTATGACTTTCATTTCAGTTCTGTATTGTAATTCATATTGGTGCAGCTACTGACATACTTTGAAACAAAGTAAGAAAGTAAGCTCAAGTTTGTAGTAAAATCAGTTTCACATTTGAAATACCCATCTCCAATAGTTAAATTAGAGTAAATTTGTATCCAGAAAAGGTGTCACAAGCCTAGCCACAGACACCTGTGTCTGAAAATATTGGTTAAGCACTTGGTGTCTGAAATGGGCTTATGTATTTTGCATTTTTTAGTACACGATATTTCACATATAGTTTATCTTACCAAGATGATGAATAGATGTGTGAAATCCCTGTGGACAGCAAGCAATATTGTCTTTCACAGTAAGTGATCCCCTCAACATCTCAGTTAAATTAAAGAGGACAATGAAGACATAATGATGGATTGAAGACAAAAGAGTCCAAAAGAGGCGACAGCTTCCAGCCATTCATTATGTCTGATGGGAAAAAAATGCCAAGCAGGCCTTAAATTAAAGAAGAAACAGAGGAGAAAGAACAGAAGATGCACATTGAGGCAAAGCTAACAGTCAGTGGAGAACCCTTTTTCTTTGTCTGTCAAGTGGAAACCAGGAGGTTGAAATAAAGAAGCTGAAAAATGGTAATGAAAAGAGGAGACAGGCAAAAGACATGCCACTCCCATCTGTGAAGTATGTAAACTTTATTTTATTATTTCTGACTGCCTTCTCTCCGCTATGGACCATTCTGGAAAGAAGAAGCAGCTACATCACAGACCGTTTTCAACAACAGTATTTCTGCAGAAAATGAAACAGAAAAAGCAGACAGACTCAGAAATACTTCCACCTCCAACCTTTTTTGATTCCCCTATCAAGGAAACCCAGCCTTGATCCTTTCAGTATAATATTGCCCCGGCATGTTCAAGGAATTTCTTATAAGACATCAACAGCAGGGGCTCCTCACTTACAACTCAGAGAGCTGAGACTACCCCCAGGAGTTACTCCCTCAGTGTAAATCCCACCACCAAAGTCTCCACCCACTGCTTCCCACAGGTTAGTCACAGTGGGTATTCCGGTGTGCCTCATAAAAAGAAGCAGGTGTCCTCTTCTTGACTACACAGGGCTCAAGCACAACTTTATGTTTTCCAGATTTCATTATTTGTTTCTTAATTTTATGGCCCACTTCCACAATCCAGATGTTTTTTGCAAAATTTATATCCCAAAAAGCTTCAGGGCATGCTAATAAAAAGATGATTAACTTGCAGCAATAAGATTCCTCCGAGCAAGAATTCTCTGTTCTTCTTCAATATGTGCCACATTGTTTACTGTGATTTATTTCCCTCTGCCTGGAACATGCAAACCACCAGTTCCACCTTTCTTCATAACATCCTGAGTGCAGCATTTTTTATATTTATGTCCACTTTACACTTAGATCTTTCAGCACTTTTTGAAGTAAATTCCTCTTTGCAGACCTAAGAACTAGCAATTCACATCGACTTCCACTATTATCCACAAAAGTGTACACCCTTTGCTTTCCTAAGGTCTCCAAAGAGCAGGGTCTACCTTGAGGATATCAAAGCTGATCAAAACCAGTCTTGGTGGTGGAGGGCAGGCATGTCATATGTGCAGGAGGAATAGTCAGGTAGGAGCTCAACTAGAGCTACCACCATGCTTTTCTTGCATCCTATGTGACACGAACTGGGAAGCAGAGAACCTCAGAGCATCCAGGAAAAAAAAAAACAACCCAACCTCCCCAAAGCCTCTCCTCTCTGAATTCAGGTTCAATCCCCATTGGGCCTGAGGCTGGCTGTGTTTTTTCTTGTATTGGTGTTTGAATCCATACCTCCCTATCAGCACAAAGATAAACACCAGTCAAGAAAAACATGCAGAGAAAGCAGTGTTGATATGTAGGGAAACCCTGATAGCAATTGTTCCCTCTTCCTCAGCTTCCCTACTTCATCGTTAACTGTTGAAATCCCCATCCCCCGTCTCTAACACAACAGTTCAAATGACTGTGTTCCCACAGCCCTCCTCCCATCTGTGACTGTGTTTCCATGAACAACTCTAGGCAAGAAGATCACTTAAAGGCTACTGTCATTAGTGTGCCAAGTGGAGGACATTGACAGCTAATTCACCCTTCACCATCTTCCTTTATTCACATGTCAAACCTGGGGCATGTTGATGAAAGGGAGAAGGGAGAAAGACCTACACTCTTGGGGTTCATTGCCATAAAAATAGAAGGGCATGAAGAACCTCACCGCTAAGTGACCACAGCCAGGGGAAGGACTTAGTCTGACAAGGCCAGGTAAAACTCTGTTGCCTTTGGCTATTTAATGTCTCAGCATCTATGGTCATCTCAAGAACAACCACTGAACAGCAAAAGCCAATCATTCAAAGGGTAGGGAAAACTGAGAGGAAAAATACCAGAGCGGAAATAAAAGGTCATTTCACAAGAGACATGACCATTTTGGAAAAGCTGTGACAGACAGGGTTACTTCCTTGGCTGATTATGACTGAGAAGTCCCAGAGATGGAGATCGGAAAAACTATAAAGCACTAGGCTATTAAATGTCTTTCACACTCCATCAATCATGCAAAGGACTGGTTTTTGACTTTGTTCCTCATTATCTACCCTTAGTAAATACTTTTTAAGGCAGCTCCAGTGGGAGAGAAGTCTGAACAACAATTCTGGTTGCTTCTTGTTCTCAGGGGTGAGAAGACCTGACTCTGTGTCTGTCTGTCTGTCTCTCTTTCTGTCTGTCCAATTGTAGAATAAGAAAAGAAGAAGCCTTTCCATCATTCACATCTGTGGAGCCCTGAGAAGCTAACACCTTCATAAAGATCAAATTGGCTGAGTAGCTGTATGGATAATTACAATTTGGTCATAAATACAAATCAGGCGTGGAGAGGGGAAGACTTTTGTGCTCATTTTAAAACTTGTATATGCCTGAATATAAACTATTCAATGATGAAATAGGGAAATATTTTTGTAAAATTCCTGTAGACGCTTAGCAATATTTTCTTTCCCAGTAAGTAATCCCCTCAATATATGCGAATGAATATATGGGCATTTGAAACTTGGATAATGAAATTTTATTGCACACCTTGAAACATGCTATTCTGGCTAACTGAAGAAAAAAAGTCCAACTTCTTGGAGTTTCAGGGAGAATAATCTTTTACAATGCAACATGAAAAAAAAAAAGTGAAACAACTGAGTGAAGAAAGTTGTACAGAAAAAGTCCATAGTGAAAAGCACCTTTCACTGTCCTCTTGAAAATACTTTTTAAAAAATGAAATATGACAAATTTAAGACTAAGCTGTGTAATTTTTCAAAATTCTTTTTGTGGGTCTTATAAGAGCCAAACCAAATAAAATCTTTTAATATTCATTTCAAGATCATGATGCAACTTTCACAGGCTGCACTACACCAAGGAAGCATTCAGCAGAGTAAATTGCCTTCTCTTTGACAGTAAAACTATATAACCATTGGAAGCTCCCCTGCTAAAAGACTTTCTTGGCACACAAGACTATGTTAGTTAAGATATCTCTGTAACTTTTGGAAAAATAAAGAAAATACAGCCTGTTCTTCCTTCTTAATCACAGCAGGGAATGGATGTAGAAACAAGCTTTACTTCCACATCACTCTTGTGATGGTGGGATTTCCCTGGAGAATCTCCCACAGCACCTCACTTGCCTTAGGGAGTCCATGCTGTGGATGTGACATTTGATTTACTCACTGAAACTCTCTCTGCAGAGAGGAGGTGGATTGGCTCCTCTGAAGCCTGATGCTTATGCCCTGTTTAAAATGCCCCTCTTGGGAGGAGGGGGCCCATTCCTTATGTGGGGCTGTTGCTCTCCACTGAGTTTCAGAGGGCTGAAGGTCAATCAATTAAATTCAGCCTGTAACACTGAAAATGAGGATGCCAACATCTGTAAAAGGAATCTCACCCAGAGCTTTCTCCAACTACAGGGATCTCAAGGCTTATGCGGTTCACTTCTTTGCAGCTGTGCTAAACTATTTTCTTGCTCCCATTGTGTAGGATATACAATAAAAAAAAAGACTTAATGTAAAGGACAGGCAGGCAAATAGCTTTGCCTGCATTGTAACAAACACGAGAGAGTCGAAAAAGAGCGTACCTTTGTGAAGCAGCTGAAATCAGGCTTTCCACATTATTCAGCTTGATTAAATGCATGCATTTCAAGTGGAGAAGAAAAAAAGCATGCAAAAGAGAAGGTACTATTTTCCCTCTCCTATAATATGGCCTATTCCTATTCCTAAGGTGGATTGACTGGGTCAAATTTTCAAGAATGGAAGACATCAGCTGTGCGCAAAGAGGAGCATGCATGCTCTGCATTCAGGCCAAAATACCAGTTTCACAAAGATGCTTAAGTATTCCAAAATGCAAGCAAGTCCTGTGCTGTCAAACATACCCATATTGGATCCCTGAAAACACTGTTACACAGGCCCTAGATGACTTTAAAGGAAATCTATTGTAGAGATGGTAACATCTTAATATAACATTTTAACTGCAAGATCATCTTCCCTTTAGTGAATGTCACAATTACCCAGCTAAACAAATAACCCTTAAGACACCACCACAAAGGAGGCTCAATATTGTGCATCAGCATTATCTGATTTACAGTGAACTAAAGATGCAAGCTAAGAGAGGAAAGTGCCCCTAATTGTTTTGACAAAAATCTCACAAACTGGGTTTTGCTTTGAAAACTGCAGCTGTAAAAAAGGCCCATTTTATTAACTTCCCTCAAGAGACTGTAAAGATTAAGGAGATTGAAGGATATGCAAGAAAAAAAAATCAAGACAGGCTAATTAAGTTTTGGGCCATCTCTAGGGGAATTTCAACTGACCTGCCCTTCGATAAGCACAGCAGACCCAGGTCTGAGACCCATCCATTCTGCCTTGCCTCTCAACTCCCTAGGCTAGTTTGCACCTACAAAGCAACAGGAAATAATCACCAGTGAAGGATGCCAATGTAGCACTTTTCTGGCTCCATCAGATGCTGAGTCCAGTCCACAGACCCAGCCTTTCTGAAAACTGAAAATGGGTAAAGAACAAGAACTTTGAATCAGGTCAGAGTGTGCCCCATCGTACTGTACTAAGCAAGATCTCATAGTTAATGAGAATATAACCACTTCAGCAGCCAAAAAAATTAAATTTAAAAAATCCATTCATTATTGTTATGTATAGATGATAGCTATGTTTTCTGTTTGTCTTTCCTTCCCTATTTATACTAGCATGCCTCTCACAGTGACAAAGGTAAAAAGAAAAAGGAAGAAAGGAAAAAAAATTAATAAACATATACAACATATCTCCTGTTTCTTTTCAGTAAAATGAAAATCATATTAAATTCCCATCAAAATATATATTCAAGATTATTTCCATGTCAGTTTTGGATTGAATGTTTTAAACCACCTCTAATCATAATGTGTAAGTACAGCATAAGGATCTAATTTCCCAATGACAGGTAATAATAGACATATACAAGTACCTAAGACTGAAAGAAACATTTTATTATAGTTGAAAAACGCATGGTAGGAAAGCATAACCACCTTTTGAATTCTTAACTATTCCGTCTCAATGGTGCACTAACGCATTTAACACTAACCTACATTGCCAGCCTTTTTAACAGACCATAAATTCCAAGAAAACCCAACATGGTTTATAACAATATTCTTAGTAGAAAGATCAGTAGGGTAAACAAACGTGAAAGGTTAGGCATTTTTAAGTCCTCCTTGTGTGCTCTGCCAGATCCTTTCGCCCCACTGACAGGGTGTCAGTTCAGGAGCAATCCCAACTGAAGTGTTTGCTGGTTTCCTTTGCTCACCTATTTTAGAGCTCACATTCACCTTGAAATTAAGTCTATCCCTTCAAAGACAAAGTCTGTCTGAAGTAGCTCTTTCTATGAAATTATAACAACTTCAGCTCTAAGAATAGGGACATCTTTGGCAGATTTGGATGGATGGATGGATGCATAAATGCATAATCATTTGACACAGAAAGTAAGATGATGTCTTGACCTAAGTCTCTGGTCAAACCTCCCTTTAACAGAGCCATTTACTACCTCCTTTATAATCAGACATTCAATATGGTAAGAAGAGAAGGGAGATAAAGTGAGCTCTGAAATATGACTGCTCTGCTTTGGTGGGATGATCAACATACACTGGAAAGTAGAATAGTACACCTGCTAAGACTTGACATTTCATCTCAGTTTATTACAACTGTGTCTAGTTCAAGGGACACCATTTATTTAATCTCAGCTTTCCCAGGGTTTGATGTCAAAGGAAGTAATAGCCACAGAAAATATAGGAGACTACCAACCAGTGACTCAGCCATTAATAGCAACCCTTTTTATAGAAAACTGTTTTGCACACCATTTTGAGACAGTGGGTGGAAATAAAATGAAAATTTTACATGGCAGCAAATAGAAATACAGCCCCATTAAAATTTAGGTTTGGAGGAAGGTGGCAGGAAATAGGCTCTTGGTAATTTCCAAATTATTCATTCTTCTGCCTACAAGGTTACTGTAGTGCAAACACTGCCTTTCATTTGAAAATGCATGTAGCTCTGTCTGATTAAATAGGAAGAATTTCTAAGAAAATTAAATGTCAGAGCAGCACAGTTTATTGGTTTTACTCAATGTAAATTCACTTTTTACTCAACTCTGAATAATAATAATGCCCTAGTCTGTGTCAACGTGATGTCTACAACTTAAGGCTTTGGGCAGGGGGATGGAAGGCAAAAGGAGAGTTAGGGTAAGATGACAGGGCAAGATGCTAACCTGGCACTGACAGAGATTTAGCTCTACATGACAGGTCTGTAGCTTTAGAGAGGATTTAGCATGCCAATCACTGTGTGTCTCATTTTCCCCTTTCACTTTGGGCAGCTACTGGCTAAACAGCTCATCTTCCCTCCTTCAAAAGGTTCACTGGCATATATAGAGGTGCCAGTAAGCCAGAAGGAAATGCATATTTAAAAAATGGAAAATCTCCAAACACCAGCATCTAAAACCACATTATGCTGTCAAGTAAGATTATGCTCAGACGTACAGTTAATTCTAATAGGTTAGTGAAAACTCTCATTTACTGCCTGGGACTGTGAAGTTCTTCCTCAGGTGAAGTTCTTCCTCAGGTGAAGCCCACTGACCCTGACAGGAGATTTCAGCACAGATGCAGCACCTGGCTCAGGATTCATAAAGCAGTGCAAGCAAATGCCACCATTTGAAGAAGACTGTTTTGTTTTTGTTTTTGTTTTTCCCTGACAGAGGTAAGGAGGAGCATAGACAGGGAAAGAATAAGATTTCTTAGGTGAAGGACTGATAGGTGGATTTAATAAATAAACATCTGCCAGAATAACTGACTGCAGCTAAAATGTGATAAGGACAGTTCCAGGTGTGCCAGGTATTTTTTGCTACACTGCAACTGAGATGGGCTAAACCATGTTCTGAGCTGCTGACTGCAAACCCAGAGTAATTCCAGTGACTCTGTCCCACCACAGTGCGATGCAATATGAAAATGAACTGATGAAGGAAAATGGGGAAGATAGCCTTGAACAGAACAGGAGAGGATGTGGAGGACACTGGATTATTACAACAGGATTTTTGCAGGTACTGACTTCAGTGAGACTCCCTTCTCATTGCGAAAGCTAAGAGAGACTAATTTCTATTTGTGCATCTGAAATTTCTCTGTTCATTTCTATCCCTCTCTTTTCCTACTAAAGAAAAGTCTTTCAGCAAAACCGAGACTGCCTCCTTCATGTCTTGCTTGATTGCACCATTGCTTTGCTTCTATAGGCTGTAAAAAGTTGGGGAAAATGTTTCTTTTGGGTGCAATGCACTTCTGAGCCAGCCCTGCAAGGACAAAGACAGGAGATGCCCAGCCACGGGTGTATTGTGTGAGAGGGTTCTCACCTCATCCCCAAATCAGCTCACACAATTTGAGGCCATGCAGGGACACAAAGAAGGATCCTTTTCGTATAAAATTGCAGCTTCTCTCTGCTTCAGGAGCCCCTGCTCCTGTGTGCCAAGATTGCCACAGCAGAGTTACAGAAGATATGAATCAGTATAAGAGAATGAGAGCCCTCTTGGTGCATCTATCCCTGCAGTGCAAAAAATCTGCACTGGCTACAGTCTGTACACCTTGCAACAATGCAAATAATAAACTCATATACCTTGGTTTTTAGTCTGCTATCCAGCCTCACTCAGTGTCACAGCAAGGACTGGCTGCACACATTCAGTGAGTCAAGGTCACAACAAGAAGGAGCTTGCTGTTTGCTGCATCTTTGCCTTACCTCATGCACTGATGGCACTGGACAGTCCAATAAGACTGAGGTCAGGGCTTGGAAAACCACCATGGCTGTGCCTAGGGCAGTGGAAAGCTGCCCTGGGGAACTGGATTCTGTCTCTGCCTCAGTGCCTAATGCCAAGGAAGTCGCAAAACCCAAACTCCGTGCAGGCGGTCATTAATTGCATCCTCTTTGTTCGTTCAGAGCAGAGCATGGAACACCTGTGCTCTGAACTGTGGAAACATGGAGCAATTCCAACTGTGATGGACTCAGCAAAAGCCAACTCCAGAACAAAGAGAGGATGATCCAGTGCTGTTTATGGAAAATCGGGCCATTATCATCTCAAGTTGGGCACCTAAATTAAATGTCCTTTGTTGACATTATGATTCTGTGCATCATTTTTCCTGGTGTATAATGTCATTTCACCTTATCGGCACATTGTGAAGACAAATTCATTAACGTTTTTAAAGTACTTGGATACCACAATAATGAGAGCCGCAGAAGTGCTCCCCAGGAAATTAATAACTCTGGCTTCAAAGCTGAATCTGAATGATGTACAGTTACGGGAGGAAGAGGTGACATAATGAACTACGATAAAATAAAATATTGATTCATCTGAGCAGTGTTGACTGAAATCTCTCCTTATTTAAGAGACCTTTGCTTTGTTCTCTTAAATGGCTTTTAAGTGTAACTTACAAAGTTAAAAAAAAAAGCACACAAGAAAATTATAAAAAAACACTCCAACTCCAAAACTGCGTAACACAGCCTTACTGACACCCACACAATCCTCCAGAGAACTGGACACTTTTCTGTTCTGAGCTGGACTTTAACCCTTGAGATGACTAACATCTGACCTGGCCTTACTGCTAGTCTGGTCTCTACTGCCATAATCCTGCCCACATCTCTCTCTCCTGTGTATTTCTTCCATCCCTTCTTAAACGTCCCATCCTCTCCTCAGCACGCCTTTGCTCCTTGTCTCTCTGTCTCACCACTTTATTTCCACATATTAATCTCTTTGTCCCTTTCCTAGTTTCCCTTACATGGGGACCATACCCCAGCCCTGTCCTTTCTTAGTAATTTCAATACCCAAGTCAACCACTGAGGCCATGGCCACAACCTTCGTATCTCCCCCATTTGAAGCACACTCCCTACTGACAAAATTCTAGGATACCTGAACTGTACAATCTGAAGAAACATACACGGATAAGGATTTTTCAGACTAGAATGCAGTCTAATGTGGCAGTTTGCCACTAATATGCAAAAAGCTCTAACCTTTTTAATTTTCTTCCACTTCCGCTACAGAAATGCCTCTTCATTTTTCTCCTGAATTGTCCTGTCTCCCTGGTAGATTTAAACTTCTTGATCTGTGATGTGGAAATCCCACAAAATAATACAAGGTACTGTAATGTGATGAAACATGATTGCCCATCCCCCTGTTTTGTTCCTTTTTTTCTCTCAGAGACTAAATTATTCTTACTGAAATGAAAAAATTTCAGACTAAAATAGGCACCAGGCAATCTCTACCACACTCAAGGTCAACAGAGTCCTTGTCCATATTTTTCTGCATTCAGGAAGACTCTGACCCACCAAATCATAGCAGGCAATTGAGTGTTTGCAAGAAAACAATCAAACGATCAAGAAGGGCAAGGCCTGTAGACAAATGTGTCTGATTCTTCATATGCTTCCCTCCAAATTATATGAGCAAACCTTCTGGCTTCTGCTGGACCATATACAGAGAGGTCTATTATGATTAGCAGGATTTCTCACTGAAGCATTCTTCAGTCTCCTTCACATTGAAAGACATGAACATAAATCTTTAACCAAAAACATATTTAAATAAGTTAACTAAAATAACATATGGAATACTTTTGCAAAAAATGCATTAATTGTATGCAAACTGAATTAAGTCTTTTATTACCATGTAATTGGGAGAAATATTAATACATTATTTTAATTCGGAAAAATCATAAGTTAGAAGCTTTGAAACAGAAAGCTGCATAATGGCAGCTTTAACATTAAGATGTCATTGTAAAAATGAATGTATATAATGAACTCAGAAAAATAGAAATATAAATGTCTGATCCTTTCCTTGTTTCCTGTACATCTGCATTGGAGTTTGTCTATTGTTATTCAACTAGCTAATCATCATCTTTTGTGTGGCATGCCTGTGTTTTTACTCCGAGAGGCTAATCTGTGAAGACATCTGTTATTTGGTAGATAATAGGCCATTTCAAGTCTCAAAGCCCTGCAAGGCATTTCTGAAGAAGGAGAAGTAGATACATCTGTTCCCACCAGGTAGGAGTACAACTGAGCATGCTGTCACACAGCAGAACAAAACTTTCACCTGCTATTCACCAGGAGGCTAAATGGACATGGGACAATGCAAACAAAGAGCAATTCTGGAGTAGTTTGTTAGGCCTGGGAGGGAGAGACTGACTTTATATAAACCATTTAGGGTTTTCTTGAGAAAACAGTGTCTCTCACACCAAAGAACAGCAGGATTTGTCATAGTGATCACTGGATCTATAAACTAGGCACAGCCACTAAAGCAGTGGTCCACTTAATGTGATGTTCTTTTGCTGGAAAAAGTCAATATTAGACATTTTGAGGGCAATGCAAATTCTTGATTATTCACTTGGAAAGAAAATCTTGTGCCATTCCTCTCTAATAACTTATCTATATGAACCAGTTCTCTCTGTATTCCACTGAAAATATACTACGTCTGCATTATCCATGAATCAATTGCAGCTTTGAATAATCCTTCTTATCACAGATTCAGGAAAAAACAGGACCTATCTTCAGAATGCCTAAGTAACTTAGCACACAGCACCTGCATTCTGCAAGCTTCCATTTCTTACATCTTCATCACTCTGTCAAGTCTTTCCCATTGTGCTATGAATGCAGATGAGACCCATGTATTCAGATTTCTCTAACCTAGGATTTGTGATGCTTTTACTGACATCTGACTGCTCTGAAAGCAGGCTAGCCATGCAAACAGCACTATAGATGTCAGTAGGAAGACAACTTATATATGTGACTTTACCATAAGTGCAAGATCCTTGTATTTACACTTTGGAACTGCACTAGCCACAAACTGCAAATTCAAGGAGTAATGCAATTTCTTACTCCAGTTTCACCTACTTGTGCACTTTGGAGAATCCCTGCTTACACAGGAGCTAAAGTTTTGGCTTGTTTTTTTTTACTGCCTCAGCTCACAGGCCTAGAATATTGCAGCGATAGCAGAGTTGCAACAACTCAGTGTTGCCCTGATCTCTGATTTGTCAACTGTAGAAATGTAAAACTGAAGAGTGACATATGATGTTGACCCTTTCTGATGGTGTGTACAACTGAAAGTGCTGTTCAGTGAGGTGAGTTAGATATTTTTCCCACCCCAGTTTTTTTTCTTTTATTGAGGTTTCAGATATTTGACCACTCTTCTTGGATGGAAAAATGGCCTTTCACCTCTCTTCTCAGAAAAATAAAGCTCCTTCCAGTTTGGTGGTTAAACTAGTTATCCACAGCCTAGCTAAGGACTTTAATCATCATTCTACAGAGTACTCTAACATAAGGCTTCCCTCCCTGCCCTCCTAGAGCTATTTTTCCATTTTGTATAAATGAGACACGGAACCTGAATCTCCTCTGGGTAATAAGAATGCTGTAAAATCTCCACAAAACAACAGGGTCTGTTTCCCTGTCTCTCTCTGGCTATGAACACTGCACTATTTGTTTGAGACAAAACAGCTATAGCAGGACTAAGATGCACAGACAGACTCTGTAGCCTGTTAACTTATAATTCAGGTGAAAGGAATAAAATTACACACATAGATTTAAAAACTCGGACAGTTATTTCCTCACCCTATTTCTTGACTGAGACATCGATGTATCAACATTAACAGCCCGAGAGTTCTGGTCAATATTAAATCCTGTTTGCAATGTATGCACATTTTGTCAGAGATATTAAGCACATGGATGCAAAAGCAGCTGAGCTAACTTGTGTTGACAATATTTTGGCTACAGCAAGAGTCAAGGAAGACCACAGATGCTGTAAATGATTAGCAGGTGTCTTGAAAGCCTTCCCATATGATGGGATGATTCCAGTCAATGTAACAGTGTGCTTTCACCTTTAATATATGCCATAAAAGCATCCTGAATGCACATGCAGTCTGTTTCTCCACATGAAGGGCAGGGTTTCAAACAGCCTAAACGTTTGGAATAACAGCAACTGTTGCTCCTCAATACCATCTACATATAAAGAAGTACCTCCCCAAGGAGCCAAGAGCCTGCAACCCCAGGCAAGACACATTCACTCCACACATCAGTGTTACATCTACACAACCTTTTGCAGATAAAGACAGACATATTTTACTGAAGATATGAGTTGGCTGAAGGCAAAAACCACACAGTGTGGCGCTATGCTCTAGGGAATAAATCCAACCTCCTGAGAACGTTTATTGGATCAAGCACAGCTAAGACAGCTGCAGGGCTTCCCATTCAAGGTTGTGGGTTTGGGGAAGTCAGGAAGAAAGGATCAAAATGAACTCAGACTGGTCTGCAAAACACCAGCAAAGGACAATCAATGTGCAGGAAATCCTAGTCCTGGTAAGAGATTTCTCCATAAAACATGAAGTAATAACTCTATGTGGAAAACAGATAGATCCTGGAAGAGCTGCATTATACATTCATGGCATAAATTGCTCTGCAGATGAAGAAGGAAACTTTGGAAATGAACTAATAGCAAAAAAGATCAATAGTAATGATATACAACACACTATATAACACACAAGTTTCCAAGCAATGCTGCAAATGGAGTTTAAAGAGTTGTGACCTCATCAGTGGCCATTCCTATCTACCAGTGCAGGACCCACACACATTAATTCTTGCTTTGCAAGAAAGGAGGAAATACTATTCTGTCGGGAGGAAATACTATTCAGTTTAGCATCATATTTGAGGCAAGGCTCATCTCTCCGTTCTTTTAGATATATCAAAATTGTGAATCTCATGTAAACCATTTACATAAGCTTCTTTTTAGTCTTAGCAAAGTTGAGATAAGACCCTGTATTAAAATAGGAGGCTGGCTCACTAACCACGTCAGTCCAAAATCAGATCTGGGAAATTGAGCAGGGTCAGAAATCAAACAAATCCCAAGTTTCTCTTCCAAGTGGGTATTGCAGTGGAACACATGGATTAGATTCCTCCCCACAACATCTCTAGAGCAGCTGCATGTAAAATAATGCCACTCAGTCCTTGACATAGCACTGCTAAACAGATGCTAGCACTGAAGTACATTCAGGGATAAAGCTGATCAAAGAGCTGGTAAAATTATCTACAATGAAAAATTTTCATCAACAGTGGATAAATAATTTACGGACACATGAAGTATAGAGATGGTAGAATCAAGGAAGAATCAAGACAAATTAAAAATGAGAAAGTATAGAGAAAATATCATAAAGGATTTCACAGCACCCAGACACATTCTGTTATGGAACAGTTTTCCAAGACAAGTGCGTTGAGTAGAGCCAGCACATTATAAAATAGATAGGCAAAACACTTGGAAACTTACTGCCAGTCAGAATTACTTCACAGGAATTTGATGCCTGAATAGTCCATGTCTCTCTCCAGCTTCCATGCTTCTATTTTATCACAATCAGTTCAGCTCTGCACTTGCTTTTCAGTCCACAAGAAATATTAAAATGAAATCTGGAGACACAGCTTGAAACTGCAAACAATGATCAATTAGCATTTCTTACCGTACAATTTATTACCTTTCTTTTCCATGGCCTTTGCCATGCCCTTAAGTGCCACACTGATTTACTGCACTGTTCTGCTTAATTATCTCCAGTGCTTTGTTTCAGAAGTGATACTATTCTTAGCTGTGTCTTTACTGGTAGCACTGCATTTGGAGAGCCCAACCCATCACCTGTTTCAAAGCTATAGCAGCAAGACCAGATCTGCAGTTTAAAAACAACGGATACATTTCAAATATTTGGGAAAGAAGAGGTTCCTGCAAATTACAGAAAGCAAACTCCAAAGTTAGTTTACACCAACAGGTCTGAGAAAAATAAAGCTAGAAAGCAGCCACCTCCTCTCTGGAAGATTATTCTTGAGAGTGGGACAACATTCAGACACGTGGGAAATCAATTTTTTCTCAGAGACTTGAACTCAAATACAGCATCCTGCAAGGAGGCTTTCACCTATCTCACCTGGGAGCACAGGAACATGCAGGCTGGCACATGTGAGGACATAGTGACAGCCAGCTGGGAACACATCCAGAGTGGAAATCAGCAGATAGCCAATAAATAGCGGAGATTTTAGACCAGAGTAGTGTAAAAAAACCTCTTAATTTTTAAAATGAAGCTCAGTGGGTCTGTCAAAGGGTAATTGATACAGCAGTTCAGACAGAAGGGGACTGGATTCCAGGTCTGCATTTCTCTGTTCCTCAAAAGGTCGTTTTGTTAAGGCCAAGCCAAAAGACAGTGACACTGTGATTTTGCTATTTGTGCTCCTACATAATAGTATTTCACAGTATATATGAAAATTACATGAATTAAAAGTGGAAGAGAAAGATACCTGAAATCTAAAGAACAGACTCAAATGCCTAACTTCTATTAAAAAAAGCAGTATGTTCAATGAGACAGAGATGCCTGCAATCCAAACCCACCACTGACAATAGAATGTAGACTCTTGTATTTATTCTTAAAAATCCAACCCTGAACTGAACTAAAAGTTGCAGTCCAGAAATAATGGTTGAATAGCATCCCTAGTACACACATTGTTCATGCTTAAAAGCCAAGATTTGTGAAAAGGTAACAAAACATTTCTGCGAGACATAATGAGAAATACCTGATGGAACATGGATGTAGGATACTACTGACAAATAGTTGCTTGTTTACTATTGGTCAGTGCATAAGGAAGGGTAACCAAGGTAATTGGATATGTGTTTATGCAGAAGAGAAAACATATTAGGTAGCTAACAACAAAATGGTTTTGAAAGAAAATGTGATTTTGTCTACTTTCAGAAGTCATGGCAAATACAAAACCATTTCTTAAATTAGTCCTCATTTCCACATTCTTTATTTTTTGTGCCAATTGCTGCCCCTATCTCTAACAGGAAAGTGTCAGTGTCAAATATGAGAGACATAGTATAACTGAAAATAAAAGTTAATTACTGTGGAAATTCAACTCCAGAGCTTTAATTAAAGCCTGACAAATGTATCATGGACCCCAGGCACCAGCGTGGAGTACACCCATTAGAGAGATTACTCCTCTTTCTATGGCCTCCCATGCTAACACAAAGGAAATATCAATCATGCCAGAAAATCGCTTTTCCAAGTCAAAGATGCTGGGAATTATTCTATTACCTTTCTCGTAGATAATTTTCAGAGTTGCTGAGAGGGATTTTTAGGCAAGAAAGCAGCATGTTAGTGTAAATTTTTGCTTAATTGCTAGGTTAATGTTAAATTGCAGCTTTTCTTTTAGGAAAAATGGCAGCTGGTGAGCCCTTTCTATAAACCTACATTTCCTCTGTAGCTTCTCAATATGTAAGTAGGTATGTGAGAGACAAACAGCTTCAAAATGACACGTGATGAAAAAAAGCAGAGGATGCTGAGATGCTTGCAACATAGGGAGAACTGCAGTGGACTCAATCTAGAATTCTTCAGCAAGCCCATGAATGTTTTTGCTGCCCTCCAACCAGCCTGCTGAGAAAAAATATTTCCACTGGAGTCCCCATTAGGAGCTGTTTGGGATGAGTCATCTATTCTCACAACGTGGACAGCATCCCGCTCTTTTTTGGGGTCTAACCTTCCAGCCAGTTGGTGCGAGGGCTGAGAGAACAGACAGAAGGGATTTCTTTTAGACATACTTTATTGCTCCAGCTGCGATTATTTCATCGTCTGCTGAGCACTCAGAAGCACTGAACAATGCTGACAAGGTAATATAGTAAGAGAGATGGACATTCTTGATTTATTTGCTTTATATTTAAGGCTTGGTTTTGTAGGTGATCAAGAAGTAAAAGCAAAATATGTTTGAATCTCAGGAGATGTTTTGTTAACTCCTGCTGCTAAGATATTTAAATAAAGAACTTTCACAGCCCAGGTTCTCCCCTCTTTGATCCTAAAGCAATAATCCCATATTTATGAGATTATTTTTCATTGCCATGGAAATTAACAATATAAGAAATTCAGTATTATCATTTCTCTATAAGCAGGCATGATGCAGTCCTCATGAAAGACAAGAATTTTCCTGACATCTCTCCCTACCCCCACCATCCTATACACAAGACAGGTCACAGCACAAGAAGCAGAAGACATGCATGCTGTGCACAGCACACCACATATGACAAGGTTCCTCATACAGGTCAGATTCCCAGTACTTTTAGGACTGTAAGAAAAAAATCCATCCCATCCCAATGCCACTGTAGACTTCATTTATGGCACCATAAACTCTTGATAAATACTACAGACAGCAGTTTGTGGTAGTTTGGGATTACAGGACCATACCCTACAATGTAGTAGTCTAAAATCACCCACTCCTTTCACCAAAAAATTTGAGATTATTAGAAGTGCTTTGAGATACAGTCTCTTTGTTCTTTGCACAGGCACCAAAAAGCACCATAATCTGTGAAGTGGGACTTCAGTGTTTCAGCAATCTCCACACTCATCCTGCAGTGAGACACTACTTACCAACACTGACTGGCAGATATCTCAGGCTTTAGTAAATCCACAAAGCTGTTCAGGAACAAAGACACCCCCAAAGTATCCTGCTCTTACGTCTTGCATATGCTGGTGGCTGATAAGATATAGTGCCCACAGCAAATATTAAGTTGTTCCTCAGCAAAGTATTGGTGTTAACACTTTATTTTGTCCGTAAATTTACTCTTGGCTCTTGGAGTTGTTGTTATGCAGGGAAAGGAGAGAAAGCCAAGATTTAGGAAATTGCAGTTTCATGCAATCTTTGAATCTGAAACACATACAGCTAGATCCCAGGCATATCCAATGAGTCTGACTTACACTCTTAAAAGAGTCAGCAAAAGAATTTGCACAAAGCTCCCCAAAAATGCCCAAAAGCACTCAGATCAATTCCCTGTACTGGTAAGTTCACTCCTTCACAGTGATCCAAGTGCTTGTGCCAGGACTAGGGATAAAACCGAATTCCTTCTCCCACTCCTTTTGCACTAAATCCTCAATGCATCCCCCTCCCAGGCTCAGCATGGTGTGAATAAAGTAACAGTCACACACCAACATTGTCTACATGTTTTTGTTTATAAGTCTGTTTTAATAACAAGATATCCCTAAAGGACAGCCACAGAAATCATGGGATTCAAAACCCATACAATGTAACACCCAAGAAACACAGCGGATTTCTTACCTCTCCTTTGCTATTCTCTCAGGTCTGACCTAGAAAGACCAAGAGAGGTAAAACTCCTTGTCCCTTCAGTCCCTAGATGCATTTGTGAGACAGGCAAGGTTTCAAGCCAACTGTGATGATGATTGTTATGATGTGGACATCTGTTTGCTGAGACTGGCACATTTGTTTCCTTACAAATGAAAGGGCCGAGAGGAAGCCAGTTTTTAATCATCTTTGTGGATTTCCTTGACAGTAATACTCAAGAAAGATACAACTTACACAATCTACATTCAGCTTTATAATTTTGGTGGTACAAAAAATGTTTTAGCTACAGAGAATTTATCTCTTGAAGCAGGAAACAGTTTCTTGAGTGACGTTTCTCTTATTTCATTCTTTATTGAAGCAGGCTTAATTTTGTATCACATATCTGAAGGCGAAACAGGGAGCTATATTGAGTACTAATTCCTATTTATGTGTCTGTTTATGTATTAATATCATAGTTATCCGCTTTTCTGACCATTAGCCAAGAGCACACATAGAAAAGTACCTTTCCCCCTTCTACTGCAGGAGTAAATTGTACCTGGCTCTTGTAGATGATTTAAGCCAATTATCGCTGTAGAGGTAATGTTTGCACCTGACGGGATACATACCCATATTTACTTTTCTCCCTCACAATTTCCTTCTTTACTTGCATGTTTATTTCTTGCTGCTCTTTCAAGAAAGATGCAAGCTCCAATTCTGAAAATTAATTGAACAGCAGCTGAGAAACCTACAGTTAACAAGTTCATGTAGAATGACCATCGCAGACCACCTAGAGCAGCTACAACAAAGGGGCTTTAGGCACCAAAGTCCGTGTGTTTCTGGAACTAAACAGATATTACTATTCACTAGCAACAGCAGACAAACACATGTCCTCATGTACAACCACCATGGGAATTAATTCTACTGAGTGCTGCAGAATAAAAGAGTTCTGCAGAATATCTCTGCCCATATGAATGGACACAGACTTGAAGAACTCTACACTGCTGCCATATTACTTAGGTTTCCTTCTTTGTGGACCAGGTGCTGATGTGCTCTCCACACATTAGAAAAAACATCATCTTTCTCCCTTTTCTAAGGGAAAAGCTGTTTAGCAAAACAAAAGCCCCATGTACCCAAGGATGTCAAGCCAGAGTTATTCCCAAGTGCCCATCTTTACACAAGATGTAAAGAATTTATTTGAAGTGGGCCAAATTGCTTTCCTGAAATAAAAAAACCCCTAATACTCAGAGAGGACACATTTCTCTATGTTTACAAATATTCCCCCAGCCCAGCTATGATACATGAACATGAATACACTGCGATTCTGATAAGTGATAGAAAGATTAATGTACTTTAAGTCCAGAGGGAAATCCCTCCAGACATTGTTTTGAAAAGCTTAGAAATCAGAGGGTTTTTTTTCCCCGTGGTTGCTACTATTCCTTAGCAACAAAGCTAGTCTGCTGAACAGGGCTCTGCTGTAACACATTCCAGAAATAACTAGCAGAGCTGGCATTGTTTCGACTAACAGGGGAAAACTAATCAGGTCATTTGCTGTGTGCTGGGGCTCTCCACCTGCTGACCACCTGCGTGTCCCCAGGACAATCCAAGAAATACCCACAGACACTCGTTGTGTGTTGTGTGTGTGTGTGTGTGTGTGTGTGTGTGTGTGTGTGTGTGTGTGTAAGGAGTGATTTTTCACAACTGCTAGGTGGGGGATGGAGAGAATGATGGAGGAGAACAAAATAAAGGCTTTCTTCTGTCTCTAACAGAAGGTAGTGAGAGTCCTGCTGTAGCCCCAAACTCCTTCCTCACCCACCCAAGAGCTCCACAATAGCCAGGAAGAACCTGTGTCCTTGTCCTCCAGACAGCATGAGACCCTCTGTCCCAAACTGCAAACTCCACTCCCCACGATTCGAGACAAAACAGAGAGGAGCTTACACTGTGTTACCACATTCCTCCATCTTTACAATGTGGATATAGCAACTCCAAAAACCTGTATGCTAATAGAAAGCTCTGCTGTTGCAGCAGGGAGTGCTTGGAGACTTTGTTTCTCACTTTTCAGGGCTTTTCATGAGGTTCCAGACCAGCACATACTGCTGTATCCTACACATCTGAACAAGCCCATCAGGTTTTCCTCATGAAGGACACATCACCAAAAAAAAGAGCTCCTCATAATCTAGCACAAAGGGAAGGATTTTTTTTCTGTTTAGCTAATTGTTAATATTTTGAATATTTTTCTGTTCCCCACTGGGGTTAGGAACTTACACTTAAAAAAGAAAAAAAAAGAAAAAACTCCATAAAACCAAAAACCCTGAACAAAACCACACCTAGGATCTAGAAAAATAGCAGCTCAAATTGTTGCTTTGTCTGATTCAATCAGGGACTTGAATCTACAGCTCCAGCTTCTCACGAGTGCCTAAATCAGGAGGGCATTACATACACTGGAGAGGGACATTCTTTGTCTTGTGGCCAGAAACTTTATGTTGGACTTGAGAAACAGAGATTAGGTGAAATTGCTATGGTTTAGTAAAACAACACTTTCGTTTCAATGCAAAAGCATTTTTTGACAAAATCTTTTGCATTTTTGAACACTGAGGCTTGCTGTAATTCATATCTAAGAGGTCCAAGCTCAGTGCCAACAGGAGTACTTTCTGCACAGCACTTCACATGCAGAGACAAAATGACATCAGTGGCAAATGCTATGCCATGAAGTAAATGTATGCAAACCATAATGTTACACTAACTAGGAAATATGGACAAGAAGTGAGAATATATGTCCAAAATTCAAGAAAGCATAGTCAGGCCTCTCTGAGTAGTGCTTCATCTGTTCTATTAGTGGTGCAATCTGAGGATTTTCTCTCAATGCTGTCTGTGCTGCTGCTAACATGCTACCATTACACTGAAGGTACCATGCTACACTGAATTCGAAGAGGAAGGAAGGAAGGAAGGAAGGAAGGAAGGAAGGAAGGAAGGAAGGAAGGAAGGAAGGAAGGAAGGAAGGAAATATAGCCGATTTTAACCTTCTTTGATTTATTTTTTAAAGGCATGGGATAAATTGTTTTCTCTCACCCTCAGCTCAACAGAAGTGGCTGGAAAGCAGAGAGAAGCATAGATCACACCTATGAAAAGTTCAATACAACTGCCACTGCCAGCCACAAGCTTTCCTTTCTGCTCTGACTCACACCATGCCTCAAGGTGCAATCCAGCCTACCGCACATAAACCCCTTCATTTTGAGTTTTACACACTTGCCTCTTCATAAAAAAGTTCAATACCTCAATACCAATGAACCAATACCGAGCACGGATTAATGCACCACTGGAGTGCATTTTGGGTAAGTAAAAATGATTGAACCTTTCCAAGGTGCTTCATTTCATGCCTCAGGCGTGTTCAGTGGGCTGTGACACACACCAAGAGCCACGTTGCTCTGTGCTGTTATTTATTCTGCATACCCAGCAGCACATCATGCCTGAGACAATAGTCTCCAGTGTCACAGAGCCTCCATGGGAGAAGCACACAGGATGCCCACAGACTCAGGTGCACCCTAAATTGTGGCAGCCATGAACCAGTTAAGAAACAAATCACCTTATACATTAAAAGCTAGCTGTTAAAAATCTCCTCTTTTGACAGCCTTCAATTACAAAGACTTGCTCTATTCACACACAAATTAAATGTAAAAATCTGACTTTCAACTTCTAATTAGCTGTAGAAGACAGACCTATATTTCTGTTATGGCATATTATACTTTCTGTTAATTTTTATTTACTCCCACTATTTTAAAACACCCAGTTGATAGCAGTGTTAAATGCATTTTTGTAAGACAAAAAAACCCCAAAACAAACCAAGCAACCAGTCAAGATTTAGGCACTTCTTTTGAAGAAAAGACAGAGTAAAATAAAATATCAGGTCTTTGGTCAAAATCAACATATGTCTACTGAAGTCAGTGGAGCCACACTGACTTTTAAACATGCTGGAAATCCTCCCCAGTATTGCTTATACCCATTAAAAAGGGGCCAGGAAAGGGGTGGAGAGGAGAAAAGAAAGAAGACACAAAACTGGTTTTTTACTTAAAGAGCAGAAAAATTTCCACTAAGAATTAAACCTTTTGGTGACCTTTTCTTAATTGAAGCTTTGCCAGTTAGTACCAAAAGGGTAAAAACAGCAATGGTGAAAGAACCATTTATATACATCCTTGTATCACATGGAAGGTTATTAACATAAGTAGCATTAAGGTCTCCTAAAGCCTACTTTTGTGTTCTGATTATTTACTCCTTGGCTTGTGTATTTAACTAAGCCAGTGCTCAGCACTCCCCTCCTGGTGACTCAATGTCACAGCTCTGTAAACCGGACTGTTTACTGTCTTAATCTGTGCTATTTTTCACACTTGTACTAATTACAGAAATAAACACATATTATATGTCAGGGGAATATAAAGAATGCATTATATCAGTTTACTAATACAGGATTTGTAGGGGTCTTAATTTGCTTCAACTGATTTAGAGATTCATGAGATGAAATTCAGGTTCTTCAATAACTTACACAAAGAGAAATTAAATTCCATCTAATGAAATATGATGGGTTTTCAATGAAAAACAGGATTTTGCTTAACTAATGCTTTTCAGTGACACTAAACTGCAATAAACACTAGCATGGAATCTCAGAAGATTTGATACTATCAAATTACTGAGTACATTAAATGCTAAAAAGCTACCAAGAGAGGAAAATGACCCTTAATGTTTTATTGTCTTTTTCATGTAATTGAACTGGAGTAGTGCTCCAATTCATTTTTTCAAAGCTTACATATATATCCAGAGGAGCCTGAGACAAAATTTTGCCACTTACAAGAGCTCTGGTATAATTGTCATTGAATTCAGGAGGGTCAGATTTTGGATTTACATGGGTTTTGGGTACAAAATACTGTTTCCAGTGAAATCAGTAGGGGATGTACTTATGGTAGACTTGGGCTTTAAATATGAATCAGATCATTAAATGCACATCACAACAAGGAAAAACAGATTATCCCTCCTTTTTTCCATTTTATGAGTAATAGCAATTGAGGTCATGAAAATCTGACCTGTCTGAAATATGTCTTTAGGGGATGGTTTCAACGAAAAAAGGATTATTGCAGCCCCTCTTTTTCAATCAGAAATCAGCAAGCATCTCAGCTTTGTTCTCAAAGGATGGCTACCAAAATTCCAAGTATATTTATTAAAAATGGAAATCTAGCGCCTGTCAATTTGAAAAAATGGAGCAAGTGCTTAACAGGTTACATTCAACCTGGAATACAAGAGCTATGAAAATGTCTAAACTGAACACAAAGGAGATTTTAAAACTAATGGAAATGTAATCAGTTCTTTTTTTTATCCTCCGGGATTCTGTTATATTGCTCCAGACTTCTCCCACTATCTCCTGTCTCGAAAGCTCAATCTTCTCAAGCAAAAGCTTTGATCTACATGTTCTTTGCTAAGTAGTTCCAAGTATTAAAGAATTAATAACCATGCACTGTATTTCCCCTCGCCTAATTCTGCATGCTCTATGGCTCTTCAGAAAATCAAACGTTATCTGTCAGACAAATGGCACCATGGATATTTGGAGCATTTGATTTGGCAGTTTTCTAGTGATTCAGGAGTATTTTCAATTATGATAATGTAATACTCAAAACATTGGCATTGTTTGGCTACCACAGACAGTTTTCTAATACAGCATGAAAGAAAAGAGGCCCACCCAGTTGTTCTGGCAAGAGTTAACTGGATTGGTTACTACCCAATTGTAACCAAATTGCCCAATTGCTGTTGGGCAACTCCAGTCCTTTGTTCAGCTGCTGTGGGGCATCTTCTGAACTTTCCCAACCTCCATGCAATGTGTGTTCTGTTGATCATTTTACAACTCTATAACTACAATAATCCGTCCTATTTCATCCAGACAGTAGCAGTAATAAACATTGCTACTTAGGAAGTATTTGTATCCTGTGCTGTATTCAACAATTTTTAATTAACAGCATGTGAAATGAAGCAGTCACAAATGTTCTTCCATTCCTTCACAGATCCAGAGTCCTGGTGGTGGCATTTCACCACAACACTGAGGAAGTTAAATGGAAGTGGAGTTCATATGGATCATCCATCTTCAAAGGACCATGGTTACTGTAGGACAAAGGAGGCAATCCTCCCTGGGCAGCTGGGAATCTGCTGATGTCTGAGGTCATCTCACCCTGCCCTGCTGTGAGTACTTAGGGTCTGCTGAGAAAATCACCACCACCATCTCCATCACGAGAGGTTTTGAATATGGAGTCCTCCACATGGGTGTAGTGATGCACGAAGGCTTGAACTCCATGGAGCTGAATTCCATGGAGTGAGTTGTTCCACAGAGCTCAGTAGTTCCAGGCTATATCTGTTAAGCAAGTAGTGTAGCTCAGTTGGAGTAGTTTTACATGACAAAGTGTAGCTAAAGCAACCACATCCAATATGTTTCAGGCTGGCTTACTTACTTAGCTTCTGTCTCAACAGAGTAAGGTTGCTGAGTTTGTGCAATGACTGAGGCTTCCAGGTGTATCATGAACATGGAAATTTTCCCCAAATTTACTCTTTATGTACCCCCATAACCATAAATAAACTGAGGTAATTGTACCAGCAACTGAGCAGGGAGCTGTAGAGCCTGCCAAGCAGGCGACACAGCATGCAGTGATTGCTGCCGCTGGCTATGGAATAGCTGCAACTGTTCTCTCCTTTATTTTTCAGTCATAGCTGAGGGACATATACAGTGCTCACAATGCACTCTACTACTGGGGAAAAGAAAATAAATTCTTGTCATGTTCAAAGGATGAAAAGCAGAATATATAATGACAAATAACAGAAAGAGCTACTTTAATGTAGTCTTTGTATTTCTTACACTAAAGCAATATGCCCTATCCTGCAGCTCTTGATATCCTTGCTAGGCCACTAACACAAGAACAAGAAGTCTGGGCCTCAGGTTATATACACAATTAAATACAAACTCTCAAAAACATTGCTGTGGAGGACACTAGGAGGAATGGTTAATAGCATAGTGGTGCCACTTGGATGATGCAAATAACCCTGCTATTTAACTGCCTGATCATAACTCACCGTGGCATGAATCCACTGCTAAATGCCTGGATTTTCTCTCCCAGCCACTCCGTCTAATAGTTATCCTTGACCTTTATATATCAAAATGCTTGCTAGTTTGCGGACTTCCCTAGTGTTAACTTCAAAGCTCTCAAAGATAAAACTCCTTTCCAAAGAAGTTAGCAGGGATATTTTCACTTTTGAAAATATTCTCTCCTCTTATTAAGTGATGATTAAGTTGCAGAAAAATCCCACTGATGTAACAGCAGTGTTGCCTGAACTGAGATGCTGAAGAGGATCAACTCACTAGGCCATTGCCCATATATGCTGTATTTCAAAAGAGAATGTGCACATGCAAAATTACAGTTTCTCCATAACACTTTTTGTCATCTAGAGGATTTCTCAGTAGCAACACAAAAACCTGCACACTCACAGGACACTGTTTTTCACAGTAATCCCATTGAAGCTGAATTTTGTGCTCATTTTTAGGTCCTTCCTAATGGTCACCAGTATTTCAGTCATTCAACTACAGCTGACATGTTGCAACCACTTAGTTCTTGATGTTTCAGACAAACACACTGTAACGTCTAAAAAAACTGCACTTTTGCTTTCTTCTTAGAGACCCCTCTCAGGAAGAGGCCACCTCATGCCAGCCAGAGTCAGACACACGTGAGGAAAGCACAGAGTGTGTTAAAAAAGGTCCAACTTCATGGCTGTTTTTAGCTAGCACTTTTACTGCCTCCTGCTCCCAGTGTGGGTGAACAGAACTGCCCACAGCACCAGAGCATTATTAAAGTCAGAGGCTGCTCCAGGGCTTAAGGTATCTGAATAACAAAATCACCCACATGCTGCAACTTTGTGCTGCTGAGACAGGATGATTGTTCTTCTCTGCCATGTACTGCCTGCAATTACCCAAGCATTATGACAGTGAATGCTTATCTCATTCATTTTGCTGGCAGATCATCTAACACTTGCACAATGCAGCTTTCCATGCCAAATCTTCAACATATGTGTATGAACTAGTAGAATAAATTTTTTCACTCTGTTCTGGCTACTATTCCAGCATAATTTACTAAACAGGTCCCAAATTTAATTGCCTAAGTCTTGTGCATAAAGGCATAATTTTAGGGCTCTTTTCCTGTAATAAGCTGAGCCCTTCCAACTCCCATCAGAGCCAAACGGAGTTGAAGGAGCTCACTAAAAACCAAAATATTCAAATGATAGATCATTATTCCTTATAAATGTTCTGGTAAAAGAGAAATCAGCTCCTTCATACGGCTTGGTTTAATGAAATATTTTAAAAAGACAGCCCCTTTCTTGGTGCTTGAGATCTTCCCTCCATTCAGGTTTTTACCTATTTTACAAGGGAAAAAAATACCAAAAATCTTTTCTCTGCCACTTTTACATGAGTATTGCATGTCATCTCCTAGCTTGACAGTCTGATGGCAAGTAAAATCAGCAAGAATGTTAACCATTCACAACTGCTGACTGCAACCAGCCTTGTTAATTTGAAGGGAAAAGTCAAAAAGGAGACAAGGAGTTTAAATATGGTGTTTAAAGTTCCTATCCACACAGAGTAGCACCTTTTAAAAATTATGTTGCTGATATGCAAACGTAGAGGAAAAAACTGGGTGTCAGTTTGTTTCAATGCCACATGGCTAAGAGACCAGATGCACAAGAATATTTCCAACTCATGGAAAATATTAATCCTCTTATACATATATAATTTCAATAAATATGTAAATAGTCAAGACAAAGTCTTTAGCAGGTACATAAAGGTCATCTTATTTGAGACCCTCTAGATTTTTCTAGGATTGACTGTGGCTTCAGTCACAAGCTGTAAAGCTGGCTCAGGATGCTCCATCTTGTAATTAAAGGCTTAACCTCCTTTTAGTCATCTGGGCAGTTGTAATGAAATATGCCAGTTACTCCCTACTCTTGTTTTGGAAAAATGCCCAGCAGATTACAACAGCAACAAAATTAAATTACCCATTCTGTACGTCCACTTCACAGCATACTCATATTGCCCTTTACCAGTCTTGCATTAGAGCAAGATACATTAAGCCAAAACAGCTTTCCCTGTTTTTCAGATTTCATTACCCTTCAGCAAAAAAAGAAAATCTTGCTCAGGACTCAGTATGTCACTTTGCTTTTCTGACATGTTGCTTCACACTTTAGTTGGGGCACAGCTTTCTGCAGCACTAGGAAGAACACATTTTAGCTGTTACACATTGGTGACGAAGCAATATTAACTGCAGACTCTTATGTCATTTAAAAAAAAATAAAATAACAAGGGTATAAAATATTCTCAGAAGCCAGATATCATTCCCCCAAAATACTCCTACACCATCTGGCTTTGACCACACTGCCAGCTCCTTTCCTATCCCTTTCTTCCTCCTGCTTTCCCTTCTTTCCTGCTGCATGTACTGCAGGTGCCAGTGACAAGTCTGAGTCACATTTGGGTAAAAACAAGGCTGAAACAAAATTAAGGTAACAGGTAAAAAATTAAAAAGTGAGTGAGGAAAAGGTAAGCAGCAGCTGTTTGCTGACTTCTGAAAATGTTCAACAGCTCAGCTGAACTGAGGGAAGTCACATCTTACACACAAACAAAAACACTTTTACTGGTCTAGACTAAGATGTTTTCAGTCACAACCTGCTGCATGGGATCTGAGTACCTCTCTGGAGCACTGCGGTGAATATTCACCTCTTTTTACACTGATCACAATGTAAGCTTTTTGGTACCACTGACAATCTCTGAATACATGTGGGACATGGGTCTTGGTGTTCTTAGTGTAAAAGAGTAACATGGGTCTGGCCAAAATTTAAGGGCAACTTAAAAATCCATTCTGCACTAACACAACAGATTTGTAACTGTCTTTCTGCCAGTAGCACCAAGAACAGAATTAGTGAACTGCACCCAGCTGGTTTTATTAAGAAAAGTTGGAAGACAATCATACATGCAATAAAAATCAAAGTATAAGTGGTATTGATTAAGTCTATTTTTGGAGCAAGGGGGTTTGCATTGTTTGTGGTCCTGAGAAAGGAGGAGAAGAAGAATATGTTTCAGTAAACCCTCCTTGACTGAGTACAACATCACTTTTTTAAGGGACTTAATTTGATGACTATTTTATTTCTTATTCTCTACATTAAGGACTAAATTATGCTTTCAATTAGCTTAAGAAAAGTAGGAAATAAAACTATTTCATTTGTTCTGGATTTACAAAAGATCAGAAACCACAGTCTTCTGAAACTTGTTCCAATAGCACACACATTTATGCAATAACTGGCTTGTGCAAAGCCCTTGCTCCAAATCCTTCACCTCTTCAGAGGACAGCATGGGAAGACACGTGGCATTTATACTCTAATCGAGGACAGCTACTGTCTCACAGCCCATCCTCAATGCCGTTAGGAAGTGCCAGGGTGGAAGGAAGTCAATAAAAACCAGATGGACTCTTACTTCTGTGGTGAACTGCTCACACACAGAAGTGGGACAAGCTTTTCAGCAACACTCAGCTCGCACAAGCCCTGCTGCTAACAAGGAACCAGACTGCAGTGTTGTAGCACTCAGACATCTACCACACTACCAAACACTCCAGTATCAAATTGAAAAGTTGCTCCAGAGCTTCATCTGTAAACAAATAGTCATACATATTTACATTCCGAGTCTGGTCTTTCCCCTTTTTGCAAAGCTATTACAAGCAACTTTAGGCAGCACACTGTTTGCAGAGTAGAATCCCACAGCATGATTTTAACCAGCAGAACAAAACACTAGTGTTTACATTTAGATCTTTGTAGATGCTTTTATGCGACAAAGATGCCCCAACTTGATGACTCATTTCTTATAAAAGCAGACAAACATGAATACCCCCGGGAGGATCAAGGAGATGACAGTCATTAAGCAGACATACATCAAGATACTGAGACCAAATGAATGGTGTAATGAGAATGGGAATTACCCTTTCTTTTGTGGGTTTTTATTCCATTCCTGCTCAGCCTCCACCAAAATGACTTTGATGATGTTATTAAAAATCACAGGTTCTTACAGAAAATGGGCCAAGAATGTCTCAAGGCAGCTATTCTACCTCCTCTGGTAAGGGCCAAATTACCTTGTTGCAAAATGGTTGCTTCTGCAACCAATAAAAGTTGCTGTGGGACTGATGCAGCAAACAGCAGTTCTGGAGAAGCTTCCAAACAATTCATGTTTAATTTAGGAATTTGGACAGTGTGTTTGACATTTGATTAAATCTGAATTTGCAAATTAAACAATCTAAAGAGCATTAAATTAGCAACAGCATTATATCTTGCCAGTGACATAACAATTCCCAGTGCCTCCCTGGGTGTTGTTAGGCACCAGCAGTTGATCAGAAGTCCTGATAAAGCTCAGAGACAACTCTCCCCAGACTGATTAAATGCAGGTGCTTTTTACGTCTTGTTTTCAGAGTCTGCACAAGCCTACCATGCATCACAGCTGAGACCCACTGCACTGCTGTTCTGCAGCTCTTTCTAAATAAGGTCACCCATCATCCAGAGGCAAAGGTGTGCAGCTTCAGGCTTTGACTCCTGACACCCTGCCCCAGCTGAATTTTGCATTTATCCCATGTGCAAGTATTTGAAAACCTTTGCAAGTGCTCACAAAAGCAGGGTCTAGCAGCAGATGTCCAGTGTTTCAAACGATGCAATGTTCAAGCCGGAGCAGGGGAAGCCAACAGACAGGTGTTGCGACTCCTCCGTGTGCCAAGTCTGCCCCATTAAGGAAACGAGGCTGAAGGCCATCAGTGCAACAGTCAAAACTTAATCACCAAATGTGTCTCTGTTCTAAATACCTCTCACCAGCTGGTTGCTACTTAGCCCTGATGGTGTCTGGGCACATTCCCTCCAAAAAAGCAATCAAGCTCTTCTGATGTGGTGTGAAACGCCAAGTCTGTTCCTTCCTCACTGTATGAACACATGATCCACCTACAAAAAGTTCACAGAGCACCAGAAAGAAATGCTCAACAACTCATTTTTCCATGCTGGGCTGGGAAAACCCCACAATCAGGGCTGACATTTTACTTTTGTCATCAGGAAATCTTTCTGGTGAAGCAGAGGCAACATTAATGCCCTCCTCATTTACAGCTGCCACATGACCTCACACCAAACTCCTCACTACTAGAAACTGTGTGCAGCTCCACAGATTCAGTGGAGAATGTAGTCCAAGGCAGGACTCTTCCTGGGCTTACTTCTGCTTCTGCATACGTGTTGTCTGACTCAAAACCAAAGGATGGCTTAGGAATAGATAAACCATGTTTTAACAGCTTCTTCAAAACCAAAAAGGTTTCGTTTTGGTTTTTTTAATGGTTAGGCTTGACCATCTTAAAGGTCTTTTCCCATCTAAATGATTCTATGATGCTAGTTTTTTAAGGGAACTTATGGATTTAATGGTGCTTTTGTACCTCCCCTGCTGAGTCCCTGCCTCTATGGAAAAATACCTGGGCTTGGGCTCAATTTAAAAATAAGGATTTAAGTTTTCTGCATATTTCAGGGAAGGACTTTGCTAAAAACATTCAGTCCTGAGTTAGGGAACAGTCACTGCCTGCACAGGAATGCAGAAAAGTGATCCTGGAGTGTAAACAGCAAACCTAGGTCACATACATGACTTTTGTTACTAGGAACTTAAACACACACTTTACCTCTTTTGTTCCTTCTCATCCAAGCATCCAGATTAACCCTGAGTGCTAAAAAGAGATATTGCAACTATGAGGTAGTCCTCTGAGTCAAATAGAAGTACCTCTTACATTTTTAGCAGTGTTGCAAAGATATCTGTAAATTATTTAGAGGGGGAAAAAGAGAAGTAAATTTATTTTTATGATCTCTGTTTACTTTTTGCACCTTCCCCACTTGATACAGTGATTTTTCTCATCTACCAGAAGAATGTTACTTAGCTTACAGCCTATGGGAGATATGCTTAAATTTTGTTTAGAAATCACAAAGCAGAGGAATTGTCTTTTTATCAGGCTAGTGTCTTGGGACTCAAGAAACCTCAGCTCAATCCCTACTCTTACAGAAATTTTCGTTTTGACATTTGGCAAAATGCCTTTTTTCTCCACACTTCTGAAAACAGCATTTCTGTTCTGTTATCCTGTGTGAATAGTGAAACCCCATCTGAAAAAGAGAGATACCATTTCCTTTTTGTTACCCATCGTCTTGCCTGTTTATACTGCAGTCTCTGAAGGATTGAGACTTTTCCCTGCTATGGGTTTTTACAGTGCCTGTGTTACAATGGGGCTCTGGTACAGCTCTAAACCTCTAGACACTACTGGACTACTAATAGTAGTTCAACCCAAACCACTAAGAAGCCAAAATTACTGGGGGAAAGTAATTTGTGAAAGCTCCAAAATCAAGTCCTGGAGTCCTTGTCCTGACAAAACTCTTCCTGTTACAAAGATGTCAAGCTCCAGCCATAAATAAGGGAGGCATTATTTTATCAGCCAAGCTGGTAATGTCTTTTCAGTAATAAATGTAGTGGCAGAACCCAGTCTGGGAATAAGTCTGTGACAGTATAGGGATCTAAAGCCCTACCTGACTGACAAATTCTGGTTTTCCATTATTCAAACCAGAGGATTCTATATGAAGGCAACTGCAAAGGATGGAGCTTAATTTATCCTCCATTAAGATTCAAATTGTTCAGAGACAGACTATCACTGATTTAACTCCACTCTACAAGATATCATGGCCTATGATTTAATTGGCCAATTACTTATGCCTGATGAGAAACTGGTGAGAATGGTGTTCCTCATACATGAAGCAGTGGTTGTAGTAAAATGTGGATGAAGTGTGCAAAGCAAAATCAGAGCATTTTATCAATCATTTGCAAAGCTGACAGGTTTAATGGGTTTGGAATGATGAATACATTGGCATTTAGTTATTTGTCACAAACTAATAGAAAGCCCTATTAAAGTTATGTAAATTCTTTGTCAGGGATAAACAAATGATGATCCATATTCATATTTGCCCCAGGAGGAATAAAACACATACATTAACACATTAGTTGTTTTTTTCTGCCTCATACTTCACACACAGTGTGGGAAAATCTGTTTTTGTAAATGCCCAACTACACTTCCCAGTTTTTTACTCAATGTGCTCAGAGGAATCAAATACCCCTTAGATTTTGAAGTCAAGTATTGGACAATACACTGCCATTTGCAACACACAATGAGCTCTTGGGCCATCTTCATTCTCTAGATGCCTAGCACTCAGGGAAAAATTTATTGATATCTGAATGAAAAGCTCCAAAGATGACTGAAAGAAAATGGATATTTTACAAGCAAGAAAATAATGTTTCAGTTTCAAGGTAATTTTCTGTCAGTCCTGTTCTTGCAAGATGCAGTTCAGATAGAGGACATTACACAGGTACTTTTATTGTGCTGAAAAGCCTCCTACAGGATCACTGTGCAGGATTAGGCTGGGTGAAGCCCAAGTTTGCCTGTGTGTAAGTGAGAAAAGTGGGTGATGACCACCAACAGAAAGACCACTGGAGCATACAAGACCACACATGAACAGTTACATGCTTTGACATACCCTTTTGAGCAATAAGTTCACCCAATACATACCGATGCTCTCTGTGGCAAAATGTATTATTTGCTCAATCCACTCCAAACCCTTTTGTTCTCATTTCTGTGTTCATCCAGTTTATCTCTCTAAGGGATGAGATAATCTTTACAATGGCCAAGCAATTCTGGCTCCATTAGGAGTTCACTGCTCAAACAGCTTTGGGGGAAGGGCCACAAGTGACTACTACATTACAGAACAAGACAAGGCCTCTGCTCCTTGGGCTGTAGAAGGTGAGCAGGGGACAGTGGATTTTCAATGTCCAGGCAATGCCAAACTAGCATAAGATTCACTAACCTTTGGTCCTTGTTTTTTCCATCTCCTTCTGATGGCGATGGGTTATCTCATTGATGGTGCCTGAATAAAAAGCATTATCTTTCCTAAATCCAAAGGGAGGGATCTGCAGGTGCAAGCAGCTTTGCTGCTTTATCACTGAAGGGGCATGTACCACACTTTGGAATTGAGTGCTCCCAATAATTCAGTTCAGTTTCTGGAAGAGCAAAGAGGACAAACTGGGCCAGTGATTTACCCTATTTTTCAGCTGGCACAGTTGCAAACATTTTCCTTATAGGCAACACAAAATAATAATAATCCCTTATATTCTGGGGATTCACAACTTAAGCTCAGATGTCTTCCATGCTTAGCTTCACCCTGCAGGGCATGGTATTTAAGATCTTGCATGAAAGAGGTGATACCATTGGAAATTATTATGCATAGGATATATTCCAAGGAAAACTAAGCAAGGAAAGCCTTAGAGATGTCCTCTAGACAGATATGCAGAATATGTCAGGTGAAACGAAGCTTTTAACCAGGCACCTTTGGCTTGTTCAGTGCCTGGAGAGGGAATGCCTGAAAACTCAACAGTCACTAGGTTGGTAGTGATCCCTGTGCGTCTACAGCCAGTCAGCCTCCTCACCATCCTCGTCCACAGGCCCTTGTTGACTCTCCAGGGGAACTCCCTGGAGGTTAAGAGAGGTCCCTGGATGTTAACAAAGAATTTTCCTGTCAACTTAGCTAAACTGCTAGAGCCCCACTGCACTGGCATCCAGAAAAGACCACTGAGCCACACAGCTTCAAACGACCTTGGGCTGTGGTCAGTTTTCTTCTTTAGATGAGGGAGTCTTATTTAAAAGTCCACTGCACTCAGCAGAGGATCTCCATGGGCCTTGGAGAAGGCTCTTAATACATCCTGAAGTGCACAAAAAAAATTTCAAAAATATCAAGTATTGTGCTTATGGGATTTTCACATTATCAAACTATTAAGGTGAAGTGGTGTCTAGGGAGAAGGCAGTATTTGAGAATTGCATACTGCCAAAGCTTTTAAAAATTTCAGCTACTACTGTGTAGGGTATGAATCTTATTACACTTGCTAGTATTCCTGCATATAAATGAAAGCAGAAAGAAACCATTGAGAGGAATCAATGAGCTGAATGGAAGGGCTTTTTCCTTATAATCATGTTCCAATTTTGTGTTTTCTGAAAGTTATTCTTATCTCTTTCTTTCTATTATCCTCAAGTGCCTGAAATGCTATTTGATGGAAGACAGCTGCATCCCACTACAGTTGACAAGCCCTGGAAAAATGCATCTGACAACCACACTCTGGAAAAATGCATCTGCAATGGCTTCTTTCAGTGCAAAAAGAATCAGTGCAGCAAGGTAAGAGCTCTTGTTCAGCTAGTGCTTTCTGACACTTTGATCTCTGCTTGCAAGGTGATCTAGCCTGAAGGCATGCCAGGGAGGCCTCCAATCTTGTCAGATCCCATCAACAAAGCAGGACTGGAATTGGTCAGTATTTAGGTGGAAAGCTAAATTTTGCAGGATATAATGTTGGGGATTCAATAGATGGCAGTCTTACCTCAGAGTCAAGACTGAGGAGACAAACGAATGTGGTATCAAGGGCTGGAGATGTCATCTTTTAGAGGTGCAAAAATTAGATACCAGGCTGAAAAAACTCCAAGGTACATTTGGGAGATCATAACCAATTGTTAATGTTTCACTGAGAAATACCATTCTCCCAGCCTGTAGACATTCTCTCATAATTTCAAAGTCATACTCTTGTGAAGCCACGACGTGCTTTTTAAAGTCTCTCATCTTCTGCTCCAGAGATTGCTCAGCTTAATGAAAAATTATCTACCATCCATGTGTATGAGACCAGAATTTCTCTGTACAAGCCACTGAAGACAGTGTCAGATGGGTAGCAGATATCACAAGAGTAACATTGAAGTATCGATTTTTAAGTTTCAGTGTGGAATCTTTCTCATATTACACAGCTAACAGATGACTGTGATTGTATTCAGAAGGGATAGAGGTAGAAGAAATTCACTTACAACCCTGTACAATTTATCGTGTTCTTGGGTCTGCGAAAAAGCAATCCTGAGCAGGTAGGAGATAAAAGTTTTACCTCATGCTACCTCATGCATGCCTTGGCTAGCTAGTAGAGATCAACCATTGTCAGACATGAGTTGTCTGGACCAACAGCAACATTCCACGCCCAATTTTTAATGCAAGAAGGAAACTTACAGCAAGAATCAATGTCACTCTCACTGTCCTCTCTTCACAGGCTGGACATAAGGTATTATTATATCAAGTGTTTGTTCAAGGCACCTGTCCATATGAGCCATATACTATTTTCAATCATCTGATCCTAAAAATGAACTGACTTTGAGCTGCTGTCCAACAGAACCTACACAAACAACTGGATGTTTCCTCATATCAAACTCTAATAAATTTTAATAGCTCTGGATCAACAGGTCCTTTGATGTGTTTGTTAAGGTCTGTAACATCTGTCTCCCACTTTTTCTTGTCAGAGTGCTGTAGGGACTTAATTCTTGCAGGTCCAGCTCAGAGAGTTTGGAAAAACTACAAACTAAGAGGACCTTATGCCAGCATTCAACCATAAAACAAGCACCCCTACTTTTCTGGACCTATCACACAATGTCAGCTTCATGTCAAATCATTTTCTTCTCCAACACAGAAAAAAAAGTGTTGATATACATGAGTTTATAATTCCATAAATACAATCATGAACAAGATGCATTGAGGGCAGCTGTAGTGACTTAGGAAAAGCATGCATGGGTATGTATCTTTACTTATGTATGCAGGTATATTTATATGCATAAATATATGCATAGTATTTTTCTTCTTCAAAATTTGTATACTTAGTTGTTTAGATTTGTTTCCATATTTTTCTGAATACAGAGAGGTAATATTTCACAGTGCTCTTTATGTATAAACAATTTTGCCTTGTTTGCCAAAAAAAACCAAAGTAACTTTCAAGCAGTAAAACAGAAAAGAAAACAAGGCATTGAACAATGATCAGTGGAGACAATCTGAAAAGGCATAAACAAACATACTTAAAAGGAGCCCTACCAGGGACAGAAGATTGCTGTTTTAGCCCTTTGAAGAATTTCATCCCATTACATCACAGGTATGTTTTACTGTATCAAGAAATCAACTAGTGTTTGGTACATGGTGCACAGGGATCTGTACCAAATTAAGAAAAGGCCTCAAGAAGTGGTTTACTGAAGTTGACTCTTGCCCTTTTGCTAGGAATTTATGACTTTCTGGGTGTATTGCTGACAGAGTACTCAGAAAACCTGAGTTAACAAAAATATTAGCAAATGGCGCTGGTTCATTGATCAGCATATGGCTGGCATGAGGAAACAGTCAAGAAATACAGAAAACAGCATTCTTGTTCACCTGTGTGGCTACCTGCAAATTTTATGTGCATATTGTTATGTCAGGACCCAGCAGCCCAGTCTTTCAAAAATACACTCCAGTGTCACTAGAAACTTGTGAATCCCAGATTCCTCTCAGGAAATGATGCTGCACTGCTTTTGATAAGCTACTTTATTGCTTTTCTGCAGTTTAACTAGCTGTAAATGGAGAGAATATTACTTACCTACCTTAGGGGAAGGTTAGGATTCTTAACTACATAATAGACCTGAAGTGCTGTCATCAAAAAAACCCTTTTACTGAAAAAAAACCCCCAAAAAACAACCCTATGATGTACATTTCCAGCCATTTTTATTGATTAATTTCTTACAGACAGAAAATGTTTAACCTATTAGAGGGAGGAAAGAGAAATGGAAAGAAACACAAACTTCTCAGTCATTACTTTTCAACGCAGTAAGTGGATGCAAGTACTACAGATCTGGCATGGATTGCAAGGGAGGGCCATTGCTAATGGTATCAGTACAGCTTTAAGACCTGGCATATCTGTGACTCTACATACAATCAAGTCTGATGCCTAATCACAGTGAGAACAAAAAGTCCTCTACCTAGGTTTTCTCATGAAACAGAAAGCTTGTGTTCTGTGACATTTTATGCTTCTTAGTTTTAAATGAACTGTTGTTCCCTCTCTCCTGCTTTTGGCTAGCAATCAGGAGTCATCAATATTCTCCTCCTGTTTTCACTGCAAGTCAACCTTGGTGACCTAGCTACCTCATAACAAAATCTTGACTGAACAAAGAAACCATTTCTCATCCATTTCACATAATGCAGCACAAATGAAAGCCCTGGAAATGTTTTATTCCTCCATATTGCTTGTCACATGTAGCTTTTCGGCAGCACTTCATTTGTCCTCTATCCATTTCCACACAGTAATTTCATTATCATCCAGCCTCAGAAGGGCAATAACTTGCTGTTATTGAAATGTGAGAACACAATTTGAACTGCCTAATGCCCATGGCAACCTGCAAACTCAACTGCAGCAAGAAGTCCGTGTCTGGATAAGCAGACCTAGTCAGCAGGGAAGTGGAACCCAAAGCAAGGCCTGCCCTCAGGCACTCATCTCTAAGGCAGGTGAATTCCTGACAACTAGTCATGAAATCTTGCTGGATTGTTGGAACAAATATTGCAAATTTTCAGGTGTATTCCATCATCCAGGAGTTTTAACTTAAACCAACTACTTGTTCTTGAAATTCAAGGACATAGGCAAACTTGCTGACAAAATGCACACAACATTTCCAGTGGAAAATAGTTTGAAATTATCTTGAAGAGTTTCTGCACACAGCAAAACCAAGAGTATCTCAAAGGATCTCTACCACTGTTATTCCCACATAGCTGGTCTTATTTCCAGCAGAAATCAGGAATTACTAATGAAAACAGCAGTGTTCAGTACATTTCATTGCCTCAATGCAGACTTCATTGGGTTCATTCCAACTTTCAAAAATATTTTGAAACCAACTACTGTGGTATCTAGCTGAGTCCAGCTTGACTCATTCTGTTCTTGCCCTTTTTTATTGAAATCAATGACCATATTATTTATCAAACTGTTCCCACTGGCCCGATATGAAAAAACGGCATCATATTAACATGAGAGATGTTCACCTCAGAGTAACATTATACACAATCACTTCTGCAGTTTACATATTTTGAGACAGCCTATCTTACAAGCCAGTGAAAAGGGTTTACAAGCAGATTAAAGGATAAAACTGCCAAATGCACTAAAATACATGGTCGATATGCTGCTAACCACAAATCCATAACTGTTTTGCTGATAAAGCATTGGCTAAGCTGCAGTTTGTTCAGATTGCTGCTTCAGATTCCTCATGACATGATCAGCGAATTGAGGAGTAGCAATTTTCCTATTTCCAAAAGAGATGTGCTGGCTTGCAGCCATGTCTGTACAACTGATTTTCGAATTCCTGTGTTGAGCTTTGAAGTGATTAAAGGAGACCAGCATGGAATTTCCCCTTTATGCTTTCTTCAGCAAACTTACTTATGAAAAGTGTTTTGATTTACAGTGCAGGTCTTACAGTTTGAGAGATTAATTCCTCCTTCTTCCATCTAGAATGGTGTGCTCATAAAACACCAGCTGATTACTAGCTGAACCTCCTGCCCCAGAGCAAAATGACCATGCTGGAGTGCTACATTGTTCAGAGACTCAGCAAGGCAAAGCCTCACTTCACCTGATCTACTGCTGGCAGTAGCCCCCTTTGAGCTGGAGGCTGGACCAGCTGACCTCCAGAAACTCCTGCTTATCACCAATTTATATGATTCTGTGGCTTTGTATTTAGTCAGTGATTAAGGTGCAGAAGGCACTGGTCCTGGAACAGCTATTTCTAGAGCACTCCTCTCCCAGCGGAGAGTCTTCAGTGACAATTAGAAATGGAAGACTATTTTATGAGGATGTGTTTGGAACCCTCTGCTGTCTCATATCCTCAGGAGGATACTATCTTGTGACATCAGAAGAATTTATAGAAAAGGAAGACATCCTACAGGCAATGCTTTCTCCATCCTGACCATGGCTAAGAAAATCATCTTCAATGAGCAAGGACATAAGCATAGGATGATTAAGAAAGAGATTTGTAGTAATTACGAAGTCCCCTCCCTCACCACAAACCCTTTCTCTAGCAGAAGTTGGCAAATGAAGACACAGAAGAACTTGCAAAAATGTTTGTAATACTCTGCATTCTTCATATACGCAGAGTTTATAGGACTAGCATCCCTCGACATTGTAGCAACTCGTTTCTTTAGAAGGACATTAAGACAGTGCTAACAAATGCTCTTTATTCACCCTCAAACATAAATATAAAATAATCCAATTTAAAAAATCACCCCAGAACACCAATATGCATGTGCTAAAAAACGACAAGCGTTACCTCAAATACATTGAAGCCCAGCTGAATCAACAGATTATTCAGCATACTGATATCTTCTAAAAAATCTAGGCTATTAATCTCTAGTCTAGCCCTATAGTTTAGAACCAAACTTTCACTTAAGTAAACAGTCTACAAATATTTGTACATGTTATCATCTCATTCTCAAGACAAAAGTAGGTATGTAATATCTAAACATGAATTTATGCATGAACTTCACCTCAATTGCATAAAGTCTGCTCAAGATAGCATTCATATTGTAGCAGCTAGCCCCACCCTTCAAAACTTGGTCTATGTTAACCATGTCACCCATCATGCAGGAAAAACTAACTAGAAATTACCAAAAAAAAAAAAAAGCTTCATTTGTAAATAGCTAGAACATGCAAATATTATTGTTCAAGGTATGCACATCACTTGAAGCATAAATTACACTAACAGCCGAGAGACACTTTCATTTCTCTCTGGAGTACAATTTACTTTAAAAGTCATTGCTAGAAGGTAACAGTTGTGCCAAAGTAGCATTTGATATCTAAATAATTCATTTAAAAATCTTGTCAGTTGATGGCTGACCAAAAAAGCATTCTGTCTGTTGGCTAAAATAGCTCAAAACAGACCAGACACTTGTGAGAGTTCTCATTATCAATCTGGGTTTTTTGTCCCACCAGATGGGGCAAGTGTTCTTTAATGCTTAAACGTACTTCATCTGAAGAAATCAAAAGAGCAGCAATTTCTTTTCCAGTATATACAGGACACCAATTGTTAAAGCAACCCACATTGAGAGTTTTTATCTGCAGTTAGATCAGCTCTCTTTAATAACCATACATACACAATTGTGTAGTCTAGTGATTTTCAATCATCTTCGTCCATTTGCAGACCTCCCCTATGTATTTCAATCAATTTTAAACTTCCTGAGGTAAACGTACTTTGCTTTGCTCTCTCCTGTAGAACATTTAGGAAGCATCTCAATGATACCCAGGCATCTGTAGCCTGTGACTCCAGGACCACAGTGCTGCCTCCATGAGCCTACTCACACTGGCATGGGCATGCCCTTGAGCAGGGAATCTTCAACTAGTACTTGAACTCTGTTTTTTTTGTGGGAACAATTACCCAAGCCTTCCTTAGCACACCTCACAGCTATTGAGGATAGTAGCAAGTCTCATACCTCTTCTGGGGTTTTTTTCCAAATAAAGAAAACCAACTTTGATCCAATGTGTCTGCCTTACTGTATATCTCATGTCTCAGCTTTTTAATATGTATAAAAATTAAAATAGGACATAAAGACCATTACAAATTTCACAGAAAGCATTCACTCATCTACTTGAAAAAAATATTCTCTATTATGTACAGAAATACTTAAAAGTTTTTGCCCCAGATATTTCTACTTAGGTTTATTTTTAATTCAAAAGATGATCCCTTCATTATACCCTGATCAGGTGTTTCACATGGTCAAGGATCTGAAATCAAACGCAGTCAAATCATTAGCTGTTTCCAAACTGAGGACTCTCCTTTCTCTCCCCAAGAACTGGGAGCACTGAATTAAGTTGAAGGCAAGAAGAATTGCACTCCTTTCACTGCTCCTGGCCATTGGTATTAAAACAGACACCTTCTTTGCATTTCAAACTTGCATTCAGAGCATGAATGCTACAGAGCAGACAAGGCACTCTGCTAAGTCAGCTCAAAAAAGGAAGTTTGCTTCAGAAGACATTTCAATTTCATGCCAAGAAACACTCTAATTGTTACAATTTTTCTTTTTTTTTCTGGAAGCACAGCCTAGGAAAAGATAAAGAGGATGAAATTTAATAGGTCTGCACACAGGTTACATTCTTTCTTCAGTGACACTCATGCAATATCAATTAAAGTTTATTTATAGTTTTTTTAAAAATTAAAATACAATATTGGTCCATTAAGCTATCAACTGGAAGATCAAGTTTTCACAAAAATGTCCAATACCTACCTACAAAAGTGTTCATGCATTGCTTACAGGAACAAAAATGTCTTGTTCATATGCAAGCAAACACTTGGCTGTGCATCCCAAGGGCTCCTATCTGCTTGTAGGCACCATAATCCACCTTGTTCAGAAGTGAGTTCATTTTTTTGCAGCCATGAGCATAATTTTGCTAGAAAACCTTTAGTGCTCACCAGACAAACACTAGTGGTGCTCCCAGGGACTGCAGGGTAAGTATATTCTGTCTCACCTTTTGACAGAGGGCAGTAATGACAAATGGCTGTTTAAAGTTTTGCCTTATTTTAGAAGTTGCATTGGACACAATTGCATATCATCAATTCTACTCTTGTATCATGATGCTATATAGTCCTGTAAGAACTCCTGCCTTGCATGGCTTGCTGTGTTCACAAATTATTACATAAATTTCTGTATTTGTAAGTTGCTTCTCTGAAACTTATGATACCTAGCCTAAAGTCGAAATTGCCCCTGATTCTGTATAAGCTTGATTTTTATCCCATTATTTATTTATACACATTTTCTAAGCTCGTCTAGTCTTTATTATTGCTTATTCCATGTCTCAGGGAGCCAGAGAGAGCAGACATGAGAGCTCTGTTTAATTTGGTGCCAGCCCAGACATTCAAACTTACAACTTGAAAAATGAGGCAGAGAGCTGGAAGGAAACCCTTTAAAACATTTATTATACAGACCAGAAACAGGCTCATAATCATCAAAAACTCCTTAACATTGCAAAGAAATTGCAGGTGGCAGACTTAGATGCCACTGTGTTGTCACTTAAAGTTGTCCTGTGTTTTGAGTGCTGAAAAGTCTAGAACTATGCCACAAAAAAAGAAAAAGACCCTTCAAAATTTCATTTCAGTTTGCTCATAAATTATTATAAATATAAAGAAGCAGAAAAAACACTGAATGAAAGGACAAAGTTCTGAAGTACAATACCTACTTCTAAAGATTTTCTCAAGTGAACATGCTTTTTAACTACAGCCAGTGTTTGACACAATTTATTCTAATATATTGATTTTTCAGGATACAGCTGTTGTCCTTTGGACTTCATTCACAGCTGTCTCTTCTTTTTCTTGTAATTAATGCAACTAAAGCTACTGCAATATTTACCTCTGCCAACAGTTCACACAAGTCTGTCTGCCTTATTTTTTTCTTTTTGGCAAAAATATTTTATTTCTAGCTTGGCTTCAAAACAGAATCAAAACTTTTTGCCTGTATCTCTCATAACTACTTACTGTTTATAAAATAAAAAGTACTCTGTTATGAATGACAAAAGTAAGGCTAATCAAAAGTTTGCTTTTCTTAAGCATATAATCAGCCTGTTCCAAAGACCAAGGATTTACTACCCTTGCAGAGCATTTTTTTTATATTTTCAAGAGGCAGAAAACATGACAACTCCCTGTGCATTCCACTGCCAGCATGCCACAGCTTAAAAAAGGAAGGTATACTCATCTCTGCAAACAAATATATGGCTAAAGTCAATGCATGAGAGTTAAATTTTATTTATGTTCCTCCACTCAGTAATAGGGCAACTCTCTAAAAGGGGTGTTCACTGTCTCTACAGGTGCCTCATCCCTTCTTCTTCCTTCTTTAAGCTCCCCAAACATGGCATTAAATTCAAAGCATCGGAGCAGATCCGACGCAACTAGGACATAGTTGTACATGTGCATGTGAAACAAAGCTGTCATAAATGTCACTGCAGGACTCCTGGACTCGACTAAATTATTGTAATGAGTTCAGTATCAATCAAACATGCTCCTCTTGTCAGAAATAAAGCCTAGTTTCTGTCTTTTAAAAATAGCTATTAATGTCAATCATGATTCGAAGTTAATCGCACCAGGAGAGCCACGGTTGGATCTTGAAAATTGTGAGTATAACATGACAGCTGGTAATTGGAAGCTTTTGTTACTTCTCCAGCAGCAACACCAGCTACTCTGCTGCCAGGATATACAAAGAGAAACACAAGCAAGGCTTTAGGTCAACATTTCACACCGAGATGAGACTTCCTTGATAGCAAGGAAGGGCTTTTTGTTGTACAGGAACACGTGAACTTCTAATCCTTAAATCTCCACAAAAGTGAGACCTGCATTTCAGGCACCTGGGTTAGTAAACCTGTCATGTATAAGGTATTTTTTAAAAATATCATTTTCCCTATATGGTAAGAGATCTAATAATATAATCCCCAAAACAGCCCTGTAAGGGAATACCCCCTGCTAAAAGCCTGTCTACATGGGAAACCAGCACTAGCTGCACCCATATAAAAATCACTGCACCCAAATAACATGGATCAAGAAGTCAAGCAAACAATTCTTTCATTACATCTAGCCTTGTACTTTATATACCAAGTGTTTATCTTTACTAAAGTGCCTCTTTGAAGGACCAAGACTGAAAAGATTTCCACCTTCAGACATAAACCAAGAACACAATTGAAAAGGTGCTCCACAAAGAAGGACAAACAGTACCCTGAACAATGTGCTCTTTAAGGCATAAACATGACTGGCAGCAAGTTAAAGAAAACAAACACATGCCTAAAATCACTGTAGCTGCATTATGAAAACATTGAACAGATTTTTGGCACAGGACAATAGTCTAAATTTATGTTTCATCACAGCCTGCTGTACATCTACAAAGGAAAGAGTGGGCAGGGGCAATGACTCCTTCTAGGGGAAACCCAAAACACAGAGGATCTTGTCACTGAACTGGTGTCTACTGGAGAAACTACCCAAGGTGACTAAGATACAGCAAATCTGTTGCAAATCAACGTACTACTCCTCAAAGCAGCCTGGCTGCCAGGCATTCCTGCAAAGGAAATTGGCAAACATCACTGTATTACTCCTTACAACAAGGCACCTTGTGAGACACAGCTAGCAGCTCCTCTAGTTCCCCTTTCTCAGATGCTGCTATCTTAGGTGAATGACAAGGCAATTCTCCGTTGGGCTGCTGCCTCCCTTCTGTTTCCTCTCGTGTGACAATTGTTGCTGTTCACAAATGTCCCACTAAAATTGATGCTTGGTTTCTACCTCAGCTGATACCCTACTCACAGCCTTGCAAACCCAGAAAAGCTCCAAAGGGGAAAAGTTACCATTTGTCAAAGTTTTTCACTGAGCTGCTTTCCTCAATGGTGTTCCCTTTTTACATGGCCTGGTGAGATAATAGTTTTTGCTGTCTGTACCTCTGGTATATATACTTTTCATTTTGTACATTGTACCATGGCTTGTAAAGTTCATAGTTACCTAAAAAGCTCGTCTACAAAGCAGTCTTTGCAGAACTCCAGATATGAAAAACCAGCCTGTTCAGGCCTTGAGGCTTAGCCCTCTCTTAAATTAACAAAGATCTACAATTGATGCAGAACTAATACAACACAGCTTAGAATTCCCCAATAGCACATCAAAACTTCTTCCTCTTCTTCAGGCCCATGCAATTGAGAGGCATGTCTACCACTCATCCCTGAGTGAGGCATTTCTAGGACTGCCAATGCTTTTTTTTTTGCAGTCTCTGAAACTCTGTCCTAGCTCTCAGTGAGACTTTCTGCCTTGATCTTACAGATCTTGTGCAGAGCACAGCACAAGGTTATAATTCAAGGCAGATACTGCACAGTTTTTTAAGTCTTCCAATTAGTGTCCATCATGTGCTCTTCTCATCCTCAAAGGATGCACCACAACACTGCAGCTGCTTAAGTGTAAATAAACAATTCTTTGTCATCCAGGTGTCCAAATTAATGCTCTCTAGTCATAGGTACCAGCAGATAAGCAAAGCTTCCTGGAATAAGAGATGGAACACGGAGATCATTAAAGCAAGAAAAGGTCAGTAAACAACTTGCTTTACCTCAGACAAAACAGGTGAGAACACATAATTCTATTTTCTACATCTGCTTTTTTATCTTCAGCTTTCCAAGTGATCCCATGCCAAGCTTGTGCAGAACTCAGCACAGGAGAGCACGATCCTATTTATGAGCAGCATCGCCCAGGCAGGAGGACAAGCAAAGGGACAGGGCCTGAAGCCAATGTGACTGACCAATGTTTTTGCAGTAAAGGACCTCAGAAGCCTCATGGTTATCAGCCTATCACAACAGATAACTGTGATTAAGACTGCTCTGTTTTCCTCTTCGTGTCCTTTTGTTTACTGCTTGAAGAATTTTACAGACAAGGAAAGTAAAAAAGGTTCAACTCTTTGTCTGGAATTTCTGGACCTTGAACAGCCCTGCTCAGAGGACCACCTGATAATAAAAGTGCATATGACAATTTGACTACTACAGTAGGTGCCCACACCGACTGTACAAGACCTGCCCTGTAGATTAAACCTTCCAAAGTGCAGTGTGTTCAACACAACTAGAAACAAGCAGAACTGCTGCACATGAGCAGGCAATGCCTCACTGTACAGTGAGGGGTCAGCATCATTTAGAGGCAAAATGCTCCTTACTGGCTGATGTGAAACTGATGCACTGAAAATGCATCCCTTACTGTTTACGCTCTACTTGGAAAGGTTGAGGAAGAGACCTTGAAGAACATTAACTTGGAAGAGGAAAAAACCACTCAGTTGTTTATTCCTAGAAAAAGTGCTCACACATCTAGCTATAAAGATTATCTAGCCTGCTCTATTTCATATCCCATCTCAAACTAAATTCTGACTGCAAATTCAGTAGGTTACCAGATCAAAATTCCAGCCACGAGTGTCCCTGGAATTTATAATTAATTTTCCTAACCAAATCAGGTTTCTTTCCAGAAAAAGATATAAATAACTTCCCATCCCAACACAGAATGCACCTTCAGCTGACATCCCTAAATAAATTCAATCTGCTAGCCCAGACACAGTTTGAACAACGGGGGCATTTTTAACATGAAGTTATACACAGCACAGCATTGAGAGCAAGCTTTCTTCAGGCAGTCACCCAATCCAAACAATTTTCTTTGGTTTTCAGTTAAACCAGCTTGCAGATCTCTCCATTCCTGACAGGCTGCAAATAAAGTACTGCTTTTTCCCAGAGGAATGCTATTCACACAGTAATTCCAACTTTGCAAGAAAAAGGATATAAAAGGTGCCAAAATAATCAAAAGCCCCTATTCCTATTGACTGTTTCAGAGAGCTGATTTGGCTTCTCTGAACTTAAACAAATGTTCTTCCTTTAACACTGTCTTTGGCTGACCATATTGGAAGTGGCTATTTAACCATGTTTAGTGAAACTCCTCTGAAGGAACAAGGCAAATGCTCATATTTTTCAAGTGATTTGTATTCAGTTCATTATCAGAACTGAGATCATTCCCAAAACCCACAAATAATCATCTTTAGCAGGAGCTGGATTAGTTTTTCTTGCTATGTAAGATTTGAATATGACACTTTCTTCCCATAAAGTTCTGTGCCACATACACTTTTGTGAGGAGAACTGTAAGAAATGTTATAATTTCATCTCGTAGTTTTAACCTATGAGTGATGTTTTTTTAAAAGCAGCTAAACAGGTGAAATGCCTGAATCCACTTGCTGTGAAAAGTTGCTGTGGATGTGGAGTAGGAAAGGAGGGAGAAGGGCGGTGATGTCAGTTTGATAACACAGTTGCTAAGAAGAAAACACATTTTATATGGGTAGCAAGGGTCATCAATAAAAATCATGGCCATCATAAAGCACTGTTACAATATAAATGTGACATCCATGCTGAGATAGGGCTGTTGGGTGTTTAACTGCACCATGAAATATGACATTTCCAAGTGTTTTATGTCATTCAACAGTGGCAGGGCCATGTTCGTTGTGTGTTTATTTGTTTGGTTGCAATAAATACATTTGAGATCCTCTTCATTATTTAAATTGTACAATTGAGTTGTTCAGAGCTGCAATAAGTTTTAAGATGTGCAGCTGGGCTGTGACTGTCCTAGTGGGATTTTCCAGTTCTCCGTAGAAAAAATCTGCTGTGATGACACGGCTGAATTACAGACAGCTTTCAGTTGCTCTTCACACTGATTCATCTTGCTGGGTGTATCATAAATTAATAAAAAATGCATAAACAAAGAAAACAATCATTCCAGAAGTATGTGGGGGGAAAAGGGAAAAGTTTCCTATTAGAAAGTTAATGTATAGCTCAGTAATTGCAGCTTGATAGAAGGACAGGTCAATGGACATTTGGTACCTCAAAAAATTAACAGTCAGTATCTCAATCTTCCTGACTCAGAGCCATGCTGGTCCACTAGCACAGTTGCAATTAGATATTTGTTAGCAAACTTCAGAATTGTCTAACCTTGATGGAAATGGTACTGTACTGTTGTTAAAAAGTAAGACAATAACGTGTCTTTTTCCATTAGTTAAGAATGATGCCAATTTTACCAGATACTGCTGAAATCAGTTCAGATATGTTCTCAGTGACAAAGAGAGTTTTCCCTTCCTTCACAGAAATTACTTTGGCATCAAACCAAAGATTCAAATAGGGGCCAAGTTCCTTTTGGACAACAGTTTTCAGGACTTTTCCCATACTTCTACAAACAAAGTAACAATTAAGAAAAATTCCTCAGCCCAAGAACAACAAAGTAAATCTATTAAGTTCAAAGAAAGCAAAAAAGGTGAAGCCTCCTGTGCTTGGAAGACACACTGAAATGACCCTCACTGTACAGAAAACAGAAAAGAGCCATTATGAAAAAGGAAGTCTGTTGTAAAGATTTAAAGACTAACCCAATATATAGTCAATAACTAAAGAAGAAATTTGGGACTATTACCTCAAAAAGCAGTAATTCCAACAAATTGCTTAAAAAAGCAATCATTTCACTGGTAGCTTGTTTCCCAAACAGTAATTTCCTTTTCCCTCTACCTGAAAGCTCAGAAAAACTCCCCACCCACCTCAATGTGTTTCCTGGGTACTGTGATTCATTCCAAGCTATGAACGAGACAGACTGGCCAGCCAGACTGAGACTAGAACAGGCAAGCTAAGGATATTAATTCATTATTTTCCTTCCAATCAGTCATGGAGGCTCTTCTGTTATTTTCATGTTTCAGGTTGTTTTCCGTTGATGAATTTTTGGGAGGAAATATAAATTGGGAATAAGATGCCTAGTTTGTTGTGCTTAAGGATGGCAGAGTAATGAGCAGAGACTGAAGACCACTAGCTTCAGTTCAGTTGCATGGCTCATGTAAATTAATCCTTTAAATAGCCCTGAACACGCAGCATATGTTTAACACACCCCAACCAACCATCACATGGCCACTGAACACACAGCTCCAGCTGCTGCTCCTGTGACATTGAAGTTGTCAAGGGCATGCCAAAAAGGCACTAGGGGATCAGCCAGCACTTTTGGAGAGAGCATTAACTGCTCATCAGAGTGCATGGATTTCATGAGCCAAATAAGTACTGAGGAATCTCAGAAATGGATCCAAACGATTCAGGTTATGCAAGTCTCAGAACAGCACAAGGTACTGACAGGTCAATCTTCTTAGTAGGAGTACTTCCCGGTATCAGGGAAGCACACTCTAGAAAAAAGCAAACTTGTAATTATCATCACTGAATTCTCTCCATTTGCTCTCCATCCCCATACCATGGGAAACAGGGCCAGAAAAAGCCCTTGGGACAAAAGAGTGAGTGATCTCCTTCCTGTGCTACAAATAATGGTCCCCTTCCTGTGCTACTATATCCAGCAACAATGTCTTCCACACCAGGCTCTGTGTCACCTCCCTTTGATACCCAGACAATAAGGCTGATATCTTTTGTGCCATAGACTAAATTGGTCCTCATGAAACCTTGTACCAAAGGTAACGTAAAGCTTTATTTGTTCACCTTTACATAACAGCTCGAGCGGACCACGTGGCTCTTTCTACTGCTTGGAGCCTGATCTAAGAGCCTCCATAAATTGTGTGCTGCCTGTCTTGTGCTCATCCATGAGAAAAATGCACTCAGTTCCCTTTTCCACAGAACAGTAACATCAGCTGTAGCAGCAAACAAGCATTCCCAATGAACACTAGAAGCCACCACGTTTATGTAGTGCTGGAATAGATACTTTTCCGTTCACATTTGAATCTAAAATAAAGAGCCTAGATAACATGAGAAAAGTATTTTAAATTATGAATGCTGTGAAATGTTATTAATTGGTTTTATAACTTCTCTAAAGAAAGAAGTAGCAAAGATCTCAGGAAAGCAGGGTCTAGAATCCTACAGTTCAGCAGCATAAAACCTTTCTCACTAACAGTAGCTTACTGACTTTTAGACAGTATCTGCTCAAAGATAGGCAGTCAAGCATATGTGAAGGGGGTTTTCCTGACCACTGTGCATCTTACAGCATTATTTCAACTTCAACTCAGTAGAATTATCTTAGCATGAGACTGGCATAGCACAGTGCCTAATCAGCCTTATTATCCTAAATTCTCAATTGTTTCCTGGTAAGCTGCATTTATGTCTTAGCTGATTATCCACTTAAACTATCAAGTACCAATTATAAAATGCAGTAACATTAACGTCACAGATGCTTGAATTCAGAGACAAGCAACCCCAGATCATTTTTGGGATAATAAGTTGCACTACAGAGGCAGCAGACCTCAGTATGAAATGCCTATCTCTGTGATTTTAAATAAATAAATAATTCCGGTGTACAAATTACTCATTCCTAAATAAGACTTTAATTAGTTAGAAATAAACCATGGTATAAGTCTGCTTACAGCATTGCTGCAAATAGGCATTAGAATCACATTCCCATAATGGCATTGGCAAGTGTAATTTGTCGTGCAGTCAACAGAAAAGTGCTTCTTTTTAGCCTTGTTTCATGGCTGGTCCTCATGGAATAAAGTCCCAATAATCTTGTTTTCCTTGTGCAGAGAGTTCTGAAAAAACTGAAGCAGTTCTGTGGAAGAAGACTTGCAATCTGTCCCTGTTCACTTTTCCAACCGAGCTCCTCAGGCTCAAATAAACTGCTGACATTTAAAAGCAAAACTTGCCCAAAATATTCTCTCAGTTCCTGAAGGTGAAGTCAACCCAAAACGTTTTGGGCTGTAAAGAACTGTCAGCATCAACGTGTCTCACTGTGCATCCTCACTGCCTATATCTGATCTTTCATTATCATTATAATGTCAGCTTTCCAACCCTTTCTATACCCTTCGCAGAAGGCCAACCTATTGCATTTGGGTGCAACCTATCTATTTGGGTGCTAGAAATCAATCACCAGTGCTGTTGAGTCACTAAAAGGGTCGCTGTCCTGGATTTGACAATTCCCAGATACACTTTGGGAGGTAGCAATCTTCAGATACCACCTCAAGCAACCAGTTTACACGTAGCTATTATCTAAAAACTATAAAGTGTTTGATTATACAGGGATAAGCTGCATGTAGCTATCTGTGCTCAGGGCCTGAGAGTGACCCTGGGCATGCAGGCCACATTTACGAATGTTGATGCAGCCATACTGGCTAGGCAAAATAAACACCTTCCAGCTGCAGCACTGTAGCTTCTTCCCTTACTGCATGGCTTAATCATGGAATCACAGGATGTTAAGGATTGGAAGGGACCTCAAAGATCATCTAATCCCAACAGGGGCAGGGACACTTCCCAGGTTGCTCACGGCCTTATCTAACTTGGCCTTGAACAATGCCAGGGCTGGGGCATCCACAACCTCCCCAGACAACCTGTTCCAGAATCTCACCACTCTCACAGTGAAGAATTTCTTCCTAATATAGAACCTAAATTTCCCCTCTTTCAGTCTGTACCCATGTAGTAATGGTCCAGGACATCTTCAAGAAGAAACATGAATCAAAGTACTTGAGAGGTCTGTACGTATTTTGATCTAGAAAGCAGGGTCTTTTAGCTCAGTGTGAAGAGGTCAAAGGTTTTCCCCTGAAAGTCAGCAGGTCACCATGGGCCACTTACCCCAGAGAAGGCTCTGTCTGGGAAGAATGGTGTTTGTCCACTTTCAAGCTCTGACCACCTTCACCTTATGTCCCCAGCTGTCTCCCTTCTCTGCACATTGCTTTGACATTACTTAGCTTTCTTTGACATATACTGGTCCCTTGTATCTTCATGGCTTCTTAGCTTTTCTTTCATGCCATCTGTTACCTCTTGCCTGCCTCCCTGCTGACACACACCAATAGCTTCTCTCTCAATGGTGTAGCAAAAATGTTTTAAGGGAACTCTCCTTCTTGCTTTCTACTCTATCTGAACACCGCTGCCACAATGACAGCTGAAACTGAAGAAAGAGGAAAAGGAATCTAAAAGAAAAATACATGGAAGACACAAAACGAGGGAAATGAATCCTACGGTGCTGTAGAAGAACAGGTTGGTGTTATTTTTGGCAGATCACTATCGCTTTAAATAGTTTTTAAGACAGAGTTGTTAAATTATTTAAAAACTGAGTGATTTGCAAATGGAACTGATGAGCCGTAGGAGAAGCAAGTGTTCAGAGAAGAGCTGCTATAATCATCTAAAAAGTGCCATCCTGAAGCTGACCAGGAAACCATCTACCCAGTACTCTGTCTTCAAGAAACAGCGTGCTTGAAAAAGCCTTTTTATTTCTCCTCGGGATGTAATTTTTGGGTGTTGAAATTCTTTCATTTAAAATGCCGCTGACTTAATGCCAAGTAAACAGCTAGAGCTCTAGAGGAGAGAAAGAATAAAATTTGATTCTAATGACAAGTTAAGAGTCCAAAGGAATTTAAAAAACCTCAACAAATGACCCTTTCTCCCCACACTTCTTTGCATGCACACATGCCTCTATGCATGCGCTAAGTTGCATATCACCCCACATTTGTTGCTAAACAAAAGTAACATATAGTGCATGTATGAAAAGATTCAAGGAATTACTTAACAGTTTCCAGAGAATTTCTTTCAGTCCTTTCCACTGGTGGTAGTAATGCTGTGCTCTCTAACTACAGTAGGCTAAGATGCATATCTGTATTTTTTTCTACCTCTGTACCTATCTAGCTATGACTCTTCTCATTCAAATTTCCCAAAGCATTTTACAAAATAATCTGCACAATCCCTTATTAAATAAGGTAACATAACCTTCTTATGGATGGGCATACTGAAGAGCCAAGGTACTCTGTGTCACAGAGTAAATCAGCTAAACTGAGAAAATCAGTCTAGCAGCTGTGAAGTCAGGAACTCTGACGTCACCTCCTGCACTTGCTCAATTTGCCAAGCCACATGCACATCCCTCAGTCCTGCTAATGTTGCCTTCCCTTCTCCCTTCCATTCTCTTATTTCATGAGCAAAGTGCTTTTGTCAGCACAATTCCATAACGATGAGAACAAATGGGAATGAGTATCTAATATCTCTTTTCAAAACCAAGCATAAACCATTTGCCTCTTTTGGTATGTTTGCTTTTAATCCTACAGTGAAAATTAACTGGCCAGAATTGAGAAGGCTGGGCAAGCAGCTTCACTTCCATAGTGTCAGGAAGAACAAAATTCAGTAGTTGGATCTGCTACTCAAAGAAGTAGCAAGATAAATATTGGATTGTACCTTCAGTCATCACTTATGGCAGCTGGTTTAAGTGACAATACAAACCACAGAGGCTCATGTTTTTTAACCTCTTCAATGTTTCCTCTGTTAAATAAGGGAGTGCAAAAACTTTCCTCTTGAAGAAAGAGCTCACTTGAAGTACTTTCACACTGGAAATTATTTCTGGAAGAGACTGAGTGTAATTTTGAAAAAATTAAAGCAAACTTTCTTAAAGTAATCTTTTAAATACAACTAAAGGTTTAGTTGAGTAACACTGGTGGGCTGTGGGAAAGAAGAGAGAAGAAAAAAACTTTTACATGGATTGAGATGACTTTATATGAGTAGGTGGGACTGCCAATTCTTTCATGTAGCTGAAGAGTTACAAAATGGGAAAAGGCTCCTACTACAGATCAGCCTCTCTCTAGATTACAAGAAGGTTGGTAATTCTGGTTAAGGAATACTGCCACTTCTCTAATGAGGGACTGAATCCACAACCTTTCCCAGCTAACCAGGAAACCTACTTACCACTGAGTTATACCGGGAAGTTGGAATACAAAGCCCAATGTTTACTGCCAAGCCCTTAAACCAATCACTTAATAAACCACCTGAAAAGACTCTGAAGAAGCAACACCTCCACCTTTTCATACCCTTTTAAGTCAAAGAGTCACAAGCTTTCTCTTCCAATTTCACCATCCAGTCATTAAGGTTTATAAACTGCTCCATTATTACACAAAACACATGGATTCATCTCAGTAAATGTCATTCTACAGTGATGAACTGCTTACTTCAACAAAGAATGAGCCTCTTATTGAAACTCATGTAAGAACCTGAACCTTAATTAGACAGGAGAAGGAAATTATGGGCAATCTGTCCTTCGCATTACCAAAAGGTGTATTGGGCAACACAATGGAAAACGTGGCACCAGGAACAATCCTGCTTTGGCATGGCAATTAATCCAGTTATCTATGATCTTTTTTATCATCTGCTGTTGAATTATATGAATTGAAAGACAGTATAAATACAGTGTAATTAATAATTTTAAAAAGCACCACAAAACTACTGGTATTTAATTTCATAGATCGGAACAGGTAAGTTATTTTGAAACCTGAGTCTCTACTCCTGCTCATACCAAACAGTGAACTTGCCAAAACTGACCTACTGTGATAACTGTGAAAGACTATCTGAGAGGACACTAGCCTAAGTACAGAGCTGTGAAAGTACATGCTCCAGAATCAAGAAAAAGTACAGAAAGTTGCCTAGTTTTCAAGGTAATTTGTTATCTTATTAAACTTCTATGGTGCTGTGCAGTTAGCTATTATTACATTTTGAATTACATCTTCACTGATGGCGGGGTTTGACCCTGACTAAATGCCAGACACCCCTCCTCTCTCCTGCTGCAGATGTGCAGGAGAGGGGAAAGGAAAAAAAACTGTTAAACACACCGAATTCCTGAGTTAAGTGAGATAGGACACTGGTACGAGGATGCATAGAGACAAAGGGCAGACAGGCTCCAAACTTAAAGTTGCAAAGTGATTTAATTACCTAACAGAGTCAGAGGATAAATGAGAGGTAAAAAATAAGCTTGTCAGACACCATTTGTTCACTCAACCCTCACCCTCTTAAGACCATTTTTTATCTCACCCCCCTCACTCCTACCAACCAACAGCTTGGGTAGGGGGTAGGGTATGGGGTATTTCCTTAGTCCATAAATCTATTCATCACCACAATTCTTCTACTAAAAATACTGTTTTCTCTGCTCATCTTCTCTCTCTCTCAAGACAGCTTCTCCAATCACCCCTGTCCCTCTTAAGAAGCCCTTTCTCTGCTCACCCCCTCCCTCTTTCCAACCAACAGCACGGGCAGGGGGCAGGTAAGGGGTTTTTTCTCTGGTGAGTCCATCAGGGAGAGGAATCCTCTGCTTAGCCACGGGGTCCCTCCCATGAGAGACAGTCCTCTGGGAACTTCTTTGGCGTGGGTCTAATCTCATGAGCAACATCCCGCCCGACTTCTGCTGCAACATGAGTCCTCTTGTCCATAGGGCGCTGTGCAGACTCTCCTGAGCCGAGGCCAGGCTGCTTCCATGCCAGGAACAAGGAAAAGGCCTTTCTCTCCTTTGCAAGGGCTTTGCAACTGTAACTCTTTCGATGAGCCTCCCACTGGATCACAGCTTCTTCCAAGCATCCACCTGCTCCTCTGGCGTAGGCACCTCCCCACAGGCTGTGGGAGGATCTCTGCACTCCTGTGGACTCCATGGGCTGCAGGGGGACCTCCTGCCCCCCCATGGTCTTCACCACAGCTAGCAGAGGGTTTTCGGCTCCAGTGCCTGGAGCACTAGAGCACCTCCTCCCCCACCTTCTTCACGGACCTTGGTGTCTCTATGTTGTTCTTCCTTCACATATTTTTACCTCCTCCTCCTCTAACTAAAAAGAAGTGCATGACTACTTTGTTTTGATTTCTTCTTAAATATGTTTTCACAGAGGCGTAACCAGCACCTCTAATTGGCCCAAACTTGGCCGACAGCATGTCCATCACCTTCAGAGCCATCAGAGATTGGCTCTGCTGGACTTGATGTAAAAACTTCCAGAACTTTCACTCAGGACACACAGGAGCCATTTTGTAGCACTCCCACCCCTCAGACACTTCCTCAGGCCTACCACAATAGCTTTTGAGGGGTTTAAATTTATCTTAGATGTTAAAGATACCTTGCTAATGTTCTGGGCTAAGCTAAACCACCACAACTGAATAAAGGAGAATAAAAATATTACTGGTTAAATTTTTCCTTCCAATGAAGGAAAAGGAGTAGACAGAAAATCTGTGGAGATGACTAACTAGTACTCGTCATTCATCCCTTATGTTCCTGAGTGTTCATTAATTTTTTTCTGATCTGAAGTAGACTATAATGTGTCAGCCTTTTAAATAAGCAGAAGTGCTGCTGGAATCAAAGGATGGTGTTCTTCAGAAGATTCGAAAAATATGATAACATAACAACACTGTTGTACTGCAAAATGACAGCAGAAATTCTGAGTTTGGACAAATATAATTTTCATGTGTGTTCAACAATGCTGTAGTATGGGAAGTAGATAGAATAATATAACCCCTGAGAGAAGAATTCCAACAAAAAACACTGCCTGAAAAAATGGCAATTAAAATTATGATCATTAATAGCACAGAACCAAAATCTCTCATATTGATTCATGAGTAAATAGGAGAGTAGCACATTCATGTTTATTCAACTAGTTCCAAAACAAGAACAAACAAACAAAAACCAAAACAAACAAAAAGCAAACAAGAAAAAAGCTGCTTTATCTTGATGAATGTCATCTTCTAGAGAAGCACATTTTCAACAACCTTATCCACACTTTGGGGTGTCACTGTTTTGGAGACTAGAAAGCAGAATTCATGCCTACTTCAGGGTCATTGCAGGACCCCAGAGCTTCTAATTAACCCTATTTTCTTGCTATCAAATCTTCAGCATTCTCCTGTGATCAGTCCTGTCCAAATAATTGAAAACAACTGCACACAACCACCAAAAACAATTTCAACCTTTAAGTCAATAGGAAGTTTACTTTTAATTTCAGTAAGAGATCTCCCATGCTTTTCCAAAAATGTGTTATGAGGTAGTCTGTTTTCTGCAGCCAAGATACAGGCATAAATTACTGAAGATTGCTTCATACTAAGTAAGGACTTCATTATCCTTCCAGTTGAAAATGCTGCATAAATGGGAGAAAATGTCCCTATGGATTCCCTTGAGGTGGTATCTCCAATGCCAAGTTAAAAAACAAGCCAAACCAAAATAAAACAAAACAAAAACCTCCAAATCAACCGAAACCAAAACCCAATTACAACTTAAAAATAAATAAATCACAGTTCAAAAACCAGGAGACAGAGCAAATAAATTCAGCCATGGGACTGGTCCCAGAAACCAGTGAAAAAATGTGCATAGAACCTGTGTCTCTATAACAGCTCCAGCCCTTCCCATGCAGCACTATGGTATGAGCTACTTTTTCTGCTCCTGAACAGGATTTGTGGTCAATGTGTTATCCTGGAGTACCCAGTTATGTTATTTGGGATGATGGTGATGTTGAAGCAAAGCAGTGGGCAGCCTGATCTTTAGTAACAGAACTCAGGCAAGCCCTCTCAAAACAAAAAACTAAGCTTTTATTAGCTACTTCTCTCATCACTTCGTGTATACCATGAGGGTGATCTGATGAACAGAACCCACCTCTGCAGCAAGTTACTGTATTTAGAAAGAGTCTGTAGTGCCAGAATGCAAAGTGGTGGATTACTTCTGACCTTTACCTAGTTATATGTATACCCAGCTGTCAGCTACAGATTATAAGCTCCAGTGATAAGAAATCAGCTTTAACAGTCCTCTGCTGATCATGTTTTGCAAGTTTTGCTGCATTTAAAATGCAAAAATTATTATACCGTATTAAAAAACCTGATTGTACCTCAACTAATAATCCAAATGATAACAGAGGGAAGTTGTGCAGGCTGTCTAAAGAATGAGAATCTTAGCTTTTAACATCTACACAAAAAATTGAGGGCTGTAACACAGGGATGAGAGAAACAAAAAATGGTGTTGTGTTTTGGTTGATTTTCAACAAACAAAACAAACAGAACTAAGTTGCCTTGCAACACCAGTAAGGGCATTCTCTTCCAAAGGGTGCCTGAATGTTGTCAATTTTCACATACTATTGACTACTTGGCAAGTAGTTCAGTATAACTCTTACTATATCTAAATTAAAAAGAAAAAGAGTGAAAACCCCCTATAGAAGAGATGTATTATTGCAACTACCTTCATTTGAAATTTGATTGAGAGTCAGACTATTTCTTTGCAACAAAGGTAGAAAGAAGGTGGGTTAAAGCAAATACACAGAAGGTCCTAAGGGAAGAGACACTGCCCAATGATTAAATCACTCTCCCAGGAGTTGAGACTCATTGTTTCTATTTCTGTCATTCCTGTTATCATAGTGTTAAGACCTTGGGAGGAGGAAATATGATATGTGATGGTGCCAGCTCCCATGATTTTACCCAATACCATACTTCCACTCAGAAACAGCTACAGTAACTACAATATAACTGACTCACAGAGCACTGCCTAACACAAGTCAGATACTGCCTCAGAAGGGTATTTTGAAATTTCATTAATGCACACAAAACTCTTGGAAAGCCTGAGACTAGGTCCTTGCATCACTGCAATGTTGTATGCCACAGCCACTGAGTAATACTACTGGAAGTTTGAAGAAAAATAGTGAATGATCCCACTGTTGCAACAGGCCTGAATATTTGTCATAACCCACAAATGTATTTCATATCAGACAGGGAAAATGAAGGTAATTCAGTAGGACATGAAGTTAAACTGGAGATAAGAAGAACTGCAAAAAAATTGTGGAAAAATTTTCACAGCTACCCTTCCTGCAATGTTTCAGTGAGATCTCCTCTCCTTACATAACAACTTACAATTAGTCTGCGAATATCCCCTGAGGATAGCTATCCATGTCAGATTTCAGGATATTAGATTAAACACAGAGTTTATGTTACTTGTGCAGAGTGTGAAAATTATCTTCCCACCCCCTCAACACCTTCCCCAACTCCCGCTCCACCACGCTCCCGCCTCGGCACCAAACTTCAACGGCTGTGCTATCAGACTGAGTGCTAGACTGCTTTGTACTATTAATTGCTGATATCTAAAATCACCTTTTCTTTTAAGAAAAAGTCACTGCTGGCAGCCATCTATCCAAACCTAATTCTTAGGGAGCCCTGCTGGTACTCTGTACCCTATGGTTCTTGAAAACTAAACACACATTTTGGAAAGTAGCCAATTATTTCCTTTTTGCTCCATTGAAACAGATGCAAACCTTAGATGAGATGGTGCCTCTGATCTGAGGTAGTTCGAAATTTTCTGCAGTTTTGCAGGGAAAGATCTGCAGGAAAGTAGGCAGAATGGCTTCTTCTGTACCTGGACTGATCTACTGATCAGTGCAGACAGTCTTCATATTTGAAAGTCAACACTCTAGGGAAATTTTTAAGGAACATTTCCCTTACAGGTTTCATGACATCACTTGTCTGTGCCTTTTCTACCTGTGCAGGAGAAAATTCACGACATTTCTGTCCCAGCAGCTGCTTATGTGAAGAGAGCAAGCACCGCTATTTCATTAGGACTGCTTTGCTCTGATCTGCCATGTGTATAGCATGAATTATTCTATTTCAGTCTTTTATTTCTGAGCTTTAAAATACATAGTACCACTAATATCAGAGAGAAACCAGGCATTATGATTTCTCAAACTATTGCTGGCTGGGTTGTTGAAAATCACCACCTCCACTTCTTGCGAAGTTTTTTTTTAACAAGTTGCAAATTTTCTTCACTCTTCTAAGCCTGCAAGTCAGGTGTTCTGCAACTTGAATCATGAGAGTAGCAACAGTAAATTAGAAAAGATTCTGGACGGAACAAGACTGGAAACTCAGCAGAAAGTAATTGGGAAGTTATACACAAGTGTGTGAAGAGCAAAAAGCACAGGTTTCATATATATACACATAATTGATGCTGCAAGAGACAGACATGTTACCCACGTCTAGTAAATTTAGCACAAGACTATAGGAATACCAGCATTAGATTAAGAGAGACCACATAAATCTATTTTATATTAATTTAGAGAAGACACACAAAAAGCTACCTACTAGCATGAAAATGTGTTTGATATTTTTGTGATTGAGAAGCAGAGTATTTCTACTTTTCCACAGAGCAAAAGTTCAAGGGATGAGACAGTCCCAGGAGGGAAACACAAAGAAGATTCCACTTAGTGTAAAGCTGGATAAAAACAGATTGATCACCCCTAAGCAGACAACTAAAATTAACCTGGAAAGGTGCAGTAAGATGAAGGAAGAATTTCAACAGCCTAAGGGGAAGGATGAAAGATGTCACATCCTCCAAAAGGGGAAAATCAAGGCAAGACATAAATTATGTCTTGCCTTAATGAAAGATGAATAAAGATGCAAACTACTTCTTAGAAACAGAAAACTGAGGAGTAGAGTATTATTAAATTGCCAAAGAAAGTACAAAATAAAAGTGTGGTGGTTCCTGCCAGTTGTTACCTGACAACGTCCATTCTGAAAGCTATTAGGTTGTGTGGCAGAATAAGGAAATAAAGTAAACATTTGTCTGCCTAAGGCATCGTGCTAAGAGAGATTATACTCAAGGGCATGAGGATGACATTTCTAAAGAGAAAGAAACAACAATAAATCGATATCTTTATTGTGATAGGTAAAACATCTCTCAATTTAAAGAAAAGTTCTGACAATACAATTTTACATGCACCATTTTTGGTGAACAGTTGTCTTGACCATAAGATAAGGCATGAGCAGTTAATAGACCAAATCAGAAAGAAGAATAGAACAAGGTGGCTCTCTGAAAGCTCATTCTTAGCTTTGAAAGTCTCTTCTGTACAATGGTGTGGAAAACTAAAAAAGGTTCAACATAAAAGAGCAGATGAACTACCTGAAGTTTATAGGCAATATATCCTACCTCCAAAATTTGCCTAAGCTGAGCAAGAAAAGTCAGCAGCAGATGCAGCTAAATGAGCAAGAAGTACAATTTTTCAGAGTATTCAAAAAAATGGATTAGGACAAAGAACATAACTTTAAAATAAGCACCAATCTTTTCTTTGAATAGCTATAAAAGAGAACATGAATTATGACACTGATGCATACAAAAGACAACCACAATAGAGGACTTAGGGTATTAAATACTTATTTGGTAGCTCACTGGGATGCCTAGACAATGCTGCCTGCTGATCATGTTGTTCAAACTAGACCAAAGTTGTATAATAGCAGTACTCTGCATTTTTTAGCAGTCTGGAGCTTCAGCAACTGCACATATATTTCCACCCCTCATTTCATTTCCACAGTCAAGCTATTACTCCATTCAACCAAAGGAAAGATTTAAGGTGGATAACTAGGAAATTATCTAAAGCCATGCAAAAACCCCCAATCGTATCCTGTGGGTAAGACCATGCTCATTGTCTCACCTTCTAGCAAAAACCACCCCTCTGCCTTCTTCTGACATAGTCTAGCATATACATCAGTTTCCCATGCCTATAGACATTTAGAAAGAAACCAACAGTTTAACTTTGAATCCCACACTGAAATGCACAAAAACAGGTTTTTACAGAACATTTAAAAGTCAAAATCTTCCCCAACTTTTTAAGCACTTTGATTCAACAACTCGGCAGTCAGCAAGCTTTTCACAGCCATAAACAACCCCAGCTAGTTGCAAAAGAGGATGCTGGCTTTCACTTGTGAAATTTCACTTGATGTGCTTCTGCCTTCCTATTTACAGGCATTCCCTTGACTTCTTAGTACTGCTGTTGGCATGCTAAATGCCAAAAGACAGGTTTTTAAAAAGAATGTTACTTTGCATTTGCTTTTGCAAAGGCTTGTTTTTAAGCAGTTTAACATCTAACTAAATCTAAGCAATCACCACAAGCATGTAAGGAGGAATAAAAAACAAGAGGAAAACAGAAACAAAAAAAAAGTTAAATCACAAACAAAACTTTTAAAATTCACTTTTAGTAATTTAACTTGCAATTAATAGCACAGATACAAAAGCAAATACACAAGTCACCCTGTACACCTTTTCTATACTGAGTTAATTTCCCATATGAAGATCTTCATTTACAGGGACCTCTAGCATAAGGTGATGCTATCTCAGCTGCAACTTCACCTTTGCAGATGGATTAGAGTTTAAAAGTTCAGCCTGGCCTGCTTCTTCAAAACTGAATCTCTCTTGAATTTCTGTAGTTCTTTGTACTCCATTTACTATTTTCAGTTCTCTTCCTGAAGAGCAAATAGTTGAAGTGTGACCTTTTTACTCACTTTAAATGTGACCTAGAAATGCACAGCTGAAATTTAACAGACTGATCCTTAATCTAACTGAGGACAGGAATGGTATGGCCCAGTCATTCTGCAGAAAGATCAGCCCACAGATGTAAGAGTATAGCCAGGTCTGGTGCTTAGTTTTAGAACTGGAATTTAGTTCTCTGCTTTGCACGATCCTGGGCTAATCTCAGTGGCCATCTGTATGGGGGGTTGGGATAAGGGCATTTCCCCACCCCACACAGCTGACACGAGGTTTTCTTCAAAACGATGGTGCATTATGTTGTGAGGAACCTGAGGCTAAATATTTAAATACCTACAAGTCTCACAGCTTTCCTTTGTATGTTTGGTGAGAAACCAGAGGAAGCACTACGCATCCTGCATAGCCAGGTCCCTGCTTCTTTTTTTCTGTCAGTACTGATGGACCCTCTTAGATTAGTCTTATAGCAAGATTATCTTTTTATCATGTTTCACAGTCTGATTTTACACAGCATACCAGTTTATTTTCATACCAGATGCTTTATTTTCATACCAGATACTGAAAAAGAGACCATACTCCCAAACTTCCTCCATTTACTGGTGAATTCCCCATCATACTTGACAATATTTAACTGCACCCAGAAGAATTTACATCCCCACTGCCATCCCCATCCCACCACCCCAAAAGATGTTATTGTTTACTGTTAGAAATAGTAATCAAACTTTTCAGGGCCTGATCACTAAGTGGAGTGAATTGTGTACAGTCAGTGGCACCAACATGAATAAAATGTTATCAAAACAACTTTATTTTCCACCTAGTTGTCAAGAAAAAACTGCCACATCTCACATGATGCTTGAATAGATGAATAAGCAGCAACAGTTAAGAAAGTTAAGGTACTCTTCATCAAAGAATACTGAATACTCTCCTTTCAGAAACAAAAATAAAGTTGTAACAATTCCCACATCAAAACTAGAAAAATGCTTTTTTTGTGTTTAGACTCTGATCTTTGTTCATACCATTTTCCTTTTGATGGGTACTGAATGTAATGTTCTGTGACTACTGTCCAATGTTAGTAGTAATAGAGGCAAAAACAAATACACCTTATTATTAGGTGGCTCTGTTGTTACTTCTATATCTTAATGTCTGCTTTGGGAGGGCTAACTTGTGAAGCTAACTCCTTCAGGATTTAGCTCATAAAGGATCAGTGACTTCTAGCACAGTCTCGAGCAGCAACAAGGGAAAAACCTTGGATTGCTAGCTGCTATCTCATCTTTTTGCTTCAGGCAGCCCTGGGAAACACTGCAAAGCAGAACTTACCACTGGGGACAAGGGATCAAGGGGGCTGAAATTAGAAAAGACAGTTTGGCTTCTTTCAGTTCAAGTGGAAGTATTATGACAAAGTGCTCCGAATTATGTCACACGGGGCAAGTGTCACTGCAGTTAGTAAGAACTTACTGTGCCAGCAAATGTCAGGACAAATTACACAGCAGGACCGGCGAGATGTATGTCACATCCACTTCCAAAAGCAAAAGGCTTACCCCCACTGCCAAGAACCTGCTCCCATTTCCAAGCTGATTTAAATCAACTACTCTTATTCAAATCAAAACAGTGTAGAATGAGTACTATAGTGACACGATGGGCAATTCTTTGGATCCTTCCCCACTTGTGTGGATGAAATGCTTTGATTCTCCACCACCTTAAAACACCATCACCTCCAGGTAGAGTTGCATATGTAAATGGCGTCTCCCAGGTTCTTGAAGGCACTGCTTACCATGCTGATGAAAAATGTCTCACTGTCCTTATGCTCCTGGGTTATACCCATCTAATCTTTCCTGCCTCTTTGATCATATATTCTTTGCAGAAAGATGCATTTGTAATTTATGTGGGACCCAGCATGGTGTGCAGAACAACTGAGGCCTCATCGAGGCCTGGGGTCCCTTAGCACTGCTAGAAAAGTGAATAATAGGAACATAAAATCAGTGCACCAGAAAGGAGAAAGACAGGATTAAGTCGTAAGCAAATTTTTTTTATTTAAGCATAAGGAAATGTTTCACTGAACTGCAAACTCCTAGCAAAGTGAATTTTGATTCAGCTATCTTTAAGTTTGAAAATAAATGTTTCCATTAAAAATTACCAGTGCTTCAACATGGGGAAAAAACATGTCCTTATGTTCTACAGAGAAAACAAACAAAACCCACAACAAAACTAGAGCTACAAAACATTTGGATGAGTTGGAGAAAATGTTTATTCCGTTTTGAACTTTTATAATCTAGTACTTTTCAGAGGTTTTCAGATGCTTCTTCAGGCTTTCATTTTCATGAAGTGAATATTAACTGAAACTCACATAGCGTCTCATAATATTGGAATATCTGTGTTTGGTATAAACCAGAAGATAGCTTCTTCCTGTAGTTCCTAAGCTTTGTTTGGTGTTTCAATCATTTCTCAGCGAAAAACTGGTAAACACAGCCAAAAAGCTATCAAGAATAATGCCCACAAATAAAACACAATATAAAAGCTCAGGAATTCCAAGTCTGGCTTTTATTTAAGCCCCTATTACCTCCAGGTATTTATTCTATCCTGCAGCTGCAGGCTACCATCAAGATTCACTATACAACATATCCTATATAAACTATACTATATATACTATTCCAATACAAGAGCCACTGTAGAAGATCATCCCAGGTGCTTTAAACCAGGGAGTGCACAGCACTGAAAGAGCAATGAAGTTTTAAGTGAAGACCAAGACTGTTCACAGAAGCAGCTGCATTGCAAGCTCGTATTTCCACTCAGCAGCACTGCAGGGATGACAGCCTTTGGCAAATGAAAAGTAACAAAGCAACTCTGGGGCTCTAACAACATTTCTGCTGTGAAGCAGCACCAGTAAATCCAGTCAACTAAGACACTGCAGAATACTCTGACCCTGCATGTTTTTCTTAGCCACTAGTAAAAGTTCTTTTCAGATACTCAGATACTCAATTTGTGTGCAACTCTGTCATCAACTGCTGTTCTGAATGGCTGGGCTTGAGCTATGTCTGTGTAAGCACAATTTGCCTCCATGTATTCATTCTCTATCCCCAGAACGGCTGCTGCAAGAATGCAAATCCTATTTGGAAGGATTACTCGCCACGCAACAGGCAGAGGCCCTGTCCGAGGCTGGGCTCCCTGCTGAGCCAAGAAGCACAAACTCAGAAGCTCTGATCCAGAGAAGGATGTGATTAAAGCAGGCAAGGTGGCACAGGAAATGGTATTGTCACTTCACAAACGCAGAACCAAAGCTGTAATTCCCCTCCTCCCTTGAGTACACCTTGTGTAAAGGTGCTCAAACAAGAATGCACACACCAGCAGGCATTTGTACTTGTGGGAGTTGTGGCTATACAGATTCCACTGGGGCACTTGAGTGTGGACACTAGGGGTTACACAACCATCTGGTAGGGGAAATAGAAGTCTCCAGAGAAGTGTCTGCTATCTAGACCAGATTCTACAGTTTTTTTATGATCTATGTACATTCCTTCCTAACAACAATTATGGAAAATTACTGGAATGTCCCAAGTACTCAAGAGTTTCAATGTGTTTTTCCCCTTAAGTTGTATTTGCTATTGCTTATCTTTGCATTTTCTGAATAGTTCATACATTTCATTGCTGTTATTTCAGCATGCAAGGGAGCCCTCCTATTTCGGCAGGATGCAGTGCCACAGGCTGTTACATTCCCCACCTAAGGATCTCTTCAATTTAGTTCTTCCACAAAAGGAGAATGAGAGTGGTTATCTCACACTGGTGAAAATGGCAGACTGATGCACTGGTCACATTTCCATACAGAATAGAAGCAAAAGCAGTGCACTGCACAGGATTGCTCCCTTACTATTTAACACTGGCTGGTGGAAATGGAGAAATGAAGTGTCACATTGAATTGAGCTGAAAGTCCTCTCTTCAGCTTCTCTGGGTTAAAGCAGAGACCAGCTAAGCCCAGTTGCAACTGCCTCTTTTTCCAACTGCTCAGCTGCCTAATTTGACCTCCTGAATAACACAGAACTGGTATGGTTTTGCATTTGCTTTGTAGCAAACTTGTGTTGATCAGAATTGTTAAAATATGAAGAACTCCCACACAGACATTCCCCAGACACGCAGAGCTACATCATCTTGAAAATGAGAAATTTTACGTTAAAACAAGTTCAGTTCATGTGTTTCTCAAGTGTTTCTACCAGTTTCAAGTAACTTTTTGAAAATCTGTGTTCTGTACCTTCCCTGAAAACAACTCAGTAAAGGAAATATTCAGAGTAAGTGACAGTACATCTGGGCATCAGGCAAAAGATGCCCAGAAAATGTATCAAGCTCTCCACCGCCTTCAACTTAGACCAGTAAGTAATGATTTTTACTGGTAGGGAAAAAAAAAAAACCAAAGGAAAATAAAGCAGATTTTAAAAACAAAGCATATAACAATCCTGAAAGTGAAAGAACACTAAAACTGCATGAAGAAAATGGCATAACTTGCATTTCCAGTCAGAGACATTCTCTGACATCCAGTTTAGAGACTTTTTCTCCTGATTAGCCACTGCACCTAGCACAGGTTTCAAGTCTGTTTCAATCTACAGCAATTAAGAAGCCCATAAAAAAGATGCCTTAGGTGAGTAGGAAGGTCTTCTATTAGCACATGCTAAAAATAGAAAACCTGTAGAGCTATCTGAACAGATACTTCATATAATAAAACTTTGAATTCTATGGGCCCCGAGGATCCAAATTTACCATTGGCTTTTGAAACTTGAGGCTTTTTCGGGTCTGCATATTGTCCCTTTATACATTGTTATTAACTGGCCACAGTTATTAGCTGTGAGCCACTAGGTTGAACAAGCTTTGGAGAACACCTCCACTACCATCTTGGGCAGTGCCACCGAAGATAGCTGCACGGCACTGAAGAGAAACAAACCAACAGAGAAATCCATTTGTGCCTTACCTTGTAATGGGAAGAGCAGATGCCTTCAAACATATCTATATCCATACAGTCCATTGGTTCAGATCTTCGTGGTGATAAAAACTCTTCCAGCTTCTTGCTTTCTTACTTTTAATCTGCCAGCTGGTGCAACCTGTAAATTTACAGAAGTGGGTGTGTTATTCCAAGATGTTTATTCATCTCATTTCATAAGACATTCAATTTAAATACATATGGCTCTGTGCCATATGGCTCCTATTGCTCTCCAGGGCTTTCAGTGTAAGGGATTACAGACCACATTGTTTCTGCAGGTTATTGATTTTTGGGAGTATAAGCAGAAGACTCTTTAGGATTTCTCTGCAGACTTTCCAGATAGTCACATTCCATATGTGCATATGCTGTATATTTGATAACATTCTCCTAATTTTATGAAATTCAAACACTTAAAAAAAACCATGGCATAGCTTTCATCTCTGAACTGTCAATTTCTTTTTACTTTATCTGTTAAAGGCTGACTCTTGAGGAAGGAGACTAAGTTCGATTTAATATCAATTAATTAAATTGGAATTTTACTAATCTGAGAAACTGAAGGTTGGCAGAGTGGCCAAGATTTACATTCAGCAATTAATGTAATTAAAAAAAAAAGCTTCCAAAAAAATGACATTGGCCACAGTTCAAAGGTTTTCAGGAACAAAATGAATTAGTGGGACAGTAGGAAAATTCAGTCAGAGTTGGTTTTCTTTTTAACTACTCAGCAAATCACAGTGAGATTCCTCAAATGTATCCAGAGCTGCAGTGCCATCCAGGTGTCTAAATTTGGCCTTCCAAATCAAAAGGAACTCTGAAAACAAAGCAACAGGTTCTTTGCTTACACAATACAGTTTTCCTCTGTGAAAGTTATGAGGGAGTCACTCATATATGTGCAGACTGTTCAGCACATAGAGCATTACCTCTGTACCTGACAGCCACCCCCAATATCTTGATCCCTATATGCAGGATCCACAAGCAGAACACATTTTCATGGTGTATTTTACAAAAACATATTTCAGTTTTCATGAAAGTTCAATTAAACAACGGAGTGTAATTATCTGCTTACTGGCAGACAGGCAGCCCATGTTAGTTCAAGAGCTGCTTTGCTGAGCTGTATTCAACTGCTCAAACAACTGTTTCATTATGAGATTTCACCAGACAACCCTGGCTCCAGCACCATGGCTCAGAAAATGGGATGCATATTTGCTGCTTTCCACATTTTGGCTCCTGCTGCTTAAAAGCTGTCCCTGTTCTCCACAGAAATTGTTTATGAGTATTTCAAAGGTTAGTGTAGCTTTGTGTATATGTGGTTTGTAACGTACACATCTTCCGTAGGCTGCTCTCTCCCTCCCTTTTTTTATTATGCAAAACTGAAAATTGATTCACTTCAGTCAGAATGCCTAAAAATCATCAGTGGTGACACTTATGCAATATGAAGCACTTGTAGCCTTACATTCTGATGTAAATTCTCACCATGAAGGATGACACACGAAGCCACCCCATCCCTGCATGGCAGAGCTGGCATGTCACTCACTGATGACACACATTACATCTGGTTACATCTTGCTTTTCACATCTGAAACTCCTGATGGAGCCAGAAAAAGCCTTGATCCTGGGAGATGTTTTAAGGGAACTGCGCCTCCTCTTTGATGCAGACAGATCTCACATCTGAAAGGTCAGACAAATTACCCTGGAATCCTTGACTTTGAATCTCCAAATAATGACCAACATTACACAGGCTCTTCTTTTACTCCTAACAAGTGTCAGGACTAGGTTGCTGTGAAGTAAAAGATTTGTCCTTCAGAAGTATTGAATAAAATGACAGCCATGACCTAACATGGGGAAAAAATACAACACACACTCCTGCAAATTGTGCATCACAATGCAAACTGCTAAGAAAAAAATACTGAAATGCCACACTATGCAGGTTATCTGAACATTTCCAGGCTATATTTATATTCAACCCGCAGGTTTGGACCTCTCTAATTAGGACAAATCCTCCTCCTTCACAACAGTGGAGCATGCAGAGACTGGCATGGGGAAGTGGCTTGCATTGCAATTCCACTGTATATTACAGTTGCTATACCATGCTTGTGCTGGGATTTTAGCATAACACTGTATCACTTGTTCAGAATACAAATCCAACATAATGTCAAATACCTTCAAAAAAGTAATTCTGGTCTTAACACAATAAACCCTCCCACCATCTCAGACCTGTTGGATGGACCAGAGCCTGTAGGTCAGGAGAAGCAGCCAACAAGTCTTTGGCTCTACGCAGCTAACCATGTCAGTGAGAAGTTGATCGATCTCCATTTCCCTGTAGCACCAAAGAGTCCTAAAGCAAGCAGGGTTCAGACAGAGGTGAGTGGCTGCTGTCCTTTGAAGGGTGGCCAAAGAGGAACTTCACTGAAACATGGACTAAGACCACTCAACTTGGCAGAAAGAGGAAGCAGGTTAAGAAAAGAGACATCTGGGACATAGGCTTTGGCATGTGCCTGGATGCAGGTAAAGAGAATTTTGATGGCATTGTTCTAACAGCTTAGCATGGATCACATGGATCCTACCTCCGGTGACTTTGGAAAGGAAAACTGTATGTTATGTTTCTTGGGTGACTTTCAATCTTTTGGAAGAAGAAACAAAATACAAAGCGTAGACAGGTACTACTCCATTGACTTTGAGTGACCTATTTACACTTTGAGTGACATTTACAGATGTGGATATGGACTAATGATAAGAACAAGCTCCAGCTACTTCTGAGCTGTGAAAGATTCCCAGTGTGCCTGTGTGATGTCCAAACACCAACGAGTTCTGTGCTCAAACATACATGTCTACATGTGTTATGAAACATCAGACTCAATCTTATTGCACAACCTCAATTTTACATCACCATAAAGGACTCCTAAATGTAGTCCTGCACCATCTCTTCTAGAGGACTACCACTGGATTAAAATATGAGTGCCAGTGATCCCTTAAATGACCGCAGAAGGCTTCTCTCACCCATGTCTTCTATAACTAACATATTGTACTAGTGGCTTGTCATAAAACTATTCTTGTTCCTTTAGGCATCATGATGCTTTACTGAAAGGCTCTTCCTGGAAAAGTCTGCCTTAATAGACAGTTTAATAAGGCAAAGTGAGGTGCCCAGCCAAACCTTTTATTAAATCACACCAAAACTGCCTGAATTTATGCCATTGCAAAGATGGTTGAAAATTCGTGGCTGCACTGGAAGTGTATACACCAGCCTCAGAGAAAAAACTCACACATCCTTGTTGATTCATACTAATGTCATTGTTTGTAATGACAGGCTGCATTAAATCCTGCTTAAATTACCAGGCACAAGAGCACTTGTGGATTGACATGTGGTCTTCCCTCAACAGCACTGTAACGGGGCTGAGGTAAACCAGCCTGCTGCAACCAGCATAATGTCTCCAGATGCCTGCATTCCTCTGCGCACTCCCACCCATCTCCCACCACATCTCCTACTCTTTTCCCTTTGTCATTTTCTCTTCTTCCTGCCTTTCTGTTTAGCCCTCCCTCTCCTTTTGTGCTAGCAGAGGTTGGAGGGCAAGTGGCTGAAAGAATGGGTTTGGAGTGAAAGACCTGGGACTCTCAGTGGACAAGTTGACCATAGACAAGTAGCATGCCCAAGTGACAAAGAAGGGACAGCAAAGAAGATAAAGCCAGGCCCTTCTCAGGGGCTCACTGAAAGAACGAGATGAAACAGGCACAACCCAAAACACAATCAACTCCATTTAAACAGAAGAAAACTCTCACTATGAGGTTGGTGCAACACGGATACAGGCAACCCAGACAGACAGTGGAGTCTCCAACCCCAGAAACTGGGGACATTCAAAACTCAACTGCACACAGTCCTGTGCAACATGCTCTAGATGTTTTGAGCAGAGGGTTGTACCACACAACCGCCAAAGGTCCCTGCAACCTCAGCAATTCTCTGACCCTGTAAACAGAGTCCTGCTCTCAAATTTATTTAACTCTTTTTTTAAAACAGGTATGCTACTTGACCTGGCTAAATTAAAAACTTGGTCTTGAACAGTGCTACAAGAATTTCAGTTGAGGTCTCCACACTTCACAGATGGAATGGACTGATGAAAAAATTACTTTGAAAATGTACCTAGATGTTAGAGATGCTCCTTACTCTAAGAATCATGCAGCTCCTTTTATGCTTTTCTTAGGAGAAAAACTCCAGTGGCCACTGCTGCTTGCAGCGAGATCAGTACTTCTACTTTCAGCATTAATGCATTACCCACTTGTAGAATTACATGTATGTCTTGCCCATTATATCATGCTCCCAAATGGTGACTGTCAAGGCAATTTTTAGCAAATCTTTCCCTCAGCCTCCCAGCACACTGGATAAAACCTGCTTTTCTGATGAAGAAAGAATGAGGAGAAAGCATAGAGAATTCATTGCCATAATGAAGAATAAGTTGGACCCTTACCCAGCTCCAGAAAGCTTTTCAAAGGAAAACTGGCAACCATGACAGCTCATATGTTTTTTTCAGGGAATGCTATGAGCAAACCAAAGGTCACAATGAGTGTTTTACCTGTGGATTACATGTATCATCATCGTGGCAAGGATTACTCAGTATCAAGCAGAGATGTATCATGTTCTTGCCCAAAGAGGTTGCTCTAAGTGTTCTGCATAATTCATTTTCTCCATCAGCCAGAAGCAAGAGATAGGTCATTCTTTCCTACACCCATCACTCATTATTTCAACAGTTACCACACTCCCGTTACTAATGATCTATTGGTAACACCTCAACATTCGGGAGTCCTGGTATCTTAAGCTTGAAATCTGAAAGGCTTTATTTATAACAGACTATAAAGCAGATGCAAAAATATAACCTGGGCTTACTCCTGTTTCTTTTGAAGAATAACCTCAGTCTTCAGTCAGACAAGAGAGCTGACTGTGAAGTTTTCTCTTTGTGGATGTTAAGTTAAAAACTTAAGAGATTTTCATTCCTCCTATTTTGTATATTTACTGTGGCCAGCGCATGCTTCCAGGTGAGTCATTTGTAGTTACCCCACAGAAACTGTGTCTAGTGGTTTCCTTGAAATAATTCAGGGAATAACAGGAGATTTTTTGGTTCACTTTAATTTCTATTGATTTTAAGCTAACTATCTTCAGTGTCACAGTCATGAAATTGCTCCCTATCACTCAAGGGAGATCTGTTGTAGACACCACATTGTCTTTAGTTGTGCTCCACTACACAACTGAGCTTTGGATGCAAAAACTTAGTACCTATTCATAAAAAAAAATTATATGTTGCTTGTTAATTCATTTAGTCGTTTAGTAAGTACAGCCAAGCATACCAGTTCATATTTTGCACAAGCAAGGCTGCAATGAAACAAGTCAGGGAAAGTGTTACACAGATCCACAAACTCTGACTAGAATAAATAATTTGCAAACACATACACTCGAATTTATTACAATAATTGCCTCTATTTACCTGGCAATTGATTAATCCAGTTTACAGCATGGCCAAAACTTGTGGTCTACCTATAATCCAATGAGCTAGACTGGAGCATGAGTTTGGTTGGGTTTTGTTGATGCAACTGAGGTCTGTTGTATGGCCACTGAGGGATTCAGCTTAGCTGAACTCTTGCTTTGGGGAGCTACAGGCTGTAAAGAAATGTAATCTGTGCTGATTCAGCTTATCTGCTGAGGCAAACCTCAGCCCTGGCAAGACCTCCAATGGAAGGCAGCACCAGAGCAGATGCTACGGCACAAGCACTTAGGAATATTGCCTCCTGTTGCCAGGAGAGGAAAGATTGTCCAGTGTTTTCAAACTTTTAAAGGCAGTGACAATACATAAAATCTCTTTAATGTTTGCACAATGTTGCAGATATTTCAGCATTATATTGAAACATCAATTTTATTAGCAGAAATAAAAGATTTTGTCAATAATAAGCTCGAGTTTTATTTTATTCTGCATTAAGCTGTTGTAACTGCAGATCCTGCGTGCAATCACATAATTGCATCTCTACCATTGTGACACTTGTAATTGGCTTCCCTCTTTCTTTAATCTCTCCAATGGAAAGACAAAAGTTCAAACTATTCCATACCTGGCATTAGTCTAGAGACCATCAGTTTACAAGAGTAGAGCAAATTCCATCAGTTCTAATAGGATTAAAGGTGTTTCTGCAGTTTTCAAATCCTCAGAAGTAAGCCATTTTTTTAAAAAGAAAAACTGGTGTTCACACAGTTGATTAGCATGTTCCACCACAATCAGAATAGCTGGCAAGAAATACAGTGATTTCACTGCGTCTACATGAAATATAACTTTATGATTATGACTTACAGTAAGCCTGACACATAAACTAGAGGGGAATAGGTCACTCTGGGACAACAGCATAGTGGCAATAGCCAACTGCTTGCATGTGCAGTTTTAGGTCTAGTTAAGTTTTTGAGTCACTAAAATATCTTCAGATACAGGTAGTACCACTGTTACTATACTGCTATCTATTCCTGCAAATTATCTGGCTAAAATCACTCTGCAAACATAAGAGTCAGAACTTAACATAGATTTGAACAGTTGCATCTGACTTCCAGAGGTAGTGCTGCAAAGCATTAGCAGAAAATGTTTGCTCATAAAAAATTTTTCTTTTGAATTGCATTCCATAATCTACTAATTTGCACACCTTCCCCTCTCCCCCTACTCCCCAAAAAAATAAAGACCAGCTGTAAAATGACACCCTCATTCATCAAATGCACATTCTCATTGCTGATTTACTTCCTCAGGCAGTCAAAGGGTCGTTTTTAAACATTAAATTGTCAATAGGATAAAGAGGAACTGATCCTACTTGCTTTAATTAGCAGCTTTTTCCACAGCAGCCTCTCCATATAAAGGACTACCTCCACAGACCTTGAATGCCTGACTGCTTTCTGCAGTTGAGAGAGGTGAATTTTCTCTGATACAGTATATATTTTGCAGCTCTGCTGCACATTCATAGCATAGTTCATTTTCCTCCCCAGTTTTTCCCATATAAGTCTGTTCAATCCTTAATTACTTATCCACAGTTATCTCTGTACGACCATCTATGCAATCTATGCTTTAAAATATTTTCCTGAAACAGTCATCTGGCTCCTCCTACTATTTGAGAGAAATACATGAAGGCTATCTCTAGTAAACTGCCTATCACTACTACAACAGGCTTTTTCTGTGGTTACGCTTCAAGACATCTTTAAAAAAGGATGCCGTCTTACATGCAGTGTTCTACTTTAAATACAACATGCGAGCCACAGGCTCCCAGATCATTATGATATAAAGCAGTCTCGTGCCTTGGGCTGTACATTACCAATACACAGCTCTGCCAACTGGTCGCGGCAAGCACCTTGTAGTTCCTGCTTGAAAAACAAAAAAATTTAAAAATCCTGCCTTCTACCAGAGATACGATATTTTACATGCAATGATAGATACTAATGTCACCTTCCCTCGCAGCTCCCACCCATTCGAAAAGAGTGGGAATAATCCACAAGCGATTTTCACTACGTGCCTACCCCTGAAACTGCTTATTCACACAGAACCGAGCCCACTACACTGCAGAAGGACAGTTCCAACGCAATGCTCCTTCAACTATCGGCACAAAACACCAGGCTGCCGCCACTTCACATCATCTCTCACGAAACAAGAAGAAGAAGACAAACCGATAAGCGAACGCGTCTCAGAAGCGGAGCCCCATCCCTCACTGCTGAGCTTGTGCCGCCGAACAGAACCGAACCGAACGGAACGGCGCAGCCCCCGCCCCGGCGGCGGAGCCCCGGCCAGAAGGAGCCAGCCGCCGCTTGCCGCTGCCCTCACCTCCCCTGCGCTGCGCTGCGGAGCGAGCGGCGCTGCTGCTGCTGCTGCTGCTGCCGGGCACCCTCCGCCGCTCGCTGCTGCTGCTGCTGCCCCGGCGGCGGGCGGGGCTCCGCCGGCCCGGCCTCCCCGGGAAAGGTCCCTGGCTGCGGCAGGGCGGGGGAGGCGGTGGCCCCGCCGCGGGGTGCGGAGCGGCGGCGGACGAGCGAGGCGCGGGCGGCGAATGTAAATGAGGAGCCGCGGCTGCGGCAGCGACTGTCGGGGATGAGGGGCTGGGTTTTACCGGGGCTGGGAGGGGGATTAGCCGTAATCGCGCCGAGAGGGGAAGCCCGGGGTTTAGGGGGGCCGGGCTGGAAAGGTTAAATGCGCGGCAGAAGCTGTCGGCAGGAGTACGGCGGTACAGTGAAATTACAGGTGGCTGCCACAGCGGTTCGCTCCACACAGCCCCGTGTGCTGCGAGCAGTGGGTTGTTTGATATTCTGGCAGTGTTTTACTACTCATTTACACCGGAGCTCGTGTGATGCCAGGGCAACTCGTACAGGTTTGAGCCTGGCTGGCAAAGACCTCCAGGGGAAATTTGCTACTGCTGAGTTAGGATTATCCCGTAGGCAAGGGAACGTTTGTAGGGACATTGGTGTGGCTGCTCCGAGAGAAACTGAGGCTCGGAAGTGCAGGTCTAGAAACAGTGGCAGCTCCCAATCCATGTCCCTTCTACCCTTCTAGTTCAATGCCTTACCCAGAGCACTACTGCTTCCTGAAAATTTTAAGCCTTCCTTTCTCTCCCCTCATTATCTACAATCATTATTGGTTAGTATTTTTCCATGTTAACCAATAGAGGGGAAAAAACCCAACCTTTTTTAGTTACCTCTTTTTGCCTTAGGTTTTTATATTGCTATATAACTATTGCTATAGAACTATTATCAGCCAATACGAACCTGCTACATTTGTCTTCTGGCAGTGTAGGCTATCTTACTTTTTATTTCTTATTACTTCAGTGGAAATGTTGGGTGTGTCAAGAATTTAGGACTGAAGAGTGCAAAGTGGTACATGGAGCTGCAGATGTATAGAACAATCACAGAATGGTTTGGGTTGGAATGGACCTTTAAATGTCGTCTAGTCCAACCCCCCTGCAATGAGCAGGGACATCTGCAAATAGATCAGGTTGTTCAGAGCTCTGTCCAACCTGACCTTGAAGGGATGGGACATCCAGCACCTCTCTGGGCAGCCTGTGCCAGTGTTTTACCATTCTCATTGTGAAGAACTTCTATCTAATCTGAACCTACCTCTCACTACCCCTTGTCCTATCACAACTGGCCCAATCAAAACTTTGTTCTTGTCGTTCTTATAAGCCCCCTTTTAGACACTGAAAGGTAAAAACAAGATGTAACCATCTGCCTGGTTGCTCAGCATTTCATTCAAGAGGCTTTACAATCTTTGCAGTCTTCCTTCCAATTAAAGAAAGAGTTGCTGCTGGTAAAATATTACCAACATTGAAACTATGGATTGTTCACTGAGATTTTCTTTCGTCAGTGCAAAACCAACCACTGCCACATTTTTCTGGCTTTCCCTTCTCATTTCTTCTTTTGCCCAATATTTCCTTCAAGCTGCTACATGAATGGCTGATGAAACATCACACACCAACAACTAATAACATCCGCAGTTAGGTTATGTTTTCAATCACAGTACAAATAATAAAAAATTAGGCTAAATGGGCTAATGAAGCCATAATAACAGAGTAACTTATTACTGACTAGGAAGTTTAAGACTCTCACCTTCCTGTATGATGAGCAAATAGATATGAGGAGAGTTTCCCAGACTGGAACCCTCAATTAAATCTGCCAGTCTATGCATACTCTGGTTCATTGTCAAAGAGAAAAGGAGCATCAGTCTGCCTAATCTCCCTGCTGTCCTATACGGAATAAAGTAACAGACTGAAGGTAAATAGTACTGCTTTGCTCCACACAAAGGGGGCTTGTTTAGCAGGATATCCATCAACTCTGCTAAATTTTAAAAATAATTTTATTCTGTAAAAGCTTTTTCTTCCACAGGTTCTTAGTACAGTTCAGGAGGAAATTTCGGCTGCTGTGAAAACATTATCCCAGGGTGCACACAAACCACATATGGAAACCATGTTTCAGAGAAATCACTTGTCTGCCTACATTTCACATAGTGAGGTTAACCATTTTAAGGCAGTTTATTTAACTAGCCAGCAATATATATTTACAGATTAAAATATGTTTTCTGAAGAAGACTAAAGTTCAGCCACTTCAGAGATCTACACTTTGAAGAGAGGTTATGACTTGTCTCTGTTCAACAGCCAGCAAGCTTGGCTCCTCTGAGGCATTGTAATTCATAAGCAATTACAAAGGACAAATGAAAAAGATTGGAATTTCTTTCTCACTGGAACAAAATTATTTTTAATGTTATAACTATAGTTATAAGAAATTTTCAAAATCCTCATGGGACTTGTAAAAACACATGACATTATTCATCCTCTACCTAATCAAAATCTAAAAAAAAAAAAAAAAAAAAGAGTTTCAAACCACAATAAATGTAATTTTTTAGTGCATAGAGAATCCAAATTGAACTAGTTTAGATATAAAGTAAAATTTGGATTTGTGAAAAGGACGAAAGTTGTAAAGTGGAATGAACAAGGGTATATACAAGAATTCTTTGTCCTTGAAGGACTCGTTAGCACTCAAGAGAACTGACGCCTGAGAGATCCCCATCAGCTTCAAAGGATCAGGACGAGGAGCACAAGCAACACTGAGTTGTCAGCTCAGAACTATAGCCATGAGGAGCCACAGATGAGTCCTCTGACCATATCCATGTCTTCTCTCTGTAGGCCAATCTCATGGTGGGTAAGCAACACCCAGCAGGAGCCTAGAAATATGCAGTTTTTAAAACAGAATCAGTCTGTCACTGAAAGGAAAAACTATACACAACTTCTTACACAGTATTTTTTCCACCCCCTTCTTATTCTAGGACTATAATTATTCTCTGTTGCAGAAGCTGTACAGTAGTAATCCCTCTCCTCCTACATGCTTCATTTACAACTTGAGAGTTAACAGCATATTAAATTTTTAATAAATTATACTAAAATATTGTGGCACTGCTCTAAAAATAAAACCTGGAGAAGAGTTGTTAAGAATATGTTCCTCAGATGCATAAAACTATCCCTGAAACATGCAGGGTTTTTTACAAAAATGTCTTGGCTTATAAACATCTGTGATCATAAATTCTTCTCAGAAAAGCACTGGCAGTGAATCTGTAGTATTTGAGTCACTTTTTTAAAGGAGAAAGGTTTTTCCTTTTCACTATTAATCTCTTTTCCTTTCATCTCAAATTTAATTCATCTCTAGGTCTTTACAAAGTCATGAAATTATGCATGTGCTAAGAAGGATGAGTTAGTATGAAAGAAGGACCTCACAAAGATTCAATAAAAGTAATAATAAAAATAGTGGGAAGAATAAGGAAAGTATTGGAGTTTCATTCATTCAGAACCACAACATTGGCCTGAACCATTTTAGGAAGTTTTAAATATAATATTTATAGTTTTGCACCCACAGGATTAATTTTGATTGTGAATTCAAATAACAGCAGGCAGTGGAGTGTTCTTTTACTACTGTAATTTTTACTTACTGTAATTTTGTAATATTGGGTCCCTGAATCCATGGTTAAAATATTTAATTAAATAGTCTGATTTTCAGGCCTCTGAACCTGCCTACAGAAGCTATAAATACCTAGCAGCTCCAGGACTGAGCACTGTGTAATTAAATGTTTATACATGGCCCTGGAAATCCAACGTTAAGCCTACAGACTTCAAAAACCTTAAATTTTGCGTCTGGAGTTTTATATCCTTTTTTGTCTCTCAGAAGCATCTTATAGCTCCCCAGAATTTGTAAAGAGAAAGGGAAGGACTGAAGAAGGAAAAGATGATCAGCTATGAATGCCAAAGTGATTTACACATAAGCCATGCTCACATATTGAATGGTTTGAGGAAAATTCCTAGTACTGCTTGAGCAATCATTACTGGTGTGAGCCTTCTTCCTGAAGGGTTGCCACATCCCACCAAAACAGTGGAGGCTTAAGTTCCATTTTACCATGTGTCTGCCAGAGTCAGGAATAACAACAGTGGCACAGCAGGGAAGAAACTCAGGCAATCTGGATAGCAAGTGACTGATAAGTCCTCCCCCCATAGCATACGTAAGGCTCTTCAACAAGCCACATATCGTCACATGTCCCATAAACTCCAGGGATTTGTTGTTGCTGACTTTTCCTTCATTTTAGTTCTTTCCTTAGTTTATGTCTGTATGGTCCACAGAAATGTTCCCCCACCAGCTTTAGGCTGGGGTTTAATATGTGCTTTCCAGCACTCAAAAGTTCCTGGTGATGTACATCCCGTGGAAACTTGGTGTGTAAATTAAATTATGCCCAGCTGTTAGAAAAAGAAAAAAATATTATTGTAATGGTAAAAATAAAAGGCTAAATAAAACTGAAAACAACTGTAGGAAAATATGAAAGAATATGAGATTTTAAAAAAATCTGCTTTCCTATCTGTTGCTAAATGTTCTTAACTAAGTATTTAACCCTGCAGTTGGGTTTTAATACACTGGTATTAGGGATGTTGTTGTTGTGTCAGCATTGTGATAAAAAATCCAGCAGGTCTTTCCAAACATCATCACCAAAACAGTAAAAAGATAGGGCTTGATATTTTCATAATAAACAACAGAGAAGATACAAACTTCCCTTATATTTAAAACCTTTCTCCTGTTCAGAAACTAAATTCATTGCCTCATTATAATTAGGACCTTTGCAGATTTCTTTATAATTGCTAATTACTTTTTAATCTCCCTGGCAATAAATAGATTTTCTAAACTTAATTGATTTCACTCGCAAGGACTAACAGATTACCCAATGTTGTGCTCACCATCTGTCATGTAATCGCAGGTAAAGTAAAATTTTCCTTGCTTTCTCTTCCTAACTTGCATGTCTTTTCCTTTGGAGTTGTTCTGTCCAGATTTATAGTGTCACCAGCAGTTTTTGGTTGGATGCATTTCTTTGTAAAATAGCTTCTCAGAAGCAGAAATTATATATACAGTGAAGAGAGACTTTCAAGAAGTTGCAAAGGGTTATATTAAACTAAAAGTTCCCCTGAAAAGATAATGCAGTTCTTATTCCTAAATGTAATAATTTTTAAAACTACAATCACATTCCAATTAGCAAGGTGTTGGATGAATTCATTATTATAGTTCTCCAAATTCAGAAGACTAAAATAAGCTGTGCTATTTGTCTTCTTCTGACATTCTTCTGTGCATTTCAGGGAGAGAAGGAATAGATAAGGAATAGAAAATTCATGTTTCCAACCTCAAAGGTTGGGACACTTTGTACTGAAAATTAATCATCGCATAACTTACAAGACTAGGAAGTGACACTTCAGAAACAAATGTCTGATTAAAATTGTTTGCACCGTCCCTGATCCAATTAGAAAACTATCCCTCTGCCATCATGGCACTATTATTTTCAGGTTTTATGAAAAGATAACCATTAAGAGCCTACTGGATCTCTTCTGTATAGCTGGATGAAAGTATTTGAACAACTATATTAACAAAACAATTTTATAAGTCTTTTTCAGGGGTTATTAATTCAGCCATGTAAACATTAGCATTTTGTAGAGATTTTTAAGTGCATTTGGTCACAAAACATACTGCTGGATTTTGATTCAATAGTGCATTACTTGTCTGATGGTGTGACTCCTGGAAATGCCTCAGTCAGAGCAGCTTTTCAGAAGGGTTCCACAACAGTTTCCTTATTCTGATAGCAGCATTTTTTATCACTTTGTCAAGAAAAATAAAAAGAAGTTATTTTGTCTAAATATGACTTCCAATTAACGTGTGAAAGTATTTCAGCCAAATAGAAGATATGGCCAAGGTATCTGCCTTGTATTTATTATTAAAATAAATGTGGAGCATTGACAAAGCAAATAAAAGATGGCTGTTTTCTGGGGAAAAAAAAAAAAAGAGTAAAACTATGTATTACACTGAAACACTGGAAATCTGGCAGATGAATTCTGTTCTAGTATATTGATTTCTTTTGATTGTTTTTATTCATAGAGTGTGAGATTTTCATTCCACAGGTAGGAAAAATAAAATAATTTTCAGAGAGTGCTTTCCTTTCTTTTAGTATCTTCCAGGGCAAAAAAACCCTCTGTTTTCCATCCACTCTGCCATCCTCCTTTTGCCTACCTTTTCTACCATTTGTTGCTTTCATCTCTGCTTGCAAAAGGTTCTCACCTATTTTTACAGGGCCAGCCTTCTAAACAATCTCTGCCCACCAATTTCCTATGGGTTCAAGTGTTTGACTCTTCCTAACTTCTGGAAAGACCAGTCCATAGCTCTGCAATGCAAATCTCCAAATTCTACATTTGCCACACCAGTTCTGATGATATTCTCTGGATATTTATCTCATGATGTGTATGAATTAGCTATATTAATTAACGCTGACATTAATGGTCAGACACAGCATTGCGATCAGAGAGGTAAGTCTTCAAGAGTGGCATTCCCTGGTTTCCTGTTGGGGAGAGTGCTGGGCTCAGGTGATGCACTGTCAGGACACTCCTCAGGGACTCATAATAACCCTCTCACTATCAACCAGATGCAGCCACAGGCTGACAGGTCTGCAGATGCCTGTAAGCAGGTCTTTATTGGCAAGCTCAATCACCTCTGAACATCCAATAAGGCAAGCACACCATCCACTTTGTCTAGATTTTAAAGCAATTACAAATTACTCAGTGCAGGTAGTACAATTGCTGATATTTGCTTGAATCATGTAGGGATTTTTCAGGAAAGGATGGATCAGCAAATGTTTTGGCTTCTTATTCATGTCCAGTAGAAATGGGGTCCCAAATGTGGATGAATTTGTTCATAAAGTGTCACACTGCTAGGTGTTTGGCTGAACATTGGTCACACTCTGAAATGAACAGTATCCAATGCATTAGGATAGCCAGTCCTTGGGAAGAAAATAGGTGTGTTCAGGCTATGAAATTTGTAGTAATGATTCACCCAGCCCTGTGGTAGCAGTGTAAGGAGTCAGGCTGTAGCTGCTGAGCCTGGACTGATAGTAGCAGGGCTTCTTTCACTTGAAACAACCAACCTGAGCAGGACTTGGGAATCCCTCACTAGGGCTGTCATGCCACGCCTTGAATTCACAGAACAGACAGCAAACTGTGTCTGAGTGTGAATGTGCACATTTGCAGTAGTGAATAAATGTGATTTTCAGCTCAATTCCAGCACAGCATCCATGTCCTCTTTTATCAGTGTGCCCAAATCAACTATTTTTTCAGCATTAGCAGGAAGCTTTTCCGATCAAAAGGAAAGGGTTTTTCTTATGCCATTGAAGAGTTTACCTTTCTTCCATCTGTCCTGTCACTTCCTCAGTGCACATGGAAAATGGAGGTTTCCAATCTCTACGTCTGGTTCTGTTTGCTTAATTCAACCTTGTTATTAACCCTCTAGCAATTCACAGTCCAACAAACATCAACCAAGATGATCCTAATGGTTTTACAGGCCTGTGGCCAGATTCTGAGCCTTTGAAGTTAATAATTTTGCTTGAATAAGGAGTTCAGAAATGTTAAAGCTTTTGGAAAAGAACTGCAGATGCAGGAACAAAAAATACAATGTTCCCAGCATACCCCTGTTTCTCTTGAAGACAAAGCGGAAATATTTGCCTCATTCTTTTCCTATGCAAGTATCTGCAGTTTCACAAGGTTTACATCATTAAAAATTCTCCTCTAAGGCAAAAGTTGTAGAGCCAACTGAACGGGGCTCATTTTCAAGTCAATGAGTTTCTATTTGAACAGTAAAGTCATACAAGTTAAGATAGTGGAATAAGAAAGGAATAATCTAGTAATAATGAAGTGGGAAGAAGTATGAGTACTTATTAAGCCTTGGTCCCTCAGGACTCAAAAATTACGTCCAAGTTTTCAAATATGCTGAGCTTCAACTTAAGTCATGTGCATGTAATGGAGCAGAGAAAATTGTAACAGATTCACACCATTAACAGTTCACTGAATTTTGCACTTGTGTGAGTAGTATCTTAGTGTATAATTTATTTTTCCTAAGCTGCCATTCAAAAGTAAAATTAGTTAGAGAAAATGTAGAGATAATGCTGTATTCAGTCAAAAAGAATGAGTACATTTTAGTGCTGTTCTTTTTTCAATTTGTTTTGTCTTAAAGGAGGACCATGAGTAGTTTTTTCCCACTACAGTTATTGTTGGAATGATGGAAGGAAAAAATGAAGAAATTAATAGAAAACAAAAGGGCATTTGTAAAACTTATATAATTTGCCTTATATAACACTCATGGAACACGCTTGAATTCAAACACATAAATTTCCCTTTTTCTTTCTGAATTTATTTTAGGAGACACTGACCACATTTCAGCTTTGATGTAACCATTTTTATCCTAGACAGCTTACAGCTTTAATTATTTAGTACCTGTGTCAGACAGCTAAATCTTCAGCGTTCATCCCCCTTCAACAAGAAATCTCTAAATTCATTCTTCCTCTACTCCTCCAGCCTCATCACAGACTCAAGTCAAACTTTAGGAAATCCATAATCAACTTCTTCCAACCAGTGGTTTTATTTATTCAGTACCTTTTGATTTATAATACCATCCAGTGTGGCATCTGCCTCATCTCAGCCTGATTCAAACTTCACCAATGCCTTGCTAGACACTTGCTTATTCATCTCCTCCAAGAAATGCTTTACCTAATGCAGAGTTGCAATTCTCCATTTCTCAAAGTAAGGAGTGAAGGAAGCTGTTTTTCTTTGTCAGCTGCATGCACATAGTCATATGCACATATATATATATATTTTCATTGCTCTCTACAGTTTTTTCCAATCACAAAAGTTTCTCTGTCTGACTGTCAGGAAAAGTCTGTGCTCTCACATTATCTATATTAATATCAACTTTGACTCCATTACTATTAAAGCAAACTAGAACTGATTCTCTTCTTTCCTCCTGATTTTTATTTCCTTTCTGTCCTAGCCATGGCAAGAAAGATCATATGGGGAGCACAACATACCCAGGCAAAAGAAAATATAGTCTAAAGAGACAAACTTGGTCATAAGTCTGCCTGAACAACACCAGAAATTATAAAAAGACAAATTAAAAAATAAATACAGAGTCATGCTTTACATAATGCTGACCTAGCAGTATTTTTGTACTTCAATTGCTGCTACTGGCTCTCTCATCCCTTTGTGCATTTGCAGTGGCACCACAAGACTTCTGGCAGTGGTACTGTCCAGCTGACGTCAATATATGACGTCAGTCCCTGCTGTTGATTCCAAAAATCAAGAACTTTATTTTAGATGCAAGTCAGGATTTTACTTTTGAAACAATGTATTTTTTGTTAGCTTCAAAAGTGGTTTTACCTTCTCTTTACCTGTTGCTTTCTTCCTATCGTGTTCAGTTGAATGACTAAAAATAATTACCAGGTTATAAATAACTAATGCCCCTGAATACAAGGGGAAATTAAATTAAAACTGAGACATCTTTTGCATTAGATCAAAACCTGTTAAGGATAGTCTTCTTTGGAGTGTATTTGTAATTGGTCAACTTAGTCACTTAAGGGTAGGAAAGGCTTAAGAAATAAAAGGAATATAAAGCAGGGAGGGAAATGACCTACATTTCACTTTGAAATGCGATGTTTGCCTGACACAAACAGTCTTGGTTAATAACTTTATAGCAGACATACAAATAGTCAGAGTCCATAATGTGAAAAAATTAAAGAGAACTGAGCAATGAAGGTCTAAGGAAATACTAAAAATAGCATAAAACTGCGCCCGTCAGTCATGGGACCAACAACAGTGCTAAATGTTGTACAGAAAGAGTAACAAATAATTCCTTTAGGAGATGCAAATTCCCAAATATTTTGTAAAGTATCAGATTTTTTTTGGTCTGGAAGGACATTATGCCCTTGCAAAAAACCCCTGTGTGTTTGGTACTGGCTTTGAAGCAGACAGCTTCCCCTTGCAGAATTAGATTTCCTTACATTTTGTTTAAAATGAAATTTTACTTTCAAGAGTGTTTCCTAAAGCAGCAAATAATTTTGAAATATTAAAGGCATGAATCTTTGTGTATAGGCAATTTTAATGAAATAGAAGTTGCCTAAGAAAACATATCTAGAGTGTGGTCTCATAAACAATACTCACCCATTTTCATCTGGCACCCTTGATCACAAAAGAGAATAGATAAGGCACAAGTCATACTAAGTTTCCTGGTCTTACCACCACCATTTTTAGCAACTGGGACGTTTCAAGGGGATGACCTGGGAGGGATTTCCTATTCAACAAGGTACAGTATGTGCTAGAAGAAGGATTCTGCTTCTTCATACTTAAAGAGCTGCCCAAGTTCAGTAAAATATAAATGAATACACTTGTATTTTTCTGCACACTACTCTTGTTTGAATGGGGAATGTAAGGGAAGACACAGTTGAAAAACAGACCTAAATTTGTTCAAAATGTGGAGACAAATTTACAAATTTGGTGTGAATGAAAGTTAATTTTAAAGGCTGTCATACAGCAAAACAGCATGGGGGAGTCTAGAGGCTCAGAGTTTCATTGTGAGGTTCTGCCTAATTGAACGTAAATGCCATTGGGAATAACAGCAACATGCTGATAAGGTGAGGCACTCTTTATGTATTTTTTTTTAACAGAAAAGTACAGGTAAATTACCATCCACTTCACTAGCCAGAAGCAGTTCAATTCCATTTCTCTGATTTTAACTTTGTCAGCCTCTATATCCTGGTTGTTAAAACATAATTCTGCCCTTCCAGTCTGCCTTGTTTACCTTGTTTTAAAAACTGTTCATCAGAAATAATTTGCCAGAATTTAAATGTTTCTATCATTTGCATACTTCTGAGAATGCTGCCTATCTGGCTTATGTTTAAAAGGTCTGGGGCAAAATATTAGTAGTACTATACAGAAATGTGAATGAGTTATTTTACAAGAAGAATGGATTTTGTTTTTTAAGGGAAATAATTTGAGGAATTTTGTATTAAGAAGGAAGACAGTTATATCAGTCATGGCTTGTGACAGTAATTTTGAATTGATTACTGAATACACAGTGCTATTATCAATTTGCTTGCTATGTAGCATGAAAACAGTAGTAGTGGATTTCAATACATAGAATTATGTAATCCTAATTTTAATTTACATAAGTCTTCATAAAATCAGAGATCAACTATAATGACTTCCAACTGCACAAAATATTTCAGATAGAAAGAGATTGCTATAGCCCGAATTCCTAATTTTTATCCACTTAGCTAAAAATAAAGATGACGATTCTGACACATTTATTCTCATTGCAAGTGCCCATCTGCAGGTGCTGCTCTACTGAAGAATAGAAAGGCATGGTCCTGACTGAAGGTTCATTGATGCTGCAATGAACATCTGATTACAGAAAAAATTCCACCAAGTCTGCAGGAGCATGGTTATAAATAGGTTGTTCTCAGCATAAGTCAAGCATGCAAATTTTGCCCCATCAGGCATAAAAAGAAGTATCAATTCACTTTATGTTCTCCATCTTTGTTTGGATAACTCACTTCTTAATCCAATACAGGCAGCAAGGAATTAATTTTTTTCCCATGCTTTTGTTCCTGTCAGTCCTAGTAATAGAGGGCTATGCCTTGTTGTATCTTTGGATCATTATTGAGACATATTTATTCACTGCTGTCTCAGGGTTGATGAACAGGTATATTCTTAAATCTTCATTTAGTTTTCAGTGAATCATTTGGATGTTTCAGAATTCGGCCCCTCACATCCATTCCTTCGTGTCATTCAAATTTACCCTCTGCTGACAGGATTGCGGAGCCAGATTAATTACTGTATATGACTTTGCTTTGCTAGCAAGTCATGAGTTGAGGAAACTATAATGCATAAAAAAGTATTGTTACAGCTCTGATAAAGCAATGGTTGTAGGATGGGCACATCCTCTTTACTAGCTCAAATGATACAGTCAGGAAAAACGAACATGTTTCCAAGGCACAAGCACCTGGAGCCTAATTGTTTGTCCCAATTATATTAGCTGGTTTAATGCCATTCTTCATAAGCTTTGTCTCTCTGTCATGCATACACACACAGATATAACTCTACTATAAGACTACTTATTTGTGCCTTGAACATTAATCTTAAATGAGGGTTTACTAATAAGGCATTTCCAGGTTTTGTCAAGGAAAAGCAGGGGAGGTAAATAGGTAAGAAAAGTAGTTAAGACAGAAGACTGAATTGCCCTGAAACTGAACAATAGATTCTACTACTTGTGAAGATTATTATAGAGTAGGTATTGGTGCACAAACTGGCTGCAAATTTCTCTTTGAGATGACTGTGATTGAGGTTCAAATCTATAGACCTCTGGGCTTCATAAATTTGGATCATGACAGATTTTGAGCTGCTCTGTGCTGATTTACATTCTCTCAGGTTATTCTGTTGTTGTGATGTTTACTGCATGAATTTATTGGTATGGAGTGACTGCTGGGAAGAAATAAATGGGAAGTGTTGGAAATGTTAAGAAACTAGTATGCGAAAAGGAAACATCTGTGAGGAGAGGAAAAATCCAAGGTTCTTTCTGACGAAGAAAGGTGTTACACTGAAGAAACCAAGCCAAGAAAAAATAAATAACTATTCAAAGGCAAAATTCAATGCTGTTTATCACATCTAAATGAAATCACGCAAGTATTTGGCAACACATAATAAAAATAAGTGCTACAGGTGCTCTCTGCAGACATTTCCCCACTTTTTTTGCCCCTGACTAGGATCTCAATCCCCATGCATTGCCAATGTCCCTAGGCTGTCACTCATCTGCTATTTTATCATCAAGAGGTAAGATTTAAAACATTCTTTTACTAACTCGTAACTGAAAATACACCTTATTTCTGAGTCTGACTACAAAAAATTCAAGAAATTTTTCTATTATGTCCCTATTCTGACAGTCATCACAGAAGCTGTCACCACTGAAGGCCCATTGCATTTGATAATGATTTTTCCTGGTGAAATCAAGAACTTCCTGTCCAGGTAAGTGACAAGACAGCGGGGTGGTGTTTTTTACGTGTCAATCTGAAGCAGACTGTGTCCTATATCAATAGTATGTTTACTATGCAGATTAAAGTGGAGGTTCTACCAGAAGAAGAAAATACTTGGTATACAAAAGACAAATTGATCATTAAGTTGTTGGACCACTGAACTGGTGATTCTAAACTAAGTCCCAGGTTGATGGTACTATAGAACAGAGGGACATACTCCTGCTGCTAAAGGGAAAAAAAAAATTAAACCACAAACCAAACCACCAAACGACTTGACTATTATGATCATAGGATCAGACCAAATTATCTACTGGAAAAAGTATTCCAAAGAAAACAGTAACTCTGGGCCCTGGGGAAACCAGTCTTTCTCAACTGCTGCTGTTCCAAAAGGAAATGGCACATCTGAGAAACCCAATACTTTTTGTAACCAAGGCTAACGTTAGCAGGACTTATACCATTCCACAATAATGCAGTGGATGGAGCCAAGAAAAAAAGGATATGTAAAGCGTAATTTACTTGATGGGACAATAGAAAATGCTATTTACCACTCACCTTTCTGGCCACATTATTCATTAGAGTAACGCATGATGGTTTGTTTGAAGTACTGAAGGGGAAGAGGAATTGCACAGATTTCATCAAAATGTAAACTTCCTGCTTATGTTTCCATGCATGCCAGTGTTGCTTTGAAATCACTCCTGAAAGACTCTTCCTTCCTCCTTTTGCCTAAGATTCTGCTACATCATTAGGGCCCTATAAGGAAAGGATGAGTGAGTTGGGCATTGGGGTTGATCAGCCTGCGAAAGAGAAGGCTCCAGGGTGACCTTATTGCATCATTCAGTAGCTGAAGCAGGCTTCAAGAGGAGAGGTGGAGAGGGACTTTTTATGCAGGCATGGAGTTATAGGACAAGGGTCATGGCTTTAAGCTGAAAGAGGGCAGGTTTAGATTGGATATTGAGAAGGCACTCTTTGTTGTCATGGTGGTGAGACACTGGCACAGGCTGCCCAGAGAAGTTGTGGATGTCCCATTCTTGGAAGTGTTCAAGGCCAGGATGAATGGGGCATTGAGCAAACTGGTCTAGTGAAAGTGTCCTGATCCATGATAGGGGGGAGTTGGAACTAGATGATCCTTAAGGTACTTTCCCAACCCAACCCTGCATCTCAACCTAATTTATGATTCTGTGATTTTCCATTACTGAATTTATTTGCTAACTCAATGAATTGGCAACCTTTGCAAAGTTCTCAATTTATTATTTCCACAGAGTTTGCCTCCTTTCTGTTTATTTCTAATATACAAAGAAAATTAGGAATGAGACCTAGTATATATGACATAAATTTTCTGTATTCTGATGTGTTTATTGGAGTGATCCTACATTGTTGCTTCTATTCTGACCATGAGGAACACAACTGTTGGGTTTTTTCTGTCATTAACTTGTGCTTCTCAGACCATTCACTCTGAGCTGTCTGATCCTCCTTTGCTTTGGTTGGTCCATGTAGTGCTAATTGCAGATAAGCAATGATAAAATTGTTCCTAAATGCTATGCCCTCTGCCACACAGCAACCAGCTCTAGGGAGAGACTACTGCTCCTTCATTCTCTAGCTCGCTCTCCTATGGAAAACCTGAGGCTATGGCTTTCATTTCCACAAGTTCTGGGGGATCAGGCCAGCACTGTGCTTGACAATGGAAGCACCAGCCTGAAGCCACAGGACCAACAACAGTTGCTGCACGGAATCAGCACCATGGTTCCTCACCACCATGGCAATGAGGTGATTTTCATCCAGATGATGAAAGAAAACTGATACTTTTGGCCTTTGCAAATCACTGACATTCCCAATTGCTTTGATGAAATTACTTTCAGTATCATGGAAGTCACAGTGATTTGTGCCCCATGTGCATAGCCATATTGTCATGAAGATGGTGGTTTTGCACATTGATAAACCTGAAATGCTGAATGCTACATGGCCTAAAAAGTTCAGCAATCCCTTTCCCAGAAGCAGACCAACCTGCATAATTCTATTCTGGAGATTTAAATGCCAAAAAAAATTAAATAGTTATTTGGGGCGTTTTCCCAGTTCATCTTCTAAGCCTCCATCTCCTTGCTATTTCCTACTAAATGGAAGGCCTCACATTTATGTAAGACATTACACACACATGCTACCATTTGTGTATACCTTTTTGATGTGCTTGGAGGTGAAAAGCAGCATATTAATGTCAGATTACTATCTTTTCTTCAATAAGAAATCAAAGGGAAAAATGATCAAAAGGTACTGATTTCATATAAAAACACAATGAGAGGTATCTGTCTTCATGTTTTGTGTACCAAGTTATTTATAACCTGTAATTGTTCCTGCCTTTTCCATGACATAAAGAGGTTGCGCATTGTAAATTATTAGAGTGATTATTCAGTATTGGTCAAGCCTTAAGGTCTTAATGTATTCCTAGTAAAAGTGAAATTATTAAAGTCAGTCACAGCTTTATCTACAAATGGAGAAAAAACAGAATGTTTTCTCAGCACCTGGCCTACTGCTTTATTTCACCATTCTATTATCATCTCTATCTTCACTGCTTTATCCAACATACAGCATTTCTCCTGGCTTTGCATGAGAATGAGACTAGCAGAGATGTGTCATCCCTTGGAGTAGCTTTGTCAGGACCAGCTAAGAAAAACCAGCACTGCCTTTTGGTACTGCACATCACTCTTTTTTTCAACAGACCTAAAGATGAAGTATTGCTTAAATTCCTGTTTGTTTTAATCAAATTGATTTCCAGAGAAAGTTGCCTAGGTAAGGATGAAAAATGAGAAGTGACTTCAGGTTCTGATCCAGCTTTAACAACCACCAGAGATGAAGGAGTAAACTGAAAGATACCACCAACAGCAAAATGCACTGAAGTGAGACTACACAATTTCCCATGCTTTAAATTCAATATCTCAGTAGCAATAGATAAGTTTATCCCTACATTAAATATCAAGGTCAGTTTGCATAGCAGATTTATTGAAAATGATGATGGTAAGCACTGCTTGAAAAAATGGAATGCAGCTGGCAGGAACTGCCTAGCTTCTGGGAATCTAACAACAGGGCACACAATGCCTACCTTTTTGAATTGAAAGCTGAAAGAGATAAAGGGAGTTTAACTTAAAATATCAGATCCGAACTCTGAATCTAAATTTGACATTTTTCCTCCATATCCATACTTGCATTTTATTTACAGAGTTTGCTGTTCCAGAATTCATGATTCCAGTGCTATCATATGTCTTTGACTCAGGAGGAGAGCTAAATGTGAAGCCACATTCAGATTTTTCAACTCAGCCCAAATCACAGTGTATGGCCGGTAAAAACGTCATTCTGTTTATCTGTCTGTTTTAACAGTCTATACAGACTAAGACCCACCTGCGTTGCAAACAAAATACAAAAGATAAACAATCAAATAGAATTTTATTACACAGAAATACTTTTTTAAAAAATTTCCATCTGCAGACTAGCAGTGAAAAAAAGAAATTGCTTTTTTACTTATTTCCAGTGCATGGCAAGTGTTTCATGTACCTCCTATAGTTTGCCAGTTTTCCCTTAGTCTACATGGTGAGTAAAATCTGATTACCTTAAAGCTCAAAAATGTATCACAGGACAGAAATAATAGCTGTAAACCAGAACAGACATCCTGCTGATGAAATGATGCCGAATTACAGTTACCTCATGGTCATGCAGACACTAGTAAAAAATGCAATGACCTCCACTACTGTACCCACTAAAAGTTATAAGATCTGAACAGTCAGCAGTTAATTCTGAGCAATGCCAAGTGCTGTTTTTAGTTTATTATGTACCCTTCTTAAAAATTCCTTGTATTATTGTGCAGAGATGACTGGCATTCTACAGAAGATACAAGTTTATTTTGGATCTCCCTTGAGGATTAGTTTCAGTTATGGAGAAAGGAGTAGAGTCTGTGCTGAACAATTGTAACTGAATAATAAAATGGATTGAAAATGTGACAAACTGTCTTGAGTTTATATTCTGTTTAAAGGGCAATGATAGAAAAAAGATTTAAAAAATCTTAGTGTATTGAACTCACAGAAGAAAGAACATGTAATGGACAATGAGACAAGAAGAAGGAACAGTGGAAGGATTAGTTACTCTGGGGTGCTGAACCCATGAGTATCATCCCATACTGAACCACTTGAACATCTATGCCATGCTTCATATTGCATATGCAATATAATTTATAGAAAATATTTCTATATGTTCATTGCATTGTTTAGAAACCTCTTCTGTGTGTAAAGCATTTCTATCTAGATGGAGCAGTAATTATAAGGACAATGCTCAGGTTTTGTTCTACAATAAACTGCAGTATTTTTTACATTCTTAAAAGTGCTGTATAATTAAAAACTACTGCCCCTACAAAGGAAGACACAATTTAGGCCCTTCAATGAAATCTTTTGTAAGACTGTTCAGAAAACCAGAATGCATGAAAAATTCTGAAATTTCAGTCATTGGCTGCTCTTTTCATAAAGAATTGCCAATATTTTCTCAGGAATAATGAGAGACATGCTAAACACAGATTATTTAAATCAAGGCAACCAACTCCTTACACGTGGGAGGCACAGGTCCATTGTCCTGCCCTTTTTGAGTCTCCCATATTCCAGACAGAAGAGAGATCTAACCATCACAAGGGTTCATTTCTCTGCTGCCAAGAGAGGTGGAGTTCTTACACAAAGCACAGGAACTGAATCCAGAGAGTCTGAGAGACTTCCATCCTGGAAAAGCCAATCATTTCAGTCTAAGGCACTCATCAGGTACAATGGTGCATACTTGAGCCCTTGTTCTATATTCAATATGCTTATTTAATCTATTTTTAACCCAAATGAATGTCTTGGTTAGTGGCTATTAGCTGCCCTGGGGACCTTTCATTTCCTCAGACGGCCCTTTTGCAGAAGTCTGTGTCCTGAATCTAAAAAGCTCCTTATACTTTTCCATCAAAATTGGTACGTTTCTGTTTTATTGTTTCTTTCTCAAAAAGTCAGAATTTGAGGACGTACTTGTGCCTCTGTTCCTTAATAATCAGTTTGAAATAGTAGCAGAAATGTGAAGGAGATGCAATAAGGAGGAATAAATAGTAGGTCTGGCACCCTAACGGCAGCAGCAAATGTATTTCTCACTTAGTGCTGAGATTTGCTGGGCAGATTGGACAGGTAATCTTTGCAAACTTTCAAAGGTACTGGTGTACCATTAGTGAACACCACCCTCATTTTAAGAGGCTGCTTACATCTCTCTAATAGGTTCCAGAGGGTTCCTGTTTGTCAGATACATAAATTTTAAAAATATGTGAATGACAGTATAAGAGTTAGAAAGGGAAGAGATCTGTGAGGTTCTACAACACATTCTTCTACTGGGGATTTATTTCTGAAACATCTGAAGTGTTCAGGTGGGGGCTAATTTTAGCATTTTAAGAACCAAGTTTTAAAGAATATTTGAAGAAATTGATTCGCTTTTACAACAGTGAGATATATTGGAGTGTTTTTCCTTAGAGAGTGAGGAGTCTAAAACATCACCAATCTGTTCCTATGTTTGGAAATCACTTACCTACCACCTGGGAAAATCACAAACTGACATATGGTACTGTCATTGTCAGCCTCCTGAAAGCTAGCAGGGAGTATCTACATGAGAGGAAAGTTTAGCCTAGTTAGCACCAAAAAACACTAGAAACCAGAGAACTGTATTTTTTCCCAAGCATAAATTGCCCTCTAAATAATTCTTAAAATATTGAAGCAATAATTAGAGACCAAGAGAGATTGAGCTTGCCACTGTATTTTTAAAGGCAGGGACATAAATAAGAAGCAAAAGAAAAGAACACAATATTTAAATTTAACATAATAAAAAAATTAACTCAATAAAATAATTCAGCAGTGAAACTGATGCCCATGGGAGAACACATTTATGAAGAGATTCAAAAGATTACTAGATAATTTCAAAGAAATCAAAATATTTCTTTCATGGAAGAAAAATCCTTAAATGAGAATCAAATATTATTATACATTGCACTTACGGATGCAAACTCCAATTTAAAAGATGCCTCTAGTGATTTAAACAGACAGAAGTTGGGAGAATATACTGATAGTAGTGTCACTGTATGCTTGTCATTTTTAATATTTTCTCTAAAGCATCCACTATTGGATATTGCCAAAGATGCCAGGGAAGGTCACCTTCTTGTCTGACCTGCTGTAGCTGTTCTGCGTAAGAAATGTAATTTACAAAATCAGCAGTCTTCACATAAACGGCGAGTCTAAAAGAAATAGCAAGGCAGGTACTAAATAGCAATTTAGTCGTGCACTTCTGTGTCTGAATACAGCAGTAGGTGTCAGATTTTAGGCTTTTGCTTTCATAACTTTTAGCTAAACAACTTTTTAAGCACAAAACATAAGCTAGTTGTGTAAAATATACATATGGCACCTTATTTGTGATAGTTGTGACATAATTTTGCGTGTCCAAATTTATTTCAAAAACTTTTAAGATCCTGCAGCCTGTTTTTGATGTTTATCAGCCTACATCTGTTCTGGTTACACTAAAAGTAGAAGGACATTTCCAATCTACAGCAAAATACATTTGCTAAGCAGTAAATATAAGTAAGAGTTCAGCTGTGTCATCATCTGCAAATCTGTGATAGTCACACAAAATCTGTTTTTTGTTATTGGATTAGTGGAACTAGTTAAGAAAAGTAACTTGCATACATACGGAGAAGGAATGAAACTGACAACATAGGTCTGAAGCCCAAGAGCATACCAAAGGTTGCTGTTGGAAACTTGCTGTTTAGACTTGCAGCCAGTCTAAAATTATGCAGATGGACTAAGAATTTACTAACATTTCAAACGCAAATGCTTTATTGATCCTGAAAGACTGGATAAAAGATGAATGTGGTGATTATGTTTCTGGAACTTCAGTGATTTTATTGGTGAAGAGCCCCAAGCCATGGGACAAAAAACCCCACTAGAATGGAGTCAAAACCTTTCTGCTGAGCAAGCAATTGAACCTCATCTTCCCTTCTGTATGGCAATCTTAGCTGTTTTTAGAGACCAGAACTCTGCAAAGGATGCAGAAAAAGCTTAGTCCTAAGCAATCTGCATTGATTTCTTTTACTCTGTCCTTTGACTGTCACCTCTTAGAAGGACTAATGAAATCACTGTTCTTTTCTATTTTAGGGGAAATTTGTATGCAATTTGCCTAAAGAAACCTTTTATCAGTAATGTTTTCCTTTCTGCTTCAGAGTAGCAGTCAGATGACACCAGCAAAGACAACTCCCTCCTTGATATGCAATCCTCCACCAGTTAAGTGCTAGATAGCAGCAGAGTAGATCTCAGCCATGTAAACCCTACTTTCACTGCTTCCCACAACAGCTCCAGCTGGGATGTCAGTGCCATATGCTCCAGGCACATGTGGAGATAGCAACTGACTTCTGAGAACACACAGCAGCATTACATGGCACTGTTCTGTGTTTAAGCTGATCTAGTGTGCAGCAAGGCTGCTCAAGCCCATATCAATGGTCTTTGCAGCTCAGGTGTGCCCTGCGCTCTTTAGTGCTACTCAAAGAGATGACTCTGTTTTGAAGAGTCATGATAAACCACCTCTGCTGTTGGTGTATTCTGACTGGAAGCCTCTCCCTGAGAAAAAGCAAGGAAAATCAGGATGAGGGGGCCAAGTCCTTAATTGTTTTTTTTCCAAACAGCTCCAGTAATGTCAGTGGATCAATGTCCATTTCCATTACCAGAAGATAAGCCCTACTGTATGTGCAAGGAAGCTATAAAACTTCTTTTCTCCAAATGACATGGTGCTGCACATGAAGAATTTGTAGTTCCTGAACAAAGACCCAATTTTCTCCTGCTTGATCTTGCTATCCTTCACTACAGACACAGCCTTAGCCTGCTCTTTCATGACCATACAACATTGAGTTGGACTGGGATTTAAATTGAATGCTCATAGATAACATTACCAGCTGCTGTGGGGAAAGATATAGAAGTCAATCAGCTAATGAATTCTTCCATAATGGAAGTAGTGCATAGGGAAAAGCACTCAATGGAGTAGAAAAATATCTGCCTGATAGTAATATACTCTTACAGGCAACATCTTGCAAAGAGCTAAATGACTCCAGGCTACACTCTTGAATGTAGCTTCCTTGAGGAAAGGAAAAAGGGGAAACACTGAGTTAAAAAGCTAATGGATCAAAAGTAAATATGACAGGCTGGAAAAGGGCAGGGGGGTGAGAGGGGTGGCAGCAGGAAGGAGATGGAGAGAGAAGAAAAACAGCATTGCTTACAAAAATTGAAGGCATATTTGGGAGTGTGCTATATTACTGACATTTAGAAAACTGCACTTTCTGTTTGAATTTATATCAGCAGCCCCAGAAAGCACTTTGAGATATGCTGTGATATACAAGAAACTCCTATTCTCTAGACTTGTGTATCCAGCCCTTTTGCCTGGTTTTTTTTAAGCTTGATTTTCTGTGTAGACAGTGAATCCTAACATGCAAGTGAGAAACACTTGCTTATTTATCTAGGTTCAATAGCCTCCAACACATTCCAAAAGTTGTCTTTCTGGATTGTAAATATGGACTGTTTCATACCGAGTGGCTGCAAAGTGATAGCAACAAAGAAAGCAACCTGGAGCACAGTTAAAAGTTGTCCTTATTTCTTTACAAAAGGATTTATTTTTCCACCATCACTCAAGAAAAAAGACCTTAAAAGTGACACTGGCTGAAGGAGGGGAAAAAGAAACACCATGAAGGAATGGGGAAAGGATGTCACTTCCTGTTAAATAAGAACTCCTTAAAACTTGCCAATGGCAAACAACAACTTTATTGTCCTAATTTGTTTTCTCCTTTACATTAAAGAATCAGATTTTCACTGACAGACTAGCAAGCAGCAAATTTTATTGTAGACTAAAGTTCAGGTGTGGGCAATGGAAAAGCAGGTACTGCCATTGCCCACAGTGCACAACAAATCCATCAACTATCTTTTACTTTACTAGATCCATAGTAGAGGGAACCCTCATGTCAGCAGGTCTTGAGAGAGGGAAACATAATTTCAATTAAATTTTTCCTTTTCATTGGTGTAATTGAAAGGAAACTTTGGGCCCATACATTCCTTATTGCATCTTGATAGTATACCCAAGCTTTACTTTGGTTTCTTGCAAAACAACAGAGGGTAAATGCATTAACATGTAGGACCACAACAGGGAAGTAATCAAAAGGGATGTAGCAAATAAAACCACTTTTATGTCTTTAGAATATGATGTGTTAGATTCGGAGAGCAGTAAGATTTATTTCTCTGTGTCATATCATCCAAAACCAGCATATCTCTCTCCAAATATGCAATTTAATGCTAAAAAAGATTATTTACTTTCCACCCATCCTCATAAATAATGGACATGGTCTAATTTCCTGTTCAGATTGCTGATGTTAAGATTAACAGCAGTTTAGTCACTTTGGTATGTGGATGGGGAAAAGCCAAAGGACTGTTCCTAAATAGAGATTGTGCAATCTTTCCCCTCTTCTTGTTGTTGCTGCAGCTACACCTTTGGATGCAGCCCTGAGAATTGCCATTTTTAGTTAAAATGGCTTTAATTGGACACAAGATCAAATTTTACCTCACCAGTTATGGAGGAGGCAGTGAAGCAGCAATATTGCACATCTGCACATCTGCTCCAGAAATCCATTGCACACAAGTTGCTCTGTCACCTGGGGTGTGCACAACTAATACATTTTTCTGATTCCAAAAAATGCAAGTAGTTCAAATAGTCTGCACAAAATGAACTGGTAACCAGGTCAGAGTATGTTCACTTAACCTCAGCAAGCACCTATTGCCAGAGGAATTATTATTTCCTGTAGGAAGGAAATAGTTGTGCAAACTCTCCTGTTCTTCATGACACCAGAAAAGCGCAGCTTAGAAACTTCAATACCAGCCTGTGACGCAAGTGTAAGTGTCCCTTTGATTTTGCTGATCTATACAAGGAGGAAAAGGAGAATAGATTCAAACTGGCTGGAGACTTATCAAGGATCTAATTGCAAAAAAAAAAAAAAAAAAATCAGTCTTGATACAAGGAATGTGTTCAATTTCAAGAAATGTACAGAATTTTGAAAGCTAGAGAAACAATGAAGAGTAGAATGGAATTTGCTTTGTTGACAAGACTGAGGGAAGATCATAATGTTTGACTATGTTGGATAACAACATGATTGACAGCCAATATTAAATACTCAAAAATGCAACAAAAGCATACCCTTTTCCCTCTTTCTTTTAAGAAAGCAACCTCTTCCTTACAGGGCCTTGTGTTTGGCTGCTCTTCAGCACTGCTGGGTGTTATAACCACGAAATAGCAATACTGCAAAGTGAGAGAACAAACCACTAAAATGATAGGATACTATTGAGTGGGCACTGATCTGAATCTCCCAGCCAGGTATGTGTCAACTGCTTAATGAGATTCAGAATATAAAACAGACCCAGAAGCTTATGCTATTACTGAAGAAGTTGCTCACATGACAAAAAAAATTCAAAGGAAGCATCATAAATGTAATACAATTAAACAACATGCTCCAGGTGAATAGCATCTGTCTGCAATAATCAAAAGATAAAATGAGGAAAAGGATCTACATCTAATACCCCTTATGATTTTCATTTGTCTACTAGAGTTTGAACCATTCCTTGTGGACTTTGAAGAAGTAGCAAAAGGCTGAGGTATTTGGTAATAGCTTTCTTTATGCTTATCTGACTGCATCCTGTCCTTTACATGCATTTTTTGAAGTTTGAGTTAAATTTATATCTACATATATTTTGATTTGTTGATATTTTGTCTATAGCCCTGTATTCTTATGACAAATCTGCCCAGTGGTATTGGAATTTGCATCCTATATTCCTTTCTCCAATCTAAAATCCTACTATAACATTATTATGGCTTTTTATGGCCATAGAGAGGCCAGAAACTTGCGCCTCAAAAGCTATTGAGTCAGAAAACTTTGGTGTCATTGCAGTTAATAGTAAATCACAGCTGGAATGGGAGCTGTCCTCATTTCAAGTTAAGCAGGTTCTCTAGTTCTCTCATAACAATGTTTTTTCTGGGATAGCTCCCAGCCATGTAGTCTCACCATAATTGCTGTATTGAAGATGTCCAATAAACAGGGGAGGGAGTAGATAATGAAGGTGGATTGCTGTTTCTTGCTACAAATTACTGGCTTTTTTATGTCCTCTGAGGGTGCTACATTTAGAATAACAGAGTGGATGGACCCAGAATATCTCTTCTTAAGCAACCTTTTGAAAACTGGTGTTACCTTGTCTCTGATTACTCTTCTCTAGGCTATTTTTCAAATCCTCCTTGTGTAGACTTCCAGGGGTTTTTCTGCTGTGTGCATAGTTTTGGCAGGGAGGGAAGCAGTTTCTTCCATTACTCTAGTAGTATTATCGCAATTGTACATTTCAATATGGAAATTCTCTGCCCTGTGACTCCCTATGACCTTCAGTGAAAAGGACAGTTAGTTTGCTTGTTTTACAGAGGAAAGAAATTGAATCCAATAGCAAATGCATTTATTAATGCTAGGAAATAATGTTCTAAAATCCTAGAGTGGATGTTGCTCACATAAACCCCCAAAATTACAATACGATATATTTTCAAAATGCAACATTACTAGGTTTAAATCTTTTATATTTAAGTTCTGTAATTATAATGAGATGAATATTTTATCCTCTACCATATGATCACCCTAGGCTGTTTAATTTTAGACCATGAACCATATTTTAACTAATGCATTAAAATGTAAGATATCATCCAAAATTACTTGGGGTTTTAAATACATTGATACATGGGGTGTGAACCTTACAAGACACTTTGACTGTACCTCCATTTACTGTGAAATCCCTCTTCTCTCCAAACTTACCACATTGTAAAACTGTATCAGAATTATATTATCACAGAGAAACCTGCAGAACTAAAAAGGTTTAATTGCTCAGAAAGTATTAGCCTGTTTGCAAATCCTGCCTATTCCTGCTTTGTTTCTCTCAAAGCTGCTAGAATCCATGTCTCTCTTTGGCAACCTTCGCTATCTGAGGCAGGAAAGATAATGTCATTGACATGGTGCTCTTGCACCACAACATTTAGATGCTACAGAACACCTCCCAGTGGTTTGTTTTCTTCCCCTCATTTTGGCTTTTTCACTTCCCCCACTGTTACTTCTCTTTTTTCCATTGCAGAGGATGCCGAAGAATTTGAGCCTCTTTGCTTATGAAGGCTACAGCTCAAAATGATTCCAACCCTAACCACGGCACACAGGGTTGAGGTCAATGAATGCAAGCATTGCTTTGCCAGATTTCTGCTGTGCTTCTGATTGGAATAATTGTTACACACCTCTCCAGCCCATTGCATTTGACTGAGAAGACTCAACACTTTCTTAAGACCCTCACTTGAGTACCTCTGCAGAGCACTAGATTTAAGCTAGTCTGCAATGCCAGGTTCTACTATGGATTAGTGCTCAGGGTCATCTCTCTGTAGAGCCAGAGACTGCAGAGATGAAACCTCACTCTCCAACCTTACAGTTACTTGAATAATCTTGATAGATCAGTCTGGCCTCATTCACCTCTGCACCTCCAGGTGAGACAGATGGCAAAGAACACTGCAGCAACTGCATAGACTTAGAGATGCCCTTCTGTGTCTATCTTGAATATTGCATATTTCCAATTTGTCTGTTCAGCACATTCAAGCCTGACCATTACAGGGCAAGAAGAAATCTGCACTCTTGTATATATATTCCAGCTGGTGAGGAACCTGTAATGCAGACAGCCAGAGGACAAAGTACTCTGACCAGCACTGGCAATTGTGTGCCTCACTGTATTGAGCTGTTTCAGTGGCTTACAGCATAAACCAATAGGAAATTACTGCCTTGATGGTAATACAAAGAAAATTTTACATAATGTTAATCAACACAATTTAATAGATACCTTCCTCCTCAGAATCCTGAGAAAACACTTTTCTAGACTCTTTTTGGAGCATGTCTCTACAACACAAATTATTCAAAAAGCCTAGACATGTTAGCATGCAAAGTAATTCCTTGGAAGCTCTAAGAGCTTGGATGCAGGCTTCTGCTCAGATGATGTCTCTTGGAGAAATATTCTTTGTGAGATCTCCCAATGGATTCTCAGAGCTGTTAAGAGCTCTGTTACACCTTTGTTGCTGCCAGCCCCCAGTCCCTAGAAGGAGTGTCATCTGATCTTTTACATTTGGGGTCACTTACTGGGCAAGTGCAGCCCCCAGTCATGCCTGGGCATTCCCTACAGAGCACACCAGGGTATGAAAATGTGTTTAAGCAGGTTATGCATAACTTTGGGTCATCTCCAAGGCTAATTAATATTCCCTAGCAAATAAAAATTGAGTACTAGTTGTTCCAAGAATATTGAAAATATTCTATACAAGAATTTTCTGATAATATCCCTTAATTTCTGAAATACGTCTTTCTGAAGTATCCAGAGGTTATTTACTCTGGTTTTTTTTAATTATTTCATTTAAAGGGTTGAGGTTCCTTATACATTTGGTGACAGTGAGGAGCAGACTTCCTTATTGGAAGAATGCATGAAGAGTCTTCTCTCCTCACAGGTGTCCAGTGCTCCTGTGTAGCTCTGAGCTGAAGCACACAAGAATGTTGCTTTTTCTCTCATTTGTGTGAATCACAACTAACTAGTACTAACCAGAGAGAAAGAGATCGTGTTCAGCCTTTGAAGTGTTCTTCCTTGCAATTAATTAACTTCTTCCCTTTTGTGTTGTTGTTTGATTGTTGGTTTTGTTTTGTTTTGTAAATCATAACCTCTTGGATCAAAATAGGAAGATAGTGACTTACAATATCCCTCTCCTTTGAAGTTCTTTTTAGAATACAAGTCTGGTGGGAAACAAAAGCATAATTCAAAATTTGACTGGGTTTTGCTGTCAAATACTTTTAAAATATCTTTTAAAGTGCAATGACATTTTAATTAAAATGGGGCTCTAAAAATTACTATTATCTTGCCTCATCAATGGACTTTGAAGAAAAATCTTCTTGCAGAAAACCCAGGGGGAAAAAAAAAGGAAAGCCAGACAATTATTTCGTTGGATTTTCAGGCTTATTTGAGCATATCCAGTGACTCAGCTGTTAGCTAGACTTCATATTTTCGTCAGTTGGTGGTTTTTAATGTTTTTTTCTCCACTCTTAGCTAATTTTCCTAGAATGTCTCCTTTATCTTTCCAGACACATCAGTGAGAGCATTTCATGGCATGTTCCCCAACATTACATCTGTGTTAGAAAAGCAGGATATTGGATGCAACTATTCCCAAATGGTAAAAGTTTAAGTGCACAGATTTTAAAAGAGGGGAAAATAATGGATTGTTCTTTGTGACAACAAACATTATCTCTTACAAGTTCAGCTCTATTGGAAACAAATATCAAGTGATACACAACTGGTGTCTTCTGGTTGTGCTGCAGTTTCTACAGAGAATTTTGAGTATTACACTTCCAAAACAAGCACTAAATACATTCAATATCCATCCTTAGAAATATAAAATATCCATCACTGCAAAATGCTTAGAAAGTACTAATATAAGAAGGGACTCAGAGTAAGAAAACAATATATAAATAAGAGCCTTTAGATGTCTGTGGAATTGGAATAATAAATGGCTAAAAGTATTATTACATATTCCTTTAGTCTACCCAAACCCCAGAGTTATTTAATCAGTTTAGCAGCATTAGTACGTACATTGTCACTCAAATTTTCTTCTCCAGAAAAAAAAAAAAAGCTTGGTATCAAACTTCAAATTTGGAAATCCTTTGTTATCTACTAAAGGCACAGTAAAGACAAATACCACATAATTGCAACTTTATATCATTCTCAGGAATATCCCCAGAGATCATCCCTCAAAGTTGTGTCCCAAAACTCACTTAATGATTTCCTCTCAGGTTCTGGGAAAAGCTAAGTTATTTTAGCACCATGTTTTATATTGAAATTGATGGACATCTTTGCAAAAAATAACACACTTTACTGGTTTTGTATTTGCTGAGATATAATTAACCATTGTCAGCAATATACACTTGGAAAAAAAGTCAATAATCTGAAATAGAATTTGACAGTACATAATTGGAAATGCAGGTGACAATACAACTACTCTACAGAAAATGTCCCTCATCCCTCCTTAAGAAATTGATAATATAAAATTTAGATTCGAGTTGCACCAGTTAAATTGTTCACTTTATAATCTCTGTTCACAATAGAAAATTACATTCCCTTGAAAAAAGAATAATTACCATTTCTGAGCATTTCCCTTAGCTCCTAAGACTTATATCAGACCCTAGCAAAGGATGGAATTGCCATAGCAACTGCCAATCTGCTTTCTTTTTATTGCTGTTTTTGTTTTCTCACTCAGAAGCCCACATAATAAACCTATTTCATCAAATGACCAGCCACTGGAGACTGAAGTCAGTGCTTTCAGAGCAGACAGTGCTTTTCTAGCAGAGCAAGATGTTGAACGAAGAGAAAACAGCAAATTCAGATGGCAATTACAACCCAACTGCATTTGGAAACTTTCAACAGAGTGAACCTTTGGCGTGGTCATTGAAGTATCCAACAACACACTTGTGCTGCAGAAACATTTCTCAGTATTGCTTTTATAAGCTTTACTCTGCATCAGGACATTTCCACTGGACTACTGACCTCTAACATGTCATGACATTGGGACTCAGCAAAACCAGAGATGATCTTAAAGTCTCTTTCAACCCAAACCATTCTGTAATTCTATAATTAAAAAACAGTTTCTTGGCATGGAAGCAGGACCTTTCATTTAGGCAAGTTATGCCCATAGAACAGAGTAAGTTCTTATAATCAAACACGATTGAATGGCAAAACCATGTGTAATTTCTGAAAGAAGTGAAATAAACTGTAGAAAACAATGAATTGTTAAAAGCAGGCTTTTAGGACTCCTGACACACTCTCTTTAATATTAAATAATAGCTCTGGGAAGGCAATCAAATGCTTTAGCTGTGTGGTATGTAAATCTTATTCTGCCTTGCCATGAAGAGTACTTTTGATGAAAATATATTCCTAAAATGTACACATGTTGATCAAAGAAACTGTAAATTATGAAGGTTCTGACATTTCCCTAGTTGAAAATCACCTTCTTTCTTTGCATCCAAGAAAAAGGTTTGCTGGTCATTTATTCAAAGGCTGTCATTCACCACTCTGAAATGAATGAAACTATTACATACTAAGGATAGTAATGTCTTCACCTGTCTTAAATTCTGTATAATTTTTCCATATAGGATTATTTGCAAACTTACTTGGTTTATTTTCAACTCCCCCTACAATCTCATGCTCTCCTTTTCTTTATATTATGTCCAAGAGCATGGGAGTTATAAGTTTGTTCTTGAGAACAGGAAAAACAGGACTGCAGAGAAATATTTCAAAAATGTCAGCTGTATATAACGTGCCATGATTTAACTAGCCATATCAATCATCCCTACAAGGCAGCACTGGTTTCAGTTTAACTGACAATATAAAAAGAGTTTCTGTGACCTACTTCTCAGGGCTTGGGCTCAGAGTAGTAGAATAAGGAGTTAAAAGTGAAATGCTCAATGGCATATTCCTCCTTTACTTGTAATCCAACTCACCCAGCACTGCCTTCACAACAGATTGGGTTTGGATCCGTCTCAAGCACAGCCACCCAACCAAGCTTTGGCTATTTCTGTTCTTAAAATCACCAGGATGGTGATACAAATTCCAATTAAAAAGAACGAAATTGATTTAATGACTCTGAAATCCAGTTGCAAAATGAAATAGACTTACGAACAACTCCTGGTTTTACAAGTAAAGCAGCAGGAAGAAGCACCAGTGCACGCCTAACCCACCAAATGTCAGTGGGTGGTTCAATAATACCAGGTGGATAGATGGCTCCTACAGATGTCGAAAAATTTTAAAAATTTTGTTTGTAGAAAATAGACATTGTAAGAAATTTGTGCTTTTAATTGCAAATTTTGATTTCCGTGTTGGTGCTGGAAATTCCAGAGATGAGCTTATGCAGTTGGGGCAGTGCTGTGTCTTTTTTTTTTTTTTTTTTAATGTCAGACACATATCATAAGATGAAAAATTAAACAAGATCTTTTTGACTCCATAGAGGTCTTTGTTTCATACTTCATCCATTCTGACCCTAAAAGACACCAAACTCCAATTCCTTCTCTTTAAAAAATGGCTTCAAGCAACCCTTTCCACTACCTGTCCTTTCTGTGGGAAAAAGGAAAAGCACTCTCTCAATTCACCTTTCTTCAGAAAAGAAGTAAAAAATATCTAGGAAACAATACAGTGACCTGACTGCATCCCCAGCAGAAGTGGTGGTTATCAGGGGGGTTATTTTTTATTCAGAAACCTTCAAGCTTTTGTCTGACTTGGGGTTCTATTTACTGACTGTTGCCCCATGAGTCTGGACTCCTACACAAGCTGGAAAAATCTCTTTATCTGGAAATATGGGGAAGCAGTGTCAAGAACTGGTACATTTGTGCATGGATGTCTAATTTCCCTTTTCTATGTATATTGTGCATATATATTTTTAAGGTAGCTGTATGTTGATCAAAAATAGCTTTGCAGTTTCTACTATAACTACTTAGAACAGTGTTTTTATCAAATATATCATATTGTATGACTTCTTGCCACTGGGAAGAAATTCCAGTCCTTAAGGGAAAATACAGAACATTAATAACATTTACATTTAAAAATAAATATCTTTATTCTGTAGTTCCTCAAAGTCACTTGGTAAACAGATGCAGAATTTGTTTCACCAAAGATCAAATATTCTTTGCTGAATCATCTTATTGGGAAATCTGCATGTCTATTTGGTACTCTTTTTTTTTTTTTTTTAATTAACTCATATTTATGATAACTTTGCAAATTACACTTGTAGTTGTATTTCAATTAAGAATGTCAATATTTTAGATCAGAAATGAATAATTGCATTATACTTCATTCCTAATTTACATGTAAAAGTACTTGCTAGCTATCAATGAGGTATTTATTACACTAGGTAGTACATATACTACTCAATACACCAAGTAACACAGTGTTGGGGTTTTTTCACTCACTCTGCCCTTTGTCCAAGAAACAAGACCAAAGTCCATTTCTGTTACATACAATAGGAAAAAAAACCCCGATCTGGAATATACAATGGGATGAAGACTACACTGTATACTGTATATAGTTCAAGAGTAGTGTGGTATTTTGTAATGGGCAAAGATATCCAGTAACCTTTAAAATCACTGTTTCTACAGAAGAGAGATGCGATATCCCCTGATACACTGCGCTGTCTCCAGCAAACACACCTGCCTCTGAAGGCCTTGGTGATGGTTTACAATTCTCAAGATGCCAACTGTCTTGCACCTTGTTCTCACTGAACATGCATTGCTATTCTGGACTGGCACTGCTCAATTAAGTTTGTCCCATGCGATTTCCACAGAGTCTTTAATGAATGTGGGCTGCCTGGAAGAAAAGCCTTTGGGAGCACAAAGCAAACGAAGGAACAAACTTTTAATCAAAGAATGTAAGTAGGCTCAGAGCTTGGTTGTGTGAAAGACAGAGGGAGCTGAGGGTTCTCATCATCCCACAGGAATAAGCAAACACAGTGGAAGGTGAAAAGATTGCAGCCAGAAAGTCAAGATCACCCATTCTCAAAAATCAGAATTTATAATGCATACCATGTAGAGAACGATTCACTAATAATGGCTAATTTGCAAGAAGGAATTATGTATGTTCTGAAAATAAAACCCTAATTAGGGCCATATTAAATTTTGAGACGTACAGACTTGTAGTCTGAACTGCAGGTTTTAAATGCTAGTTAATTACTTTCTGATATCATTCCCTTAAAATTATATCAGAAGTCACTTTTTGCTCTTCATGTAAAGATTTTAAAAGAAATTACACTTTGCAAATTCAAGCAGAAAGATTATCCATGTAAGGGCAACTCCAGAATTTTCAAAAACATCTGTCAATTTTTCTGTGAATCAATCATTTCAAGTTGTAGTCAAATGCGTTTTGAATCCCTATTGCTTCACCAATGTTTTGCAGTAATTTTCTTAGGCTGAAAATATTCTTGTAAGGACATTTCCAACATCCAAAACCCATTTAATGATAGTTTTTACCAGGCATAAAAGAAAGATAATTTCTTTCTTATCTGAATATGTAATTTAGACAGGCAGCATTGCACACAATGGTGAAAACCTCATAACCCACCTAGAATAAAATGTAATATCCCCAGGTGATCTTCACATCTGCAAAACAGTGCCAAAAGGTGATATTTCTGCATCTTTACAGAAGACTTATTTCACAATAACACCCTGCTGGATAAGGTCTATTCAGGGAAGGAAACATTCCCGGATATGGCTCCCAGAAAGGGATATAGATCCACAGCATCATCAATGAAAAGATGTAAGTACCCTCGAAATCAAAGGCACATGTTCAACTCTGCCTTGCCCAAAGCCAGTTAGCTCTGCAGTACAGACTAAGCCGAGTGTTGGGGCAAACAGCTCCTGGGAAAGCCTACGGTATGATTCTAGGTCATGTCAAGGTCTCTGCACCATCTCATCCACCTATCAAAATAAGCTCTGTGCAAAGCAGAAGGACATGTCTGCATTGCAATGACAGTGATGACAGCTTAGGTATGTAATTAAATTACAGTTTAATCAGTTTGTTAACTATAAGCTACATAATAAATTTCAAAATGCAAAGTTGTAACAACATGGAGCTCGGTTTGTGCCATGAAAAGCATCCAGGAAATAAAATAAACACCTAAAAGGTCATTCTGTGTTGAGCCTGGAAGCAATAGCCAAACTAGCTAACTTATAATTTCACTGTGTTCACAAGACCATTGTGCTGCAACAAAATGCTACAACAAAAACCCCACAACTGCTGCATGACAAATGTCCATTTGACTGGGCAAGCAGCATGGTATGGACACTGCAAGTACCATGTGTGTTTAGCAAAGCTTTATGCTGGTAAGAACTCTGTGTCTGAGCAAGCCCTCTTTTCTAGGGGGAACAACTAATTAGATAGCCAAGATTTTAACTTCAGCTTAGATATTTAAACTATCCCAAGATTCATGGTGGTGCAGAGAAGAGCTGAGGGGGGAAAGTAGTTTTATGCTTGGCTGCCTAATTTAAGATATAAATCTGAGGGGAAAATAGATTTTGTACAGGTTTTTCCTGTAAAGAGGTTTACGGTTTTTGAACAACTCACTCTCTTCCAGTTCTAATGAAAATGTGAAGACCCTGAGCTCCCATTCTGCTCATGCGATAATACCATGAATTGTCTTTGCATTCCATTTTTATCATCTCATTGGTTTTGGGCCATTTTCAAGTTTTCTGGAAGTCTAGAAATGGGAACCAGAATCAGGGTTTATTTGTATTCTATTTTAAAACATTTGAAAAATGAACAGTATTAGGATTTAATGAACTAATAATAAAATACAGATATCTTGCTGAGAATTGCACAGCAGCAATTTCTGCATCTTGGATAATTTTAATGAACATATCAAAGGGAGAAAATAAAATAGCTAATATTTTTTTATGCTGGATAATTGTTCTTGCTCAAATTTATATTTTATTTAATTAGTTTGTAGCTCAGAGACTTGCAGATACACCATTTTTAAATATATCATAACAGGTTAAAAAATTAGGAATCTCTTTCATGTACACACACAAGATGGGTTTGACTGCCAGACTTACTAGTTTATTTTTTTAATACTTATTTGAAATCCAGCATCATACATTGATGGAAAGCAATGAAATTTTGAATGTGAGTGCAAAGTCACCTTTCTTGGGATACTGTGAACATGTTTACCTGAAACAAATTTCACTTTCTGTAAAAATTCTAGATCTAATGTTATAAAACACTGAGCACCCTTTTTTCTTGATGACTGTACCCAAAATGTTTTTTCCAAAAATTGTGTATATAAACTGTTTTCCACCCAAGGTCTTTTCTGTTAGCAAGTCACCCCCAGCTTTAAGAAAGCTGTTGGTGTGGGATGTGTTGGACCACATGCCCTCACAGAGTCTTGTAACATTAAATATTTTAGGATTCTATTTTAAGGCCAGCCAAGTTCTGACAGAAAACAGCATACCACTATATACAGTGGTACACAAAAAACTCCAGGATATCAACAATTAACGCCTGGAGGGTAAGTTTCCAAGCACTCAGAAAGGCAATAGAGAGGTGATCAGGGTGCACTCTAGAAATGAGCTCTGCTACAGACCTCAAATACAGAATTCCTAAGTCTCAGCAACTGAAAGTGTATGTTTGTAACTCATTTGGACATACTTGGAACTCAGAATTATATAAATAAAAGGAAGAAAACAGATATGGCTAATCACAAATAATCTATTTGGAACCTTTGGTCTACACTTATTTTTATTGGGATTTTGGGCCCACTTTCACTTAGCTGTGAGTTGTCTGCTGTGTCTACTATGCAACTAAGTCTTAAAGCATCAATTATAATCACAGTGTTCTGAGATCTGCACCACCCATGATTACAGAGTACACAAATGGGAAGGAGAAAGTTCTTCATAGGTTCTTGTATTCTGTGGGTTAGTGATAACAGATCTGCTTCTCTGGCTCCTACTTGAAAATATAAATTCAGAAAAACAAAGTACCTGGCTTTAAGCCAATTATGATCAATAGGACAAAGCCTATTAATTGAAGTGTCTGAGAAGACTCAGAGACAACAATGGAAAATTACACCTGACTCTGACTAACCCTACCAAAGAGCAGTAACTAATCACGGGATGTACATATTTTAAAAGCCAGGAGCCCTGGATGCAGCTCCTTTGTAGATACTTAGCTGCTTCTGTGGTAATTTTCCCTGAATGTTCTAGGTTGGAGACTGCTTCCATCTTGAACCCCTAATTCTGCCCTTGGTCCTCCCAGTGGGGCACACAAAGAGTTTTGGAAAGCCACTATGAATTTTCTAACTAGAACTGAATTCATAGTTCAGAGTGCAGACTAGATCTCCAGGAAAACATGAATATATTCTCCTGTTTTGAGTTTAGGGGATGAGGGCACTGAGCATACTTGCAAATTCTGCTTTTCCATGAGAAAACTGTATCTTAATTTCTGGTCTTTCTGTCCACCTACAGAGTAAGGCATTGTAATTTAGCTCATTGTGGGAGCATGTCTTTGTTGAAAGACTGCATATTTAAATGTGACATGTGCTATGGAAACAAACAATTCACCAGCACACATGCTACTTTCCAGTTAGTTATTTGCAGTACTCTCTTCTTTCTAGCAACAAAATAGGAAATTCTAATAAAATGTGTTAGTTGGACTGTGAAATTTTATCCCTTGAGAACAAAACAAGCCAGCTTCGGGTTATCTTTATTTTGTTGTGATTTTATTCTCTGACCTCATTCTTAAATAAGAAATTAGTTATAACTAAGAATGCTATTCTGTAATTAAACTGCCACAGAGAAGTGGCTGATGTCTAGGAAACAACCTCACAAAGAGTCATTTCTCTAAATGAAGCCTGTGTACTATAAACAGATTGTTCCCATTTCAGAAGGACTTAGGAAGCTAGAGACTTTAAAAGTGTAGTGTGGATGTTTCCAGTTAATGTAATTGTGCCATAACACACCATTCTAAGAATGAAATATTCCACCCTTTTAAGCACTGCACTCTGAGCTATGAATTCAGTTCCAGTTAGAAAATTCATGGTGGCTTTCCGAAAGTCTTTGTGTGCCCCATTGGGAAGAGCAAGAGCAGAATTAGGGATTCAAGATGGAAGCAGACTCTGACCTAGAACATTCAGAGAAAGTTACTATGGAAGCAGCTAGGGATCTATGAAGGAGTTGCATTCAGAACTCCTGGCTTTTCCGCTCGCTGCTGTCAGTGGGGGCAACACTAGTCAGAAGGATGCTTGCTGACTGTATGTGGAATAAAATTACCTATTTAGAACCATTTTATCCCTTCCTTGAAGAAGGTGCTACAGAGTTTTAATTCTTAATTATGAAAAGCATAATTTATGTTGTGTTGAGCTTTCTGTCGTCTTTCTAGCTCATCTCAGCCTCTAACAGCTTTCAAAATGAAGGGGTTTTGCAAGAAAATGTTCTTGTTATGTTATGGCTTTTATTTCCATTTATTTGTTACCATGTTTTCTACAGTTTTATTACCAACTCTTGAAGAGTGTTATGAACTATCAGGCACTGAGTAGCTGGACTCTGTCCTATGCTCAAAAGCCATGATAGTAAGGGGCAATGTGAAACTTGTTACACATTTTACAATTCAGCTTGATTTTTATTTCTGCATCTACAAACTCCTAGAAGTTTACTGGGTTTAAAGACCTCCTCTTTTTAATTTATATAATCTATTATATGTGTATATATATATATATAAAATCATATAATCTACATATGATCTCTACCTGGGCCCAGATATTAAAAATTTTAAAATCTGATTTAAAAATCTGATTTAAAATCCTCCTCCCTTACTCTTTGTTTTTTTCCACTTTGCTATCTTTTCATCTTCTATTTTCCCTTTATTTTCCTGGGTTTTTTCTCTTCTTCATTGTCATGAATACCTAGTAACTCCATTCAGTTCAGTGAACTTAAATTTTCTACATCTAAATCAAAATCATACTCTCACAAATCTTGCTTTGATACAACTTTTAAATAATGACCATCCTCCTGTGTGTTCACCTTTGTCTCCCCTGCAGTGAACATACCTCTTGTTCATGGGCTCTCTGAGACCATGGAATAGTTTATCCAGGGGAAAGATGAAAGTCCTAAATAATTCAAATTCAAACACCAGTTGCAGGCCTTATATATCATAAGTTGTTGTGTCTGGAAAGGGGCAAAACGACAGATCCAATATGGTATCTCCATCCCGGACTAATATCAGAAAATCCTCCAAGTAAATTATTCTCTTTTTCTGAAATGTAATTTATAATATTTGAGAAAGAATAAAAAATCATGGTGAAATGCAAATAAACAATGCTATAAAATATAGTGCTAGGAAATACTGAAGTAAGAAGTATGATTTCTATGGCACAAAATGATGCACAGGGAAAGAATAGACCTCTTTATTATCTTTCAGACTGTCTTGCACTGTTATGTCTTATGAAGAAACAGATTGCCAACTTGTGTAATTCCAGGAACTTACCAGTGACCGTAGAAGGGGGACTCTGGCTGCTAATGGCAGGTTCCCGACTGGATTAATTTTGCAGCACTTTCTATTGACATTTTTATTGGTCTCATGCTAGAGATGTGTTCTCAGCAATGGCAACTAGCACAGCTCCTCTTTTAGGTGAACACAGCTATATAATTTCTAGTATTCTAGTTCAGATATCCCTGCACAGTGCTGCTTTGTGCTGGGCAGCCGCAGCCTTCTGGCCTGAACAAATGCTGAATCTTTTTATCACACACTACAGTTTTCAGATGACTCTGAAATTTATTACTTATGGGAGACTGTAATAAGGATAAAAGCATACAGAGCAGGTGGATACCAATAGAAAAGAAGCTCCTGTCTGTAAAAACTGTGAAAAATACCACAGAGAAATGAAATTGTAATGTATAGATTAACAACGATCCATCATATACTCCCCTATATAAACACACACACAAACAAATATACACACTCACACATACAAAACTTTTCAAAATAATTTTGCAGAGATCTTTCTGACCACATGCTAAAAATAAAAGCAAAATAAATATAGATTAGCAGCTCCAGGAGGTAAACCCAAAGGAAATAGATTAAAAAAATGTGCTGCCGCTCTCTCACTGAGTCCTTGAAAATCTGAAGCCTTTAAACAGTAACTGCTTAAAAATAGCATTAAAATGAAATAATTTTTTAAGAAGTGTTGGGAGAAGGGCTACAAAGATGGTGAAGGGCCTTGAGGGGAATCCATATGAGGAGCAGCTGAGGTCACTTGGCCTGTTCAGTCTGAAGAAGACTAAGGCAAGACCCTACAGCTGTCTACAGCTTCTCATGAGGTGAGGAGGAAGGGCAGGTGCTGATCTTTTCTCTGGGGTGAACAGTGACAGGATGTGAGAGAATGGCCTGAAACTGAGTCAGGAGAGGTTTAGGCTGTATGCTAGGAAAAGGTTCTTCACCCAGAGAGTGGCTGGGCACCGGCACAGGCTCCCCAGGGCAGTGGTCACAGCACCAGCCTGACAGAGTTCAAGGAGCATTTGGACAATGCTGTGGGGCACATGGTGTGATTCTTGGGCTGTCCTGAACAGGGTCAGAGTTGGACGATATTTTAAAGGAATAGACTAAAATGCAGCACCTGCTTGGACAAGGCAGCTACAGTAACACAGCTAAGGATGATGTATTTACCATATATTAAGGGTACATTAGTACCTCTTTAGTATGTTGAGCAATTTCAGGGAATTTGTTGTCTTTCATTAGCTCTGCATAGACAGCTGTCTACCATCAGAAAATCCCTTGTATCTGACAGGTTTCACAAGCATACTGAGATTTGAACATGTGCATGATAATGGTCAAAACAGCAGTCCTAACCTGCATTGCTTCTGGGCACAAAAGATTTCCAGTTCTTTTCTTCTCTAAGCTCTAAGCCTGCAGTATAGGAAAAAAAATCCACAAAAAAACCTGAGAAACTTCCAGATAAAATGAAAAATAAAAGCACAGCTATCTTTCTGGATTTTGGTATGTTAGCAAGAGAAAGAAAAATTCACCACTTTCTATTGGAAAAAGAGATGGGCTTCTCACCCAGTGGGTCACAGGTCTGCATTTGACCTTTTTAACAGGGCAATCAAATGCAAAATAAACCACACTTTTATCTCCTTTTCCCCTTGGATGTTTTTACATTGTTCAGTTGCTGTATCTTCCAGCAAAATTACTGTTAAACAGATGACAGTTTTAAATATCTCTCCATAAAAAGCCAGCAAAGCCCATCATCACATCTCCATAGGCTTTAAATTATTTGGAGTTTATAGTCAAAACTGCATTTTCCAGTTCAGTGAATCCTTTTGATGACTATTGCTCCAACATCCTTGTCTGCCATTACCGAATGGAAAGTCACCATATGACTCATAATAACTTGGATTTAATTGCAAAGATATGACTTTGGTCCAAATGGATAGTATGGGAGGGTGGGACAGGGAGATTATTCCGTATTTCTAAAGCAATGATAAGATTTCTTTGAAATATTTTCAAATCATGTTCACCCCAGTCCTGAAAGTCCTTATTAGATTTCCTCCAATCTAAGATATTCCTGGGGGTTCTCTCTTGTGATGTTATTGCCTAATAAATGGTGTGGAAACTTGGAATCTTTCATAAAAGCTCCAACAACATTAAAATAGTTTCCATAATGAATAGATTTTAATCTCTAACTCCCTCTGTAGAAATGTTTTAATCATGAAAGACAGAATGGAGTTCTTGTGGGGCTGTTAATTAAAATACTAAAGAAAAATATTTCCATCTATTATGCAATTGTGAAATATGGCTTGGCGCTTTGTTTACAATGGGCAAGCAGACGTTTATTTTATTGAAAGAATTGACTGGCATCTTGCATGGGGTTTTGAGAGGGAGTGTGTTCGTGCCCTGTGAAATCCTCATATTTATGACAATCTGAAAAAATGATACTGTTCTGAGTCTATATCTTGATGTTATTTGTAAGGGGATATCCAGTATTCGGAGTAAGAAAGAACCTTTCCATATTATATTCCTCACATATATTGGAAGAAAATGAATAGGTTATATAAACAGCAATATTCTGTCAAATGCAGCATTCTCCCATAGCTTTATGTTATTGCTATCTCCAGAGTGAGGATAGCAAGGATTGGGCATGAGAGTGGATTTCTCATTTTCCAAGTCCACATTTTGAAACACTGAAAATACAAAGAATATATAAAGGAGACCAAGTTTCCAGATACTGCTAAACATCTAAATAACATGACTCTACCTACAACAACAAAATTTCATTCCAGCTGTGCATCCTGCATTTATTAGCAATTAACACCATTTTGATTTAATTTCTAGCATCTTCTATTCCTTCTTACATATGCAACATGTACCACGCAAGTATTTGAACTTAATCTTCTCATGCGAGTGATAAATATGGATGTGATGGGAGGTTCATGACTCCATCGACAAAAATCCTCTGAGATTTGATTTTATGTATAATTAAGTAATGAAAATATTACTAAAATCAAGCGTAAAATTTCATTACTAATCTAATGTTAGATGCCCAAGAAGGGAAAGAGTAACAATAGCCTTATTGACACATGCAGGTTGTTGTGACCACAAAATCCCGGAAAAGTTCATTAATACCAACCAGTTTACTACATGATAATTTTATTAAACTATAGATGGTGTTGCATGGGAAGAAGCAAATTTACTGGAATCTTTACTTAAAACCAATATTCAATATAGCCTTTAGTTCAGGTGAATTTTATTTTTCATGTCAGAATAATTTATGCTGAATATAGCAACATATTTTATTTCCAGGAATTGTTTACAAAGTTTTCAAGATCCTCTTGAATCACGCAGCAGATTGAAACACAGGATAAGCAAGAACAAAAAAAAAAAAAAGGAGGCTAGATTCAATTTACAATGGAAACCAAACACTTGCCTGGGGGGAAATACCCAACACCTTTGAAAATGGTTTAATTCAAAGTTTCAAAATAGAATATTTTTGTATCATTAATTATAAGTTTAGTGGGAGCAAAAGCTTTGCCAAATAAGTGCAAATAAGTAAAATTTTAAAAGGTCAGGATTTCTAACTTTAGTTTTCTAACTTTAGTTAGAAAACCATCAAATGCCAAGAGCAATAAAGGATTTGATACAGTACTAAAGATATTTCAAATGTAGGGGCACAAATATACTGCAAATGACTTAAGATTGAAATTACATCCACCAAGCCAGAAATCATGCAATACTATCATATTTTAGGAATGTTTTGTATCTGTTTCTCTCTATTTATAGGGCCTATTTAAAGGGCCTTTCTAAAATTTATGGACATTTTCTCATTTATTTTCACCTTCAAAGTATATTTTGTTATTCAAATACATCATTATATTTTAGTGCTGAATGTGATTATTCTCTTATGGAAGGGATTTTTACAATGCCATTTAGAAAAACATTGATTTTCCATGGTGTCTTATCCTTTTGAATTGCCAGCTAAAGTTCTTCTGAAAATAAAGGGTTACATTAAGCACAATTTAAAAGCATAGGAAAAAAAGGTCATTTTTTAATAAGAGAAACATGGTTTTAATAATAAGATATATGGAAACCTACTGGTTTTATTTCTATTAGCTTGCACAAGACTTTCCCATTGGGGTATCATATTGATTTCCTAACTCCTGCTGAAGTGTTGCATGTTAGCACACTGACAGACAAGGCAGCAGGATAAAATGCTCAGGAACCTTTGAGCAAGCGATTCTGAAGAGCTCCACCAGGACCTATTATAACAGAGCAATTGGATGTTATGACGATCATATTAAATTGGATGTAGAAAAGTGCAAGGCAGTGCACCTTGGAAAGAACAATTTAAACTACTCATATGCACTGATAACTTCTGAATTAGTTATAACATCCTGGTGAAAAAAAAGGAAGGAGTCATCAAGGAGAGCTGAATAAAGACATTTGTTCACTATTCAGCCAGTACCTAGAAATCACGCTAACACATTAGGTTGCATTAAGAAGGAAATACAGAACACCATTAAAGATATAATGTTAATATCAAAATCACTGGTGTATGCTCACTTTCAATATTACATGCAGGTGTAGAATTTTTTTCATTATATGTAAAGAGCCTGTGTGGGCAGGAGAAAAAAATAGAAGAGACTATGCCAGTAAAACAGAAAAGAAGACATGAAGGAACCCCATCAGACCTTGTAGGCTACGCCTCAGGTCTTAGACATCAGAAAATACTGAGTCCATTCCTCAGCCCCTTAAATGAAGGTCTCTATTTCATGCTTGCACATGACTTGTGTTGTACAGCCATCCCAGGGGCGCTAACATGATGCTAGTGGTGGTTTAGGCCAGAGATGTTCAACCTTCCCTTCAAAGCCATCATAGAGACAGGATTCTATTTCTCCTAGTTCTGCAGAATGTTACATGTTTGGGTAAGGCCAGGGTTTGGACATTCAAAACCTATGACATTCAGATACAATTCGACCACAGGCAGTATATTAAGTTATCAAATATTCCAAAAAAGGCTCAATTAGTATGCTGCACAATACCCAAACAAGTAGCATGCACTTACAGATACTTGAAATACTTTATTTATATATGCACAACGTTTACTAGTGCTGCAAGACATTACAAAAGCAGAGTCTGGCAAAACTTTGAAAAACAGCCATGGTGAACCAGTAAGTAATCAGGAATTGCAACTTCTCTACTACCTTGGACCAGCACATCCTGTCCCACAAGCCACTTCTCACACAACTGGTATCTTTTTCCTAGGCAAAGCAACACATTACAGGAAAAAAAACACAGCATGTTTCAGTATGAACTGTAGCATGCCTCTAAGCCAGTAAAAAAATGCTACCCAAGTGTGAAATTTCCTTCGTCACTTTTTGAGGTACTCTTAAGAAACCAGTGTGCCAGGTACATCACAAAAGCCTCAGAAGATTAGGTTAACCAAAAATGGGTCCTTTTCTATCATGAATTATTTTCACAAATGCCTAAAGAAAGCTATAAAAATTATTTCTACTCAATCCCTTCCAAAGAAAACAACTGAATTATAACACTTACAACCAGTACAGTCTTTAAATAAAACTAAGATTTGAAAACAAATCTTGATATAGCTAAGGATTCTCATCTCAACTTCTTCACTATGGTTCTTGTTTTCTGGTATCCATAATTTCTGGAGTTACATCTTGGAAGTAACAGTGTTCCATGTTATTTTGGGCTGAATGGAAGAACATGAGTGTCTTGATTGTAATTCCCTTCTGGAATTTATTTGTGTTGACTGCTGACCAAGCTGTCTGAATCCTAACAATAGAAAGGCAGGAATTACTTAGTCACTGTCTCTTTTCTTCTGTGTCTCTTTTAATTCCAGACATCTCTGCATACACTGAAGATGAAAGGATGTGATTATTTTCCTGTCTGGGTACAGGCTCACAGTTTGTACAATATTTCTTTCTTATGTAGGCAGATGGGTAGTTGATCTGATTTATAAGGAAAAATAAGCAGCAAGTGTCAGACTCATGCAAATTTTATTAATATTGGATAAAAAAAAACCCCAAACACAACAACCACAATAAGAAAAATTTGCTGGGAAAATTATGCACAAATTGTCCTTTGTTGCAATTATGCTCTTGCATCAATGGATTTCTGCAAATTCCAGCTTGGGGTTCCAGTCACTTCTATACTACTACTACTGCTGCTACTACTACTACTACTACTACTTTATAACTCTTCTTTTTCCAGGATTCTTAATTTTCTCCTTTCCTTTGTTTGCAGGTTTCATGTTCAAAAGGATTTACTTCACTGAAGTAAATATGAACAAAAGAGTGAACATAAGAACTGAAGTTCATACGAGCAAAAGAGACTGTAAACAAAGAAAATATTAACTGTGGTGTCACTGTCCCTTTTCTGTCGCTAGGGCAGAAACAGCATCTAGGGAAAGCTGTCTCTGAAAGACATAGATGCCACATAGATAATATCTGTTGGTTTCCTTCTATTTTGCAAACATTTGCTTTTGGGAACATTCTGTCAAGTTACTTTATCTCAAGAGTTTCTGAAATCATAACTTGAAGAGGTGAAGAAAGTAAAGTAGTAGTCTGGGGAGAAGTGAAAACACCACATCACTGAAGTGTGCATTTTGGTTTATGTCTTCATTACTTGGTTTATATATCCCATTTATTTTGACAAATCAGCCTCTTGGTATTTAATATTACAGATTTCAATATTCCCCACAAAGTATCTTAATTCTTATTGACTTTGCTGGCAACCTGGCTAGTAAATTGTTTGTGCTTGCCTCTAGGCTAGTATAATGCTGACAGAGAATGCTCTCCTCAACTTCTATTGTGTCAAAACTTACAGAAAAAATTTGGTCTGTGTGAAGCCAAAGAGAACCCTCTTGGCTGTACTACTTGGTTGACTGGGGAAAGAAACATCAGGATTAGCTCAGAAAGCAGACAGTCATCTGTGTTGACAGGAAAGCTGACTTGAAAGGATAAGTTTGAGCATATTTTCAAAACCCCTCTCCCTTTGTTTCTGTGGGAAACTGATACTATTGCAACCATGTTTTTACTATCAATCAATGATTGCCACAATCTTCTTCTAGTATCAGTATTTTTCAAGGTATTAAAATTGGTGTTGGCTAGTGTAGGATAAAAAATAAAAACTTCACTCAACTCTAACTAGTTTTCCTACAATAAGCTTTCCTCAAGCTGGTAAATTACCATCTTAACCATACAAATATTTTATTTATTTATGCAACAGATTTAGTTGCAATTACAGAAAAGAGGTGGTAAAGAGATGAAAGAGATGCAAATAAAAGTGATCATGCACATAAACCCAATGGTAATATCTTACTTCTGAACTGCCTATTGAAACCTTAGGAGTGTAATGATACTATCAGTCAAATTTGATGACACTCTATTAATTTCAATGAAATTGTACCCACTTACAAGAATAGAAAATCTGATCCATCCTTTTATATTGTTAGCATTTTTCAGTTTGTAGGAGAAAACAATAACTTGTTCTGACAGCTGAAAAACAAGGCTAGAAATTTAAGACTGGCTTGATTTCCCCACCCTTTGTTTGCTGAATAAATGCAGATAAGCCTAGAGAGATGGAAAGTTCCCTGTCATTAGAAGTTTTAACTACAAAATATCTGGCCTCCTAAATGGACTTAGTGAGCAAATTACTAAGTGCAGATTTATTATCTGTGCTCTGCAGTAGGAACTGTTAGATCATCCAAATGCTCATTTTGATTCCACAGTCTAAGCAGCTAATCCTGGCAGTAAGCCAACAAGTAGTTACACACATTTCCAGTACATCCTTGCATGTAATTTTCGAATGTCTTCTTATGCCTTACTGTTCTCAATGACCAGATCAGCTGAATTAGTAATAGAGGACTGTCTTGGAATATCTTCTTGGTCACCAGAATTTGGCAGATTTCAAATCAGTTCTTTGGAGAGGAATAACTGATAATGGCAGGAAAAGTACCTTTAGTGCTAACCTCATTTACACCCAAAGCCATGTAAACTCCTGTTTCCCTGAACCCCAATGAGTAATTCCGTGCCTTACTGCAGTCAGTACTCAACCCAAGACTGCCTCTCCCTGAATTTCTTAAAGGTCATTGTGACTTTGGCTTCTTTGCTTTTGATTTGTCTGCATTTCCTTTTCCTCCTCTCCTTTCTCCAGTCAATCCTAGTTCCTGCATGTGTTTTATCATTTCCCAAGGAAAGGCATTAGCCCAAATGGTTTCTGCTTATTCTTATCTGGGCCTGTGTTCTGCTTTTCCTATTTTTGCTATGGCTGAACAAAAGTGAATTAACTGTTTCTTCATTTATACTGAATTGAAAGGAAACTGCTTTGTATAAAAGCTTCAACCCAAACTGTAGTAAGAATTATTTCTTTACACACATGTACATTTCCTTTAAAGTTTTTTTTTTTTTAAATCCTTATTACATATATTTTGCAGATACTATATTTTGGAACTGATTGATGACTGATGGAATTAAGCTGTCACCATTGTCAGAGTTTGTATAAGCATATGGTCTTATTTACAATAATTCCATCAAGGCCTTGCTTCTAGAATTAGTATGCTTCTACTAATGATACTTTTCTGTAATAAGAAGCAGTTATGAAAAGTCAATGCACAGAGCAACATACAAGTAGGAAGTCACACTGTGTGATCCATTCTGCACAATATGAATTTCACCCAAGACCAGCCCTACATGGCAGAAGAGCCAGGCAGAATGAAATGGATCAACATCAATATGACTCTAAAAAGTCATTTGTAGAAATGAACAAGAAAAGAATCATCCTTATTAGTTTGTATGCTTCCCTTTTTCTCCCAAAACAACCGTGTACAAATGCTACTTCAAAAAAATTCTGATAGGACTTTTCAATAAAGGCAGGATGAAAAAACTATTTTCTTGGTTGCTAATTTAATTCAGGTAAGTTACACATCATTGTTAGAAGGGGTTCAAACCAAAACCACTTTGAAGTTCTTCAAAGCTTGTCTATTTAAACTTCTAAATACATCCACCACCAACACATAGCAGGACTATACTTGAAAAGAATTTAAGAGGTTTATAACACATTCATTGTTATATGCCAATTAACACCACCACATAACAGCATGTACCATTTACATACACTGTGATGTTGCTCAACAGAATAGCTTCTGCCAAAATTATTACAATCTTCAAAGTGCCATCTTCTTACCCAATTGTCATGGAAGGCAAAGCTGCTGTTATTTCAGATGCATTGGTTGCATTTTTGCATTACAAAAACATTCACAGAAAAAGATTATGTTCTGAATAGAGTCATATAGTTATTCTTAAAACAGTGACATCAATAAAAATATGGAAAATATAGGCCTAAATCTTCAAGTTCCTTAGAGAAATTTTTAAAAACTGGTAACACTTACTGTGTTATACATATGGCTGCATTTCTAAATGTTCATAAAGACATGTATCAATAGCTACATCTTTGATTTTGGAAAGAATATATAACCAGCTGGCTGAGTTACACTAAACTGGAAAACCATACAAATATTGAATGTTTCACAAATAAAAATATAGCTAACATTTTCAGTGTTCAAGGAGATACAGTTTTGTTATAGAATACCAATTCTCTAATGGTTAGTATAAATCAATAACTTTAAGTATGTTTCTACCACTTGATCATGTCTCAGACTGACAATATATCTCAGCTATTTTAATTTTCAGTATTTTAGAAAACATCTCAGTACTTGAAGGCAAGCAGGAACAGCAGAAATCGACTAAAGAACTTCATCAGTCTGTTACAGCAACTCTAAGGATATAGCAGTCATAAATTTACTTTCTTAAATTTTATTTTTGGAAAACAGATACTGGGAGGATACAACAGAAACCATAAAAAGCAAAACACCTCCAGATTAGTCCAACACCAGAAAATGAAAATGACAGTCTCACACAGCAGAAAGAAACTGAAAATACCCTCAAGCCAATTGCAGAAGAACTAAAAACAACTTGTCTGGCTCAAAGAAATCTGATTTCCCCATAGGAAATTGCAATGCAGAAGCAAGAGGTGCTGGAAAAGACAAAGTCTCAAACAAGCTTCATCATCAAATCTTTCAAGAAATCTCAACTATATCTTTACCTGGCAGGGTCTTTAGTTTAACCAGTCAAAAGTGACCTCACCTAAATAAAGGCTAGATAAAAAGATACACAGGTTTTTCACTGACAGTGTTCTTCAGAAAAGCCTGCTAAATAAAATACTTGTGAACCATTGAAAAAGAATTACAGCCAAATTCATCTGGAAATAAAATTATACCTTCAGGTTTACAAAAACATAGATGACAAGATGATGCACAAGATATTTTAAGTACATGACTTTTTTGGAATGAAGAGTGGGGAAACTAAAAATTATCTTGATTTTCCAGCCAAGGAACTACTTAGAGAAGCATAGCACAGAAATGAAAATGAACACCGTGATGGGAACATATTCATGTCTGGTTTCCTACAGAATCCTTGAGAGCTAATAAGTAACTGGCATTCTTCAGTCACTGTTCATCCCCCAACTGACATTTCTTCTTCATGACTTAGGTATGTGTTGCACCTACTTATCAAATGTATAGAAAGGAACATCTGTGGACCCTGGAAACTCTCATGTTTTTGTGTAGTGTGAGTTGTGTCTATCATAAACAATCCCCGAATTGGGGAATTAGAAATAGATCTGCACCTTGGAATAGAAAGTAATGAGTAGGATCATAGAATCATTTAGGCTGTAAAAGACCTTTCAGATCATCAAGTACCACTGTCAGTGATTTCAAAATCTTCGTTCCCCCCATCTCTAATATCCATATCATATACATCTGGCTGAATTTTCAGCACAAAAGATACAAAGAAGGAAAGTCTTTTAGCTTGAGATAGAAAGAAGGAAAATCTTTTAACTTTGGGAGCTGGAATCTAAGTAAGAGCAGACTTTCTTGTTGCCTTGCATTTAAGATAGTCAGTTATATCAGTGCAGAGACTTGGAGACTGTATAAACAGAATAGTATCTTTTGTAAAAACATTACTAAAACAGGACAATGGCACACACACACAAAGGAAAACTAGGCAAAAGGAAGGCTAGACCAAAATAATCTTGAACTAAATGCATTTAAGTAAATGCACTGAACTAAAATAGATTCTGTTTATTCCTTAAACAATCATGTTCGTATGCTAAGAAAATGGATGAGAGAAAATGGACTTTAGAGGATTTAAATGCAGCACTTAACAAGAAGAAAGTGAAATGTATGTCCAAGAAATCAAGCTGTTTTGGTATTTGCAAAATTTGGTTCTACTAACAGTCATACTATGACTGAGGTGTGAAAGCTGAAGACTAGGTATTTGTATCCATAAAGATTTAAAGTATTTCTCCAAGTTTCAAGTATCACGATTTAAAAGCAATAACAAAGATTTCTTAGCTTAAAGATACACTTGCAACAGAGGTTTCCAGCTGCATGCATCTCTACAGAAGAATCATCAGATTCACAACTGGAATAGGTAATTCAGTGAAGATTGTGGGAAAAACTTAAACCTAATATTCTAGCAGGCCTCAGAAGATCTTTCAAAAAAAGTCTTCCAGACAGTCTGAAAAAATTATACTAAGCATTCTTGACATTCTGTTTTGCTATTTAAATTGTTCACAATAAGCCTTTTTTCTCAAAACATGCACAGGGCCTGACCTTCCCTCTATGAGTATTTCAGTTAAAATGGCACTATTTCAACAGGATCATGGTAACTCTGAGGAGTTAGTCACTTTCTGGACACCAAATGGACTAATTTTCCCCCAGGCCCTATTTTTCTCCTTCTTTTCTATAGCTTTTGAGGAAATTTTCAGAAAATGGAGATACAGTTGTAACACGTTATGTCAAAGCTTATACTGTAATTCTTAATCCATCATAGAGAGTGCCCAGAGCACTCAGTGGATGGCTGCAGATGGATTTTAAAAAACCTAGAAGAATACCAAAGAATCAGATATAGTCTATACTCATTCTACATACAGAATATGCCTTTTCTATTCTTTTTGAGCTGACCTGCTGTTAAACTGGGTTAAATATGCTTTTTGAAAGGAATTTCCACCTTGAGCATATATGTCTTATGCATCTGACCCTTCAAGGTCTTTTGAATTAAAGTCAGACTATATAATCATTTACTAAATGCACTTGGAACTAATGTAATTTACCATAGCATTTCTAATATATGACAAGACATGTAACTTGAATTCCAATAAGAAATAGATCTACTATCAATGTAACGAAACCATTATAGCAATTAACAAAAATACAGTTTTATAAAATCCTGAAAACCTGAGTGGGATTGTGGCTAAGACAAAACAGAGAGAGAACTTCCATCCAAACAGAGACAGGCATAAGTGCCACCTAGCAAACAAAAGGTACCAGGGTTAGGGAACTTGGCATTGTCCCAGTTTGCTACAGAGCTCAATATCTCACAAACCTAGTCTTCCTAGTCTTCCATAACTCATTTAAAATTGACTCCTTAGAAAAAAAAATGTTCAGGTGTTTAGCAATCCATATATTTGATATGCTGCCCTATCCTCCAAATGTTCAAATTCCTAAATTACTCCAGTCCTATAGAAACAGCAAGATCAGGAAGAGAAATAAAATGTGTTTATTGACATAACTAAGCCATCCTTGGTTGCAGATTTACAAATAAACAAGGGAATGGCATACTGCTGTATAGGTAACATACTACTGCAAGGAGATTAACATGATTGAAGGGAAATGTCCTGAGCTACCAAAACACCTTTTAAGAGGCCTTTTTTCTCTAAGCATCTTGCACTCTTTGTCTTGAGTCAAGAGTCTAGTCATCCACTTCTCTGGATTTTGTGTCCACACCACCATTACTTAAATTGGACTGGTTAACTTTTTCACTCATGTCATGCACTCCCACTAAAATGCAGTCTGCTGTAAGTTTAACCATTGCTAAGCAATGTCTTCTCCCTGTCTATTCAGCAAACATTGAACACTCTTCACAAAGAGATGTTGAAATATTTGATGATGCAGGTGCAAAAATCAATACATCAAATAAAGATGCTTTAACATTAAGCTCAGTTTGAGATGCAAGGGAGGTGATAGTGAAAAAAAATCAAATCTCTGATAAATTTAAAATAATTACTGAATTAATTCTTTTCAAGCTCAGAAACCGTTTCCATAAATTATCAATCAATAAAAAACTCAAATCCCCTTAAAAAAATCTCTCTCTCTGTACCATTTTTAATGTTTCAAACACACTTTAAAAATATTCAGACAATTGAGAAAAGCATAATCAGGGCCTTGCTGATGCCATGATTCCTGCAGAGTTTAAGACCAGCTTCCTGCAGAGTAAACAGGTCTTGCATTTAAGTAACTGATTAAAGCCAGTAGCTCCTTAATAAGTTAGGTGCCTTTTTTACTCTAAACAATAACTAAGCATCTGAAAACAAGGGGAAGGGATGCACTGAACCTTTGCTGCACTACTCTCAGGTTGTATCTAAAATGCAGTCACTGTGCCTGCACATTTGGGAACTAGCTCTGACACCAAAAGTGACTGCATGTGCAGGGGTTCACATTTGGACTTTTAGACAGAAATAGAAAGTGTGTTATCAATACCCAAATGAGCTAGTATGAAGCTAGCTCATATATGTCTCTATGTGCTGTAGCTGTCTGAGTGCTGCAGGCACTGCATCAGACAGCATTATTTGGGACGGAAATGGAACTGGAAGGAGGAAATGGAAGATAAAGAGAGACCAGAGGAAGAGGCAGAAATAAACTAAGGGGCTACAAAGACAAAAAGGGAAACAGGTAAGAGAGATCAAAGAAAGCAAAGACAGAACAATAAAACAATTTTTGTCAGATTTCATATGCGAATTATTTGTGTGCAATGACTGAATAACCACAGTGTGATGGAGAAATTATTTACAAAGCCTCTGCTGCCCTGAACCTGCTGCCCTCAAAGTACAGACTCTACACAGAAGGGAATTCCCAGTGGTGAAGAGCTGGCTCTACCACAATTTCACGTGATAGTAAGTGAATGAGGAAGAGACATCAGTGCATGCATTTCTGGCAACTGAATCCTTAGCATGGATGTTTGGCACATAAAATATCCCTCACCACTGCATTTTTTTTTTTTTTTTTAGAGACTGAGAAGAAGATTCTTTACTGTCAAAGAATGACTAGAACATCTTTTCTGGTGCACTGCCAGCAAAATAAAACCGAGGCAGGTAAAATAAAGACAGAGAAGATCTGAAGAATGTTTTGGAAGTTGTAGTTTTGATTTCTGCTCATGAAAACCACCCACACATGTACAGCAAACTGTAGCCATATTAACAGTGATACTGTTTTCAGCAGCAAGGATGCAACAGGACATTATCACACGCAGAATTCTATATTATTTGAGATAAGGCCATCAGCTCTGAAAAACTAATATTCATAAAGCAGCCGCTCTCTAAGGGGATAACTATCAACCCATAGTATTAGTGATACATACAGAAACTATATGGAACTATCCTGCCACAAGATGAGGCAAAAGTACCTTATTCCTGAACATAACCATTGTTTAAATCAACTTTTTAAGGTGGCTGAAGAGGCGTGAAAAGCACCAGAACTCTTGAGGCTCCACTGTCACAGTACATAAACTGCAATTTGGACAGTAAGCCAGGCTCCAGTGCTTTATTGTACATGACAATCTTTAAATAATGAGATGGAGAAAAGGAGAGATATACATACCATCATATGTTTACTGCTGAATAAAACTGTCTCCGGATAGATAGTACTAAAGTTCTTGTTTATAAACCCAATGAGATAACTCTTTCAGTGTTTGTGTTAAAAAATGTCAATTTTCTTCCTAATTAAAGTGCATATTTAAGCCTGAAATGTTCAAATAAATTCCAAATTGTTGTACAATGTCAAATAATTCAAGACTAATGAAATGCTTCAGGTTTGGTTCTTTTTTTTTTTTTTCCTGTAAGGAACCATTTTCAATGTTGAAAGAAGGCAAAAAAGCCCAGTTTGGCCAGATACAAAACATCTTGAAAAATACCACTTTCTTAATTCATAAATTAAGAATTGAAAATAAATATGGGCTAGAAAGAAAAAATATATTTTTACATGCATAAGCACTTTTATGTTTCAAGAATTAAATTGTAAAAACAGCTAATAGAGAAAACAACATCCAACTTCTAGAGCACCACTTTAGTAGGATGAAATATTTTGCAATGCATCATAACTTCTGCCACATGTGGCAGAAGCATGCAAAACTTCTGCCACAAACAAGAATTTATAACTGCAAGAATCTGTGCATGTGAAGAGTGGTATATAAAAATATAAACAAGGAGCTTGAATTCCTGGTCTCAAAACCATTCCTTGGATGAGAAAGAGGAAGCCCAAGGCTTATACAAAGCCATACAAGCAGGGCATACCTTTGTACAATGTGGATCTCACCTCCAGCTTGTCCACTTGTGAAACACAGACTTAAACACTTGAAGAAGAAACAATTGAGGCACTAGTTGTCATAAAACAGCATTTTTTCCCTTATTTTGCTATTTTTCCCATTTAACTTTCCCGGTAGAGATTTATTCAGGCAGCGCGTTCACTGAAAGCATGAATGTCTGCCCTGACCCTATCCAAAAGGTCCCACTGAGATCTGTAAGTGGAGATGCACATCAGGTATCATTCATGTGGCTACAATTTGGATACAACTATGAATTACACTGCCAGTCACCTATGTTAAATGGAGAAAACTAATAAGATAACATTATTTATTCTATAGCTATGAGAGGGTTTAAAGAAGCATTTCTGCTTTCATTCTTAGAGTGCATCAGAAGTATATAGCCACTGGTTTATTTTCTAAAGCTGCAACATTTTCCCCTTACGTACCTTCATATAATATTTATAAGGTGCCTCGACCTCCACCCCTGGGGTGCTTCATGAGCAATTAAAATGCAATCATCATAATAAAGAAATAAATAACCTTAATTAAAACATTGCACAGGAACCTTCCTCAGATACAGAGCCAGTGGGGAGCTGTCTGTCTTCATGAGATTTTACATATCTGTCAGTCAGACTGGGACCCAAATGCAACATCCAGTTTCATGGACAATATTCAGATTAATTATATTCTCTGAGGGTCATAGAATTATATCCCCACCAAACTGAGGACACTCAATGTAGATTATTAATTTTTAGATAAGATGTTTTTAATTGCTTAATTTAATTAATTTTTAAAAGAATTCCAGTTTCATGGACCACACACAATCTCCCCTACTCCCCTGGTACCCTTCTTATCTTCTCTGTTTCAAAAACAAACAGAACATCTTCAACACCAGCTCTTCTCACTCCTAAAATTTGTTTTTCTGTTTAAACATGTTATATTGTAACCTTTGGTACTTCCCTCTATCACCCCTCTTCAATGCTGCGTTTACCAGCCCCTCATCATTCCATTCAAGGAAGAAATCTGCGTCATATTCTCTCCCTACCCATCACATCACCCATCAGCATACCTAGATTGTTCTCAATTAAGTTGTTTTAATTCTCAGTTTTTCAGGGTAATGTTTCCCAGAGGAAGCAGAATACCATGGCAAAAAAATGCTTCTGCTCTGAAGTATGGTTATTTTCAAAAGCACCACACTAGCCTTTTCTCTGTATTAAAACTTCAGAACCAAAGGAAATAAAGAAAAAACAATTGATTTATTTAAGTGCCTAGGCACAGAATCACAGTTCTTCCTGGGCCAAAACTCCTATTTGACAATATAGTTTGGTCTCCAACTCCCAAAGTAATTGTTTTGTGCTTTACTTGGCATTTTGCTTACAATATTGATGGAAAATTTGCCACACCTTTTAAATACTTTGATACATATTAAGGAAATTCTTAACAGTTTCTGATGCAAAATGTTAACTTTGTGACTTACACTTTTAATACTCAAGCTTAACTGCCACAGAATGTCCTTCTAGTGTAACACCAGAACACATAAATGCTCTGCCAAATTTGAAGAAGAATTGGCAACAATCATATTAGAATGACCCTGCTAGAAATACTGACCATGGTGCTGCTCTTCCACACTTTTCATGAAGAGTCCAAGCCCTTAAGGATTGTCATGTGCTCTATTACAGCTGTAGCTATGCTGATGTAAGCATAGCAATATGATAAGTACAGCTCTTCTGTCCAGGTCCTTTTCTCATGCAGCTATAAGTTCCATGCAAACAGGCAGCAAAGCTTTCTTGAAGCCACAGGACAAAGGGCATGACTGAAAGGAAGATATCCCTCAATGAACACAGAGGCACAGAGATTAGTACAAATGGCTCTTGCCTCAAGTGAGCACATTGTTTCCACAGATACATGGAAAGAGGTGTATCTCACCTTCTTCCCAAGCTTGCAAGCTTTCTTTTTGTTTGAATGAAAAGAATTCAACTGAGAGCTAAAATCACACTGCTGCATTCAGCTAATTTCATGTTTACAATTTACTTTAGGGTTGCTGAGCTATATATTATATATTGTGCCTTCCACATGCTTTGAGTATGTTATTTTCTAATTGTTTCTACAGCTATTCGTATTTACAGATGACCACATAGACTCATAGCTCTCAAGCTTAATATTGAAGCATTTGGATTCAGACTGATGCATTTTAATTTCAGGAGATCTCTCAAGTCCTATGGAGGTTTCAGAAGAGTGAAATACAACATAAAAACATAATTTTCTTCTTTTCCAGGAGGAATTCAGGATCTCTCCTTGCCTAAGGCATTTACTAATTATTTTCTATTAATTACTAGGATTTTATGCACCAGGCTTTCTCCTGTTATAACTGTCTTTAGAACATATTCTCTTTTCCTGAGCCATCCTTTTATATTTTAATATCTCCTCTGAACTAAAGGGGAATGTATGAAAAATAGCTAAGAAGTAGCAACATCCATAAGGACAACATGAATACAGGCAGAGCTTTTATTGTATCACTTTGGAACAAAGCACCTTTGTATGCCATGATGTGCCTAATTTGCTGTACAAACAACAGATCTTCCTACAAGATCTACCATTGTGCTTCAGGAAATACAGCTAAAAACTGCATTTCCTTTTCTGAATAGAGCTGTATTTGCTAACTCCTGACATTACTCTTCAGTCAGCTTTATAAATTAAAATAATGGGCTGGATGAGTAGAAGGTGCTATAGCCTCAAGAGGATGTCACATAATGCTTCACTTTATTTCTGATGTTCATGAGTGCATATGGCACACATTGTCTCAGTATGGGCTTCTGCTTCCCCTCTGAAACAGCAATGCAAACTCTCTCTAAACTTCATGTCACCATCACTGTTCTCTGTGAGCCCTCCTGGAACTTCAACCTGAAGCCGCTGCAAGGGCTGCAAGAAGTAGCCAATCCTCCTTTCTTGGTCTTTGTTGCAAACAGATAAAAAAAACCCCACAGCATAAAGTTTTATTCTTGCGTTTTGTCCTTTCTTTCTGAAAGAGGATATGAATCATCGAAATCAAAACAGTAAGCATGATGAAAGGACTGCAATTGTTTTATACCATTCCACAGCAGAAATTCGTAACAGATATAATTAATATATGATTGCAAGATTAAAGAATCGAACTTCTATATTGTGTAGAATCTACATAGCATAGATTGTCATTTTTATGCTCTAGATATTCAGTATGTCAGTAAAGACAAGACCTTAAAACCCACAGCTTTTTCTTCAAAATACAAAATTCTCCCAATAATCATTTCAGGTGAGTCCAAGAGGGCCACACATTTATGTGGGACTTCCCGTTTCTCTATTGTCAACTGAATAAAAATTCCTGGAGAAGAATTTGTTATGGATTACTGAGACCTGTAATCCAGATCACACTAGAAACAAGGTTAGATAGAAGACGCATGATCCTACCGGATTTCTAAACAGCCAGACATTGACAGTAGTTTAGACCAGCCTGTTCTTGTAACCATCTTTGTGAGACAATGAAGAAAGGTGAAGTTAGTTTTGAAATTAAAACATAGCTAAAATTCAGAAACAGATATGAATGCATGTATACCAAAATGGATTTCATAATAATGAGAAGGTCTTTTTACATGTTGAAATTCAGGAGCAAACATAAAATTTTAAATTATATCTTCTTGTTATAGGTAGTATCTTAGGCACATATAAAGGTGTATACAGATGCATCTTTATATGCCCTCTATATATGGTGTTGGTATATATGGTATGTAATGTATGCGAAAATGGTCAGAATTTTTATAATAACACCATTTGCATGAACAGAGGTGATTTAATCAGACTATCCACCCTTGCCTTTATTTATGTGAAAATTCATGGAATCACAGGAAGGATATGCAAGACTCTATTGACTTGTAAATTCTATTTTAAAATGCACCTGAATATGGGTGCTTTGTTAGTCTATAGTTCTGTTTAGACGAGGAAATTAACAAGTGAATTTGAAATTCAATAGCTAACACACACTAATTTCCTGTGTTAACGTTATTTCCTGTATTAACACTAAGTACACAGAATAAGTAGAATAAGTATGCAGAATAATGTGTCACACAAAGTAAAGAGATGTCCATACTAGGAGACAGAGTGGAATTACAATTTAAAATTACAGTACTGGTACAAGTGGGTGGGATAATATTATCCTCTATATATTTTAATGGCATTCAAGCAAGTTCCAACAGAATAATTTCAAGATTTCCATCTTACAAGGATTTATTTCACAGTAGAGAGAAGAAGAGTTTATCTCTAAGAGAGACAAGTTAAAGCCTCTAATCTTGTGAGATCTAAATAATTTTAGAGACCGAGCTCCTAAATATCTAAATATTTTGTGTCGGTTTATATTACAAAAAATTTAATGAGGTCTTTATTGCTAATCTAATTGTAAAGTAATTACATGGTGACTAGATTTATCTCATACTTTTAAGTCTCAGAGTTCTTCTTAACAGCCATTAATTAATAAGAAATATTGCAAAAACATTTCTAAATGGGAATCTAATAATTTCTCAGTTAAAGGCAAGTGAAGTAATAATTTCTACAGTCTCCATTATTTGCATTGCGCAAGCCCCCAGGTGTAGCAATTGATTTGAAAATATGAAAATAAATGTTCCTTTATACCATCTAATTTTACTCATGACAGTTTCTTCATGCATTAAGCTTTCCTTCAAGCAGAGAAGCATCTTACTATTAATATTAAATCTCTCTAGGTAAAAAATAATTGCTCCTTAGATCCATACACAGCTAAGGCTTTTAACTCACTTATCAAAACTGTATGAGTCAAAATATTGTTGGAAAAAAGGTTATTAACCGTTGTTCCCCTGCCTAACATCTACCTACAGATGAGAAGGGAAAAAGCATTTTACATTCCATCCCATGGTCTGTTGTAAGTAATTTATTTCCACAAACTGGGAGAATTGTAAAAACTCATCTACAGAACATCAGAAAAATTAGAGGTTTAATTTATTCTGTAATTGAATTACTGCAGCTATAAAGTATGTAATGAGTGAAATATGTATTCTAAATTAAAGTTTTAGTTCATGTTAATGTTTTAAATTTTGCAATGCAATACTTGAGCAATACTTGAGCCATAGCTATAGTCCATACCTAGCCTACTGTATTTCTAAGGCCACTGTGAAACACGCATGGTTGTTTTTCTCATCTCACCTGCCAAGGACAGATGTTCATTACTTGTTTTACTGAATTTGTCTTCATTGTTTTGGAAGTTGCACTGACTTCCAAAATATATTCTTGCTTAAAAGAATAGCTTGTTTATTCAGACTACAACCAGACAATTTTGGTTTCAGTGCTCAGTAATGAAGTCGGTTTAAGAGCCCTCACCAAAGGAAAGTAGAAAATTAATTTTCCTATTGTGTTTTCTTTGGGAGAGATTTGAGTTTCAAATCTCAAAGTGTTAAAATTAAAAAGTCATAGGCATCTTGAAAATTACTTTTGTGTCTGCTTCCTTTCAAGAAACAAAATGGTGACAAACATAGTTACAGAAACAAAGCAGTAATGGTTTTGCATTCACAATACTTTAAGGGGCAAATAGTAGTCAGCCTAGAAATATAATATAAACCAAAGTGACACAGAGGATTCATTTTTCCATGCTAGTAGGAAGTCTCATAACTGAGAAGTGGAACTGACCACTCCACCCCACAAGAGAAAATGAACTAAGTTGAGGGGGTTTTCCATTGTAATGAATAGATTATTTTAATTTCAATGTTGTCATTAAGGTCTGAATTCCTCCTTTACATTGGTTGCTGCAGATTGATAACCAGTGAAGCAGCTAAGATGTTGACGGCAGTACCCACCATCAATTTACAATCTGATGATGATTCGCCACATCCCCTGAAAAATGAAGCCTTGCATCCACTGCATTTGTAAAACTGCAGACTGTCAAAACACAATTACTGTGAAAGTGAAAACTGCCATTCCATGACACAATCAAATCAAGTCTATAGTAGTACCAGAAACCAGAACACAGAATTCTACCTGTAAACAGTGTCATTTTTTTAAACGGCTCTTGGATGGACTGGAATTAAACTGAGTAATAAACTGACCTTACAAAGAAAATGTTTTATAAATAATCAAGCATACAGCAGTTATGGAACACTGTCAGACATGGGATCAGTTTCAGTAGCATTGCAACTTCCCAAGTCAATGCAGTTACAGTCTCTTACTTACATCCAATTATAGCAATCTACAAGAAGAGTGAAGCATCTTATATCAAATGACTCATTTTGCAGTAAAACTGAAATGACCATACAAATTATTTCCTGACAGTTTACAAAAAAAGGGAAAACTCTCCTGTCTTTCACCAATATAACTCTGCAACTAGGAACAGAGCAATTCATTCCCTTGCTTACAGGAAACATAAAGTGGTCACATATATTAGCATGCGTGTGATAAATGGAAAGCTATGTGAGGAACTGAATCCTTCCAAGCTAGTGCCTTACAGATATAACCTTCCAATACAATATACTATCTTAGGCCAGAAAGACAAAATATCTCCCCAAACTGGAAAGCTGAGGTGGTAAGAGGGAGAATTGAAGCTGAAATATAAAACCCTCCAAAAACCCAAGCAGTGATGCAAACCTAGTATTTCCTTCATTACATCAGTTACTGCCTAAGAACACAATGGAATGACAGAAGTAAACGTTTGCCAGAATTCAATAAACTTCTCCTTTTATGATGCAGATACATCACATTCAATTTCTAATCCATTTGGTTTTCCCTAAAACATTTGAACTACATCTCTATATCTACAAACACAAGGAGAAACAAAAGAATATATAGAATGAATATCTAAAAGGAGATTTGTTGCACACAAATAAGGTAATGACACACCAATTACATAACAAATATGATATTTTTTATATCTCTTAAAGTTTACTCTCAGTTACAGTTAAAGAAGCAATCAGGATGTCAGATCAAAACAGATATGATATGTAAGTTACAACAAAAAGAACATTTGGCATGTGTTGTAGACATTGAAAGACATGGATTATTTCTTTATAGGAAATAGAATTGTATTATACTAGGATTTGATTCTAGCAATCAATTCATCAGAAAATACTTATCTGCTAAGAAGAATTCTGATCATACCTAAATTTGAGGAAAGAAACAACAGCAGAGAGCCTGAAGGACTGACTGTATGGAAGAAACGCTCTCTACAAGACATGAACTCTGTACAGATAGACAACAGACCACAGCAGTGACTTCACACCTAAATTAGAAGACTCATATATCTGTGATTAATGGGTAACTCTATATCAAAGAAAGGTTAATGACTAGTCTAGAACAGCTGACAAAACATTTAAAGAAAGTCAAATAAGAAGGTAGAAGTAAAAAGACTACTTCTCCAGTCAAAGGAGAATAAATTGCCTTTCTTAAACTATTACAAGAAGAAAGTGCTTTTCCCTTGTGAAACCTAATTAAGTGTGTATATATGTATGTGTGTATATATATATATGTTGCCCTGTAAAGGAATACAGGATAGTCAAATTCAGTAGAAAAACATCAGGAAAAAACACTAAGAATGTTAGAGGAGTCAAGAGGAGTGACAAGGATGGAGTTTTCCTTCATAGTTATGGGACAGGTGCCTTGAGCTGCCCAATGAGTATCATGAGCCTGCACCAAGGTTCCTGGATGAAGATGGAATATACTCAGTAACATTACCTACAAGGGCATTATTTGTCTACAATACTGTTATTATAGTTTTGAATTGAAGAGAAAATGAAGGCTAATCTGAAATCTTGTCTGAAGAGCACTTTCTTTGCAGAAGCAAAGGTGAGTTAGAAAGCAGACACCTAGTGCTGTAATGGCCTAAAACCAGTCACTAAATACTTTGCCCAGAGTTACTTAGTCAAGATAAGAACAAAGCCTGAAGTAGATTCATCTAGAGTGTCCAGTCTTTCTGCTCCTACTGGACTTTAATGAGGGAGAGGCAGCTCAGCACACTGTTCACTGCACCCATGGGGATTTGTTTCCAGATTAACTCCACTTAACTTTGACAACTAGGAGTCAGATGATTTCATCAGCAATGAAACCAGACTCAATAAAAAGGGTTAAATTTCTTTAAATTGTTTGGACTTCTCATGGTCTGTAATTACAGGAAGTGCTCTCTTAAATGGAAAATGTCCAGCAGCTATTAAAAATAGCCTTGTAACAAACTCTGTAATATGTATATGTAATTGTCTTGTGGATAGCATGAAATTGAATACACTAAGGTCATTAACTTTCAATACTCAAATTCTGTTTTTCTATAATTATGTTTCCTGATCACAGGAACCTTGCATATCAGAGACAACAAAGCACACGTTACACTACTAAACAAAAGTTGAGGCCACTGGGTCAGTTGACCTTCACATTTAGTATTCATAGACAAGAATACTTTGTAAAGTTAGCATTTTTGGTTTTAGACTACTTCCCCTGCTGCTAGAAGTAATTTTAAACTTAAGAATTATGCTACTTTCCTTCCTTTGGCATGTTTTTTGCCCTTAACTATGTAATAAAAATGCTTGTGCAATTCCTATTGCATAGTGCATATTAACTGTTTTATTGCTTATGTTATGTTTGGAAATAAATATATATAAATTCCATTTATACAACCTATATGTTGCAATCTCATAGGATTATAGACCTTCATTTAAAATTCTGGGTGTATTTTATAGAGTAATAAAATCTTGAAAGTGCTGTTTCCTTTGTCATCATCTGTTCAGAATATGAGATATCAGTCCTCACCATGATTTTCAATGCACTTACACTTAAACAACTTCTTTTGTAATCTTTCTTTACATTACAGACTCGGCACTTGTAGTGCTTACAGGTTATTTCCGAAAAAACCCACTACATGGAAACAGTTTGTTTTCTACAAATTACCGTGAGAAATTAGTTGTTTCCTTTCCATTTTTAAAATTGTATTGTAATCTAGTTTTACTAATAGTAATCCAATATTGTGGGCAAAATAAATACTGTCAGAGCAAATGGGTGAAGATGAAATCCAAAGGACAAAAGGAAGAACTGTTGCAAATCATGGATCAACTCAGATGTCTGTATACTAAAGAAAAAACCACAAGGTCGTAGAAATCAGTGGCAGATGATCAGGGGTGTGAAATAAGAGAAGCAAATGTATAATTCAGTGTGGCTAGCACAGGTCTTTCTCGTGAGAACATTCTGCTGTGTTTCATAAACAAAGATAAAGTTTGGATGTTTTGCAAACAGTGTCTCGAGATTTGGACAGTTCAGGCCTGGCCAATTAGGCCTAGGGGGAGGTTTCTGGCTGACCAATCTGGGTGACCTCTGAAAAGTCTATATATATGGAAATCAAAATAATAAACGCACTTTTTTCTTGCCTCACTGAGAACCTGGGTTTTTTCTCTGCTAGCGGCTCAACAGCGACAATTCAGTTGCCCCACATTTAACCTAGTTTGTTTCAGGAAGATAGAAGAGAGAAAAGACAGAAGGTGACATTAACATCCACATGAAGGATTTGCTCTGAAGCCTGGATCGTGGATAAACCCATTGAAAGCATACGATAGAACAGGGAAAAGAGAAAAAAATGTGGTGGGGATCTGTTCTGGAAAGTGTACTCATGAAACCAAATCATTAAAATCAGATAAATCAAGATTTCTGCAGGCCTTTTGAGTGGTGGGAATGAGGATTGTTAGCTTGTTCAGGTATCTTTTGGGGAAGGAACATGTTTTGTTTAGTCAGCTCTTGAAATACATTGGTCAAAAAGATCTATGCACAAATACTCCTCAATATTTGATTCTAATAACAAATAGCAGCTACTGAAGAACACTGAAGTAGAAGCATCTTAGTCTTCAACAACTTCATAGGAGCATATAGAGAAAAAAATTGTTCCCATGAGGGCAGCCAAATAGTAAAAGAAGATGTTAAAAGGAATTGCAACATCTCCGTTCTTGGAGATATTAATGACTGGACAAAGCTGCTAGCAACCTGATCTAGGTAGGCATTGTTTTGAACCGGGGTTTGAACCAGGAGGGACATCCAAAAACTTCCATACAAGTTTCATAATTTCCTTGATTCTATGATCTTTTATGAAATGTCAGTGTTCTCAGTCCTCAGAAGAGAAAGAAGAAATGTGAATATACACTGAAACTTAACCTCAGTAACTTGAGAACCAATCCAATATATACCTAGCTCAAAATCCTGCCTCTGTCAGTGACTGAACTATTAAGTGGAGTGACTATATTTTTTTTGCCTGAGAAAAATGAAAGGTAGCTACTATGGCAAAAAAGGGCTGAAGGAGACAAACAACCTACAGCAAAACCAACCGATGTTATGCATTAGAAACAATATTTTAATGATAAAGGCAATGAATCAATAAAAGATACCAAGTGGATAAGTTGTAGAAGCTGCAACATTGGAGATTGTTTAAGAATCCATTGGACAGCCATGGATTCACCCAGTAACATTCACTAATATGAGCTAAACTGAATGACTCAACTGTCTCCTTCTGTCTCATAGATTCATCAACATGAGTAAAACTAAGATATTCTTACATTTTCTTTTGATCTCTCACTTCTGTTTCCTTTGCCAATCACCAAATCTCTCATCAGTATTCATTACAGCAGCTGATCACTGCTTTGGAGTTAGACTTACCTCTAAAATCCTCACACCCACATTACATCTGAATCTCAATCAAGTTAGAAACTTCCACACCACCTCTAAGATTCTGTGCATGCTATCAAACCATAGGATCTGCATCTCATTACATCGCAATACTGCAACCTCCTTTCTGTTGATCCTGATCAGTGCAAGCTGGCTCTGCTCATACATATCCAGAAAGATGCTGAAAAAGTAATTTTCCAAGTTTATATTACATGTCTCTTTGCATCCTTTCACTGGCTGCCCTCCCTTATTGCAAGAAACTAGAAAAGACTGGTATGCATTTTCAGATTGTGCACATGTATCTCTTCCTATCAAACAAATTTCACTGACATGGTTATCTGCCAGTGCAAAATTCATTTTAGGCTTACTAAATGAACAAGCAAGCAAGCAAATGGTAACATAACTCGTGCTTTCTTCCCTCTTGTCCATGATACTTTGGGCATATGTTAACATCTCCATAGCTGCCATGTTCTCCTTACGTCTGCCTTTGCTGTGTTGGTGTGCTAACACAATGGGCTATCAGATTGCCCAAAACCAGCCCACTGAATCCTTGTCCTCCCTTTTTGGTCTTCATTTACATCCATGTAATAATCCGTAGACTTGTATTTAATATTCAATTTGTAGGTTAAAGGCACAATTTTTCTTTTCTGTGTGCACAGTTCTTAACAAAATGGGTCCCATTGCATAACAACACACTTGCTATTATAACCTGGCTTCCCAAACATATTTATGTATCTGAGGATGTGGATATGAAAAATCTATAGTTGCTTTTCCTAGTGTTTAATGCAACACAATAAACATAAGGCAAGTTATTTCTTAAATGCTCCTTTCTAAATGGGGAAGCTGCTGACTCTCCATCTCCCCTTTCAAATTACACTCTTCTGTACCAGCTGTGGTGTTAAACAAAGGTAATTCAATGTTTCTTTCAGTTTAAGTATTGTTGCTTACTGATGAGTATACATTACTTACGCTGTTTGAAGACCTCTTTCACAAGGACATAAAAAGCAAGTGTAGATAAACAAGACATCTATGTGGCTGAACTGCCAGAGCACAGTAAAGCCAAAATAAACCATTTTTGCAGGCATATGGCAAAGTGTGCAATGTCTTCCTTCAAGGAAGAGAGGTGCAATTCTGGTCTTAGTTACAGCTGGTAGATTTCATCTGCCTGCAGGTGTAATTGTCTACTTGTCATGATGAAGAGAGACTGTGAGAAGAATAATCACTTCTCTCTCACTCTGCAAGGAGAAAAAGCAATGTTATGAATGGTGAACCTGAAATCAAGAAGAGCATTGTTTTCATTTCATTATTCCTTGAAACAAGATTAAAAACTCTGTTTGACACTGACCTTATTTTGTTAAAAGGGCAATTTTGGTGGTATCAACATTTTTTTTAGCTTGCCCTATCTTTGTGAATTGTATTAAGCCTAGTTTTATATAGTGTGATCTTCTAAAACAAGTAGAACAGATGATAAACTGAGATAGAAAAGCACTCAGGTGTACACCAATTACTTAAAAAGGACTCTTCATAGATACAGAAATCTGAGATATCATATCCCAGTTGAGGGTCAAGGCCTCACTGTTGGAATTCCATAGGGATGCTGAACAAACTTTGCATTAGCATCACTTGCCTTACTGGAAAGACACTGAGAAGGGCTTTTTTTCTCTCTCCTGTGCTGTATGTGTATTGAAGCTCCCTCCCTAAGTCAAATTATTTTTAAGAAAACTGAAGGCACTGCAATCAAATGGCTGCCAGTCTATCTAATATATACCACTATTGAAAAGGACTCAGAATTTAAAATATTGCAAAGTTGGTGTTTCTCCTTTATTTAATTTAAAAGGTACTTTATTAAAATACTTGGTCCCCATATATCAAGAAGACATATATGATGGTGGCCTTTCTCATATTTAGAAAATGTTATTTAAAGTATAAAATTAGATTGTTTCAACTAAAATACTGTATAGTGAAATATCACAGCTATCACATCTAAACACAGTGCTTCAGTACATGCAGGATAATAATTTAAAATTGTGCAAAAAGATTTAGCATGATGGAAAGCATAAGTTTTTTTCAGTAAACATTACCTGGCATTCACATCTTTCTCACTATACAGTACCACAATTTTCATGAGAAAGTACTCAAACTGAAGATGCCTCATTGTAAGAGATGTGAACATTCTCCAAAGTCTTTCAACATCTTCTGATAAACAACATTACAAATTTGATGTTCTGTGCACCACTCAAATTCATTTTCCATTTGAAGATAGTATCAGCAAAGATCATTGCACCTTAGAACATAGAGAGGGCTGCAGAACAGTTCATAGGGCACAGCTTGCTTTGATTCTGCCTTTAAACAAATCTTCTTTAAATTTTGCACATATCCATACTAACCACTGTATGCCATTTAAGGAGGTGACAGCTGCCTAAAGCATTAAGTTGGGTTTTCCCTTACTGACATTAAAAACCAGTAAAATTAGACCTTTTTCCTTCAAAGGTTTAATGTGTATGTTTCATTTTAGACACTACAAGCAATCTATACTTCAACTATTCCTGTCCCCTGGGGAAACAAGCCCAAAGTATAACAGTGCCCTTGTACATCTGTTAAATGCTTGCTATTGAATATGTTCACTGAGTGATTCGGTCTGGAAAGCTAGAAGCTTGCTGTATGTAGTTGGACTCTTTCTTTTCACACAGTTTAAAAATATGGAAATTAAGTACCATGACAATCAGCCCCAGAGATAGCTTTTGTTCCATGCAGATGATGGAGGGAAACAGTTTTCAAAAGGAATAAAATCATCACAGTGACAATGCAACTTTCAGAACTCAAATATGGTTAGTCAGAAATATAAATTGGAATCTATGGAAGTATTTAAGTATTCCATTAAGTAAAATTAGAAAGGTTTGAAAATCACACTGTACTTGACTGTGGTCAAACACAACTAATCTTAAATTTGTAAAGAGAAAGTCTCTCATATATGTGGGTTCGGGGATTTGTGTTTGCTTTTTTTTCATTGTTGGCACTTGGCTCTGTAGGACTACCATCAATTTAAAAGTCAATGCAAATCAGGAAACTGCATGTTTATCTGCTTCCTCAGTGAAGAAAAGCTCTCAGTATTCATGCAATTTTAAGACCTTGAGCCATTCTTGTTACCCAATGTAGTAACCCAGGGTACTCATTCTGCATCTGATGTACCTTGAAGCAGTTTAACTCATTTCAATCTGTTATTTCTTGTATGATCAGTGATTGTTCATAGGTCATATCCAAGGAGGATTTTATTCAAACCTCAAAAATATCTGAAGAAATTCAGATGCAGAAACTGCTGCACAAGATATCAAATAGCCTTTTGATACTATCTAGAAATCATACAAACACCAGATTCCAATTTACTGGAAAATTTGGGAAAAAACAACAGTTGATATGGATCCAAAATAGTAAGTTCAAATAATATATCTCTATTAAATTAATACATCCCTATTACTATAGGATGGGAAACAGAGTAATTGAACTATTTTTTTTGTAATTGTGAAGTTATGAATACTACAAAACAAGCCAGCAGATTACTGTTCTCATTCTCCGGAGAATTAAATTCATTGCAATTCCTTGATGTAAAGCAAAGCAAATGATGTAAAGCAAAACAAAAAACTGAAAGATCTTTTTCCCTCCATAGAATTAAGGCACACAGCCATATGTTATCTTTACAGGACTGTGTGGTCAGCATACATAAATGAGCTACACAGTAAGACGGGAGCTTGTACCCGTAATTTCATAACTTGGTCTCCCAGAAATCAGATGAGTGTTTTGTAAAATGAAGATTGCTCATCACGCACTCTTCTTTTTTCTCGTCACATTACTGTTATCCTTCTTGGCATCAACTATCAAACGCTTTGGCCAAATACCCAATTTAAACTGAGACTTCAGTTGATTTAAGTCAGTGAAATGACAACATTTTATATCAGCTAGAAATCCCTTTATAAAAATCAATCTGGCCCTGCAATGTAGCAGTGCTTGCCATCAGAAGAAGCAAAATAAATCATATCAAATATTCAGCTGTTGTGTTATCTAATGACAAGATCTATTTATAGCTAATTGGCATAGTAACTAAGCTGATAAATTTCATTTGGTATTGTAGAAGTAGCTGCATTATTCAAAAATTATTTCATAGCCTGCTGGGCCCTAGAAATTTTTTCATTTTCTTGTCTTTTGATTGATATCAGGCAAAAGATAGATGGGATCAATTCAGCTCCATTTGATGGAACCAGTGTACCTGAGAAGTTGAAGGCTTGGGCAACTAAGTGCAGAGCTTGGTTCTGATGAAAATGTGCAATGTAGCAAATTCTTTTTCAATCAACTCTGACCCTTGCACTTGATTTTGTGGTCTGTCAGATACATTCTTCTGACTTTCTGAAACTGCATGCTCATCTGTGTCCTCTTTTATCACACATATTTTATACTTTTCTCCTTTCACGCCATTTTGTCCTCTGCCTTCATTTAGTGGATTCTGACGTCCATGCCCGTGCCATCTTCCCAATCCCCTCCCCTTTTTTCAAGATCCAGCATCCATGAAGAGAACAATGAAACATTTCAAGAGCTGAAAAGAATTTACAATCATGTAACCTGACACCGAGATTAAAAAAAAAACCACAACAATTGCACAGACATTACAGAGCAGTCCTTGAATCTAGCCCAACATTGTGGTTGGAGGAAATTAAGTGACTAAAAGAAATCTAACGCTGACTGAAAATTTCTGAGTGATGCAGAATTGCCACCCTAGAAAATACAGTTCTGATGTACTTACATTTCTGTTTGCAAGAATTTTATCATTAGTCCCTCCAAAAGAGATTTATAACCACATACGCTCAAAGTAATGAAAAAAAGAACGATATATTTAAAAGTCCGAGCTTCTGCAAAAACAAAAAAAAAAACCCGCCCTGATGTATGAAAATTGCAAAATCTCCTTTTGGAAGACTTTAAATAAGTGGTGCAAAGTCTCCTTTGTAGAAGCTCACTCTTCTTCCAGAGCTTATTCAGAGAGATATTAAAACTCCTGAAGAGGTTTTTGGGTTCAAACCAAACCTTGTACAGTCAAGTTAAAGAAGCTGCATTAACACAGGATTACATTTTCTTTAGAAAATTTGTGATGTGAACTGTGCAATTGAAATAATCCTACTCTTTCTTTTTGAAGATTTTTTACTTCTGTTTTCAAGGAAAAGCAGTTCTCTCTTTACATCTTTTATCATATTCAGTGATGTCGCCAGTGACTATGTTTTTGAAAAAGTTCTAGAGTTCTTCACAAGCACCTTTAAGTTTTTTAATCTGCCTTGTTAAGAAACACACACTTGCTTGCAAAGTAAGTACATATTTTAGTGGAACATTTAGGAGACACTTCTTTAAGAGTTAACTTCTTTTGGATATATGGCTGCATGAATAGTGGGTTTAAAAATGGAATGCAGTACACATTTTTCCATAAAGTTCAGGGGGGGTTGAGTAAAAATATGACTAAGCAATATGGACATTGAGCTATCACAATCCAAGCATTTTAACAGTTTTTCTTGAAAGAAGTGGATAAATAATGTTGGTGGTTTTCTACAAAATTATGAAATGTGATGAAAATGGTGACATGTGTGATACTATACTACAGTTTTCATGCTTCCCACAGAATATGTAAAAGAGTTATTTACATTCAGGCTTAGCTTCTTCTCTGCAGAAATAGAAAAATAAACAGTAGAAAGTCCTTTTCTGTCACAGCCTCACCTCAAGAAGACATGTCACTTATGGAACTGTTTGGGTTCAGTTCTGTCTTCACTGATTCCAGACTAATTTGGATCGGCAGGAGTTACTTCTACAGGAAGAAGAAGGAAGGTCTAAAGAGTGAAGGCTGTGGATTGCCAGCCCTGTTAGCTGTACCAGCTTTGCAGAAAAGCAATGGATGAGTGACTCCTACCTATGTCTGCACAGAGATACTTCAGTGATGTTTGCACTACTTACAAATAGAGAAAAACAAGAGCTGTTGAAACTACATCTGAAGTGCATGTATTTTGCCTCAGGACCAAAAGCTCAGAAGAATGACTCAAATCCAAATATTATGTAATCTCGCCATTCTATATAGCTTTGTTATACAATATATTCTGTCACCCAGTAAAGATGTGTCAGCAAACATCTCTTAATTACATTTAAGATTTTGCTATCTTCCTAAAATCTTCCAAATTTATTCCAAATTTCAATTCCAAAATCCTTTAATATGTAGTATTTTTAAATGCTTTCCTAAAGGATTAAAACAAAGTCAAGCAAGAGGGACTGAAAAGAAAGATTAACTCCCAAAATATTATTTTGTTCATCAAAGCAAACATGGTATTTACAAAAGACATTAGCGAAGATTTAAAATGCAAGGTTCCACAGTCTGAGTAAATAAAAATGTAGACTTTTAAGATACAGTTAAGAATAGAATAATCTGCTCAGTGGTGTTATGAGTCTAGGAAAGAATCATGTAATAAGAGAAATAATTCTTTAGGGCACTCAATTTCTTTCACCTTTTGTTTCTCCTTTACATTCTTAGTGAAGTTCCTACTTTGTTCTGCCAATACCACCGCTTACTCTTCATTTTCACAAGCCAGCCTAAGTGATTTAAAGGAAGAGTGTAACAATAATATTTCTCATATTCTACTTTTCTTAACAAACACAAGGATTCTCTAAAATAAATAATTATGGCTTCACATTAGACATTGTTATTTAGGCACCATTTTTGCACTGGTTCAAACAGAGTTTAAGACCAATTCAACATTGTTCTAAGAAATCTGATTAAAAAGCAAGTTAGATTTCTAGGTCACCTAAACTGTTTTTTTAATATTTTACCTGGTATTTAATTAAAATATCATAACCCAGATAGAAAGCAAGGCTGTGCTTCATTATGCTATGGTCTGGAGTGCACCTCTGAAGGAATCAGCTCCAAGCTGTAACAGGAAAACATGTTTCTGAGAGGAGCAAGCACACAGCTGTTTAACCATATGGAAGTGTAGCTGCATGAAGCTCTGTTAATATCCACTTCTCACCTCCCCACTTACATCCAAACGTGTTGCCCTGGGGCAGGCTCCTACTTCCACCTTTGCTCCCCTGCAGCCTCCTACTCTTCCCACCCTTTTGTCCTCCTGTAACACCTCAGCTGTTCTGAGAGCTCCTGCAGGTCACCCAGCCACATGACCTTGCACACTGACAAGCATCCTACCAAATACATTAAATCTTGCACAGCTTGTTTAAGATGAACATTAGACGACTCAGGTAACCAAATATACATGCGTCACTTACTGGAAATTCAATCAAACAATTTCATGTCCTTTCCACGTGTCCTTTCCATGTCCTTTCCAAGAGACAGTATCAGTTTGCAGGGGATATATGCTGCTTTTTTCAGTCACTCTATACAGGTTTATGCATTAATATGATATGATCCTCTTAGTTTTTAAGTTTTCTACAGCAAAACTTTACAAGAAGATATAAAGGAACCAATGTACAGAAATCTGTGCTTTGAAAAACTAGACCATAAATTATGCATGTGACAACTAATGTCAACCAAACATATAAAAGGAGATAAATAGCTGGATTAATATCAGAAACATGAACATGCATAGATCAATTATCTTTACTTGATAAACATACTGATAGGCCTCAAGCTGACAAAGAATTTATTTACCACACAGAAAGACTGATTACTTTCTTAGTTGAATTTGTCATGGATTTAGGTTAATTCTTCGTTCATTAGCACAGAATTGGGGAGGGAACTTTTTAACACTGACCTGATTGCTTACTGAACTTGTTTTTCACCAGTTGTTTTAAATAACTGACAAAAGAAAACTCCAATTCTTCTCCCCCAGCGACAACACACTATAAGAGAGCAAGATACTCATACATTCAGCATGTGAAAATTTCCCTACACTGTGACTTACTAAATAGGTAGCTTCTTGAACCTCATGAAAATTCATGACTGCACTGAAATACAAAATTAGAACCCACTACTAAACACAGTCTCTACCCAACCATCATCGAGGAAACACATGCTCAACTCTGTTGCTCATTCCCTGTGGGCTTCAGGCATTGCAACCCATCTGTGCTCTCAACATTTGTCTGTGAGCTGCATTCTTAGGCTGGTATTCTGCTTTCACACCCTTCTGAAAGTTACTGGTGCCTAATGAGACACTTCATATGGAACATGTATTTGCCTATGCTCAGAAAAAACAAACTGTACCACTTAAACACATTCTATGTTTAAGGCTTACCAAAGGCAGCATTGGCCTTTGAAAAGATGTAGCCAAACACTGCAGTATCCTCTCCAAGGTAGGTCCGGATTGAGTTGAATATGATTCAGCAGTGCTCTGGCAGCCTGGAGGGCCAACCGTGTCCAGGGGTGCATCAGGCACACCATTGCCAGCTGGGCCAGGGAGGGGATTGTCCTGCTCTGCTCTGCACTGGGGCAGCCTCACCTCCAGTGCTGGGAGCAGTTTTGGGCACCAAAATGTAAAGAAGACATTCAGCTATTAGAGAGTGTCCAAAGGAGGGCCACAGGGATGGTGAAGGGTCTGGAGGGGAAGCCTGGTGAGGAGTGGCTGAGGTCACTTGGTTTGTTCAGCCTGGAGAAGAAGAAATTGAGAGGAGACCTCACTGCAGTCTGCAACTTCCTCATGAGGGGAGAGGAGGGGCAGATATAGATCTCTTCTCTGTGGTGACCAGTGACAGGATCCAATGGAAAGGCCTGAAGTTGTGTTAGGAGAGGTTTGGGTTAGATATTAGGAAGAGGCTCTTCACCCAGAGGGTGGTTGGGCACTGAAGAGGCTCCCGACAGAAGTGATCACAGCACTAAGCCTGACAGTTCAAGAAGCATTTGTACAATGCTCTCAGGTATATGGTGTGATTCTTGGGGATGGTCCTCTGCAGGGCCAGGAGTTGAACTCAATGATCTTTGTGGTTCCCTTGCAACTCAGCACATTCTGTAATTCTATGACACTTCTCTGTGTTAATACCATGCCCTAAACTGCAACGAGAACAGAGACATGGCCTTATTTTTGAAGCTCATTCTCCAGGAATGCAATTCCAAAAAGGCATTGCCACATTGCCAGCAGAAGGAATTTGGAGACATTTGGTTCTGAAACCAAGCACAAGTTTGCTATTTACTATATATGAATGCCCCACCTCAATATTCCTAATGCCCTGAGGAAGCACTGCCACGACGCCCCAAAGAAAAGATTCTTCACTTCAGCCCAGTTAATTTCCAAGCTATTCAGGTATTGTGGGGGAAAAGAAAAGCTCATTGCACTTGATTTCCTCACACAAGATGGCCCTTAAACCAAAAATTACAGTTATTTTCTTCCACCACCTTTGTAGCAAGAAGAAGGTTACCCTTGCTCTCAACTTCTCTTCCATGCAGATTAATTTTCAAAGTACTCTGAATGTTTCAAGCAGCCTTGGGCATTTCTTTAGCAGGTACATGAGAATAAAGTGATAGGCTTTAGGGAGAATGGGAAAATAAAGTAATATTTTGAATGTTTCCTTTACTGTTACCTATCAGTAGTGTTTATTCTAACGTATCATCTAATCTAAAGGCATGTCAATGGAAAGGCTACACCAGAGACTGCAACAAATTGTTTACTCAATAAAGGTCATTCAATTGGTGCTGTTCATCATTAAGTTCCATTGTGAACATAAGCTCAGCTCTGACATTTAACAATTTAAAGCCAGGTAGGGTTACTGTTTTGAAAACTCATTGCCAGACAGAATTTTAAAATGATTTTGAAAATTTAGTGGGAACTATTTCTTCTGATCGAAAGGTAATATGTTTTTGACAGGTCTGAGCTATGTATTTCATGGCTTTATTTACCTTGTTTAAGAATAAAGTGAACATTTGCTTTTTATAAATACATTGAAAATATGTTTTATAGCCTAGTTTCTCTTTGTATTCATCATGGTACTTAAAGGTCTTTAAAAGGACCTTAAAAGGTCTTTAAAACAAGTATAAAAACTCTGCTTTGTTTGTTCTTAGAAATTGCCCTGGGGAGTTAGGTCTCTCTTCTCATTGCTGCTTGCTTTCTTTGTGCAGAGCAGAAACTTTCAAAAAGAAGTTTAGCCCTCATGACTGCAAAGACTGTTTTCTAATGCACTTGAGATACCAGCAGGTGTTAAAAGATTGTACCTCACACCAAGCACTTTGCCTTGTCTTTTCTCCATGGTTTGAAACACCTGTGCTCTGCTTCCTACCACAGAGATATTGATGAGAGAGACTGCAGTCTTCCAGTTGCCAGAACATACTTTCATCTATGTTGACCCCAAGCCAAAAAGATACCTCTTATCTTTTTCTCCTTTCTTTATCATATGTGATGTCTCTTCAAAGAGTTTTTCTTTTGGTGTTTTTTTTTGTTAAAGAGACAGAAGACTAAATTAGGATCTGAGGGGATGAAGTCAGACTTGTGGCACAAGCAATACCTAAAAGAATGCAGAGAAGTATCTGGCTATTGCAGCACTCATACTTGAGTATCAGGAGTGAAGAGGCCCTGCTAGTGTGTATCTGGTTGTCTGACTATTTCTTTGGCAGGTACTGAAAGATGGTGAAAGGTGACATGGGAATGAAGACTGAAAGGAAAGAAAAATAAGTTTGTGGATGGTAAAGGACAAGTGGGCAAACAAGTTTTCAGAAACGAAGTAATAATGATGTGGTATGTCCTTTCTTTTGAAGCCTTCAAGGCATAAGCTGTAACCTAATTTACTATATATCTGACCCCAAAGTCTTTCTTTGAGTCACATTTTTTAAGTTCCATATGTTTAAAAGAGTATATTCAGGTCCACTGTTCTTCAGCCTCTCTTATTATGCAACGGTTATCTAATCTTTCTGTATGCCAGTCAGTTATAGCCTCAGGATATTCAGAATCTGCTGCAGTTATAAAAAGAGAAACATAATTTGGTTTCAATACATGTCTCATATAGACAATTTAAACACAATAGACAATGAAGTGCTAAAAAAACCTGCTACCACAGTAGCAGGAGAAATTTTTTTTTTGGAAACTACATAAATTGACCCAAAAATATGCCACATAATGGTTTAGAGATAAAAGTCTACATCGTGTGGTTGCAAGTTTCAGTTCATAAATGCAGAACTAATGTAGCACACAAATAACCACAGTTTTGAATAACATGAACTCCATGGAAAATACCTAAGATTTTTCATTGATTTCACCAATTTCCACACTATCCAATTCATTTCTTGAAATTGTATACTGTTTAGCAGTACACATAACAAAATATAGCAGTAGACCTCAGTAATAAGCACTTCAATCTACATAATTAAAACTTGGGGGATCAATGAAAAACTAAAGGAACTTAGTACTTAATTTTCAGCTAGATTAAAACGACCTGCAGGACCTGCCTCTGGAAGTTCAGAGCATATAATCCTTTGATGGGTCCCATTCAGATCTGAAATCAGAGTTTCAAATGCACAGGCCAAGAACTTCTGGGAAGCTTTCTAGTATTTATTTTCTTAAAGCTGGGATTCAACATCCCACATGCCATGCCTCTGTTGGCACTTCTATCACTAGCCTAACAACACAGGGTTTTCTGAACAAATTTCCCACAGGATTTCAACATAATTTCTTTTGTATTTGATCAAGTTGGGAAAAAAGATCTCCATGTCTGTCCTTATGACTCCTAAAACCAAAACTGCTTGTGCTTGAAGATAAGCATGACACCAACTGCAAGAAAAAAATGGTAAGAAGGAATTAGCCCCTTGGATTTCAAAGCAAATACTGACACGATTACAGATTAGGCATGATTAAGGACACTGTTAAAATCGTACCTTATTGAACTGCAATCATTTGCATCAGTGAATAAAGACTGTTCTAGAAAGAGACTTAAACATGGTATCTTCTAGCACTGTCACACCAAATTTTAAGCCTCTTGCCCTGACAGTGCACTCTGTGGCTTTAAATGTCTGACTTCTCTAGGGACTACAAGGGCAGAGTCGCACTTGACTGCAGACAGAATACTGAGTGACAGAGACAATAGCTATCTAAAGGAATGATGAAGAATGACTATGGTTTATACCTGATCACCTTTGAGATTTCAGGTTCTTCCCAGAATCAGGCATCTAAAATGAAGTAAGAGTTCATTTCACCCCTATCCTGGGTATAGCTGAGTACATCTGGAGACAGAATTCTTAACTTGCTGGAAGAGAGGAGGAATCCTAATCACTGAATTAGAGAATCCTGATTCTTATAGTTCATTATGGTCCCATAAAACATGCACTCTGTTGTACGACATACTAGCTCCCCCAGAGAGTTTTGGAAGCTCTGAGCCCAGTCCTGCCTACAGCCCCTTGATCAAGGCAACCCTTCTGAAAAACTAAAGATGCAGGACCTAATTGTTGTAGGCTAAAAAAGCCAGTGAACTCACTCAAGTACCAGCCTTTCATATTGGTAGCACCATTTCCATATGTTTTTGAAGAAAATTTTGTTCAGATTTAGGATGTCTAATTTGCAAATCCAGAACAGGATAAGTTACTGGGACACTTGCCTCTGCCAAGAAGGCAGATGTTCTGGGGATGAACAATGCAGCGTGAAAGTATTTGTGAAATTTCACTTGGGTCCTATAGAATTTCACATTCCCACTAACACAAGATATTGTAAAGAGCACTTGTAAGTGATCATCAAAATTATTAGGTGCAATTTACAGCATCTTTCTCTATATTCTTCCCTTGCTATGCACCATTGTAATTTTTTGGCTCAAGGCTGAAGCAATAAAGAGCATGGCAAGAGCAATTGCTTGTCATTATTATCTGTTTTGCTATTTGTTTGGATATTTCCTTCACTTTCACCCCACTTTTCTGGTGAAAAAGATTAGTTGTTCCTCAGCATTGTGATCATACACATTAATCCAACTGGCCTGGAATAAAATGACCATGAGACTGCAAAATCTGAGATGCCCTTCTCAGTTCAGCGATGATTCAGTGATGATAAAATAGATGTTCAAGAGCTCTCTTCTTACTAGCATTATAACTCACTGTGTAATTTTTGGTTAAAACTCAATTCAGATTTATGACAAACTAAGGTCATTTCAAAGAGGCTTTTGAACTCTTAATGGAGAAATATCACCAAGTGACTTACCATAAAGATTAAATAAGCTTTTCTTGTCTGACATACAAAAGCCATGAAGGCGAAAAGTTTGATTTTTGTTATGGATTGCACTGTTCTGAATACATTTTCCATAGCTTATGTTGAAATCTTTAATGAGTCATTGCATTAGAAGTTACAAACATAAGTATTATTAAAGTAATAGACAGGTGTAGAGGCAGAAGATTCCTTTTCAGTGTGCTCAGTCTATTATTTCCATTCTAAATAACAGACTGTAAAAACCTTTCTACATAATGGTATCTAATTTCTTCATTGAAAATTAGAACACCTACCAGTTATTTAAAATTTCAAAGCAAACCCCTATTCTGGCAGAAATCAATACAAAACTATATATGAATTTAATGGAAGCAGCATACAACTCTCAGAGCTAATTAGTATTGTACTTTTGAAATAACATTGTCTATAACCGTTAGACAAAACCCTACATTAACACTTCACTTTTTATTTATCTGCCTCCTCTGTATTTTGTCTTGAAATATCTTCCAAAGCTGACTCAACCTTTAAGAAGATTGATTATACCCAGAAGCATGTAACTTTTGAACTAAGGCTTTCTTAACTCTTGTGTAAGCAATTTCGCTCCTTTTTTCTCACCTCTTCATACAACCCCATTTTCCTGAGATCTTGCTGTCCTCTAGTGGCAAAGGGCTATGACATGTAAAGCTGTAGGAGCATTTGAAAGCAGATGTCCTCTCCTTCATTATAATTTTCATCGTCTCTACTCTAGGTAACTTTCAGGCCTCTCAGCAAATAGATTGGCAAAAGAAGCTGATGATTTCAACTTGCCAGACTGTAGCAAAGTTACTGAGTGAAGCATAGCAAGTTCAGCAGCTATTTGAATTTAGAACTAAGCTACAAGGTTAAATTTGTTAGGCAGTCTACAATTAACCACAGGTATGTTTAATTATTTTTAGCTTGAAAAGAAAAAGGAGAAGTTTTAGAGACTCTCATAAATGTGCCTATCGAAATAAAGCATATTAAGACTTCAGATGGGATTTTCAGCATATTTCTTCAGACTTCAGTTGTACAGTCCTACTTCTAAAACTCAAGTTTATGACAAAGTCTTCCTTATGAATGTTAATTTCTAACTTGTTAAGCTAATGATGAACTGTGACCAATTTCTTAGTTACCCTGTCTCCTATACTCACAGCACCTCAAATGACTCAAATCCCAGTTATGCAATTTCATGTCAGATCACAGAAACACTGCAGGGTGTAAGCCAGTCATAATGATGGATGTAGCCACAGCCATGCTGCGACACATAAAAAAGGGAAGAAAACATCTGCCTTTCCACCATCCAGCAGCCATTACCTCAGCTGCACACAGCTCCAGAATCCTACACACCAGCCATAGTGGCTGGTGAATCACAGAACTGCTGATGCTTAGCATGAAGGTCTCCGAGGAAGACAGATGCAGAAGTACATATGTCTTTCATGCAGATGAACAAAATGAAAGTGTCACAACAGGGCAGAAACAACAAAGTAATTCTCATGCTCAGGCCTAAGATTCGGCAGTTTCGGGCTTTTATGGAACAACTAGTGTACCAGACTCAAAACCAATCATCTAAATTGAAAATCATCAGGCCTCATTATATTAAAAAAAAAAGAAGCTGAATAAATAGACCAGTCCTTTGGCTTATTCAGGCCTGCACTTTGTGCTTAATGTAGAATATTGGGGAAAGACAAAAAAGTTAATAAAGAACAGCCCAATAGCAAATGTCCTTTTAAAGCAAAGTCATCATATCAAAAGAGAGGGAAGTGGAACCTTATACCATAGAACCATAGACTCCTGAAAGGTTTTGGGTTGGAAGGGACCTTAAAAATTATCTACTTCCAACTCCCCTGCCATGGGCAGGGACACCTCCCACTAGATCCGGTTGATCAAGGCCCCATCCAATCTGGCTTTGAATACTGCCAGGGATGGGGTATCTGCAGCTTCTCTGGGCTGTTCCAGTGCCTCACCACCCTCACAACGAAGAACTTCTCTGTAGTATCTAATCTAAGTATAATATCTTTCAGTTTAAAGTTATTACCCCTTGTGCTATCACTCCATGCCCTTGTAAAAAGTCTACATCCAGGACAAAAGCAATCTTTTAAGAATTACATTCTACATCTTTTAACTCTATATCCTCACTGGAATTCCCTTATCATTTTCCATCAGACACAGACATTTTTGAATAATGAATGAGATAATAAAATATTTTCAACTCCCTTCAGTGTAGGCAAAAAGAATTTAATACTGATTTATGAAGGATTTTTAACACACTTTGTTTATGCCTGTAGTATACAGCCCTAAAAGTCACTCCAGCCTCTGAGTTAACAGAAAGGATGTTGCTCAGAAGTTTGGTCACTTGCCTTTCATGTGAAGCACTTTCTTTCAGGTCATTATCACCATTCATTCTAAACAAAGTAACTCTCATTTTTACTGGGTAATCAATCTGTGGCAACCTATGATCTTCAGCCTTCCTGAGCTTCACTTCATTTTGACATAGCTTGACCTTGTACACTAAATTTTACTGGAATTCATAGGTATCAGATACATTATTTTATAAAATGAACATCTGCTAAGTCAAAGCTGAACTTAATAATGCATGTTAAAAACAAACCTTCTTGCAAAGGTCTAATTCCTGCAGTTGTACTTTTCTCTGTGGGGCAGATCCTTAGAGCCATAAAACTTGTTTGTCAACAGTCACCAACAGCTCCTAAAATGAAATAAAGTCAGGAGTAAGAAACTTCAACAACACATCATGTAGTAATAAGAGCTGGCCAAGGTTAACCCAGCACATTTCACTCATGGAATATTTTAATAAACTCTCTAAATTACGTGAATAATGGAAATGGTAAATAGGAAGCTGCTCAACTATCCCATATATCTTCACTGACCAGTGAAGAACTTTATGACACAATACATCCAGCATCAATATCCTCAAAAGACTAAGGACTGGACTGCTTCAATTGACACTTTAAAAAGAAGCATAACATGAAAAGAAATTTTTTAAGAACTTGATATGGTGTTTTCTCTAGCAAATGATTTCTGGGTCAATTCATTTCTGAAAGTTCAGACAGCTCATCCTCAGACACTGTTTCCAATATCTGTGCAATGAACAGTTGGATTTCTTTCTGAATTGTCCTAATTCGTGATTTAAAGCAATCTTTGTTAGTTTACAAATTAGATATTGAAGTAAGCTATTCTAATCTCTAAATGTTAGGAAAATCAATCCACGAAGCAACAGGGAAGCAGTGTAATTTTTCTGTTTAGAAAGGGTTGTGTTAATATGGTCTTTATTATCCATAAAAATTCCATAATGCACCCAGGGGCAGCATTAGAGAAACAGCATTTACAGTTCTTCCAATCTATTTGTTAATGTCAAGTGGATTATTAGAAGGAATCCAAGAGCTCTTAGAATACTACACTTTTTATTCTAGGCTTAAAGCTTGGAGATTTTGATATTCAAAAACACAGAATATGAGAATAATTCAGTTCAAACACCAACATGAATGTATATTTAATTGTTCCCAGAGCTCAGACAGCAGTAAAGTGGAGAAACTGCCTGGTACCAACAAAAATGAAATCAAGAGCCTTGCTTTGTTACAGAATTACAGGGTTATTTGCTGAATCACCTAATACTGTGCAGGCTGTGTTGCTGCCAATATTTGAGAAAACATAGCAGCACCCTTCCTCTTCCCACAGTTGTGGCATATTCTGTATCTGTCTTTTTCACGGAAGTAGAGTTTAAGCAGAATTGATCACCAATATATTGATTTATCAATAAATAATATTCAAACAAGAAATAATTTTTTCCTCATGAAAAAAAATTGGGTAAAATTAGGGTGGAAAAAGCACATATTCCCTAACCCCAAACTTTTTACTCAGGGAAATAAAATAGCATATTTTGTTCTATTTCTACTACTGTACACAAAAGTAACTCCCCCCTCCAGTAGATTTTGAAACTCAGGGATGTCTTAGTAGAAAGACATTTCTAAGATTTTTTTCTTTTTCCTCACTGTTAAGAGGAAATGGCTCCCCTGGTCATGGCTAACAAAACTAGCCCACACATGAGGCAAAATCTGTTTTAAAGTAATGACAAATTTTATTATTCAGAGGTAGGGCAGGTTAAAGGTAGGGCAGGTTTGAGCCTTGGGAACAAATGGATGTTCTCCTCAGCCATGGGGATGTGTTCCGCTGAATTCCCTCCAACAGGTGAAGGAACCAAAGTGGGGTTTTCTGAGAGACAGAGAAACGTCATTAGGATCATTTAAGGGGCAGATAATCTATGGCTTCCTTATTCCTGACAGGAAAGATCTTCAAACAGGGCATTCACAGGTTTCAGATGAGGGGTACAGGGTGCAAGCGCTGACCTCGGCACGACATGGCACCATTACCGGCACTCACATCTTGGTGGTGCCACTACCAGCCCTTCTCAGTTCTTCCTCCTTAGAGAGTGCCAGCTGCTCTCAGAGGTCACCACTTCACATCGGTGAGAGGTAATTGCCCCTCCAAGGTCTGTGCAACATAAAAGCTTGTGGCACACCATGCTTGTCCCTGTTTGGCTGACGAGGACATTGCGATGTGAACGTGTAGAGCAGCCCAGGGTGGGCAGCGACCTGAGGGCTCCGGGGCAGGTGACAGAGAGAGGAGAAATGGGCGCGGCGAGGAGAAACAGACGCGGCGAGGAGAAAATGGGCACTTTCTTTTTCTTTTTGCTGAAGCATCCCCCGCGAGGCTGAGATGGTGGCAGCGGGAACAGGAAAGTTTGCCGCGACCTGACATTATCTCGTTTTTAGCAGCAAAACCCTAAAACCGCGGTACTTTTTGCGGAGAGGAGCAGATTCCCGCCGCCAGCCCCTCAGGCTTCCCCTCTCCGCTTTTCCCCAGCTGGCGCTCCCCCTCCCGGGCTGCTCCAGCAGCGTTCCCAGGCACGGAGCCGCTGTGGGACGGGGCGGGAGCGGGAGAGAGAGGGAGGGAGAGAGGCGGCCCGCGGGGCAGCTTCCTCCCGCTCTCCCTTCCTCGTCCGGCGGCCGCAAGGAGCGGACCATGGCCCGCAGCCGCCGCCGGGAAAGCTCCGCACCGGGCACGTCCCCGCTGTCAGGTCCCGCCGGGGGCACCGGGCGCTGGGCTCGGGGTTAGAGCCTCGGCCGGGGCGGGCGCGGGGCCATGGGCACGGCGTCGTCCCTGGTGAGCCCGGCGGGCGCGGTCGGGGAGGTGATCGAGGACACGTACGGCGGCGGCGAGGCCTGCGAGATCCCGGTGGAGGTGAAGCCCAAGGCGCGGCTACTGCGCGGCTCCCTGCGGCGCGTCGGCGGCTCCCGGCCCGGCGGCCTCATCGGGGCCAGCTTCAAGTCGACGGCCTCAGTGCAGGAGCTGGAGTGCGTGGCCGAGTACGAGCGCCTGAGGAAGGAGTACGAGATCTTCCGCGTCAGCAAGAACAACGAGGTGGCCTCCATGGTGAAGAAGGAGGCCAAGCTGGACAGGGAGAACAAGCGGCTGCGCGCCGAGCTGCAGGTAGCGCCCGCTGCCCTGCGGGTGAGGGCACTGAGTGAGCAGCGAGGCTGAGGCTGCCAAGGACTCGTCCCGCTTCCTGGGAAAGCTGTGGCAGGGAGGGTGCGAGGGAAGGCAAGGTGCTGGGGAAATGGTGCGTGCCACAGTGCTCTCCTGCTGAGCCATCGGGATGCCGTCAAAGTGTGCGCCTGGGCATGGGGAGCGCACCCTGCGCGCCTGGGGCAACCAGTGGCAGCACCTGAGGGAATGGCCTCAAGCTGTGCCCGGGGGGGCCTGGGCAGGATAGCAGAAAAAGGTTCTTCAGCCAGAGGGTGGTTGGGCACTGGAACAGCTCCCCATGGAAGTGGTCACAGCACTGAGCCTCACAGTTCAAGAAGCATTATGACAATGCTGTCAGGCACATGGTGTGATTCTTGGGGTGTCCTGTGCAGGGCCAGGAGTTGGACTCGATGATCCTTGTAGTTTCCTTCCAGCTAAGAATATTCTATGATGCTGGCTGCCCTACAGTAAGGAGAGATGTAGGGTGCTGAGATAATGCTGTAGCCAGACCTCTAAAGTAATCTAAAACCTCTTATTGGAGATAAAACTCATAAAAAATAAAATATTAAATGTTTTCAGGCACTTCAGAAAACGTACCAGAAAATACTTAGAGAGAAAGAAAGTGCATTAGAAGCTAAATACCAAGCCATGGAGAGAGCTGCTACTTTTGAACATGATCGAGACAAGGTCAAAAGGCAATTCAAGGTATCATTTGACTTTTCATTTCCTGGGAAAATGACCAAAAAAGATGGATGTCACTTGTTCACGTTTGCCAAATAAGCCCTTCTCCAATAGCTGTCATTAGGGCCTCTCCTTCTTAAAGCAACCTTAGAGTATCATAGCTGTAGCTGCCTATTTCCATTAAAATAATCCTACCAAAACCTCTCTGTGAAACTAAGAGGAAAAAAATAGGAAATAACTTTTTTAAATATTAAAAGGAGAATATGGAGTGATACATCATAAACTAAATTCCTGCATTGAATTTGAAAACAGCAGTATATTCATATTTGAGAGTGACAAGAAAACATGAGCTGCAAACTGATACATGCTGAGGGAATGTATAAATAGAGTTCCATTATTTCTGTATAAATTTTATATGTTGCATTGCAAGGTGTTAACACCTCTAGCTTGCATTCAAGAAAAGCACACATTGTTGCATCTCTTTTGACTGCTAAAATATGATAGCCAGTTAAAGACAATGGGCATTTTCTGGAGGGATGACTTGAAAGGCCAGGGAGATGTTTCCGCTCTTCATTTGCTGCAGATGACATTTCTACCACTCAAACCAGGGCAGAAGGTCGTAGTTTTTCACTGTCTTCAAGATTCTTCATGTCCTTAATTGTAGCTGTTTGTAGCTACATGTAATTCTGTTTGGTAGATATATGAAAAGAGGATTGGTTTTGACCTTATTTAAGAAAATGAGACTGGAAGACTACTTCATTTCTTTGAATTTAAATCTTGGTTCATGTTTTCTTCCCCACATGGTGGTAATACTTTACGAACAGGAGAGCTGGAGATGCTTGATCACTTTCTGTCACAGGAAATTTAAATTTCTGCATCAATAAAAAGTAAATACAAGATTATATGTAATTATAAAAAATAGACGAAAGAGTAAAAGGGAACCTTTGAGAAAATTGTTACATGTAGTGATTTTAGAAGACAATAATTTTAAAAAGTTAAAAGAGTGATTTTCATTTTAAATGAATATACTAATGCAGGCTTCTTTCAGAATGGTATGCTAAGGTTTATAATGGTAAAATTTAAAAAAAAAGATTATTTTAAACTGTAGTTTCCCTCTCGTTTCTGATTCATGATGGCTTCATGTTCACATTTTCATGCCTTTGCCTGGAAAATAAATGCTAGAAACTTGTTCTTCCAATTGAAAGTAGATAATATGAGCTCAGTATACTGAATATGAAAATATTTCTTTTCTTTCCTGCTGATAGATTTTTAGAGAAACTAAAGAAAATGAGATTCAGGACTTACTGAGGGCCAAACGAGAGCTAGAAGCAAAACTCCAGAGACTGCAGGCCCAAGGAATCCAAGTGTTTGATCCTGAAGAGTCTGATTCTGACGATAATTGTACAGATGTTACGGGTGAGCATTTCATCCCAAACATTTTGTGTTGGAACATGACTGAAGTCTCCAAATATTAAAGCAGAAGACAGATATTTATGTTACATAAAGTAGTTTGAGGGGTAAAAGCAACAAACTTTGCAAACTTGGTTTAGATTGTGGGAACCTCAAATTTCTGGTGTTAAGAATGAATAGATAAAGACAGAGAGCTGTCTAGACACAGTGACTTGAACACTTTTTAAAAATTGTTTCATGAACCGTTCAGAGTTTTCTAGTCTTTTCTGAGTTTTCTTATTCTAGATCTGAGAGATGATGCTCCAAAGCATTCAAAAACCACACCCAAAACTAGAAGGAATCTTAGACACTTTGGATGATGACATATGCCAGTGTCAGCTGATCTACATTCCAGAGCAGTAGTTAGATACATAACAAAGATGAAGTATATATAAAACCTTGTATATGCTGTATGAGGAATTTAATAACATGGGAAGAGCTCAGATAGGTATGTGAGCATCTGAGCCCAACAAATGTGAACAATCTATGTAATAGCAAATAGTAGCAAATACCCTCATCCTTTGGTGTCATGGATTCTCATTGACTTTGGACAAGCACCAATTTAGAACTACAGCACACAAAAATGTGAGCAAATCTGCTGAAGGACAAAAAATTATGGTCAGTGGCATATGGCTGTATGTTTCAGCTGGAGTATTTAGGACTGATAATGTGCCTTGTGTAGTGACAGTGAAGAGGGTTTTTTTGTTTGTTTTCAAATTCTTAGCTACTGGGGCGCAATCTGAATACTGGAATGGAGGAGTGTTGGGAAGTGAGCCATCCATGGGTAGTATGATGCAACTTCAGCAGTCTTTCAGGGGGCCTGAATTTGCTCATAGCTCCATAGATGTCGAGGGACCATTTGCAAATATAAACAGAGGTAAGTAATGGTAGTGTGTTTTGCTGGGATTGTAGGTGCCTATGGAATTTTTTCTCTGCATTCTTAAGTGACTCTATTCCTTCTTAGCTCCTTTTCTGTCCATTTTTGGGTGATTTAACTGAAGGATTATTTGGAATTCTTTCTAAAAATAAAATGAAACATAGCTAACGTGTTTAATACATGTGGTGACTGTGGCATGTGCAGCAGTGGTTTTAGCAAACAGCAATTACTGGTGCTTTGTTGTGAGATAAAGCCTTATGTTGATGATGGAAGATAATGACTCATTCTTTCAATATCTGCTGGTGTTCTTTTTTTCTATTTGTATTTAGATTCTCTACTTCCTGAGCATGAACATCTCATTTGTATTAGAATAAATTATACCTCTATTTTATTCATTGAATTTACATGGGTTTTGACTCTGCCTAGGGGGCCACTTACGGAAATCTGATTGCACGACCAGGATGTATGTGTTGTTATGTAAATCAGTGCTTGATATTTTCTTGTCAATAATTTCTGCTTTTGAACTTTGTTTCCCAAAGTGGCCTCTTGTAAATTGGCTTCTGGTACTTTGGTTTCCTTCACTGTTGTCCTGGCTCTGGAACCTCTCCTGACCTTGCTGGCAGTTTCTCCCTTTTTTGTTCAGTCCTTCAGGCTCTGATTCACAAGTCTGTGCCTGCAAAGTGGGAGAGGGAGGGTCTGCCCTGTGATGGCTCCGGATTCATACACTAAGTCTTTTATCAACCTGTGTGGTACTGAAAGGAGAACCTATACCTGTCTTGAAAGAATGACCAGCAGCGAAATGAAAGTCTAAGAAAGTTTTAAAGCTCATTGCTTTTATAGAGAGTAAACATACAATACTACAGAAAGCAATGGATTTTTTCCCTAGAAGAGGAAGTTCCCACAGTGTTTTGCTGTCATTTATTCACGTGGTCTAATTGAAATACATGTATATCTGAAGGAAAAAAAAGTGGTTATGAGTGAATGTATTACTTCTGCATATTGTTACTTATTTTACAACTATCAGCTTGATTTTATGGAAACATTTCATCAATCCTTTTAAAAGGAAATATCATTGTGGTGCTAATAAAAATATATATATTCTCTGTAATAGAATAAATATAAAGTATTCTATTTAACACTTTTATTTTGCCACATTATCAAATTGTATGACATTATTAAATGGTATGGGTTTTCGAGATTTAAATAATTGTGTGAAAAGAACACTACTATTTTAGATGTATTACTCATGATGTTAAGAGCTGATGACTTATCTGTTATGCTGTGTAATGAATGACATGTGAAGATCTCTAAGACTTCGTTTTGGGGATTTTTTTATTGCCAGATGATTGGGATGCTGCTGTTGCCAGTTTATTGCAGGTTACTCCTCTGTTTTCCCACTCTCTGTGGAGTAACACAGTAAGATGTTATATTATCAGTACTGATGAGACTCAGCCAGAAGTGACCATCTTCATTAGAGTGAGTACCTCACAAACTTATGCTCACTTATATGCTGTCTTGTTTCCAATGTGATGCTAGTTCAGAAATTTGTCTAATATTTCTTGAAAGCTTTAGTGTAAGCAGGCGTAGTCTGATTTCAGTGAAATCAGTAAAAATATTGTCAAGGGCTTCAGGGGAAGAAACTGCTTAGAGAAAAGAACCTGAGATTTGTTTGGTAGGCCCTTAGTCCTTAGTGCTATGCATATTTAGTAATACAGCACTGTTACTCACATTTGCTTTCAGAATTACTCTCCAAAACTTCAAAGAGTCTGTGAAACAATGGGGTACTTCTTCCAAGTTGTTAATTTTTCAACAGAGAATGAAAGGCCTCTTCAGGATGTAAGAAAATGGGAAATTGAAAAAAGTTCATTAGTCATTTTGCTCCTGCATTTAACTTTGCCAAGGTGAGTATTTGCCTGACTGGTGAAACAAATAGAAAGTGGTAATTTATGCAGAGTGCATAGCTTATTAAAATGTATGGAATGCTTTGCTCAGTACATTTCCTAAGCTAGTAACTTCAAAGTGATACTCCTTCAAACTTTAGGTTTGCTAGTGCAGACACTTAAAAGAATATTTCAGCTTTGTAGCATTTTCTTTTTCTCGTAGCTACAAATTCTCTTAAAATACAGTTTGAACGATGTCTTCATAACTCACAGAAATGTTTTGCTTCCCAAGAGCAGCTCTCTGTTGTGTGTGTGGTTGTGTGTTAGGAATTCAGGATGGCTGGTGTGAATGTCCTCAGTGTTTTTCATTTGCTTATCTAGCCTTACACCTGTCTGTAGTGGTTTGGGTTTATTCTGTTGCATATTGGTTCAGTTTTGGCTGTCTTATAGACTAATTTCATGGCTCTCCTGTGTGTTAACTTAGGCTAGCTTTTGACAGCTTTGATTTACTGAAGTCATGATGTTTCATGACAAATAGTGATGGAATGTGTTCTGTTTGTTCAGTGAGTAATTTCTTAACCTTCTAGAAGAAGAAGCATGATTCACTAAAGAAAAAACACCAAAGAAGGGATACTTTTTGAATTGTGTTGGGAATGTTACTGTTACACATTATATGCTGTTGCCAAATAACCCAGTTTTATGTATGTGAGGCACAAATGTTTAAGAACAAAATATGCAAGGAAAAAACCCCTCAAAAGTATTAATTTAAAATTTATTAATTTAGTATTAATTAACTGATGAAAATTGTAGTGCTTGTTTAAAGATGGTAGTATGTGAGCAATCCTGTCTGCTATTGTCAGCATCCCCAAGTGGTATAGTTCCTCTTGTGGAACAGCAATAGATATCCTTGGATATCATTCACATATATAAATGCAAAGTGCTTTTGACTTTGCAGATGTCAAATTCTCCTTTTTAAATACTATAAATTTAAAGAGTGTCCTGCATCTCACAAATACTGAAGGACTTTTCCTAAAAAGATCAAAGAATAGAACAGAACCTTCAGATAACTTATGGCAGAGCATAGCTTTTTAATTGTATGTGAAACTGGGTTCTTTCCATGCAAGGCAATTACCTTTCACTCTGCATATTGGTATTGACAGGAAGATCAGCTTTTAATTTGCAAATCAATAATCATAAAAATTAATAAATGGTTTTACTGGTTTTGGTACGTAGCATAAATTTTTCTCTTAGCTTTTCCTTGCTTCACAGTTTTTCTCAAATTCTCTGTTGAAGTATTTGATTGCTTTTTTGTTATAAATAGATATGACTTTTGAATTAGATTTTGCAGTGAAACCCATCTTCGGAGCTTGTGTTGATTGAACTGTTTGCTACAGCAGTGTAATATAGCACAAGAATGCTGATTTCCAATCTAGTTGTTTGTTGGAGGACTGTGAAGAAGCCTTCTTGAAAAATCCAGAAGAAAAACCCCGGTTAATTTACCACAGAAGAGAGGATGGCAGAGCGAGTTCAGTCTCAGTACAACAGTTGATTGAGCAAATTTCTTACATGAACAAAGCAAAGGTATGGCATTTAAAAATATCTATAAACAACACTGCATGCTAATAGTCCCAGTTTTTAGGAGAAATTGCATTGCACTCATTACTCTGGATGTTCATTCTATGAGCAGATCAATGAAGCTGAAATTTATGAATATTAAGAAATTTTCATTAGCAGGAGAGAAAAAAGCCACTTCATTTTCACTGAAAAAAATGGCTTTGCTATAAGGTTAGAATTTCTTACCTGTGTTTAGGCATTTAAATGGCAAGGTTATTTATCTGAGGTCCCTCTGTAGCCGCTGAAGGGGGTGAAGTGTGTGGCTAGCACAGGTCTTTCCCATGAGAATTCTTTTTGTGTTTTATAAACAAAGATAAAGTTTGGATGTTATTAAAAACAGTGTCTCGAGATTTGGACAGTGCAGGCCTGGCCAGTCAAGCCTAGGGGGAGGTTTCTGACTGACCAATCTGGGTGACCTTTGAAAACTCTATATATATGTTCGATTCAAACAATAAAGTACTTTTTTCTATGCCACGCTGAGAATCGGGGCTTTCCTTCTCTGCTAGCAGCTCAACAGCGACAGAAGTGTACCTCCAGAGAGATTCCTGCTGCCTGAAAATTGATCAGTTATCATTTATTTTCCTCTACAGAGACAGCTGTTGAGAAACAGCTGAAACTAGATGCCAAATTTTTAAAGTTCTTAGGCAAAGTGAGTCTTACCTAAGGAAGGCAACAGAATGGAATTTAAATGTGTCCAGAATGGTTTTTTTGGAAGTCCTAAATATTGTTCTCAGTTGGATTCAGAGTTGTGTCATGCTTTGCCATTTACTTTTTCAGATGATTGACCATGTTGGAGGTGTGGAGGAAGGAGCCTATGAAATCTATAATTGTGTGGAAAAAATAATTAAACAGGTAAAGTACATGATGCATTTTAGCTTTTTATGTCTGTGCTGATTTATGATCTTAGATGATGTCAGTGCAATTACCATGTGGTACTTAGATGTGATTCAAAGTATCTTTTTGTTTTATCATTAATATCTGACAAGCAGAGAAATGTGCATGTGGAAAATAAAACCCCAAACAGAGCAGTGCTTTTAAGGACAGAAGCACAGGACTTGGGGAAAGTGTTCCATTTATGAGCCTAAATAAGCTTTTAATTTCTCTTTATCCATATCGTAGATATGTTCTTTCCTTATTCTTGTGGTGAGTTGCTTCCACTATGAGATACCTAAAATCAGTGTCTTGAGACCTGTGCATTCAGAGTTAACTTAGTTTCATCTAATTGCTTATTTATTTATGTTCTCTGCTACCCTAAAAGGAAATGAGCATATTGCTGTTAGTAGAGCCACACTCATACTGAGACTTAACAGTAAATGTGCTTTCACTATCGTTGCAGTTTCCTCCATGTAATTTCTTTTTGCTTAGGATATATTGGGGTGTGAAATGACAGAAGTAGAAGGCAAGGATTCGGGTAATAAGGAAGACTCCACTGCTCCTGAAGAAGAAGTTTTTGGTGATGTATTGTGGGATGCACACGATGAACAAGAACAGATGGAAGCTTTTCAGCAGGCCTCTAATTCAACATGTGAGCTGGGATTTGAGAAAGTAAGTACATTATAAAGGTATATGGATGAAGAGAAAGTCATCACTCACTGCCATCCCTTGTTGGGCAAGATGCACTTCTACAGAAGAAGCTGTGTCTGAGAGCATCCTTGAGGCTATAACTCCTTATGCTGGAAGAAGCCATATGTCTGATATAGATGGCATATTTCTTTTCTGGGAGAGATGCCAGTTGATGCATTGCTGAATCACATTGATGAAGAAGTAGTTGTTGTGCACTGGAGAAAAGCACTGTAACAGTGTGCCAGTTTTCTTAGATGTTGGTCATCAATAGAAAACACACTGAATATCTATCTTTTCTTCTTCTTTTTTTTTTTTTATTTCTCTTTAATTTTTCCCCAAGGAAATCCAGTCTCTTTCTTGACACCTGGAGTTAGGTCTTTAGGAGATGGTTAATGAAAAGATTTCAACTCATCATGCGGCCGTATAGGAAACTTTGAAGTTGAAAGCTGCTGAATAGCTCAGTACTTACTTATTACTGAAAATAAAATTTTTAAAGCATTTCAAGTTACAAGTATCAGGAACAGTTATATGTTGGGAAGGTGTAATGAATGTAGGAAGATAAACATTAAGTCATCACAGGATGTGGTGGATGTTTAGTTTATTTGGACAATGTAACATAAGCCTGCAGTTTCTGTTACTGTATTTAAATTCTTAGTACCCCTATTTTACTAGCACAAAATGCTCTTTTACTTCACTACTGATGTATTGGCAATGGTTTGGAGGATTGTACCATCTTTACTACAGTCTAGAGCTATAGAATAATAGAACATTAAGGAAAAAATACCATTGTACATCTTAATGCACTTCTTATTTCAAAGACAAAATATCTCTCCTGAGCAGATGAAGGGTGTTTCATTTTGGCTCTTTTTATCATCTGCTACAACATTTTTGGACATTCATGTGGTAAAACAAAGCCTTCTTTTGTATGCTTAGTGTCTCAAAATACTCATTCATGGCAGACGCCAACTTGGAAGGGTTTTTCCTGGCAGCCATATCTGGTGCAGTGGAGTAGTTTGGGGAAAATGGGGGGCAAGGCAGCCTGAACAAATATAGAACCCACTTGCTTTACTATAGTAACATTAATTCAGTTTATTAGCACTGAAGGTTACATTTTAAATAGAGTTTTGAAGAAAGTGTTAATTAGTTTTACACTTTTAAAAAAAGAGATAATGAATTGTGTGGTTTAAGTGTTTCCTGTGTTGTATTTACACTTGTGTTGTATTGTATTTCTGTAATCACTCCTTTTCCTTAATAAATTAGTACAAGCATTTTGAATCTAAATGGGTTACAATACCAGGCACTATATTTCTTCCTTAAAACAGTGGAGTATTTATAATGATTGTTTCTTTTTTGTAGTATTTTGAGCGTCTGAATGACCTAGTAGCAGCACCTGCACCAATTCCACCATTGCTTGTATCAGGAGGACCAGGCTCTGGGAAATCTCTTCTTCTGTCAAAATGGTAGTTTAAATTTTCTTTTTTTTATACGAATGAAATTTAAGAAAAGAAGTTTCCATTACATTTCAAACATTATGTCGTTCTAATAAGAAGTAAAATGGGGGCATTTACAAAGCACTGGAGTTATGGAAGCATCCTGGAAAGATTTGTGGTATTTGAGTCACTAATTTCATCTGGACTGCCTTTAACATCTACCCGACTCCAGCTGCAGCACCTTACCTATCTGTCTTTGCACAGCATTACGATGTGGTTTTGATAGCTCAATAATGTTGCCCTTCTCTGATACACAAGAAGAGTCCTTTGAAGTCTTTTAAACTGAAATAAAGAAAAAAATCCTAATAATTTGTTGTAGAAATTTATTTTATGGTCACTTGTATGCTATGCAAAATTTGCTGTCATAAAAATGAATTGATGGTGTCAATTAGTGGCACGTGGCTATTCAGTGCCAGGAAGGGCACTTGGTAATTGCTAGGAGTACTGGGGAGAGCAAAAATGGAATCTGACATTAAAAGTTCAGTTACAGCTCAGAAAATGTCTATACTGTTTTGTAAGATAAACATGGAACACGTGTAGCTAAGATACTCTATCTCCTTGGGTAAAACTGATACCTTTTGTTTGAGATCTATCTGCAAAATTATAGTTTGTTGAGTCTTTTCTTCTCTTCTGTCATTAGGATTCAATTACAACAGAAACATTCACCAAACACTCTAATTCTGTATCACTTTGTTGGGAGGCCCATGTCTACTAGTTCAGAATCTGCGCTGATAATTAAACGCCTTACTCTAAAGGTAATGCTGTAGTACATGCCCTGCATTGCTCTTTCTTTGGACACTGCCTGTGTGTGTGTGTGTGTGTGTGTGTGTGTGTGTGTGTGTGTGTGTATGTCCAAAAATAACATTTTCTACAGATTTTTCAACATCAGTGGAAAGTAATACAAATGTAATAGAAGGACATTCAAGTTCAGATTGGGCAGGTCTCTGGGCAACCTAATCTAGTTGAAGATGTCCCTGCACATTGCAGGGAGTTGGACTAGGTGGCCTTTAAAGCTCCTTCCTATCCAAACTGTTCCACGAATCTATGAAATATAAGGCATTATATAATGAGGGGAATCTGATTCTATACACTGAATGTAGATCAATTAAATAGCATCTCTGGGATATTCATAATAGATTGGCATTAGCAGTTATGGTTCCAGTGACCTGTATTGATGACTTGTAAAACCATATAAAATCCTTCCAAAATTCCCTGCCATCTGGCCAATGAGAGAGGCAGGTGGTACCTCTTCTATGTGCTTAGAAACCTGAGGCTGTATTGGCCACTTGGCACCATCTTGTTCCTCGACTACGCTCTCTCCTATGTTAATTTATTTTCACTTGTGTGCTAAATACGTGGGAATAAGTGAGGATCATTTTTGTGCCAGGGTCTGAGCTTTCTTTTTCCATCACAGGGTGGCACTAAGGGCCTTACAGGACTAAAACCTGTAGAAAAATAAAATCAGTTGTGTTATCCTTGCAATTTTCTCATGTATTTCAGATGTCTACCTATTTAACCTGTGCAACTTTTCAGTTTTTTAAGTCTGCAAATTTGTCAATTGTGTAAACTGAGGTTATCCCTCCAGAATTTACACACTGAGTTCAATAAATATTCTTTGTTCTGCATGTGCCAGCTTTCTGCATATACTAGAAGGAAAGAACTCTCTGTGAACTTGACCAGAAAAATTGGCCCCAAATCACATGGGGTTTTTTTGGGAGGGGGGTCTTGGGGATGGGGGTGGGGGTTTTTTTCCTCTTGTGTCTATAGGACTTCTTTCAACTATCTTAGCTGATTTTTAAGGTAAAATTTCTTGTACATATTTATAATTCTGCAGCTTATGCAACACTCTTGGTTAGTATCACCTCTGACTTTTGATCCAGCTAAACTTCTGGAAGAGTTTCCCCGTTGGCTGGAAAAACTTTCTGCACGCCATCAAGGCAGCATTATTATAATTATTGACTCTATTGACCAAATACAGGTATGTTTTCAAAACCTTTGCCATTTGTCAGTCTAAAGGGAATCTTGACTGTTGTAATAGGTTCAACCATACCAAAAATATTAGTGTTTGCTTTGCTCTGAAAAGAACATATAGAAAATAATTTTGTAAAAAGTGCAATTGAGTTATTTTTGTAGATAAATTTTTTGGGGGTTGTTTTGGTATTTTTTCTTCTAAATTTTATCTTAACACCTTCATTTTTGAGCAGTCCAGGCACATTACTTATCCAAAGATTCAAGGCTGTGAGCTGGCTTCTTGGGCATGTAAATAGCCTGGTTTTTATGAGGTGAACATTTCAGCAATAGTATTCTATTTGCTTTATTTAGTGTACAGTTATGCTGACATATATAAATGGGTCATTTAGTACTCTCTTAAGGACCAAATAATAAATGATTTTAAAGGACTCTGGAAAATTTAAGACTCCTTTCATTGAGTTGTATAGTTAATGAAACATAGCAACTTCTGGCATGGTTTTGAACAATCCATATTAAGAAATGAAAATTTGTTTTTAAGCAAGCTGAGAAGCATATGAAGTGGTTGATAGATCCACTGCCAGTGAACGTGAGAGTGATTGTATCAGTGAATGTAGAAACTTGTCCGCAGGCTTGGAGGTAAGTTCTATTTCTATGATGTGTCAAAATATCCTGGGTTAGAATTATTGTTTTAAATTACAGTAACTCATTGAAGATCAGACAGATTTGTCAAGATGTGGAGATTTAATAGGATAAGATTTTGCAACCTCTGTGAAAAATGAAAGCTTCTCTATTGTAGCTGCAATGACAGATTTTAGCTGTTAGAAAACTAGATTTTTGTTTTACTGTGATGGATCTATGCACATGACTGTATGAAAGACGACTTTAAATGCAGTCAGATGCACATCAAGAACTGCAGTACCATGATGCAGATTCAGGATAAGGCTAAAAGTGGAAATTTGACTTCAGATGACTAGAATTTTATAGTAGCAGGGAACAGCTTCAATTACTGCTTTGATGTAAATCTTTAAAAAGCTCTGGAACTCTGATGTTGTTTCTTTTCTTTCTGTGAACTATTTAATAAGGTTCAAATATGACTTTGTTCTCTCTTACCAAAGGTTGTGGCCCACTCTTCATCTTGATCCACTGAATTCCAAAGATGTTAAATCTCTCATTAGTGCAGAATGTAACTCTGCAAAAGTTAAATTGACTAAAGAGCAGGTATGTCTGTTGCAGTTTTTCTAAAGTACCTTACTCTAGTATAACTTCTAATGAAAACATGGAAAGATGAAATAAGCCCAGCTGCCTAAAGAAGAAATTATATTTAGCTAACTAAATATGATTGCTCAAGATAGCATGAAGTTTGAGTATTTTTACCCTGTGGCTGATAGCACTGAAACACAGATGGAACAGCATAAATTTTTAATGCAAAAACTGTGCAGTTGCACATACTGCTGTAAATGTGTTATTTTATTTTAGAATACCAGAAGATTGAATTATGTTTTAATTACTATTGCATAATACTGTAACAATGATTGGCAGAGTGGGGAAAACTATTTTTACCTTTGCCTTTGAGACTTTAAGATAATCCTCATGTTGAGATACAATGTTAGATCCTAACTCTTCATCTTAAATTCAAATGGGAATTTTCACTCATATGCTGCTATAACTAGAAACATGTGCAGTATTTTGTGCACTACTTAACCATGTTGTAGTCTTCAGATGTTACAGATAGAAGAATATCTATAATTTTCGTTTTCTTATCAAACAGTGAAAGTTTCATTTGTATTATTAGTTTCATCTCAGTTCACAGAGTTTATTTAAAATGTTGTAGGAGAAGAAGCTTGAGAGACATTGTCGTTCTGCCACCACTTGCAATGCTTTGTATGTCACTCTCTTGGGCAAAACCATTGCATGGTAAGTTGAGGCATTCTGGAAATTATTATGCTCATCACTAGATTAAAAGACTTTAAGCAGGTTAGCCTTTTGAAGTATTTTCATTTAACACAGAATAAATCTTGTTAAGAAAAAACAATGGAGAAGTTTTGCCCTTCACTGACTGTGAATGGAATGGGAAAAGAAATCAGAGAGTATACAGTCACCAGTTTGATACTAAGTGAATCCAAATAGTTGTATCTATTTGTTTTCAGCTCTTCTATTTCTAGTTTATTTTAATGTTCTTCTTTCTGGGTGTATCAGTTGCTTCAGTGCTTTTTAAAGGTATTTGGAGAGTGTTGGGGTTAAGTTGTTAAACAGTTAAATTCAGCTGTTTTCTATTTACTGATGTTCCAGATTGCCCCATAGATTTTTAAGCCTAAAAGAAAATTCAACAACTGTTTAGTTTACATCCTGCTTATGGTCCTTAGCCTTATAATTCCTGCTGTGGAGATAATTAATCTTCCCCCTTGTGCAAGAGAATACCTAATAAGTGCATTGGCTTATTATTAACCTAGACTTCATCTCGTTGAGAAAGAGCATTCATCTTGTTGCATTTTTAGTTAAGAGACTCCCAGAAGATGATACACTAATTGATAATTTACTCCAGGTGACTGATTTTAATTATTTTTGTTCACATTTTATGTTCTAGAAGACTTAATTGCTCCTGAAAACATACTTTGTAAATGCATTAAATGAAATAGCAGCATGTGGTTTTATCTTTATCCATCCTGATGTTCTTACTTTGTACTCCTGCTGAAGGAAAAAACACTGTAGCATAGGTTTTTTAATAAAACTGTTGCAGCTATTCAGAAAAATCAGAGAATATGACAGAAATTGGCTTCAGGAACTCACCTCTTCTTTGTTTAAATTTCACTAGGTGCTATGCACCTTTTGAACCTAGTCAGAATCCAGAGAACGTTTGAGATAGAGCTCTTCAGTAGTTTCAAATCAGTCTTACTGAGCCAAATTTAATATGCTAAGCCTTACCATTTCTGTCCTTCTGCTCAGTGTTGGAAATACAGGAAGTATTGATGAAATTCTTCAGCAGTGTTGCCAGTGTCAAGACACAGTGTCACTGTACAGGCTTGTTCTGAGGTCAATTCAGGGATCATTGCAGAGTGATAAAGAGAAAGGTCTTTTGAGAGAGGTAAGCAGAGAATGCATCACTGTTTCTACAGGTAATGAATACTCTTTCTGGTAAAGAGTTTTTCATAACTTTAAAGTAAATGGAAATTTATATTGGTTCATATGTATGACTCTGAGATTACTGTGTATTATTGGTACAGAAGGGACAATTTTATTAATTTAATTATATCTCTTACATAGATATAGAATGCTTTGTATATGCTTTGTGTTAAATATAAACTGCTTTGTGTTAAATATAAACTGAGCTGTCATCTCACAATATAAAGCAGGGCTTTTCCACTGTGATGTGATATAGAATTAACACTTCCTTGCTGATCACTACCATGATCTAGTGATTAACTACATTGAGCATAACAAATGCAATCAAAACATGGTGCCTTGCTTTGTGAACATAGGGCATTTCTTATTACATTTCCGACTCCTCTTCCTACCTTTGCATAATTTCCCTCTTGTGCGAAACATTTTTTTAATTAGGACACAGTACTCGGTAATTGCTGCTTCTTTGGTGCTGGCAACATAAAGACCTTCAGCAGATTTTACTTAGATGAAAGTTCCTCATGATAATGGAGCTATTCTCTCTCAGTGTTTTATAGCAAAGTATAAGGAGCCATTTGTTTGTCCCCAGCTGTCCCATTTGGTGCTTTATCTATTAGAATATTAAACCATTAGCACTGAATTCTCTTCTTTGAGAAGAGGGAAAGGGCTTATGTAGGTAGGGTTTTTTTTCCTTTGACTATAAAGTTATCACAGTGCTAAACAGTATCTTGCTTGACATTTCAGTGTAACAAAGCTCTCCAGCAAATATTGCTAACTGTGTGAAATCTGCTTTCTGCTTTGTGTAGATACTGTGTGTCATTGGTGTCAGCCACAATGGGGTGAGTGAGTCAGAGCTGATGGAGCTTTATCCTGAGCTGACTTCTGCAGTGCTGGCCTCGCTCCTTCACAGCCTGCACAAAATGTGTGTGCTGACATATGGCTGTGGTTTGCTGAAGTTTCAGCACCTCCAGGTAAAGTCTGTAACCCTAAACATGTACAAGTGAAGCTCCACACCCCTGACTCCAACCCCTGTTTTTAGATAAGTTCTTTTGTTAGCTAGGTAGGCCTTGAAATGTTCATGTTTGCTCATCCATTCTCCTTAACATCTGGTATGATTTAGAAACATACCAAAAAACTTGAAAACTACCAGAGCTATTGTTGAAAATCTGGCCTTTCAAACCTTCATAAATTTCTTATCTCTTAGTTGCTGACTCCATGTATCCTAGAAAACAGTGGCTCACCAAAAAAACAGGAACAATTGGAAGAGAATGGAATATTGCCTGAATAACCAGAGCTGTGGTCTAAGATAAGACAATTTGGTTGTAATGCCTTTGTAATTGAAAGATTTTCAGTTCTGCAACATGAGATGTGTTTCATTTTGCATAATACCATATGTATAATATCAAGTATCATCAACAATTGAACAAATTAAATGCATTCTCTTTATTTCATTTATACTCTCTTTCAGGCTTGGGAGATGGTGAAACTAGAGTACATGGAAGCAGATGAAAATGTTATTTCTGCTTATAGACAAAAACTAGTGGAATATTTCACCATGCAGTTAAGGTGAGTCAGAATTCTTCAAGAAGTGCTAAATGCAGACTTTATGCCTCATAGATGTTTTTGTTTTCTTTATATACCTTCTCTGAGTTTAGTAAACTATTATAGCAAAATAACTGTGCAAAATTGTCAGTTCGGAAGTTTATTTATTGATATGTTGCTTTTTAACCTTGGAATAGAATGACACCTGTGAAGGGGAATAGGCTTATGATAAAGTGATCGTGGGAAAATGTAAGACATGAATTTATACCCTATCAGTTAGTTTGTGGTCTGCAATCCCATGTGGATTTTTAATTGCTAGTAAATGTTAGGAAATTTGAGTTTGCTTGGGACTTGAAGCAGAAAACCACTTACGTTCAGCAAGCAATTAGCACACAGATAAGAGGAGGTCCAATAGGACAACTGAACATCTACAAGTTCATATCCAGCTTGAAAACTGATTTGCATTTACATGCTGAGTTAGTGTGTCCCAGCTGCAGGCTGCTGTTTATTGCTCCTCCAGGCATCTACTGTTGGGTAGCAGGAAGCCAGTAGGCCACATTGTGCCAGTCAAAGGAGGCACAAAGGGACAGTGGGCTGCTGCAGGGCTGCAGTCCTACTGGCAGGCACTGATTAGCCCATATGGGATGGAGAAGCAGCTTCCTGTGGAGTGCCTGGGGGTTCCAATGCCTTCTGACATGAAATTAAAATGAAGATGTAAGAAAATGGAGTACATAGGTCTTACAGTAATCTGTTTGTTCAGACATTCAGGTATGGAAACTGTATGCTTGCCTAGTTTTCACATCAAATTGACAAGTTGTTAGGCATGTCAGAGTTTTAATTTTCTTTTTTTTTCCTTTCAATAGTCAAGACCGAGTGACTTGGAGAAGTGCAGATGAACTTCCCTGGCTTTTCCAACAGCAGGGTGATAAGCAAAAGCTGCACAAGTGTCTTCTGAATCTCTTTGTGTCCCAAAACCTTTACAAAAGGTACAAAGGTAGCAACTGCTTTAGCCATTATAAACATTTCAAAGTAATTTTTTGTCAATATAAATCAGAAAGTGACAGATACAGATTAAAACTACTTAAATAATAGCAGCTGAAGTGTTAAATGCTGTTTCTATATAAATAATCTATTTTTTCTATTCTGTTACTCCTGGGGGTTGGTAAAGGAATAAATATTGCTGTTGAATAGATGTCTCCATGGATTGTCTCTGTAGATGCTGTAGCATAACATTTGTACACATAGGCCTTTTTTCCTAAGCTAGCATCAGTGTGAATAGAGGGGAATCAGAGATAAGATTCTTATTTCCTTGTTAAAACAGGGGACATTTTGCAGAATTGCTGAGTTACTGGCAGCTGGTTGGGAAAGATAAGAGCTCTATGGCAGCTGAGTATTTTGACTCTCTGAAAGAATATGAAAAAAGCAGTGAGGGAGAGGAAAGTATGATCTGCCTGGCTGATCTTTATGAGACCCTGGGACGGTTTCTTAAGGACCTAGGTCTTCTCAGTCAGGTAAGTACATTTAGAGATTGTTGTAACAGCAAAAAGGCAAATTAAGCAGAGCTCAGCGTGTGCTTTCTGTTGCAGTAGTTAAGTTATTGTAGCATACAGGATGCTGCCTGCTGCCCTCACACTCTGGACTTGGTTGTTACAGGCTGTAGCTCCTCTGCAGCGCTCTCTGGAGATTCGAGAGACTGCGCTGGATCCAGACCATCCAAGGGTGGCACAGTCACTCCACCAGCTGGCAGGAGTGTATGTTCAGTGGAAGAAGTTTGGAAATGCTGAACAGTTGTATAAACAGGCACTGGAAATCTCTGAAAACGCTTATGGAGCTGAACACCCTCGGGTTGCCCGTGAACTTGACGCGCTTGCAACCTTGTACCAAAAGCAGAACAAGTAGGTTTAATTACACTGCTCTTTTTCTTCTGTGTGGAGGTAGTACAAAAAACCAAAAAAACACCAGCAAAGGTTTTCTTCCGGAAGCCAGAATTTTTCTTTGGTTCTTTTTTTTGAGTTTCATATGTTGAAATGCAACCATGGGCATCCCCTCTCTATTCCTGTAGCAGGTCACCCAGGAGGGGCCAACTTCTGTGCTTAGTTAGGCAAAAAACTTGTAGAGATAAAGGAGGAACATTGTCTGGCCCTAAGCATTTTGGATATTTTTATATTTTAAAAAAAGTGGGATTATTTTCAAGATTCTTAAATTTTCAAGTAACTTAGAATCTTTCCAGCATACTTGTTGATGCTACATTTGACATTCTTCTAACACTACAAATAACTACTTTCAGATATGAACAAGCTGAACAACTGAGGAAAAAGTCCTTCAAAATACGCCAAAAAGCAGCAAGGCAGAAAGGCAGTCTGGTAAGGAAATGCTTGATATTTAAAAAGAGGTGCAGGGCACATTGCATCTCTGCTAAATAGGTGATAAATTTTGTCTGCAGAGTTGATAATGCTCCAGGGCTTTTGATAATCATGGGCATAGGTAGTGAGGTAGCTTAGCAGCAGCTTTGGTGACTGGCCTTTCAACTCTGCTGGGAAGTGGAGAAGTAGCAGTAAAACTGGAATGGAATTGAGAGAAGTGGAAAAGAAAGAAGTGGATATATACATTTCAGAGGTGCAGAATTACTGCTGATACAATTGTGTGTCAAAGTGACAATGGAAAAAGGTGTTCTCCGGAACAGCTGAAGCATTTATCCTGCTAGTGAACACAGTGCTTACTGCAATGGAAAATCCCAGTTAAAGTACTAGGTAACATACAGAGTTTTTCCCTGTTTTTTTCTTCTGTGTTGTTTTTCAGGTGCAGGGTTCCTCTTGTCATTTTTGAGCTAAGGGTTTGTCATGTAATGCCTGTACTGTAAGAGTTCAGCTAATAACTCCAGAGCTCCAGTTGTAGCTCTAATGAAAGTAGTAAAAAAGCATAAATGTTGCTATTTCCACAGTGATTAAATAAGAATGAATTAGGTTCATGAAGATTTGGTTTATTTCTGTAATGAGTTCTGCTGCAAAAATACGTTCATCAAGACTGCAAAGATCAAAAATAGGCAGAGTGTGTAAAAATGGCTGCATGTTTTACTCTGATTTATTTTGCATGTAAGCATTAATTTGGCTGCCCATTTTAAAAAGATTGATGTGAAGCCTTGAGTAATACTTTATATGCATTTGTATATGGTGTTTACAATTGGATATTAAATTGATTTTAGGTTTTGAGCTTATAAATCTAAGAATTTATCTGAATTGGTCATTTGAACTGTGAAGTTAAAGCAAATTAGCATGTGTGATACAGGGAGAGCAGTGTTACAGCATAGTGACTTGAATTGCCTGGAAATTTTCACCAAAATTCCACTTTTTTGGTGAAATTCACTGTTAGATTGTAAGTAAGTGTGTGCTATGTAGCTCAAAAATAGAACTTAAGGGGGATTATTATGCTCCTTTGACACCAAAGTAAGTATTTTGGTTTTCTGTCCTTTAGCATCAAACTTTCAAAGTACTGCTAACTGTCTTATGTTACCTTTTCTTTGCTGCAGTGCGGCTTTGCTCTCCTGCGCCAAAGGGCCCTGCAACTGGAAGAGCTCACATTAGGCAAGGATACACCAGATAATGCTCGAACTCTTAATGAGCTTGGAGTCCTCTATTATCTGCAGAATAATCTTGAGTAAGTTGAGTTAAATGTGACTCATCCACTGAGCATTCTCAGGTATCTGAATGGAGGCAGAGCATTGAGAGCTAGCATTAAATGCAGACACATGATCAAATACTTTTTATAGTACCGTCCCTGATTCATTCTAGTGCTTTTTCTTCAGTGTGAAATTCACTCCTGTTTTCTAGTTGGTGCTGTTTGCATGTGAGTATTTACCAAGCCAATGCACTTCCTGCATTCAGAATTAATGTTCCACAGTTAACTAGCCTTTTTTTGCAAATACAAGTTGTCTCTCAAATCTGTGCCTCCTCCACTCAGATTCACTATTTTGTGACTCTCCTTTGCAGTGTTCATCTTTGAATAGCAGGACTGTTGTTCTTCTATGACAGTGTTACAAGAAGTCATGACCTCAGTATTCACCATGCTAGTAATCCTTAAGCTTTTACCCTGAAGTCTTGTTAAAAGCCAAAAAGAGACAGAACAGCACAAAGGTGTTCTAAAAGCAGACAGAGATAAGCAAGGGTATTGAAGAAGGGGAATAAAAGGTGCAGGACAGTTCTGATTGTATGTTTAGCCATTCTTGACTTCAGCTTCTTCAGTTGACAGAGGAATCTAAACTGTGTGTTGTCAGGAAATTGTAAAGTCACCTAAATCCCACTCTTCTGAACTGAATCTTTTCAGAGAAGAACAAAAGTGCCCAGCAAAAAGCTCAGAGTGAGCTCTGGAAGTATTTTTTCTTCCAGTTCTTCCTGAGCCTGATGTTTATGGCACCAGTAGCTTTTGGATAATTACAGAAGCCTTTGCATAGGGTGAACACCTTTTGATACTTGTCTAAGATCTCAAAAACTGAACCTACAGTTGTGTGTATAAATGATCTTTTTTTCTCTGACGTGAAATGGATTTTTCTAATTTACTAAGCTGACCTCTTGAGAATAGCATCACACAGAATTTATGTGTATGTCAGGGTAAGGAGCTGCCTAGTTATAATGGATGCTGTCAATGTTATGGAGGGATCACCCATTGTTTTGATGTTTAGAGGAGCTGCTGCAAAGCTGTAATGAAATAGTAATACCCTACTGTAGTGAGCTAGAACATGCCCTTTGCTCCAGTGGTGGCATTACACGGTCTTTTCTACTTCGTCAGTTCTAAACAGATTCTACTATGAGTTCGTCAGTTCTAAACCAATTCCACTATGAGTTTCCAAGGCTGAGTTTGTTGTTTTAAACAGGCACTTGAGCCTGTGCAGATGTTACCAGCTTTAAAATATTGATGAGCAAATATATTCTGTAGGACAGCAGAACTTTTCCTGAAGCGATCTTTGGAAATGCGAGAGCGAGTGCTGGGATCCGACCACCCAGACTGCGCGCAGTCCCTGAACAACCTGGCAGCTCTGTACAATGAGAAGCAGCACTATGACAAGGCTGAGGAGCTCTATGAGAAAGCTTTGGACATCAGGAGGAGAGCCTTGGCTCCAGATCATCCCTCCTTGGCTTATACTGTGAAACACCTGGCAGTGCTGTACAAAAAGATGGTGAGCACAAGCCTGTTACCTCTTCTGATCACCTAAATTAACTGAATGCCTTGTGTCTTAATGGAAAAATCATGTTTTAGGGTGCAGGAATAGTTCTTTTTACACAATGACCTTGAACTTTACAGTCCGTTTGAGGGTAACCTAAAGGCTTATCAGGGAGATAGTACTTCACAAATAAACTGGCTGAGCCACCTTCAGTGTATGTTGGCTCAGTGAAAAGTGAGCATTGCTTCTGTGCAAAATGCACTATGAGGAATAACATTAACAGTAGTATAAACTTCTGCATTTCATAATTTCAAAATGTTTTATGAATATTTGTGTTTGTAGATGGTTGTTCTAACCATTTGGCATTATTAGTGTAGTAATGATAAACCGTTTCCAACTCTTGCCATCCAGCTAAACCAAAACCAAGTTCAGTGGATGACAAGAATTTTATATATTTTATATTTTCACATTTTACGTTCTTCAGAGATAATCCCTTGGATCAAATTTGCATGTGTTTTTGCTAAGTAATTGTTACCTGCTGTTGTGTACATTAAATGGTTTTGGGTCACGTTATTTTCTCATCACTTCAGCTTCTAATTTTCATGCTGCTAGAAGCTGCAAAACCACTCAATATTTGTAGCAAAACCCTCTGCTAGTTTGAAGGAGCACAAATTAAAGAGCAGTGAAGAAAATTACTTCAATAAAAATACAACTGAAAATTCTTTTCAGCTGCCTTCTCAATGAGACACTTGTGGGGAAAAAATAAGAAAGGAAGAAACAGAGCTAGCTAACAAACACATTAACTGGGAGTTGAGTATGCCCACTATTTTGGAAAATTAGGTTATAATAAATATTCATGATAAACAATCTGTGCAGAATATAGCTATTAATTAACCAAAGTTAACCCCTTATTCTAGAAACAGTTTCATCTTCTCCAAGGCTTTTGTTTAAAATAGGTTTTACTGTTACCATCCTGATACAAGAGAACTGAATAATTTTTTTCCCATTATTTCCAGGGAAAGCTTGACAAGGCTGTTCCTCTGTATGAGCTAGCAGTTGAAATTCGGCAGAAGTCATTTGGCGCAAAACACCCAAGTGTAGCAACTGCTCTGGTAAACCTGGCTGTCCTTTACTGTCAGATGGTAAGTTTTTCATGCCTAATGGTTATTTCTCGTGTCTCAGGCTTTTTTATGATCTGTACCTAAATGAAACAAAAAAACTCGTGATCATATTTAAAAGGGAAATTCCTTATAGGACTTGCAAATTCTTGGGTTCCCTTTTAAAGGTTGAAAACATATTTGGCAAGGAAAATGAATGCAGGGAAAAAATAATTGCTGTGACTGGTATGCTCAACACTGTATGTACGATGCTTTGATACTGTGTGAAAAAAAAAGCCCATGTAATACAAATCTGTAACAAAGAAACTTTCTGCTACCCAAAGAAAAAGCAGATTGAAGCTTTGCCTCTCTATGAACGTGCACTAAAGATTTATGAAGACAGCTTTGGCCACATGCATCCTCGTGTGGGGGAAACGCTGAAAAACTTGGCTGTGCTAAGGTAAGATCAAATGCCTCAGCCCTAAAAAAGCAAATTACTGCATGAAACAAAACATCTGGGCTTGTGTACTTTCTGGGAAAATAGAGTTTTAAGTACACTGTGTTGATAGTATGGTGTATATTTCAATTTAAATGAGTTGACAGACTTGTTTTATTTGCTTGTTTCAACTGTGTTTTACTCTTTTCCAAAGCTATGAAAGGGGAGACTTTGAGAAGGCAGCTGAACTTTACAAGAGAGCAATGGAAATAAAGGAAGCAGAGACTTTGTTGATAGGTGGAAAAGCAACTTCTCGACACTCATCAAGTGGAGACACATTCAGCTTAAAAAGTGCATTATCACCAAACACTTTCCTGGAACATGGACAAAGGTGATATAAACCTGCATCAGGAAGAGGCAGTCTCCATTGATATGTTAAAGCAGACAGAAAATTACTAAGACAAATCCATTTTTCCAAGGGTTACGTACTGTTTTGGGACTGATACCTGTCTTCATGAATGACAAGGAAACAAATGTTTCTCCTTGAAGTCCTTCTGCCTCAACTTTGCAGACTTTTATGGTACAAAGTAAGCTTCTTTCATTGTATGTGGGTACACACTTTAGTTACTAGGTCAGATTGTAGCTAATACCAAAACCATGGACTTGATGCCTCTTAGCCTAAGTGCCAGGATTATAACAAGTTAAGCTGAACCACTTGTATATACTCTAAGGGACAGTTCTTATTTCCATGTTGTAATAGCGTGGCTTAGAGGATTTGTGTATATTGGTATCATCAATCCTTCCTGCCTTTTTACAAGCCTTTAAAGTTGTTTCTGAAGAAATGGTAATTTTGAAAAATCTTTGAAAATACTGTTTAAGCTGAAGTTTTACCTGCAGGGTTACTTCAGCCTCAAGCAAACTTTCATTCAAGGGACTTGTGCAAAATTAATTGGTTTCCTTGGGAAGCTAGGGTATCTAAAAATATCATCATCTACAGTTAAAGTTGTAAGATTCTACTCTGTTCAATAAAAATACTTCCAGTGAGGAATGAGAATGACGATGATTATGGCCAGATTTCCTGTTGCTAAACCTTTAGTAAAACTTTCACTATTTAATCTTACTAAATCCCTAAAAATACAAGAATGTTTGTATTAGGTAGGAAAACCTAGTGATGCAAAATAGTTTGCCATCAGCTAAAGAAATGTTAATCAAATCTACCTGCCTGTTGTATTTTTTAATCCCTGAGTAATCTGGAAGAGTCAGTCTGAGTTCTGTTCTCATTCAGTCCATAAATGCATGCATCAATTTAAATACATACTTAAAAATTATTTTTTATTAAAAAATGAATGTAAGTGGAAAATTAATTGAAACCCTACTATATTTCAGAGGCAACTAATACAAAGATTAATTTGATCCAGTTTGAAAAATGAAAATGGCCTTTACCTCAAAGGAGTACTTTCTTCCCACAGTGTTTTTTTCTCTTTTAGATTAGAATTAAATATTACTCACTTCAGCCCTTGTTCTGATTTGGAGGAATTTAATATTTTGGTAAGGCAGTAAGTTGGCAAACTAAAAGGTTTATAAAACTGATAGCACAAATATACAACCCAAATTTGATTTTTAAGATTAAGGTTTAGTTGAAAAAAACCCCCAAAAATAGCTCTTGAAGGTGTTATGATACAGCACTAAGAGCTGACACATTGTAATAGCTCTCTGGATATTTTCCTCTTACTCAGAAAATGGGTTTGTAAACAAAGCAAGTGGTTTTACTACTCTGTTACAGCCACATTGAAAGGTTTCGAAAATTGGAAAATTCTCGGCAGGATTGTCACCAGCTAAAAAGAAGGGCAAAAGTAAAAACAAATACACACACAAAAAACTCCAAACCAAAATAACCCCAAACTACCCCCCAAAACATCAGCCTACTCAGCTTATGTTTGTTTATGTTGCCTGATGTTCTTCAAGCTGGTAATTTTCTCCTTTAATGATCAGATATCTGGTCTAGCTTGTCACCTTTGTTCTGATTTTAACATGTACAGTGATACATTTTCCTCTCCTAAATAATTTTCCTTATTGTTGCTAGCTTAAAAAGAAGCTACTTTTTAGATCCTCAGTGTTACTGAATTGTTACTATTCTTCCATTGAGCAACCTCTCTCCAACTTACTTACAGGTTGCGGGTTGATTTTGGAATAAGAAAAGAAAAATTGGTCCCTAAAAAATAGCAGATCCCAGCCATCCATTGTCCTTTAGCAAAGAGGGTGAGCAATCCAAGTGCCTACCCTATGAACCCAAAGAAAGCTTATGAGACAACTTCCATGTAGTTGTACCCCATGGACAGCAAGAAAGAGTAATATATGGTTTATGCCAGACAACACTACTGGGTAGGAGAACTGTACCTCAAAGCAGAGGGTCACCAGTTTCAATGGAGATTTAATTACACTGTCTGAATATCAACATCTTAATAAAAGTCATTAGACACTGCAAAAACTAAATACTTATTTTATAATATTTTCAAATAAACAAATCTGGACTGGACTTACCCATGGCAATGTGCTTTGATTTGTTAGCTCATGACCAAGGAAGCAATAAATTTTCTGTTATGTTTTACAGTTGGAGTACATTATGCATGTAAATGTCTTTTCAATTAAAAAAAAAAAAAAAGCCTTAAAGCTGCTTTTTTTTGATGCTGTTTATTTTTAAATAATTTTAACCATTGACACATACAATCATCTTAATTTATTTTCTGATAATTTTAAATTTTTCTTGTATATACAAGTTGCAAGTCTGAAAGTAACACAAGAACCATTTTGTATACTCTCTAACGGGGCATACAAAAGTGTATTAATTCCCTCATAAAAACATACTTGAAGTTGCCTCTTGTACAGCTGTCAATCCTGTGATGGCAGACATGTCAGCCAAATAGTTAAGAGTGAGAATGAACTGACCTGTTGTAAAAATTCATCAGCCATTTGCCTCAGGATCTCCAGAGCCAGCTGTGAACCTCACTTTTATTATTCCCAACAAAATGGTGAAAGTCACAGAGAAATGTAAATAACACATAAACTGACACTGGGTCAAGCTAACATAGAGGTCAAGCTAACATAGACTTAGTGACATAATTTCAATTATCTACCTTTTTAATGGTCTCATTATTCTATTTCCTATCCTTCTTTACAGTTCATTTCTAAAACAACTCAATCCAAAAAAGCCATTCAGTTTTACAGTATAATGCCCCATACTCCAAACCCACCCAAAATCTCCCTCACTGTCTTCTGAGATGATTTTTATGTGTTTAATATAATCTGAGGTCAGCTGTGCAGGAAACTGATTTTGAAGTTTGTAACTGTTGCTTAGAAATGAAACTTTTTTTAAACTAATTCTTAGTATAACTAATATGTATTCATTCAGCTGCCCAAAGAAACAGAAGCACCACCATGATATTGCTCACTCTTTACACATCAGTGGGATACCACTACTGCCATTACTTGCTGGCTCTCTGTTGGCTGCATCATGCTGTGGAGAAGTTTTCTGAAGAACCCAACTTGGAAATATTTGTATTATACTGCCAAAGCTGAAATCTACCTGTTTGTAAGCCAAGTTGAAATATTTATCAAGTTCTAGATCTGATGCCCACAGTACTTAAAATATTTTAAACTGATCCTTCCAGCTCTGCAGGGTTCTGGCACTCCAGGATGCATATATTCACAGGTCAGTTTAACACATGGCAGTTTAAATATGACTGTACTAATGTCATTTACAAGACAAATACAACAGGTGAGCTACTCCAATGAAGATGTTTGCAAAATTAAAAACTTAAAGCATCTAATTCTAGAAGACTTTCTAAGCAAACTCAGATTTATATTCCTTAATATAACCCATGTGATGGGGAGTGATCAGAATGATAGCTAAACTTTCAGTAACCAACAAAAATATAGTATTTAGACTTTTGAAAAGGTAGACAAAATCTCCGGTTCTTTCCAATGTTGCTCATAATTTTGTCATGAAAAGCATTTGCCAGGCAAAATAGTGGCATGTTGATATGCAGTCTGCTAATGTAAGACCACCTCTTACATTAAAGAGACTTCACCTCTTTACCAAATCCTCAAAACGTTATCACATACAAAACAGAGGCAGCTGTTGAAGGACAAGCAGTAGTAAGACACCTATAAAGAAAATTCCATCCCAGAGATATTTAAGGCAGATGAAAAGGCTTAGATGTTTCTGATTATTCAGGAAAAGCAGCCACAGCACTATCCATGCCAAAAATTCAGACCAGTGAACAACAACCAAGTACAAGTGCTTGGAAAATCAGGAGCAGCAACATGAGAGAGGAATTATCACCTGCCCTTCACCTACTCAGTCCACTCCAGCAGCTTTCATCTTTCCTTTGTCCTGTTCTGTGTGCTATTCGCATAACATGATAGGGCATATAATGTACTGTGCCAGCTTTTTTAGTTTATCCATGTCCTTTTATTTTCCACTGAATATCTGGACACTTAGCAATGCTGAGAAACTAAAATTTACAGTAGCACAGCCCTGTACGTTAAAGATGTGGTGAGAAAACAGAATATAAACAATAAAAGTCTGTGTCCTTCCTGTTTCTGTAACAGTTCTGTTCCACCAGAAAAGTAAAGGTAAGCTTTAAAGAAGGTAAAAAAAGGAAAAAAAAGTAAAAATTCTGGTCTTCCTAAAATCCAATGTCAATCCAAACTCATCAAAGTTTTACTTAATATTTGTTTTGCTACATGTTTCTCATTTTGGCCATGAGTTCTTCTAGGCTTTCTTCAGACTCTGCTACTGTCTCCTCAGTTACCAAATTCTCTTCCTAGTAGGAACAGGAAAAAAAAGTTGTCAGCAAAAAAAGCAAACAAAAAACGCCTCACAATTTTTGTGTATTTTAAAAATCCATAGAGAATAAATACATTACCTTGTCTGGGATAGTATATGCTACAGTAATTCCCTCAGGAAGATCAGGCACTGGGCCAGATGCAGCCTTCAGCTCATCTTCTGAAATTTCTGATACTAATTCGATGCCTTTGCATTAGAAAGAAACAAGAACTCCATTAAAAGTTAGAAGAAAAAGTTCTTTAATCACCAAGTTATCTCAGTGAGAGGAAACCTGCAGCTACTTTTCCAAAACAGAATAAAATTAAAAGCAGAAAGACCTTTGATTTCAACACCTTCATCCCATTATCAGTCCAAAATATTTTCCCTTTAGAATATATTAAATGGTTCTATGTAGGCAACTTATGGACAAGAATGTCACCTCTTCCTTGTTCTTCCCATTTAAATCTTATCAGGAGGATAGTTCTCTCAATTGTTAGATAAGATTATTTTCTTTATATGTAATAAACATGTGTATCACCATTCTTGAAATGGTTACATAAAACACATTTACCATTCCTTAAGACAGTTCCTTCTAATTTGAAACCCTCAGAGGAATGTAAAAATTCATGGGATGCCTCAGCACAGTGGTTATGGAAATGACAAATGGTCTTTAGTACACTTAGAAGGAATATGCAGTTAATACATTTTCTCACATCTATCTCCCAAGCATCTTCTGTGAAAGTTCTTCATTCAAGCAGCAGTTACATTTTAAGCCTAAAACCTGCACATTGCACTAAAAACACATCATCAAGTTGTGGTAAAATTACTTTCAAAACCTGTGAAAAGGAAACAGTAATTACAGTGTAACTGACAAAAAATGGGATCTATAAGCATTATATGTATCCTAAACTGCCTTCACCCAAATTGAATCTCAGTACTGGGAACATCATTTAGCCTCCAGCTGATTACTTACCCCAGTCATTGTCTTCATGTACTATTTCTTCTTCCTTTTCAATTACTTCTTCTTTTGGTCTTGCAGCTTCTTTTTTCTGCAGGAAAAACACAAAAAAATTAACCCCACAATAACCAAAATTTAACAGTCCAATTTCCAGCAACAGCAAAGAAGAACAAGCCTGATATTCACATTTCTTTCAATATTTAAGATAAGTGCTAAATGGCGACTGCTTAGGAGCAAAAAGGCAGAATACCTGCAAGCTAAAAAAACACCAAACCCATTAACACTCAGAAACATGACTGCCAGAAAGGTTGAGCAATTATTTAGAAGAAAATATTCTTTAACTGAATGTAAGCCGTTCTTCCCACCCTTCAAGTTAACTGTAAGTACTGTATATTTAGACACGTGCAACCATGTGAAAACAAGGCTGCTGAAAATTGGAGTAGCAATGAACATTTTCTCTTACTAGAGATTTGTAGCTTGCTTTGTCCTTAGGATTTTAAGGAAGGGGAAAAAAGGCCCCAAACAAACCTACAAACCGAAACCATTTTTACCTTGTAGTTTTCTTGCTGTTTTCTGCAATTGTGGTCACTACATTGGGGATTTGGCTTCATAGACATAGTTGGGAAGAAATCCTGCATTGCATTGTAGCCAAGATAATAACTCACAGTACCAAAATTTAACAGGTATCTAGAGACACAGAGAAAGAAGAAGCTTGTAATACAGGTGCAAACCTAACACTTCAGTTGCCCAAGAAATAATTTTTCCTCAAAGAACTTTTAGAATATACTTTCACACCAGTGCAGTTGTAGAGTTAGTGTAATTGCCTTAAATCCAGTTATGCTATAGTCAGCTGACAACAGCCTAAGTGGATCAATATAGAATCCCATCCTCTTGTGGTGTGTGAGAATAAGTCAAAATAAGTTTTTTGGAAAATACTGAGACTGCTTCTTACCCCTGAAAAGTTCTATTCAAAATTCAAGCAGTGTGCATTTCAGCCCGTTCAATGTTGTCAATACCATTAGGAAATGGGCCACAAACATATAAAACGTTTGTAGACCTGTCATAACAAAATGTTTCTTCAGGTTTTTCTCTCTCATGTTGTGCTGTACATCAAATAGCAAAAACTCAGTCACTTACTTGAGAACATTTTGTACAAGCATTCCTGCCACAACACCCATGGTTGTAGGAAGACTGGCTGCACAAACTCCTTCTCGTTTCAATGTCTTCTCATCAATATTTGCAGCTACTACAAGTGGAGGAGCACACTGAGGGGCAATAAAGAAATTAAGCTGTAAAAAAGCATTCAAGAAATCCCACAGATCACACAAAATTTTAAGCTGCCAGGATCTCACTCACTAGCCAGCTAATCTTCACATTCCCAGCCCCACTTTAAAAGGCAAGTGAGCAGTTCAGCAGAGCACTGCGTACCGCAAAACAAGCGGATTCACCAGGTATGATCAGCTGTATGTGTCCTGACACTGCATTTTCACTCACTCCAGACTCCATCCAGATCTGTCCAAGTTCATTGCAGGCCTAGGAACACAAAAACACACACATACGTCAGCGCTGCAGAAGTTTAATAAAAAGAAACCCTAATAATATGATAAATTGGGAGTGATGAAACATGTTTATCTCCCTCCTTCAAGACAAAAAGGCTATGATCAGAAAAAGGGACATGAGAGATAGAACAGAAATTATTTATCAAAGGACAAATCAAACAGCAAATTAAAGTTGCCCTCATAAAACTAGCCCTTTGTGCTTTCCTGATGACCTGAGATTTTTTAACAAATACATAAATGATCCAGTTACAGCACACTACAGAATATAATTCCACAAACTATTTTTAGAGGCTTGGATACAGTGTATCTGTGTACCTTTCCTGCCTGCAATTTATGGATCAAGTCAGCTGAAGGAAAACAGAAAACATACATTTGGCATATACCCTACATTGGCTGCTACTATAAAGAAAAACAGTTTGATTAGGTACACAGCATTTTTAGTATACTAAAAGTCATATGAAGCATACAATTAGCTACAGAAAGTCTCTAAAAGTTTGTAAGATTTAACATGCCAGCCTTTAAATACCTTTGTGTAAATAGAGTAATTTGCAAAGACAGAGAGCTTATGACACTTTAATCTTTTACTAACCATCAGCTGCTAGTAACTTAAAAGTCTACAGCTGTATTTATACACATAAAATGCGTTTACAAGAACTGAGTAAAACCTCAGATTCCTCAAGCCAAGGGGGACATTCATTAGGAGACTCTTTTTAAGTTCCTGTCTTTTCTACAGTCCCCACAGTTCCTAACATTATTTATAGGAGAAAACAGAGTTCCACAAGCTCATGCCTTCAATGGCCTTACCGTGTTAATTGCCATGCGAGCTTCAAAGTTGTCCACACAGCTCAGAACCAGATCCACAGGCTTCCCTTCCTCCAGGGCACCGTTACTGAAACAAGCATCAGAACTCTGCATGAAACTGCTGGCAGAACAAAACACCAACAAGGCAACCAACACCTGCTTTAGAGCCTGTGGGAAGTGAATTTCTAACAAAACTTGTGCAAATCCAGTACAGGATACAACCAGCATCTTATATCTGCAGTAGAAACAACAGCATGCTGAAACTGGGATTTAAATATATGGGCATTTTAGACTCACTTTTATATAGTATACACTCACAGCACAAAGCACTGGAGAACAGCATCTTTGTACAACAGAACTACAAATGGTAAAAGTTATTTCAAATCTTCTCTGTGAGATCCACTAACAACTATTCTTTCTTTCTATAAAACATACCTGAAACTACTACAGAGCACTCAAGATATGATCTGATCTGGTTTCTATAATTGAAAAAGCCTGTAAAACCTACAGTTTTGGTTGGAAGTCTAAAGATGCCTTCATACAAAATATAACTATGTAACAGTAGAAATAGATGCCAACTCAAGAGAAAACATCTAGGCAGGAATCTCTTCATGTATTTCCCAGAGGTTTTCAACTGAAAGTTATTATACTGAAAAAAAAAAATCTAACAAGAAAAACATGAGGCTGTACAGAACCACACATCAGCATAATTTAGCAATATGCTTTGTTGGGAGATTTTACCTTATTCTATCCATGAAGTGTTCAAAGTTGTCCAATGTAGTGATGTTGTAGTTATGTACTTCAAACTGAACATCAGGATTAATATCCCTTATGGAGGAAACAAGAGAAGTCAGTAGTAAATACAATGATCATATACATTCTGCTCCCTAACTTCACAAGTGTTACTACAGTCTTAAATTTCCAGTCTGAACTCTAGAATACACCCATATTTGTCAAAAATTCAGATTAGATAAGGAAAAAAACCCACAACATATTGAAGTGGCATGGTTTATACCAAACTTTGGAGCAAAACTTGCTATACTTAAAATGTAGAATCACACTAAGGTTTTGGCCAGTACAAAAATGCCTACAAAGCCTCAATCAACCCCACAAATATTTTATACTCAAATTCCCAAATTAGATCACACTCCTTTGCAAATGATTAAGAGCGAAACATTGGTTTTCTGGAGCAGAATCTTGGCTAAATACATTTTGATACCCACTTCTCTAAGTTATACCTCAAAGTATGTTCTGCTGCTTGCACTTTACTTAGTCCAGCTTGGTGAGGTTGGAAGAAGAGTCTGTTCATGTTTGCCAGTTCCACTTTGTCATAATCAAACAGAAGCAGCTACAATAAAGATTGTTTTAACATGTGTGAATCTCCAATGGCTCTGCAAACAGAACTATACAGCAAGGCATTTTGCAATGAAACTAATTCTAAGACCAAAAACAAACATGAAAATCCATAACCAAACTCTCTTCCCCACAAGCCAATTCAGTTCACATACAAAAGGTCATTTATAAGTACATGAAAAACTCCACCAATTTGTTAAGTCATTAAAATTACTCCTTACAAAAAGCTATCTCTTTATTCGATCTAAACTAAGAATATTCAACAAATTAATCTACATGAACACTATCACCTCTGTTATCACATTCCTATTTGCTGCTACATGACCAATTTATGTTTGTGATAAAGATATCTGTTTGTCACCTATTACATTCCAATATCATGAATATAATCTTGTAAGATAATCTTGTAAGATCTTGTAAGACTTTATCTTTTATGTGAAATACCCCCTCCTTTTTCTTTATTTTATTTTCCTTTTGCAATAATCCAGAATGAAGATTAGATAGATGGGTTCATACAAGAATATGGAGATGACAAGCATCCAAACAAGAATCATCCACATGATACAGGATTAAGTACTAAATAAATAAATTTTACCAGCATAATTAAATTACAAACTCTTCACATGCAATGTTTACACAAGTGCTGTTCTTAAGTGCTTTCTTCACAACATTTTTTTATTTGGGCAAAATCAATGGAGTCAAATCAAACCAAACTCCTTACAAAGAGGACTGGTCCATCTACTGCAAAAAAGTAGAAGGAAAAAGAAGCTCTCATTACCTTACCAATGCCACATCTTGTCAACATTTCCGCAGTCACACTGCCAACACCACCAACACCTACTACTGCAACTGTAAAGGTACGGATTTTCTGCAGAAAGAAATAAAACACACATCAGTATATCAAAGGTGGTCCTCACAGGGAAAAAATGCAAGCAGTCTTTCATTACGGATAGAATCCTACCTCATAGTCTTTGACAATTCCCATTCTTTTTAACGCCATCAAGCGACTATGAAGAAAAAAGATGCAATGTTACGCAGAAAATGTTTTTAATGTTTCTAACAGCAATTTTGCTTTTCAGGTATTTAAAATCACTTGTGCTTTAGAAATAACCTCACCACGAACCTACAGTTTCCACTGTAGTTGCGACTGCCAGCTAGGTACAGTGTGAGTGACAGAGCAGATGCTTTCCTATTTGCACCAGAGCCCTAACCCTGAAGAAACTCATGTATTTAATCTGTTGGTATGAGTAATACTGATGAAATCAGGAGGGCACAGCTATTTTTGTAAACGAATCCTTGATTTACAGTATGAAAGGTGACACTTTTGTTTGGTAATGAACCATATGGCAGCAAACTAATGAAGACTTGCACTGTTTTCTGACCGATTTGATTAGATTAACATAATGTTAAAAAAAATAAATAGAGACTATCAGGTTCTGAGAATAACTGAAAGGATTTTAAAGTGACATTTTATTTCTGTATTGCATTTTTTCAGAAAAGTAGAAGTATCAACTCGCATTAAGGAAAAATAAAGCCAAATCCAAACCAACAAAAAACCCCCAGATTTCTAGAATGGAAGGGGTATCTCTAATGCTCAAGAATTCTATAAACCAAACTGTGAAATCGGCAGTTTGGAGGAATCAGACCTCAGGCAATACCAACCCCTGGTCGATTTATTAGCAACCTAGCCGAAAAGCCCTCAAGGCTTCCTCTGTCCCTCTCCCCGCCTGTATTGCAAGGCAAGACGCTACAAAGTAACGCTGACATCCACCCCTGCCAGCCCAGCCGGGTGGGGAATCCGACAGCACGGGAGAGATGCTGCGCACAGAGCACCTGCCTGCTGCACTGCCGACACCTCCCGAGCACACCCAGCGCCATCCTGCCAGCCCCTGCACCTGCCCCTGCCCGTGCCTCTGCCCTTCACCACACCCACCGCCCCGACCCGCGGCCCTCTCCATCCCGCCGGGCCCGGGCAGCCCTGCGGCCCCTGGGCGCACCTGTAGGGGTTCGAGTCGGTCACCTCGGGGCTCATGGTGGCGATGCGGGCCCGCGCCGCTCCCCGCCCGCGCTTCTCCCGGGCCAGCTCCTCCTCCAGCTCCCGCACCAGCCGCTCCAGCCGCTCCAGCCGCCCGGGATCCGCCATGGCAGCGACACGTCTGCCGGCCGGGAGAGCTTCCGGGAAGCGCCGGGGCGGGCCGGGCCGGGGCGGGGCCTTCCCTCCCCGGGCCTTCCCTTCCCGCCTCCTCCTCACAGCCGGCAGCGGCCGCGGGCTGAGGGGCGGTGCCCGCCGGGGCGGTGCCTGCTCCCGGGAAACACCGTCTGCCAGGAGAAGCCACCGGCCCCGCCAGCCAGGGGGTCGCGGAGCGCTGTCCTTGGCCGAGCGAGGCGCACTGGGGCGGTCCGGCCGGGGCGGGCTGTCCGAGCATGGCGGCGGAGCCGGGCACCAGCGAGGTGCGGCAGCAGCACCGCTTCGACCAGGGCAGCCTGGAGCGCTACCTGAGCAGCCGCCTGCCCGGCTTCCCTCGGCTGCCCGCGGGAGCGCTGGCTGTCAGGCAGTACAGGTAACACAGGTGACACAGGTGGTGACACAGGTGGTGGCACAGGTGGCGGGGCCGCCGCCGCCCCCCTGCCCCAGAGCGCCCGGGAGCAGCTCGCTGCCGCTCTGCTCGGAGGCACAGCTCTTTGCCATGGGGATGGCGGGCAGCACCATCGAGGGATGTTTAAGATGCATTCTGGCTTGGTCCGATTGAAGGGACGTCCCAGCTCGTCCCTGGAGCGGCTGGAGAAGGCAAAGTTTGCGGTGTTGGCCAAGGTGACCTTTGTCCCAGGCGGGCTGTGTGTTGGGTGGACTGCCCGCTGGCCTCGGAGTTCACCCACAATTGTTTTACTGCCTGCGCATAAGTCTGCATTGATCTGCTCCATCTTTAATTGCACAGTAAACAGTACTGTTCAGAAGCACATACGTGGCTACAGAAATCAATGGTGAAAGTGTTAGGCTGTTACCGGGTAAGCAAACCCAGGAGAACAGCAGAAGGATGTGCCACGATTCCCGCTAACGCCTGGAGAGCACTATGGCAGTGTGCCAGGGAGCTGCTGCACCCAGGCTCCAAAGCCTCTGTTCCACAGAGCACTGAGTTCATTTGCATTCAGCAAAGCAGTGGTGTGGCTGCATGACTTCATGTCGGGAACTAGCTATTAGAAGCAAAATTATTCCAAGTATAAGGAATCCTTTGTCGGCACGGCCTCGACTAAATTACCTACTTTTCTACTAAGAAACAGTGAACCATTTTTCATTGTCTTCTGATGTAAATATAAAACATTCATTCATTCAATCCCCTGCTGTGCCCTAATCCTCAATGTACCTCAGTTGAGGTGTCTTTTGGAGGGTCCTCAGGAGAGTAGTTCATAGTAAAATCTGCTAAAATTTTGTTAGTATATATGCCTTTACTACTTTGTCTTGTAATTTCAGTTCAAGGCTTCAGCTGGGCTTAATTTCTTCTGTGCCACACAGAGTATTTGTCAGTTAAACTTGTTAAACTATTACAAACTATGCCCTGACTACTTCAGGGAGAATGGAAATGTGATTGGAGGAATGAAGGCAAAAGTCCATTTGATTTTTATTTTCCAATAGTTGTCTAATCTTTTATTGAACTAAGTCAGAATATATTTTAAAAATTATCCAGAATGCATAGAGAAAGGCATGCAGATCAGCACAGAGCCTTGAGGAAAATAAGGATCAGTGGGCTTGATTGGAACATGATAGACAAGGTGCTATGCAGAGTTTAACTGGGTTGTCCTTTCCTTTTACACACGTATGTGATTGAAATGTCTAATTTTCTTTGTGACTCCAACATTCACTCTAAAATTTTACAGCTCCTATAGGTTGTCTCTTAAGAGTAGTCTGTGGACATGATAATGAGGCTGGCAAACAGTGGGGCTTAGTACTCAAATCATCAGTAATTTAATCAGAGAATAGAATCATAGAATGATTTGGGTTGGAAGGAACCTTAAAGATCATCTAGTTCCAATCCCCTGCCATGGGCAGGGACATCTTTCTCTAGACCAGGTTGCTCAGTCTTGCCTTGAATAGTTTCAGAGATGGGGCATCCACAGTTTTTCTGGGCAACCTGTTACAGTGCCTCACCACTCCCACAGTAAAGAATTTTTTTTCTAATATCTAATCTAAAGCTACCCTCTTTCTGTTTGAATCCATTCCCCCTTGTCCTGTCACTACATGCTCTTGTAAAAAGTCCCTATCCAATTCCTTTATGCTTACCTTGTTTAAAATACAGCATTCAAAAAAACATGTACAATTATGAGCTAGTGAGAATTCTGCTCTGTTTAATTTCCTCCTGATCAGAAAGCTTTAAAGTTAGTATCTACTGCATACCTTAAATAAGTTCATGATGTCTCTTTGGCATGGTACAGGAGAACAAATTGGCTGTGACCTCTCCACAGTGAAAGAAGACATCTTTCTTATAGGCAGGAATAGAAGCTCTGACTTTTGATTTTGTAGGCTATCACTTGCTTCCTTGTAAGACAGGATTTGAAACAAAACCCACAACACAAGACAACTCTTGAGAAGGTTGCCACTTTGTTCAGGTCAAATCATAGTGCATTTTGCAAGTATAATTTCTTTTAGATGTTTACGAATTTGTAAGTAGTTGAATTTTTGGGTAATTATAATCTTTCTTTTTGCAGCTCAGGCCAGTCAAACCCAACCTTTTACCTTCAGAAGGGTGGGCAGGCTTTTGTGCTCAGGAAGAAGCCCCATGGTCCCCTTTTACCTAGAGCACACAAGGTAAGTAACATTCTTCACCAAGCTCCAAACACTTCATATTGCAGCTGACCAGGCTCTGTACATGATAGTCCAGCACATTGATGAATGTGTCCAGAAAAGCAGTGAGTTGCTGTATCATTTCCCATGTTCTGTGCTCTATATATAACTAAATATTCGAGAGGATACATTGTCATTCACTGTTCTTGCTTATGTTGGGAGGTTTTAATTGAACCCAAATATCTGTGTCTTCTGCAGGTCGATAGAGAATATCGTGTGCAGAAAGCCTTATTTTCAGCTGGGTTTCCAGTGCCTGAGCCCCTGTTGTATTGCAGTGATGTTTCCATCATTGGAACAGAGTTTTATGTAATGCAGCATGTGCAGGTTGGTCTTCCAGTGTGAGACATTCTTTCCTTCTCCCTACTATAACCTGCTTTTAAATTATCTAAAACCTTTTTGTTAACCCAGGACAGTTTTGTGATATGAGTGTAGATAATCTTCTGATATTTTTAAGAAATGCTAGCTATCAGTGATTCTCACAGATTTCAGCTTCTCCAAGGCTTATTTCACACTTTGTTTATTTTTTTTCAGCTCAGTATTTAACTTCTTGTTCTTGTTTGAGCTCTCAGAAGGATATCTTGAAATGAGGCAGTACTGCTTCTGTGAAAAGCATACAGAAGTCAGAGGGGAAAAAATTAGTCTATAACCTCAGTCTTTGGACACCCTGGAACCTGTTTAGTATTGAAGATGGGAACTGACATACAATCACCTTTTCTTGAAAACAAAGCAGGATTCCAGTTCAAACACTAATTTCAGAAAGAACACAGCATAGCTGTCTGTGGTCCACAACTCTGGGGGTGCTGTAGCTGAGTTGATATGCTTTCTGTTAGATTTTGGTGATTTTTGAGCATAAGTCTGCTCTACTGTGTCTTTTTTCTTTTTTATCCTGTGGGAGGAGGAGTTGAATTCAGACCTCCTCCCTTTTCATTGGATCCCACTCTGTCATCAGGTTCACTGGGAAATTAGAAATGTAAGAGTTTGTGGGCCAGTTTCCGAAGATTAGGTTAACCTTCCTACAAAAACCATAAATCAAGGGTAATAGAATGTAAAAGCTGTGAAAATATTGAAACAATTTCTTATATTAAAGATGGATATTTTTTTCTGGTTTTGACTAGAACAAAGTGATTGCTTAAAAAGAAACCTCATTACATTTCTAAGTATCTAAATGTACAGTCTTTCCATTCTATGATGGACTGCACTGCTCTGGTTTTAACAACTGTCAAAATGGAAAAATACACCTGTCTTCTAAATGTATTCAGCTGCTTTTAAGGAGAAAACAAGTGACTTTCTTTGGATTGTTTGCCTCTTTGTACCCACCACCCATTCCTATTCGCATTCCCCTCTTCCTGCCTGCCCCTCCACTCCCCTGGTATTTTTCCTGCAACTTAGCTGTTAGAAGACAGCACAGTAACATTTTTCCTGGTGCTTTGAAGCTTGAGGATACCTGGATTGAGTGTTTTAATTCAGAGTTTCATCTACAGATACAGCATATACTAATGACCTGGGGTCACTGTGAATCCCTTCATTGGCCCTGGGTCAGGAATAAAATAAATGAGGAAGGCATTTTTGATTGCATAGGGAGTGTTGGTTCACTGCATTTGTTTTTGGTCATGGAATGTATAGCTTAAATTCTTTTCATCTGGTGTGTACATCCTACCAAATCCCTGATTTATGGTATTTCTAGGGTCGCATTTTCCGAGACATCTCGCTGCCTGAGGTGGGCCCAGCAGAGCGTTCTGCTCTGTATCTTGCAATGATAGAAACTTTGGCCCTCTTGCACTCCTTTGATTTACAGTCATTGGGTCTCCAAGGATATGGTAGAGGACCAGGATACTGCAAAAGACAGGTACAGCTCTTAACATTCTCTTGTTTTGTCTGGTCTTTGAAAGTTTATTTGATTTTTAAGCTAAATTGTTACCTAGTAATTATCATATTTTAGCTGTTAAACACCTTCACTTAGTTCAATTAATTGCGCACTGTCTTAAGCTACTACTGCATTCGGACTGATTCTGTAGTATTATACTTAGGGAATGATACTCTATTGCTTTTGGAATAGTACTAGATTTGGGCTATGTAAATAGGATTAAAACAGATGTAGTCTTCGTTTCATCTTTTGATATCTCAGTTCACATTTGCAAATGCAGAGGTACTGGGTTTTACTGAATTTTTGAGCAACATGGTGATAGTCAAAGCCCAGAAGCACTTGTTTCAGAATTTTGTACTCTTGAAAAACTTGTGAATCAACTGAAAAATCTGTTGGAATGTTTGTATTTTTTAGGTATCAACTTGGAAAAAACAGTATGATGCAGCTGCTCATACAGATATTCCTGCCATGAACAAGCTGGCTGAGTGGTTGGCAAACAACTTGCCACCTGATGATAATGAAGAAAGCCTGATTCATGGGGACTTCAGAATAGATAACATCATCTTCCACCCAACAGAGGTATTTGAAATATATTTGTACCTCTTGTAGGTTTTGGTCCTTCATTTCTTTTTACTCCTGTCATGTAATGGGACACTTATATGCGGATTATTTTAGCGCATGTTACATCTTTGAAAGAAACAGTAGAAAGCTTAACTCATCTCTATACCCTGTGTATGGTGGTTTAGGTACCTAATAGAGTCCTGGCTTTCATTGCAGGAGCTAAATAGAATTGACAGAATCACAGAATGGTTTGGATTGGAAGGGACCTTAAAGATCATCCAGTTCCAACCCCTTGGCCATTGGCAGGGACACCTTTTACTAGATCAAGTTGCTCAGGGCGCCAACCAGCCTGGCCCTGAGAGATACTCAATTTATTCTTTAGTTCTAGTCCCTGCTTCAAAGTACAGAAACAAAGCATTTTATATGCATAAATCCTATTGAATTCAGTGCAGCTGAAGGTTCACTTCATTAAACTACATCAGCATCTGATCCAAAGCCCACTGACATCTGTGGTATGGCTTCAACTAACAACAAGGGCTTTTGGAGCAGGATCTGAATGCATGATACAGAATAGTAGTGGAAGCAAAGGAAAATCTGCCCAAGCTGCTTAGTTATGGAGCACATGTAGATCACAGAGACCCTGAAAATTCCTAGTTTGTGGAAATAAATGTATGCTACCTATCTATCAACACAGTTGCATTTTCATTACTTTTTTCCACTCTACTTGCTGTGTTGTGACCAGAAGACATGCCTGGGATTTGTGACCAAGACTGCAATGCCTGCTTTATGATAAAGCAACATAGTGATCGTAGAGATTCCAGTTGTTGTACGTAGATTACTTGATAGACATGATTTGTAGACTTAAATGTGCTGGTTGGTTCCCTGAGTAGGGAATTTGGCAGTCTTGGAGCCTCTCAGCTGTTCCTGATGCAGTTGAAGGAATTGACCCAGCTGTACACAGGTAGTTTTAAGTAATCTGTAGAAACTGTTCCTGAATATGCAGAAGTGACAATGTAGGAAAGACTTTTGCACATATTTCAAGTAGCCACGGAACATGAGCAGGCTGGAGGGGTTGTTCAGGTTGACAGGCCAGCTGGATTATAAGAATTTATCAGAATGACACTGTGGGGAGTCTCAGACCACCCAGCTGAGGACACCATTGCAAGGATGCTTGCAGCAGGGGCTCACTCTGAACAGTGACTGACTTCCTGTTTAAGAAACTCGGTTCCCCACGTAAGTGTTAATCTATGTATAATGTTGTGACAGATTAGCTTTTCTGGTGCATGATCTGTCTGTGAATTTCTGTGCTAAAGGACTGTGCAACAGGACTGGAAATGAAACATGACAACTGTCAGTATTGCTGTTCTTTAGGTTGTTTTAATTCAGTCAAGTTTTATATTAGAAGAGTTTAGAAGTTTCTGACAGGAAGAACACTATTCAAAAATGTAGATTGAAATCAGATTTTCTTTGGAAAATGCCTAGCTTTCTACCCCTGTGGGAATGTTAATTTTCTGCAAATGTTTAGATAGTGCCATAAAGAGCTCTTTTTGCTGTAGACAGCAAAAGAGTGTGTTTTTAATTTTAAGTATATAGTAACCAAATAAAACTCTTGGATATTGAGTAGGTGGTGCATTTTGAATGGAGAAAACGTCTTCTAGCACTCACTTCAGGCTTTTATTTTTATTTAAGGCTCGTGTTTTGGCAGTGCTGGACTGGGAACTTTCAACTACTGGTCATCCTTTAGCAGATTTAGCATATGCCACTCAATTCTACTTTTGGCCTACATCTATTAAGAACTTAGGTCAAGGCTCTGTCTTGGGTTTCAAAGACATCATAGGTATGAAACTGTAATCTTTTTCTTGAAACAAATACTAGTCTTGATTCCTATTTGAAATGCTATAGGAATTAAATGGTAAATTCACAAGCATATAATTTTGCATTTGTAAAGAATTTTTCCATAATTATTTTCATTGTAGCAAGCATGCTGATAGTGAGGTAGATTTTAGATAGTTCTGTTCTAAAAATCTGTGTCTTAGCCACAGCATGCTACTTCTGTAAAACCTTATTTTGAACTTTTCTAAGAGATAATAGAAGACAAAAGAAATTTAAGTGTAAAAATGTAATTTATTTTTAAAAAATGCTTTTTCTCCCAGGGTGAAATTATTTTCCTGACTGGAGTGGAGACAAAGGGCAGCAGGAAGTGTTATGGTTATCTGAAATTCTGGCAACTCCTACTTCCTTTGGTCTCTCCATATCACAGTTATGTCATGAGAAATTATAAATCATGGTGTTTACTATGTAAATGAAATATCTCATAAAGCTTAAAAACTGTTCAAATGTTTGATGAATAAGGTATAAAAAAAATTGAAAATGTTGAGTATTCTAAAAAAATCTATTCTATTTTTTTGTAGAAACGCCTTCCTTTGAAGAACTGGTTTCCATTTACTGCCGCTGCCGGCGTATTACCACTACTTTATCCAACTTTAACTTTTTTCTTGCTTTGTCATATTTTAAAATGGCAGCCATAGCCCAGGTAATGATCTCACATTTACTGAAATGTTGCATATCTTTGTGTGTATGTGGATAGTTCATTTAGTCATGAATAATAATCATATGTCTATGCTGTTGCCAGTTGGCTTGAGGGACAGGCTGGGCTTGCTTGCAGTATCATGTGCAGCCATTTGTCTTTTCTTTTTTCCTTTTTTAACTGTTCCACTACTAATTTTTGTGATTTGCCTTAAGTTTGGTTTAACCGGAATTTGTTTTTAACTCTTGTGCAGCAAGCATCGCCATTATACCAGAAATGTACCAAAAACAATATTAGCATATCCCAGTAAGTTTTTTCCTTTTAAGAATATGTGCATTTAAGTCTTACTGTCATAGTTGAAGAAATGACCAGTGTGTTAAAGAGACAATTTGAAGTGCATGATTATACCATATATGCCTTTCTTTTGGTTTTAGGGTGTATATGCCAGGTATCTCATTGGAAATGCTTCTGCAGAGAATAGCCACGAATTTGCAAAGATTGTGAAGCCTTTGGCAGAAAGAGGATTAGAGCTCTCAAAAAGGTAAGAGTGGTCTAAACTGGTCAAAGGCAAGGCAAAGGTTTTCCATCATCTTCACTTATTTAAATGCCTGTCTAAGGCAGCTTATGTTATTATGAGGGGGAAATCTGGTCTTACTTGTTAGTGCATTGAATTTTCTTCCCTAGGTCATCCTTCAGCAGCACACAGCACAGCATTTCTGGAGAGCTCTTCCATCAAAGTAGGAAAGGCCAAGAAATTTTGCTGAAGGTTAAGCAGTTCATGAAACAGCACATCTGTCCAGCTGAGAAGGTAAAAGCTTTTAGCTAACCTGTTTATAAAGGAGCATTCTCTGACTAGACTTTATAAACATGTAAAACTATGTATAGAAGTCATGACCTATTTTTTTTTTCCAAAACAGCTTTATTTTCATGCAATGATGTTTGTGGCATTGCAGAGTATTATCAGAAATCATTATAATCGAAATTATTTTTTTTAGGATTAAATGTTGTATGCATTGTTAATGAAAACTAAGAGTTACTTTTTAAACTTTTGAAGTGTAAAAATTTCTTTTTAGAAAGAGCAACTTTTTAAAGGAAGCTGCCAGAATATTTTTTAGGCTAACAATAAGCTAGAACTCTTAGATACTGAACCGAAAGACACCTATTTAAAAATAAAAACGGGTGATTTTAACTATGTGAAGCTGAATGGTTCTGTTTCTTGCTTTTTAGGCTGTGACAAAAAATGGGATTGCATAATGTATCAGAGTAGCCTCATTCCTGAATATATGTAATACCAATGAAGATTTGAAATCAGATAATGAAATATATACAGAAATCCATAGTTAGTGGAAGGGAAAATGAGATGAAGCATTTTACTTGTTATCCTAGGAAGTAGGAAGTATTTTTTTCATTTAGAAAGTTGGTTCAGCTTTTAGTCTCGTGGAAGTACAGATGACTTTTGTTGCAGAATTGGATTTTTTGGCTTTCTGGTTTTTTTTGGTTTTTTCTTTTTGCAGTCAGGCAGAAATGCAGAAAACATTAATCTAAAGATTTATTAATATATCTGGTTATCACAAGGAGTGGTTGAGGGCAGTAACTCTTGACATGCAAAGTTTCTTAAATCTCTCTCTGTGACTGCGTTTGGATTGTAGTTCTGGATTGTCCAAGAAAGCCTTGCAATAATTCAAGTATTTGGTTTAAAAAACAAATGAATCACAAATAGCCATGCAAGTTTTTGAGATGACTAGTGTTATGCTTGGAAGTTATTTTTGGTAACAGGCCTTGTGAATCAAGACTTGTAAATTCTACTTCACCAGTTGTCTTTATTGTGTGATTTTCAGAATTGGGCACTACTTTTCTTCATTCTGGGCTGGGTTTGAAGTTCTGTGCCTCACTAAAACATGCTTATGAAAACAGTAAGATTACTGAATATTGAGGTTCACTCAAAACAAGTGAGTGGTTCTTGGAATGACTTCTTACAAAATCTGCTAAGGAATTATTTTGACAGGAAGAGAAAATGTATTATTTGTGGAGGGTTTTCTCAGTAAACAAAGGTTAGCTGGCTTATGTATCTGAATGTTGTGACCAGAAACCTGAATCTTAAGTGTTGGTACATCAGATGTTTGTTGTTTTACTTCTGGGTTCATGCCTCTAGTGTGTACTGTTGGTAACAGGTAACTTTTATCTCCGGAAAATACTGACCTCCTAGTGCCATCATCACACACTTTAAACAATCCCAAACAGTAGTTAAGGTAAGGTACTAATTGGGGTCATCTCAGATTTAAAGTCTTGCAAAATGAATAGATGGTAGTTTAGTTTTCAGTTATATATTTAATTTGATAATGAAACCAACTATATAATGGAAACATGTGTTGAGTATTTTTTTAATTGGCTACTTGGGGCATAAGTCTGAAAGATACATGTTATTATTTGTGTGATACATGTGTTCTTAATTTAAATAGCATTTTTTTAATTGTTTCTCTAAGGAAATAGTGAAGTACTATACTGAACGTAGAAATACTGAGGACAAATGGAAGAAACCACCACTTCTGGAGAGACTGAAGGTATGGGGTAATAAATATTTTTAGCACTCGAGCAGTAAAAGAGAACAAACGTAGAGCATAAGAGTGATTGGTGTATCCTGCTGGAGAAGTTACTCTGGATGGAAAGAAATTGTATGAGGAACAGTGAAAGGAAAGGAAGAGAAAGTATGCAGAAGGTGAGAGAAACAAATGAGAGAGAAGGAAAAAAAATTAGATCTGTGAGTGGCATATCTGAACTTTAAGTCAAAGACCATACCTACTATTTCAGAATAGCTCTGAAAAAAGGCATCAGACATATCAGACAGTATGGTAGGCAGGAGCGAAGAAAATGTGTAGCAAGCCAGAATTTAACTGGGGTTGTTGGCTTGGTTTTTTTTTTTTAAGACTTACTGTTGATATTTTTTCTGTTGATTCTTGCAACAGGAATTGGCCAAAGCAGAAGGTCTGTGGAACCTTTTTCTCCCAGATGTCAGTGGCCTCAGCCAGCTTGACTATGCCCTAATAGCTGAGGAGACAGGGAGATGCCTCATTGCTCCAGAGGTTTTCAACTGTCATGCACCAGGTTAGTAACCCTGTCCCAAAATTCAGCTCTGGGAGCATTAAATGTTTGGGTATCTTACACCTCACAAGCTTTGTGTCTTGAGCAGTAAACAAGACTGCTGGTTTCTTACAGACACAGGAAACATGGAGGTCCTCCACATGTATGGGACTGAAGAGCAAAAGAAAGAGTGGCTGGAGCCTCTCCTAGAAGGGAAGATTAGTTCTTGCTTCTGCATGACAGGTAAGTTTTTCTCCAGAAGAAAGTTAGAGGCAATTGGCAGAAACTTCACATCATGTATGCACCAAAAAGTAGAAAACTGCAAGTTGTGTTTTACTGAATTAGTACAAAAGTATCCGCTGTGTCTGTGACTGTGAATACAAAATCCTCTATGAGGTGTGAATGCAAAGTGGAGCACCCTTGCTGCCTTTCCCTGATAGCTGCCAATTTTCATGGTTGTAATAATTAGTATTTGCTTTCTATATATTCAGTTTAATATTAGTACTAGTAAAATACATTTTATAGTACTAAACAGGTCTACAACTGAACTTACTCTTTTTCATCATGTGCTTTGGAATTCCTCTAGCAACCTACAATTAGGTCCAAGTGTGATTATTGTGATTAAAGTTGTGTAGTTTTGTAGTGTGTCATAGATATTTTAAGATATAACCCAAAAATAACTTTGATTTATATCCCTATCTCAGCATTGTATTTGGTTTTGCTCTTGAAAGCTTGTGGCATCTGAAAAGTCTGGCTCTTGCTGTACGAATGTACCATTTGGAACACATGATGTCAAAATTTTGATCCTCCTGTGTCAGGAAGAATTGAGAGAACTCAACCTTGCAGACACTTATTTTGCAAATTCCATTTCAGTGTGTTCCCCAAGAGGAAATAGATACTTTTGTTTTAAAGTAGATGGCCTATAAAAAGAGGTAATGGTGACAGGAGAGAGGAAGAATCTTTCCTCTTCCAAAAAATCATTGATGACATTTTGCTGACAGTTTCATGGAATCTATTTCAGATACCTCCACAAAATTAGTTTCAATCTCTTTATTTTCACTTGAGAAGAGCCCAGGGGGAAAAACAGGCTGAGAAGAAATACGACTGTTACCTGTATGTGCAATGGAAGAATAATGGATTTAAAAACACAAGGAAAGGAAGAAGGCTGTGGTGTTAAAAGGTGGTCCAAGCCCAAGAAAAGTGCATTTAAACTGGCTGTGAATACCAGGTTGTTGGAAAAATAGGAATTCTTTTGACCACCAGCAGTGAGGTTCTGCAAACAGCTTTCTACTGATAGCAAAACTGTGTTACTATTAATAAAGCATATCTAGAGCCCTAGATTTGTGGAGGTAGTGCTACCTTTATATTTAATTTGGTGGTTTGTTTTTTTCCTTTAACACAGAACCTGATGTGGCTTCAAGTGATGCCACCAACATGCAATGCACCATTGAGCGAGATGGGAACAGCTATGTGATCAATGGCAAGAAGTGGTGGAGCAGTGGTAAGTGTGGAAAACTAAATTAGAATGACTAAGTCTAAAGTTTTTTCCAAGAACTAGTAAAACGAAAGTATTTATGCTCCATTTCTGAGATGAAAATTTGTCTTTCCTCGAGTAAAGGCAATAGGATGTAAAACAACAGAAATGGCTGAATTGAGCTTTTGTTCTATGAACTGAAGTCCAAGATTCAAATCCAGTTTAGGGATTTGGGTGCTTTTTGGAATCTCTGAATTTTGTTCACAGAATGAATGCTGGTATTTTCTTTAAATCTTGTCTCTTTTTATCAGTTAACTTACACATTTATGGCTGAGTCCTTTAAACTTTGTTTTTATGAAGGTGTCTTTGGCAGCTTGTGTGAGAAGTTTGAGAGTACTGTGTAGTTACAGTGAAATGTGGCTGCTCTTAAAGTAGCCTGTGAGGCTGTTGGACTGACTATTACAGGAGCTTTTCTTGTATATAATTCCCAGTAAAATCAGTGGATTGCACTGTAAGTGGTAACTGTCCCTAATATTGTAGTACTGTTACTTTTTTGCCAAACCATGTGTGACAGCAACTTGGAAGTCATCATTCCCTGGGAATTTGAAAGCCAAGTAAATAAACTGAGTTGCTGAACTTGAATGTTTCATTTATGTACACAAGTGTGCAGCTACCCACTGATACATGTTTGGGCAATACCTGGAGTCACCAGAAGATAGATCTCTCTCTCTGTTCTATTCCTATAAAAGGAGACGTGGAATCTTGTCTCTTGACCCAAGAGTGTTGCTTAACTGCTGGCTACTTAACCTTTGCTCTGGGTCAGTGTCTCCCAGCTGTGCACTGCATCCCTAAGGAAGTAATGGGAAAGTTCTAGGGGCTCACACACACAAAATTACATTCATAAAATTAGTTACGTGAATTATAAAAAGGACAGTAAACATAAGACAGTCAGCATGATTTGGTTTGTCTTATTTCTAATAAATGCAATTAGGGCAATCAGATTTGTGTAAAGACAGATGTGTGAAAGGCACTGTAGTTTGAGAAACCTGTTCATTCAGCTCTGTATTTGTCAGTCTCCCTTTCTGCCTGTCTGGGTGGGGTTTTTTTGGTTTGTTTTCTTTGATTGGGTTCTTTTGGGTTTGGTTGGGGTTTTTTAACTTTTGTAACATTAGAACTTTGGATGTTTGGGATGCCACCACTGTATTTATGAAGACAAGTCATAAATCACACATGTAAGGAGTCAGTTACTTAATGGAAGAACTGGGTTTCTTATTATGCTCTGCATGTGTACAGAAAATCCAGTATGGCTTAAATATGTCAGATTTATGGTGTATATGTAGAAAATCAGTCAAGCACTTCTGACTAATCTGTTCATGCCCTAGTATTTCTCAAAACACTGGGCAGACATTCTATAAGCTTTTGTCATCCAGACAGGGAGAAGAGGCTCAGGTCTTGTTTATACTACTGTTGTTTCTTGTCTGTCGTTTTAGAGCTTTTTGTTCTAGTCCCTAATTGTGTAACTAGGAAAAGTATCTAAAAATGAGAGATTCTTTTTGGCTTTCTTGATCTGTAGATCAGGCATTTTGTCAGAGCCCACAGGATGTTTGAAGGACAGTATGCTGTAACACCACTTCTTCATTTTGAAAGCTAAGCTAGTATTGTCAGTATATTTGAAATGCTTCCAGTGACTCATGGAAAACTGCTGTTTTCCTGGAATCCCTGCCAACACTTTGGCAGGGGACAGCTTTGGTACCTCTGTGTAAAAACTGTAAATCCATTAGCTCTGTACAGAATCAGAACCTCTGTCCTTTGTCAAGCAAGACCTTCACCCTTTGGTGGTTGGTAAATGCCTATGATAAGAGATGTGAGTACCTACTGAAACAAAACAAATATAAAGATAAGAATAAAAAAAAGCTGGTGCACTTTTTATATTCTTTGGTTTTATTGTATCTCCATACATTTTAGCAGATACAGTTATTGCAGTGCTTGATTAATTTCAAAAATTCTGAATAGAAAATCCAGGCCTTGTATCTGGAGATGAGTTTAACTTTTTCTTACATTTAGAGAGATCTAGAATTTTCTTCCCATAGAGCACTGGTCTTGTTGAAGTTTAGGGAGAGCAGAAAAGAAGAGGTGAAAAATCATTTTTCTGTAGTTATAGAAAAGGAGTTACTGGAGTTTTTTTTTGTGGAGGATATTGTTGCTGCTATACATTTGTAGAAACACATAGAGAATGGCTTTTCTCCCTGCTCTCCTTCTCAATTCTCAGCATAAGCTTATACCTTCATTTCAAGCTGCAGGGATACCTATGGAATGATAGTTGAGTTTAGAAATGGACTGAGCTATTAGGCAAATGTTCTAAAGTTTTACAAAATAGTTGGAGGAACACAAGATCATTAACTTCTGTTACAAAGGTTCCTTCCTGTACTGCTGTTTGATTGCTGATGCTTTTTTTTTTTCTGTTTTAATTAGATTATTAGATGTGTACATATTGTTCATTACACAGTTACTTAATTGCCTAGTGCTATGACACTTTGAAATGTAAATCTTGGGGGTGTTTTTAAGTGTTTGGATTTTGTTACGGTGGGTTTTTTTTGTTTTAGTTCTTTGATGTTGTTGTTTAGTAAATACCTCTGGTTGTTTCTAGGAGTTTCAGTATTCAGTTCCTGCATGATGCTTGACTCTGATAAACATGTTCTACTTTGAAGTGCACTGTAGTGTCTTGGCAGGTTCAGAAATCCATCTGAAAGCTGACTTGCAGAGAAACAGCTGCTGAAACAATACCCCCTGGAATTAGTAAACAATGCCCATGGTTATATAATATGATGAAAGCAATGGAGGGCCTATATAGTGAAACTGATGGTTTCTTCAGTAGGTTCTTCATAATTCATAGAAATTTCTTCACGTCTTCCATTCTGCTGTTGTCTTCTCCAGTTCCCATAATTTTTTGCAATTTTCATGATATGCGTTTTGAAGGAGGCTCCCAGGAAGGCATAGAGGAGAGGGTTGAGGCAGGTGTGGAACAAAGCTATGCTCTTAGTGACCTGGAGTGCCACATCCATGGTTTTACTGGTGTCGCAGTCTGTAACCAACATGTAGATAATGTCTATGGCTCTCCACAGCTTCACGATGTTGTAGGGCAGCTGGGTGACAATAAAAGTAGCCACTACTGCCAGCAGAACCATGAAAGGCCTAGACTTCTTAACGTTTGCAGATCTAAAGATTGCCCGAGCAGTAGCAGAATAGCAGATCAGCATTACTAGGAAAGGAATCAGAAATTCCAGGATAATTTCCAGGATTTGAATAGTTGATTTCAAGAGTGTTTCCATGTTCATCGGAAATACAGGAAGGCATTCATTCCTGTCATTGTGTTTCTTGACTTGATTAAATATCAGCTCAGGGATACTGAGGAAAATAGCAGCCAGCCAGACACAAATGCAGGTAACACTGCAGTGTTTGCCCATTCTTCTACGGCCCTGGGATTCAGAAGTGGCCCTGTATCTATCCACACTGATACAGGCCAGGAACAGCATGCTGGAGCTGAAATTCATGGTGTATAGAGAAGAAGTGAGCTTGCACATTGGGTTTCCAAGTTCCCATCCCTGCACTGCATTTGCAGCCCAAAAAGGGAGGGTGAAGAGCAGGAGCAGGTCGGCGATGGCGAGGTGCATGATGTACACGTCTGTCTTCGTCTTGGGTTTCTTGCAGTAGGCATAAATTGCAACCACTAATGAGTTTCCAGCCACTCCAACCGTGAAAGCCAGAGTGTAGAACACTGGGAGGAATAATTTTCTGAAGTTTCTCACATTGCTTTTTTCACAGAGAAACTCATAGGTATTGTAATCTATAAGAGGGTTGAGATCATCCTCCTCGTTCTCAATCCAGTAATCAGTTGAGTTATTCATACCTTAGACTGTGGCAAAGCTACAAGACACAAGAAAGTGGGGAGAAGGGAACACCAAAGAAATAATACTGGGTTTAAGTTTTAAAATTTCTGTTGAAACCTAAAAGCCTTCTTCAGGGCTGCTTATACATCTCAAATTTAAAGACTTTGGATACTGAGAATGCATTTGTGAATAATCAAAGTAGACCTAGAAAGTAGCAGAGGCAGAACAGACCATCTCAAATTCTCACGTGAAATGGTTAACTGTTTCAACAACATCTGTATGCAACACAAAGTGAAATAGATTCAACTGAAATGCTTTTATTACCCTTAGCATTTGAGATTGTAAGATGCTTGGAGTGCCCCTCACTGATTTCCAAATTTGAGTTGAGGAGCTGTCACTGCTTTAACTGCTCCGAGTTATGTTTGACAATATTCCATTGCAACATGACTGTGTCTGTACTTTTATAGGGTTGGAATTACATCTTCCGCTCCTCTCCAGCCTCTGCAAAGCAAAGGAATATCAGCTGAAGGCTGTAAGTGCTGTTACAGTCAGGTGTATAAGGAATACAAGCAGATTAAAACTGAGGCAATCAGTATTATTCAGTGCTTGCTGTCATAAATTTTGACAAGTTTTGGGTATGAGTGTAATATAAGGAGAGTGTTTTTGTTTGTTTCTCAGGCACACAGGTACATGCCCATTACAAAAAGCACAGCAGGGGGGTCAGCTGCTGAACAGCAGTAGAACTAGCTTAGTTTAGTCTCCATCCCACACAGTGAGCAATGCCCACACAGAATTTCTTACAGAGCAGATTGCTGTGAGTACACTTCATCTTACAGCTGGAGCTGGGTGTAATGACAGAAAGGAATTGTATCACACACAAAGTGCCCACAAGTACCCAAACAGCTCAGAAGCTCTGCTGGTTTTTCAAGTATGATCTCATGACAGATTTACTCTGTAAATACTGAGGCTGGGTTCTCACTGCCAGCTTAGGGTTGAAGTTTAATTGTTTGTATCTTCAGATTGTGCCTTAAGCAAGCCATGTCCTGCAGTACTTTCTTCTTTTCCTCTAATTGTGTAATGTGCTGAAATTCTGTCTATTGTAAACTACAGTCCTGCAGTGCCCTGTTTTCTTGAAATAAATGGGATTAAGATTTCTTAGCAGCAGTAGCAAAAATTAGCTGAGAATGAAAAGCATATCCCCCTTTTCTCATCACATGCAGTGTTCAGAATTTGAGGTCAATGTTGCTGAAAGCAGATTGTTATCTGATATCATGTCCCAGAGCTAAACTTTGGCTTTTGCAATCCTGAATGAAAAATGCAAATAACATTTCTGTTTTTTAGAGAATGGTTTAAATGAAGAGTTGCTGAATCTTTATTATAAACAGTGTGTCTTAAAGTTTTTTTAATGTATCTGTCTACCAAGAAAAAATAAGTTACAGATTGATCTCATAATAAGGGATGCAGACCAATTACATAGAGAGAAATGAATAATTTCTATTTTTGTTTGATTTTTTTTTTTTACTGATTCTGCTAGCCAGATTTTTTTTTTTTGAAAGTGTGTTAGTTTCAAATCAGCTATTTGGTTTGGCTTCATCTTTAATGACTTTGTTGGATTATTCTGTTAACGTTTCAAAACACTGTCCATCAAACTTTAAACAATGATTATTCTTATTGTCATTAATTGCAAGTCTTGCAATTTGTTTTTTATTGTTGCCTTAATGAGATGTGCAGAACGGAAAAGTACAGTCATTTTTCTTACTACTTTGGCAAAGGGATGTCTGGTTCTATGCCTAGCAAGCTGTGTTGCAGGATTCTGCAGCAGCAGTAATCTTTTGGAGCTTTATAGTACTTTGAGGAGAGATTTAGTTATCTGCAGCAAAAGAATATTTTTTATTATTTTTTTTAATAGAAGAGAAATTGCAGCAAAAAGAGTGTAATCCACTTTGCTGAGATTTGAGGAAAATTAGAAGTTACATGAAAAGATTTGGTTGTTATCTTAAAACTTTTGATACAGAACCCATCAAGGAATACTTAATCAAATTGGATCACCAGCAAATTTACTTGAAAACAAACCAGTAAACATTTCAGGGCAAACTTAAGAAGTCTGTGTGAGGCAAAGCAGTTTGTCTGTAGCTCTGTGCTCGGCTGCCTGAGAAGCTCGTGTGAGCTGAGTTCTTGACAGAAACACAGTTATCTGAAATGCAACAATTGACATTTCTCCCTCACAAGCACAGTTGCACTTTGGCTCACCTAGCTGTTGGTGTTTGTGTTTGCTGTTAATGCTGTGTCTCAGGCACAACTGCATGTCCCTGTTAGAAACAGCCAAGCAGTCCCGTGGGAGAAGGGCACTGCAGAGTGGTGGAAAAGCTTAGTTTAGTCTCCATCCCACACAGTGAGCAATGCCCACACGGAATTTCTTACAGAGCAGATTGCTGTGGGTACGCTGCATCTTACAGCTGGAGCTGGGTGTAATGACAGAAAGGAATTTTATCACACACAAAGTGCCCACAAGTACCCAAACAGCTCAGAAGCTCTGCTGGCTTTTTAAATAGTGTTTTCTAGGAGGTATACTAATAAATATATATTAGATCTGCAACTGCATGTTTTCTTGCAGAATTATGTCAGCCCTCCAGTTAGATAGAAATTCAGTGTTTCTGTGTGTTTAAACTTGACATGGAATTGTATGAATGATGTTGAATTAAATTAATATTCCCAGTTTAAACAGACAGATTTTTTTCTCTGAGTTAGGCTGTATTCTGTCCTTCTACTGAACAAATCTAATTTTGATACTGGCAAGGAGTTGTGCCTTAGTGAAATGATGTCTCTCTGTAAAGCCAACTTAACTAAGAGTAAATGTATGCAAATAAGATATCATACAATATACAGAGCAATAAGGATTAAAACAAAACTAACCTTCTCTTGTCAGCAGATGAGTAGCAGGTACTGCAATTGAGATGTGCCTCAGTGAAGTGATCTGAATTAGTCTGACACATTGCATTTTGTCTTCAAACACCACACCCTCATGTGGAAGTCCGTTGCACTTTCGTTTTGACTTGACAGTTAAAAAAAACTTTTAAAAAATTGTCCTTTCCTGGAAACTCTTCTGGTGTTGAACACGTGCACTTCCTACATTCCTCCCTGTTCCAACCAGACTGTGTGTGCTCTTTGGAAGGTCAGGACACTCTTACCACTTCACTTTGTTGTTGTTTTATTCTTGAAAGTTCAAATGTTTTATACATCATCAAAAGGCTTTTATCAAACCACACATTTAAAAGGTGAAAAAGGGAGAAAGAAAAGGAGGTCCATCTGGGGCTCAGTTACTGCCACAGGCACCCATAGGGAGACACTACATTCTTTCCTCAGGGCACTACTGTGCTTTTGATGGCTGCCTATATAAGGTTCTAAGGGATCCTTATATCCCCTCTTTAAGTAAATTCTTTAGGGGATACAATAGAAAGATTTTTCTTTTTTTATCTATTGCTTTTTCCAAGGTGGGGAAAGGGGTTCTTTCAGTGTGTGAAACCAGAAGGATGGTAAGGAAAATATGTGAAGGCAAATGGTAAATTGTCAACCAGAGTGCAAGCAGATAGTCCTGCATCCTGTGGGAGAGTTCTCAGGGACCTGAATGTTGCCAGTCAATCGCATAATCAAATTAGTTGTCTATTTGAGTTATCCTGGATCAGATAGCAATCTAATGAGCTTCAGTAAATGCAATATTGAAGCCAAACACCAGAGAGAGATATTGAGCAGACCAGAGGTCAGATTTGGGGGGGGGTTTGGCACTCTAATGCACCTGCCATGATTAGATTAACCTTCTGTCTGTACTTCAATTATTTTGAAATATGCGAAAGGAAAGATTCTTTAAAATGGGCAGCTAAGAATGCAATGCACAGATGTTTTCCACATGCTTCGTTTTGTTTCAGAAAGACAAAATGGGCTGGGAGAGGAGTCTAGAGGAAGAGTGCCACAATATTTGTGCAAATTTCTGCAATGTTTTCATCTTGAGTTATCACAGTACGTCAGTGTTCTTCACAGTGGCAGATAAGATGTTTGGGCTCCTTCCAGGCCATCCCCTTGCAGGTCATGTCATGCCTTTGAGGCCTGAGCTGTATCTCTTTAAAACAAATGAACCTCTCAGTTCTGAATAGGCTTTGTCTCAATATTGTCTCCAACAAGATGGAATAATCAGTCTAGAGCTGAGAATGCTCCCAGGGAATTGTGTGTTGTATGCAGAAGTGCCCAAGAGTGCCCTGTTGGTAAGCTGTAGGAAGGCAGTTGATGTAAATCCTGCCTTGCTTATTGCAGTTTTACAGCTCCTTGTAACTTTTCAGGGGTGCAGGGAAGAAGATCCTTCCAGTCAGCATAGAAAAATAATATTGTCATGTATGTATTTAAGTAGGGTCCTACAGGCTCAAAAAAACCAAAAATTATTTAATAAGTAAGAGTGAATACAAAATGTATCTTAACTAAAAGCACTGTGGCAGTGTGCAAGTGGCCTGAAGGTGAGGAAAAAAATATTCCCAAGCTCAGAAGCTGCTCTCACTGGCACCAGCTGAGCCTGTGAGCTCCAGCTGGGAATGACCAGCAGCCACATTCAGTGGCAAGACTGCAAAGCCTTTGTAGCTGCACAACCCCAGCATTGCCTCTGTCTTTACTGCTTGTAGCCAGTTTGCTTGCAGCTACAGTGTAGTCTTTGCCATCCATGAACCAGCTGCCTGCAGTGTTATCTGGAGAAGATGAGATAAAACTGTGAACTATAATATGCTAGTGGATAGAAATTACTGCAGGCTCTTGGTGGGATGTGCCTGTGTGTGTCCCTTTTCTCCATCAGGAGACCCCCACATTACAACAAGCTGTACCACGCTGCCATCCACCCTACTAGGTCCAGTTTCGTCTTGTAGGAGAGTCCAGAACATGTGTTTTCAGTGCCTGTCTACAAAGCTGACAGGTCTGTAAGTCATCACAGACTCCTGACCTTTATCAGAGAGAAGTAACCTGCTGGGCTGACCAGTGCAGCAGCCAATGTGGCAAGAATCATAGGTCTTCAGCATTCAGGTAGTAGTTTGTCTGGCCTTAGTCATCTTAGACAAAAGATTGAAGACTGAACACTGAAAAATAGATTGCAAGAATTAAAGTGCTATTGACTTTGAAAGCAGGCTCTATGGCAGCTTCCCTAAGTACAGGTGGTACTCAAAGGTTGCCACATTCAATTGTCTCTCCACCAGAAAGAACCTGTATAAGTTGATTGTGTGAAGATCAGTAATCTTAAGCATGTTATGCCCCAGATAGCAAAGATTAGGCTTCTAATGGGATTGTGATCAACACTCTAAGCACATTTTAAAGTATTGTCTTTGCCTCTGTGAATGAGTGCTATGAAGAGTTCAAAAATACAAGAAGTTAGATAAACTGAAAATGTTTGCCAGTGTAGCAGCATTGTAGTCTAAAAGTTTCAGATCATTTGTGCAGTCATATACATTGAAAAGTTTATTGTAAAGCTCATCAGTATGGAATTACGGTTAAAACTGACCTTCTAAAATGTCTACTGTTTCTTCAGTTGTGAGTTTCCTTGCAAAACTACTTCTAACTCCTATCAAATAACAGGCTTCTCTGATTCTTCCCCCCCCATCCTCCAGCAACATCTTTGAATCCTGTAAGTGATGTGAAAATGTCATTTACAAATGAGATATTTGTTCCATCCAGGCTGTTTGCATTCCTTCTAAAGCACTGCAGTCTTTCAGAGTCTTGCATTAGACCAGAACTTTTTTCTGTCTTTTATGGGTCAAAGTGACATAAAATTAGTTTTAGGTTTTCAGGACTTCAGACTCTAAGGAGTGGAAGGGCCAGGAATCTGCTTTCCTGTGCTGTGCTTATGAGCAATATGAGATGGAAGTATTCATTTGCCTTCCAGAAATGTGTACAAATGATTTAGAGTATCTAACCAGATGTCTAGCTCTCAGTGAACTCCTCACTGAGTTCAACATGAAAGCTTCTTCTGATTTTTTTTTGTTGTCATACAACATGATTAAATTTGCCCTTTGTTTTGAAGCAGGGATCTCACTTGAGGACTATTTACAAAACAGATAAGAAATTTTCAAGAGATTTCAGAAGGTCAAAATAGCTTTCATTGTAAACGTCACTTGAAGATAGATCTGGCTTAGAAAATAGCATTTGAGCAATTCTTTACCTCATGTGGAAAAGGAGAAGAGTCAAATGCCCCTTTTGCAGGGAAGATACTTCTCTGTGCAGGTAGTACCCTGCAAAGCCTATGTTGGGTCATTTGGGGTTGGTCACCTCCTTGTTGCAGCTGCCCAAATAAGCCAAGTGTTTGAGATCCAGCTTTTTTTTTTTTTTTTTTTTTTTTTACCAAGCTGATTTATCCCCCTGTCCAAAGCTTTTCACTCAGATTTTTAGCTTGTTAGTATTGCACAGTTCATGGGCCACTCTGTGAGTCCCTCTGGAAACAATGGCTGAATATCATATTGCAAAAGAGGAAAGTAAACAGCTGGCAGTCTGGTCCTCCAAACAGGCAGTGTTTATCAAAGCAAAATAAATCTCTCTCCTGCTTCCTGGCCATCACAGTGGCTGTTTGTAGGAGGAAGTAGCTCAGCTCAAAGCCAGGTGGTTGTATTGTCCAGACCAGAGTCTCCCAAACCTTGTGAGAACAGCTGCCAGAGAAGTTAAAAAGTTGTATTTGTTTCTGACCTCAGAACAAAACCAAGCAGCTGCAGATCAAGCCTTGAATTAAATCTCTGCACAGCTTGTCATCTGCATTGAGATAGTAGTAAAAAATTACTGATTGCTACATCCACTGAGTATTTTCCCTGGCTTTATTGTTTGTGGGAGGCTTTGAAAGGCATGAGAGTATGCTTTGGTACTAAGAAACTTTTGAAGAAAAAGACAGTAAGGATTAAGGTTCATAGAAATAAGATGCTATTTTAATCAATGGTAGAATCTTCTTTAGGACTTGTGCATTAAAATGGTGGCTTTATGCTACAAAGGCTTAATAAATACTTCCATATAACAAACATCTCAAATAATGTTATCAGTGGCTTGAAATGCTAGCAGGCTATTTTCAGGTACAATTTCCACTCAGATCTTTATTTGAAATGCAATCTAAAATTGTTTGCATGAAGGGGGGAAATCCTGCATTCCAGAGAAGTTATGCTGAATCAGTAGCAAAGTTATCATGGTAACCCTTTGATAGCCTTATCTGCATAATTTTATTATAATATGGTTGGTATTTCATTCCCACATAGACCCTCCAGTCTTTATAGGTTGAAGAAGATTTTTTAAAGGTTTTACTTTTGAAATGGCAGCATCTCACCTTAATTGATGTGCTGTTGTATCATTCTTATTTGTTCAGCTGTAATGGAGGCAGAAGTAATTAGATTCCATTTCAAGTATCTTCTTGTTCCCTTTTCATGGGAATAGGTGGTGGAGCTGGAGGGTTTGGATTTTTGGCTTTTCACATTCCCCTTCCCATAAGTCAGCTCCTTTTTACATGTTAAGTGATAAGATGTATTTTGTTTCAGTGTGATTATTCAGTGTAAACACATGAGTAGATTGCATCTCCTGCATCATGAAAGGAAGGGAGTAGGATTTCTTGTTATGAAAATTCATTTGCTTCTACACTGAGATTTTATACTAAAAACTGTTTTTGTGTTTGTCACTTTTTTTAAGGTGCTGGGAACTCAAATTGCAAAGTTGCAATTGTAATGGGCAAAACCAAAAACTCATCAGCATCCCGGTAAGAATTCCTAGGAGACTCAGAATTCCCTAAGACTTGTTCCCTGGAGAAGTCACTTCTTGAGAAAATTTTGTTAAGTGAAATGCCATTGACTGCCTTGACCAGCTAGATGTGCTCCTGAATTAGAGGGAAGTTTTAAACCACTGCATGTCCACTGTAGCCCAAATTCCTGCTTTGCTGTCAGATCCTGTTAACTGAATCCTCCCAACCTTTCCACTGTTAACCATTTTTTATTGGCATTCTTCCCACCTCTCTCCATTGCACCAGCTCTAGTGTTTGTGTAGCTGTATGATGAATTGGATCAGGAAATTTTGGGGGCTTCACTCCTTTATCTTGGTCACATAAATTTTAGTCTGGATCAGTTGTTTAACCACCAACCAACAACTCTGGGTTACAATTTATTTTGTAAGTATGGTATATAAAAAATTAACACCAGGAAGAATTAAATAATAAATAATAATGCTTAAAGAATAAAACCAAAGCTTCTGAGAGCTTGCCTGAACAGAATGGGTGCAAGTGGCGCATCAGAGACCTGAAGTTATTGACTAAGTTTTTCACAAAGCCATTGGTAGATATAGAAAGTTAACTTTGAAATATGGGGTGTTAGTAATGTGAAGTTGTGTAAGCAGAGAGCATTGCACATCTTGAATCAGATCTACTCATTCCATTCCTATATGTGTAAATATAATCCTTACCTCTTCTTTGACACAAACACGTTGTTCAACTCTTATTACCAAACTAGAATTGCAAACTTTTGCAAAAACTTATGCAAGTAATGAATAAAATGCTTTGTGTCTGGTCCTATCAAAATCACACAGCTTGTAATGCAAAAGAATTGCAACATTTATATCTATGATGGATTTTAGCCCAAATCCCATGAATTATCTGAAGTTTTTAGGTTTGGCTAGGTTCCACTGAGAAGCAATCAGTAACTTGCATACAGCACACAGGAAGGTTTGCCCAGCAGCTGAACAGACAGTGGCATCTGTTGAGCTCCGAGAAGCTGAAGAAAAGTTAATGGAGGAGATTATGATTATGTGACACTCCATGTGCTAGAACTGGAGACTGAATTGAGGGACCTGGGGCATCACCTCCAGTTCTGTGTGACTAACAACTGACCTTAAACATTCTGAAGGAATGTAAGTGTGGGGATTTTCTTTTCCTAAACTGTAAGCAAGCCAAGATGATAATTCTGATAAACTTGTTTTGAGAACAAAACAGAAAGGCGGGGGCAACTGACTAGATGATACAGATGTGACAGCAGCAAGAGTTTCTCAGTCATGGTGCATTAGGTGCCAGTAATACATTTTCACTTGTTGATTGGTGGTTCAAGTGTTGAAGCCATACTGTGTGGACAGGATGGTGCAGGTGGTACAGGTAAATCTCAGCATTGGCTTTATGCAAGTCCTAAATTGAGGATAGAAAACTTAAAAAGGAGGAGACAGAAGGGAGGATCAGAGTTAATTGTGCTTTTTGTCTCGGTCAGGTACAAGCAGCACAGTATGATTATCGTTCCCATGGACACCCCAGGGCTGAAGCTGATAAGACCCCTCTCAGTGTTTGGCTACATGGGTAGGTGATCATATTTATCAGCTATATGTGCATTAATTTATTAGCAATCTCAGAAGCTACAATTATACTAAAAAATATGAATGAAATAAATCAGTAAAATGCATATATAAAAAAAATGGATTAGAATTAGAGGCCTGTATTTTTGTCTTCCTTTGTTTTACCCTGCTGTTGTGATTTCTGTTCCTGCAGATGAGATCCATGGAGGACATTTTGAGATACACTTCAACGACGTGCGAGTACCTGTCTCCAATATAATACTGGGTGAGTTTCACCACTAATTCCTTTTTAATACATACACCAATGAACCAAGCTTTAGGAAATGGTGGTTTACTTCATGAATCACAAGTTATTGTGAACAGCTCTGGTCAGTTAAGGGAGCCCACTGTTCCTTTAGCAGCCTAAAGGAACAGTGCTTGAATGTACTTTGTTTAGAGCAGAAAGGAAGCAAGGCAGCTGTGGCTGTCATGCAAACTGCCCTGAAGTAAAGCAAAGAAAAAGCTGTCACTGGCAATCTTCCCCCAAAGCCATAGACTTTACAGACTTTTAGAATGTTCTGCTGCACTCCATGGTCAGTTCTTGGCAGAACTGAAAAAGAAATAATAAGCAGGCCTGCACTGTGATCCCCTGCAGGGAGAACTCTATTTCTCTCACTTAGTATAAATCCCAATTTCTTCTTTTTCCTCTGTGCTTTTATTTTGCTCAAAGAAATTTCTCTCTTGAGTAGCCCTCAGACCTGGGAACGTCAAAGTCTTCCCCCAGATACTCATTCCAAATCTCATAGATGTATTTTTCAGTGTAAGATTAACAAAATTTAAATTAAATCAGGTAAGTCAAACCTCCTCAGAAACTTGGGGTATGCTTCATGATCTAAGTATTATTACTAGTGTGTCAATATAGATCTGGCTAGAGTAAACAAGCAAAAATTCTGCAAAATAAGCTTTGAAGCAGCTTGCTTCTAGCCCTGGTGCTATGGGGCCACTTCTGCTTGGAGCCTCGGATCCTTTCAAGAGGGAATCATGGAGTCTGCAGTGCCTGGTTTTGTTTCCACGCAGGTGAGGGCAGGGGGTTTGAGATAGCCCAAGGGCGGCTGGGGCCTGGCCGCATCCATCACTGCATGAGGTCCCTGGGTGCGGCTGAAGCTGCTCTGGAGATCATGTGCCAGCGCGCCGCTCAGCGCGAGACCTTCGGCAAGAAACTCTATCAGCACGTAAGCACCTTCCCTCTTGGTCTCAGCTCACGCTGTCCTGACATTGACCTTTGTTTTGCCCACACACAGCCTTGTGGCTCTGATAATAGGGCACAGCTGCTGCCATGTCCAACCTTGAATTCCTATTCATAAGGCACTGGGTGGCAAAGGAAAAAAAAAACTACATTGCAAGGCTCCCATTTTTCACTATGACCTACAGGATTTTTTTTTCCCTTGCAATGAACTTGATATCCTTTGCTGGATTTGAATATGGATTTTGTCACTGTATGTTGTTCTCTGCTTTCCCTGATCAATTTGGACAGGTATTTTTTTCAGGCATACACCTTATGTTTCTGTAGTCACAATCTGAATTCACCATTTTTGTGTATCCATTCTGTCACCTGGATGACTCCATTCATGATCACTGAAGATACTCAGGAGTCTAAGTTTCACTGAAAATTTTGCTTCTTTGATGAAATATTTGTAGTTACTTATAAAAGAACAGACCACATCAAGGGCATATTGGGGATTTTTGCTCTTATCTTGCTCTGGAATTGAAATACTCTTTCATGAGCAAGAGCTTGCTAAAATAAAAAAAATATGGCAATCTGCTTTATGTAGAAACCATCAGACTTTGGTAGTTGGCCTGTCACATTTCAAGTGTTCCTCAGTCTTACCCAACAGATAGGATGACTTTACTGGAAAAAATAAGTAAAAGCAATGGAAAGAGGAAACCGAATTAGCATCTGGCAGAGAGTGTAGCAAATTGTTTGTGCAGATCCAGAGGGAGCAACTTGACCTGACTGGAAAAGAGGCGTGTAATTGCCAAAGTTCCATTCACCACCATAACCTGGAATTATGAAGAGCTGCATGAGGCAGAAGCTTGTTAGTCACAGTGATGTTTGATGAAGCCACAGGCCTGACCTGGAGGCAGCTGCAGAGCCCATGCAAGTTCTTCACAGTGAGGATGACTAAGAACAAGGTGAGGCTGGTGGCTGCCTGTCCCCACCCAGGAAATCAGTTATAACCCCAGGAGCTGCTGACAGAGGAGAACTGAACACACCGCCCAGGTTCAGACCACCTTTGCTAGCACCAGCTAAGCTGAGCCTCCAGACTTTGCACTGAAGCAAGTGCTGCACATTTGTGTCCCACAAAATCCACAGTCCCAGGAGGAGTGTGTCTCTGAGGCTGGCTCAGGCTCCAAACAGCTTTTGCACTGACAAGCATCACAGATTTGTTTTTCCCTGTGGTATGTTGGCTGCAGGGGGGAATTGGCCAAGAAGAGCAGGGAAGGGCTGCCAAGATCATAACTTCATTTTGGATCCAGAGAGTTACTAATTTATCATCAGGCAGACACAGCAGGCACCGCCCTACAGCTGTTCACCTCTGTGTCACACATCACCCACCACCAGTTTAAGCAAAACAAGGAATTCCTCTCCTCTTTTACCCTCCATTTTTGTATACTGGGGCTTATTGCATGAAGAGAGGGCTGTGAGTGATGCTAATAGGTAAAGGAAAGCAGGGAGCAAAAAGCAGGCATGGAAGGGCTTCAGCAAAATGGCCAGCATGCAGTGGGGTCTGATCAGGAACTTAAGTGTGCCAGAATACAGTTTTTTTCCCTTTCCTGGCAGGAAAAGAATGGTTCTATCATTAGTATTTCTGTCAATAAAGTGTTTTCTTTATTATGCTCATATTAGATGACGTACTTCAGCTTGCACACAAGTGGCTCTAGGTTGGCTGGACATGCACCTGCTGAGAAGAGGGGCAGCTCTGTGTGCTCAGAGGCATTCACTGATGTGCTGCTGTTGGCTTTGGTTCTGCAGGAGGTTGTTGCCCACTGGATTGCGGAATGCCGCCTTAGCATAGAACAGGCTCGCCTGCTCACACTACAAACAGCCCGCAAGATTGACAGGTTGGGCAACAAAAGAGCAAGAAAAGAGGTAATTTTTTTTTTTTTTTGGTAGCTAGGACTTGAGGGATGCAAGTTGTGCACTCAGCTGGTTAAAAGACAAGCTAAACATATTGTTAACATATTCTAATTGTAGAGTATAACCCCATGTTGAAATAGCCTTAAGATATGCTTTTAATTGTCAGAAGATTGGGGAATGATCTGAGTAAGAAAGTGAGATTAATCTGTTCAAGCACTGTTTGCTTGTCTCAACACAGAAAGGTAGTTATAGGTGACTGTAAACAGTTTTACCATACCCAGCGAATGGGAACAGCAGAGCTCTCATCCAACCCTGAGAGGAAGGAATGTTCTGTGAGATATCAATCTTCTGTAGAACTGCTGGGTAAATATTTTCACTTGCTTAGGAAACTATTACTGATAATGTGAGGTCTCTTCTAACTACAGGTAGCCATGACCAAAGTGGTTGTTCCACGAGCTGTGCTTAAAGTGATTGACTGTGCAGTTCAAGTGTGTGGTGGAGCTGGAGTTTCTCAGGATTTTCCTTTGGCATTTATGTGAGTAAAGGGAGATTTCCTGTAGGTTCTAAGCATTCCTTTAAAAATAATTTTGTAACACCAGTACATGCTGTTTCACATGCTGTGCATGTCCCTTTAAGCTATAAATTTTAAAACAATTGTTCTTATAGTGCAATTAGCCTTACAAAAAATAAAAGCTGGCAATGAACCTAAAATAGTTCTTATCAGCAGTAAAGAGGATGTGCTTCTAAAGCTTAATGTTATCCCTTACGGCCTTGGGGAGAAGCAAAACTTCCGAATTCCCAGCCCACCCATCTCAGTCCTGGCAGGAAGATTTTGCTGCAGTATCTCCTGTGTGATAGCACTTTTCAAAGCAAGGATTGTCAAAAGGGCAGCTGTTGCAAAAACAGTGCTGAGAGCTCCTGTGTGAGCTGCCTGGCTGCTGGGGCAGGGTCAGAATCTCTCCCCTAACTCAGCCCTCCCCCCACAGGTTTGCGTATATCCGGACCTTGCGCCTGGCAGATGGGCCTGATGAAGTTCATCTCTCAACAATCGCAAGGTGGGAACTCCTGGATCAGTCTAAGAAGCTCACTGCAAAAATCTAGTATCAGCATAAAGCCTTCTCAAATGGAGGGAAGATTCAGGAAAAGTTTTAGTGTGATAATGCTGTCTAAGGTAAAATTGGATGATACAAAAACTTGATTCTAACTGAAAGCAATTCTCTCTCTATTTGCACTTACGACACTTAATTAGGTGCTTGCTTTTAAGAATTTGCAGAAGGCCATGTAAATAACTTATCTGGGTTCTTTGTAACACTAAATAAAAATCTATTTTCTAACAGGCCTAAAGTGCTTTCTTTGTTCTGAATCAAATCTCTTTATCCTTTCATTGTAGACATAACAGTTTTGAGTCAGAAGTCCCACAGAGTTTACTTTATTGCAAGCTAGACTAAACTTTTAATTTTTGATTAAATGACAAACACTGAAGACAATACCTTTAATTTTCTTTTCCACAGCTCAGCTGCAGTCCAGTCCTCTCTCCTCCCTAGTTCCTGCTCTCAGCTGCCTTCCTCGTCACTAAGACTACACTTAGTCATTCCCGCAGCTCCCCTCAAATAACAGGGCTCAGGGCAACACAGGAGGCTGGGGTCATGTAGAGGAGTTTGCCTGCTACTGCTTGCTTCTTACTCTGCAGTGCTTCTCCAAATACATCTCCCCCCATTTTCCCATACAGCTGGCCCTGTTGTCTTCTGTCTCTCCTTTTGTGCACCCTCACAAGCCTCCTCCTGCCTCCTGGTTTCAGCTGCTCCCACTCTTTCTGAAATACATCTAAGGCCAGGTGGCACCTTCCTCCCCAAGGAGTTGATGTTTTGGCTGGCTTGGCAGGGTGCAGTTCATGGCCTCTGCTGCTACCAAAAGAGGCTCTGCTATTTATGCCCAATGCACCTCTCTGAGGTTCTCAAAGGTCAGAGTTACTCAGACCTACTCTGCTCCTGTACCAACCCCCTCTGACCTGAGTTACTTCAAGAGAATGTAACTCAGGTCTTGCCCCTGCAGGAACAGAACCAGGCAGATCACAGTACACTGCACCATTGGTAGCTCTAGTTCCTGGAGTTAGGATAATCACTTTTCATTTTATACAGGGCTGGTAATTAAGTTACAGACATGAATGTTTACTCTTTGCATGAAGAAACAAGCTCCCCTCCAAGCTCCTTCCTGTTGGAGCCTGGGGAGACCATGCTCTGCTTGGCTCAGTCTTCAGGATGAGGCTGTGGTCAGTTCTGTCCTTGAGCCCCAAGCTGAGTGCTCACCTGAATGGTGTCCAGCTACAGCTGCTCTGGTCACTCAGGGGTGTACAGTGGCAGAGTACCTAGATCTGGAAGCATTCCATGAAGTTTCTTGCCTCATTATACTTAAAAATCAAGATTACAACCTCTTTTGAGAAAGCAGTAATTCTTGTTTATGTTTCTATCCACCTTAGTTTCCTCTTGCTTCCTGCCAAGAATGTTTTCTAGGCAGAAAGTCAGAAAGTCAGTGACTGAAATGCACTTCAAATACAAAACCTACCTGCACTGTACACATGTGGTTCAGGAGTTCTGCTCCAGGCTGTCAAAACCTGCACAATGTGTTTTTCTGACCAAGAATACCCACGGACCATATTTAGCCACCTTCCAATTAAGGGGTCTGACTGCCCTCATTTCCCACACGTTCAAAGAACGGCTGCACAAGAACACTGCCTTTATCTCATTAACAAGGCTCTTAATTCCCTTTATTTTAAAATTTTATGTACATATGAATGATCTGTATAATGTACACTTAATATAGAAAGTTTTTATATACTGGATAATGTATAGAACATTTCACAATTACACTAATTTCTTACATAACATGTCAACTTTTTAAGGTTTTTTTGCTGAAGCTTTGTCAATTTGGTCAAGCCAGTTATACATACAAATGTCTAATGCTGTTTGATCTGAGGAAGAAGATAATGTTAATGATTAAGGACATGAGTGAACTGGTGCAGGGACAAACCCTTTCAGGTCATGTTCAACGGGAGTGATCACATCAGACTGAGAAAAGAAGGGATGTCCTTTTAGTGGGGTTGGTGAGGTCAAAGTTATTTTAGCCCAATTCCTCTAGACTGTAGCTCAACTTCAGTCATGCTAATTCAGCAAATATAAAAACTAGGAAAGTTTGATTCACAGTCTTGTAAACAAATATAAAGGAACAAAATGTGCTTATGTACAACAAGAAAAAATTCTTGTGTACCCATTTCAGCTGATCCACAGAGTGCTTTCTTGTGTTACAGTGTGGTAGTTAGAATCACTGACTTTTCCTAGAAAAAAAAAGTCATAGAAAAAAGGAATAACACTGTCATAAACACCTGGCAAGGCAGTAAGTTCACTTCAAAGTATTGGAGGAAAGTGCTGTTCCTCATCACTGGCCAGTCTGCCTTTGTTTCTTCCACAAGGATTTTCAGTCCTTAGCTGACATCTCCCACTTCGTTGTCTACTGGGGGTGGAACGTTGGGCATTACGGATGACGTCGTCCCTGCAGTGAGGTAACCAGCAACTCCAGGGCCTTTCGGGAGGAAAACAAATACTGATGATTAGTTTTCCTTCTACAGAGTGATTGAACAGCTTTATTCCCTCTGGTAACACTCAAATACACCATCTAAGTCAACCAGACACCTTGCAAAAGAACATTTAGGAGTTTTTCTTCAGATTCTTTGAAATCTAGGAATGCTAGAAACTAAGATTTCTTAGTCTACGAAGTAGAATAGCTTGTGGGGGCCATTTTTGGACTTGCTCAGTGTTTTTATTCTGATAATGCCAAACAAGTTACAAAAGAACCCCAAACACCTGCATTACCCATCTCACCTTCCATCATGGAAGCAGCAGTAAAGAGGGGATGGCTTTCCTTTGCTAAGGGAAGACCCTGCCATAGAATCAAAGTGAGTTCACATATGTGTTCCCCTACTGGGCTCCTTGGGTATCCTTTCCGTCTTCTAAAGGTTTTTCCCAGCTGCATATTTCAAGGAAGCACAATGGGCTGCCCCATGAAGAAGCAGAACTGCATAAAGCTTGTCTAGCCAGCATTTTGTGCCTTCAGTTGGAATAAGGTGAAAGCATTCTTGGGATACACTAACTCTGTACTGGAGATGCAGGACTCATACCATTACTAAGCCTCCGTGTTGGTTACTATAGGGACAGTGAGTTTTGCACTGTAGGCAAAGCCCCTCTCCCTCAAAGCTTGGAATTACAAAGGCAGAAACTTTCAACAATTGCAATAAAAACTTACGTTGCAGCATGAGGTATTTCAACAGTAACTCTTATCAGATTTACAACTAGAAAACTGATCATCCACATCTTCCTGCACCAATACAGTAATCGACCTGGTATTAGACCTCCAGGCTACACTGCCAACATTCAACCTACTAAGTTCTGCTGGGTCCTGTAATCTCTCCCCACTTAACACATCCTCAACGAGTTCCCCCAAATTTACTATTCCTTTCTGCCCCACCCTCCTTTCTCACACTACAGCCCAGAGCCAGAAAAATCAGTGTGGTTTGTCTCCCTGCAAATGGTCCCACACTACTATTGCGAGGCAGAGAGCAAAGCAGGCAGTGCATTTGGCAATAAAACGCTCTCTGGCTGCAGGAGGGGACCCTGTTTGCCAGCCCATCAGTAGAACCTGCCAAGCGCCACACCCACTGTTACAAATCCAAGTGCAAAAATTCCCCGTAGTTATTTTGTGCCTCAAACTTTTCCATTATGGAGGATTCCTAACACAGGTCCAAAGCTGAGTTCCTGTGTAGTACCAGCAAGTACCAGGCACTGCAGCTGTCAGTGTAGTGCTCCTGCACGCCTGAGGAAGGCAAGTGTATCGGTGCTGGGCAGTGTGGGACCACGCATTTGTCACAGCTCTATGACATGCATCTGTTACTCGGAATGCAGCGAGCGCAGCGTGCGTTCTGCGAGGTGGTATCTACCTGCTTTAGAGAGCTACACAGAAGTTAGCAAGCTGCCTGACGCAGCAGATCTAAAGCCCACTTCTCAGGTGAAGGGGACTGCTGCCAGTTAGAAGGGAAGGAGAAGAGACACCTGAGGGAAGAGAAATAAGCAAGGGAAGTTTCAAGGGAAGTGCAAATAGCAAAGCAATTCGAAGCAAGATATAAGGCAGAATACAAGGTAAGAGGTTAAAAATAAAGCCTGGTTTTCATCTACACTCTGCATTTGTACAGCACCTTCATTCTACATTGGCAAGCACTTAAACATTAGGCAATTTAAAAGCAGCACAGGCCTCAAGGCAATTGGAAAGCTGTACTGCCCCTAGTCTTAAGCCTGACCACATCTAGTATAGTTTCCCTTCTTGGCCAGTAATCAGTCAGCATTTTCTTCCCATTTCTAAACTTATAGTATTTATAAAATACCAAGGAAATTCAGTACAACTTGAATCAGTTTCAGTGTTCTTTGTCAAAGACACATTAAACGGTACAAAACCCAGAAAACACTTGTTCAGAGCTAAAGCACAGAGTCCTGTGTGAAAAAATGCGTCAAGTGTTGCAATGTACCTACTCTCAAAATTTAAGCAACTACTTCTAGAATGTGTAATTCCTGACTTGAAAGGCTCTCATTTCATTTTCTCGAAATACATGCTAGTATCTTGCAAGAAAAACTTTGGCCATCTGATTTATACCTCATTGGTTCAGTTACGCTCAAAAGCTTTACCAAGATTCCTACATTGGGTTAGATGAGAAAGTTCCATGTGGCACATGCATGTGTCCACACTGGCTTGTCACCAATGACTTTAAAACCTTAGCTATGAGGCAAAACTTTTAAGACCAAATGGTTGTTCAGCTGACGGCTACTGAGGAGTCAGAAGTTTACATCATGTGTTGCTTTACACAAGGTTTGCTGCAATGTCATTATTTGCTATATCTGAAATTATTTTATGGATAATGAAGTTTTGGACTGTGATACTGTGTCTGTCAAGTGCTGCACAAGTGAAGGAAGAACCAGGACTTGATTTGCTGTGACATAACTGATCTGGGATTATGTATTCACCATGCAAGGAAATTCCCATCAGTTGCTATCCTTAGTGTGCACACAGTGCACAGGCACACGCAGCTAGAATGTTCTTCACTGCCAGTGGGACTAAGGTGGCACCTCTGAGGTGCCGTTTCAATTCAGTGGCACCAGCAGGGGACCCACAAAAGGTGCACTGCAGCATATACTTCACTGCTGCAGTGAAGTATATGCTGCAAGCTCCACATACAGGCACAAGGCCACCCTGCCAGGCCACTGATCCTGGCTGGAACATAGCCTCAAACTCCAACCTATTAGCACTCCAACTTTTCCAATATTACAACTACCTGCCTAACACTAAAGTAGTGTTAATTCATCAGCCAACTAATACAGGCAGTCTGAGTGATTTTGAAGACAGTTTACACATCCCTCCAACTGTGCAAAAACTTGTGTTCCAGAACTGAGGTAGACTGATCCTGAGAAAGCATGGAAAGCTACTGTCATTCATCAGTTTCAATTACATCTCTGGTTTATCACTACAGAGTGCTTGCAAGTCTTGCCAGTGTCCAGATTCTGCTGCTAAGTATGTACAGCAAAGACTATGCAGAGAAAGACATTCTCAACCAGCAACAAGTTTACCTTTCAGTAAGTGTTTTAAAAACTTACTGTATTTTTACAAGACTGAATGTTCAGACCACATGATGGCACTAGATCTTGGGGATAAACAGTATCTCCAGAGTCCAGTATGACAATTAAGTAACAGTTCAGTATAATTCAGGACATAAACAGGAAAAAGTTACTAACCTGTGAGGTATCCTGATGTTTGTGTATCAGAAATGAACAAGTCGTGTTTCTGATCCTTGAAGGCACTCCACACAGAAGAACGAGACAGAATTTCATTTACCTACAGTATTTGAAGAGTAATGCAGTGAGCAAGTGCCATTTGTCATGTTCTACATGAACAAACTCATTTTCAAGAGCCAAACCATTCTGAAGGGATTACCAAAGAGCATGGCAATAGTTCAGCTTGCAATATGGAATTCGTGCACATTTCCAAGGAGACTTGCTTTTCCATGTGAATTGTGCTGCTGAATACATAATGCTCAGAAAAAGTCATTCAGTAGCTTCACTTTGTCCCTCATTCCCTAGCTAGGTGACAAAGAAAGGCAACCCCACAAGCAGCCACTTGACACACACCGACAGCTGAAGGAGAATAGGACTTTTCCTGTACTATAGCAAGATAGTGACTACTTGGAAGAAAGACCTATTTCCAGTTTCCTCTCCTTGAGAAAGATTTCACAAGAGGGTAAGAGAAAGGCATTAAGAACTTGCAGTTACTTGGACAAATTTACCTACTTAGACATCTATAAAGCTGCAACAGTTATGCATTTATTCAGAAAACGTAAAAGCAATTTATATTTATTACACAAGTTCTGAAGTGTTGTCAGTTAAAGCTAACCAGCTCATAGAACATTTCTGCACTTGGGACTTGTCTTTTTTGTTAGTGTTCCTCACATGCACAGGACCAATGACTTCTCCACAAGAAAGAGATGAAAACATTTGAAATCATAATCATTTTGTAGCTGCAAGATGTTAACATTTTAGGTGGAAAGATGCACATGACAGCCAGAAGATTAAATAAAGGATGTTCAGTTTGATCTACCAAGTGTCAAAGCTTGGTAGATAAGTCAGATAAGGACTTGTCAGTACTCACCTGTTCCCCGTACTGCAGGCTGCGAGACATGGATTTCAGAGTTTTAACAATCTGAGCTTTTGTTGCAGATGGGCTTTCCAGGTTCTCAAGACCAACACCTTCAAGCAGCTTTAGAAGATAAGGGACCAAATCTGCTTTCAAAGCCTGCAAACATACCCAAATGAGTTGTCTTAACATGGATTAGGAAGTTCCATATAGATGTTTTACATTACTAGCATTAGTGTGAACCAAAAGTGCCAACAGCTATTACTACATATGCTAAGGCTAGTCCATTTTTCCTGAGCTGTATGAATACAAACAAGAGAAAGCAAAGATTCTGTCCAGCAGTTCTGCTCTGTCAAGGTGTAAACTCAGTCGAATTAGTTGGCATTCCACTACACTTTCTCAGTGGACACAGCACTATCCTATGCATTAAGCTTCAATGCTCAGGTAACATCCTTGAACAGGTCTGCATTCTAGATAAAGAACTGACTTCACCGAAGCACATTAGCTTAAGTGTCCAGGAGGCTTCCTACATGCCATTTAAGTTGAACAGTTTAGATATACCCAAATATAAAAATACCACATTTTTACCATCTGAGAATGTACCACTTACTTGGGCTACTAAGTCAGTTTGTTCCTTCTGGAACATTCGATTCAGGGTTTCACAAGCTATCCCAACTATATCAGATCTCTTTTTCATCCCATTCATGAGAGGGCTAATGGTCTCCAGTGATGCCATTGCTCGAACACAAAGCTGTACAGAGACAAACATCCAGGGGACTTTATTTTATGCCAACATTAATAGTTATTGCAGAAACGGTCAGCCAAGGCCATAAATTTCTCAGTGTTTTATCTATCATTAATTAGTTACAGGTCCTGCTCATTTGTTACGCATTTTTAATAGGTAGAAAAATGCCCTTTCAGGAACACTAATAAACAACTCCAGCTATGCCTTTTCTCCCCGTCAAGCACTTAAAATGGTTCAGTACCTCATTGTCTGACAATATGTGCATGACACGAATGGCACTTTTAGGAATGGCATTGTTCTTGTGATTCATAGCCTGGATTATCTTGTGAAGATGACCAAGAGGAGGAACTTGATCAGCCAGCTGAGGCTGGGCACTGAACAGGCACACAGTTGCTGTGGTAATGGTTTCTAAAGTTTCCCCCTGCAGAAAGTTGAAGAGCAACAGAAAGTGTAACTCAGTAAAGCCTTATATATCATCATAATAACAACATTTCTCACTTGCTCTGCATTAATAGATTTTTTTCCCCTAATGCTTTTATATTACTTTGCTCTCAAAATGTTAAAATAACAAGAATATGATTATCAGCTCCAGTAGTGGCAGACACTCACTAGTTTCATGAAGACAGATCACACAGGAATTCCTAAGCACTATTTCCAGCATCTAAAGAATCCGATATCTGCCTAAGTCGCTTGGTGGAAGCATGACAGCATGGATGTTCAGGCTGACTACCTGAATTCCTAAAGGGTTCTGCAGTCTGTGCAGAAGCACTCATCGTGCCTTGTGTATTCTGCACGCCTCTACAAACTGTTATCACATCTTCATAATAAAGATGTCTCTCTTATTCAACATGAAAGTTAGTTTCCATCCTGCAAGTCTAACCCAGAATCTGTCTGAATACTATTTAAAAATTATTTTTTAAAACTGTAACACATTTGCCATACCCATTACACTAACTGTTAGGTGGCAGCTTTCTTAGGTCACATACTTTACACCAGATTAAGAGGTTAGCATTGCAGAAGGAGAACAGAAGTGTCAAGAGCTGAAAACTTCTAAGCAGTGTTGAACAAGTAACTTTTTCTTAGGTTGGTCAGTCATGGAATAATCAAGACACTTCATAAGCCTCATCTCTAGCCAAAATAATTTTCTAAGACTTAACTGAAGCTAATTCTATGACTTCAGGGACTTTTAAAGCCTTGACTCATGTTCAGAAGTTGCCTAGACATATCAACATGCTTTAACAGAGAGTCAGAAAGCAGACAAAAAACCCCATTCATGATGAGAATAAAGTGTGAGGATCTAAGTTAATCAGACACTTAATGACTAGGTCCTTAAGAATGCTAAACACATTCAAAGAGTAGAATCAAAAAAAGTCATCTTACATGGGGGTTATTTTTCTCCAGTAGTTCAGTAAACTTTTCCAACAGTGCAATGAGAAATTCTCTTGGTTTCCGTAAAACCCAGGCCGGCTGGGCAATAAAAATCCTGAGGAAGACTCCCCCCACTGAAAGTTCACCTTCTGCCTCACCATACACCACAGCAAAGTCTTCAGGCAGCTGTTGAATTGTAAAGTAGAAGTTATTGGCAAGGGTATTTGTGAGAGCTAAAACTTTTTCTCTAAGTGGTCTCTAGAATGAATTACCTAAGTTTACTCTCCAAAACAGAGCTGCAAGAGTGCAAGAGCAATAAACCCTTCACCTTGAAAGAACATGAGGTAAGAAGAGACTGTAGAAAAAACAGTGCAGTGCAGGCAGTCCCACTACAATGAACTTTTCTTTCAAAGAACACAAGTAACTGAACCTACAACTGCACTAGTGGCAAAACCTAGTTCAAGAGAAGTAGCAGCAACAAAGGCTGATGATACAACAGCCCTTTCCTTCCTTTCTTGCACACTTCAGGGAAAGGTTTCTCACCAATCTAGGGAAGTTACCAGTTTTCCTCCGGATCAAAATAGCCATTGTGATGTGTTTAGAAACTGGTTTAATGTTGAACTAGAGCACCACTGGGAGGAAGTCATGTCTGGCCTTTCACAGATATTGGGAAACACTACATACTGAAACATCTCACTGATGGGCCTTATTCACAGAAATGGTTCAGGATGCTTTTTCTTGAGACTCAGTGACTTAAAGTTACTGCAAATTTACTGACAGCAAGTTTACTACAGCTATGTAGTGACAGGAGTTTTTCAACAAACCGGTACTTTCCTTTGTCGCTAATTTTTGATGAGTTTCATAATTACCTGAACTATCAGAACATTCAGAGTATGCTGACAGTGGTTTTACCAGTAAGTGTCTAATTCCAAGGTACAAGTAGCAAAAAAAGTATCAATTCAACATTAAACCAGTTATGTTTTCAGTTATGAACAGCTGTGTTCACAGCACAGCAGTGAATTCCTGTTAGTACTTTCAGAAGAAAGCCTGTCAGAGTTACACACATGCATCTATTACCACCTGGCTTATAGCCTTCCTGGACACACTCAAAACAGAAGCAGTATACTTTTTACCTTCCAGTTTGTGTCAGGGTTGTCCCTCTGAAGTTTAAAGTGCCTTTAAAAAGAAAGGAAGTTTTAATGAGCAGTAAAAGCAGCAGCTGTCTTTCCTACTTGACACCTCAGTATCCCTCCATCACTGTAAAGTAGTTTCAGTCTCTAAATCCCATTCTCTCCCCATTGTATCCCTCCAAATCTTACATCAGTGAGCAAATACCTGGACTACACACAAACTGCACCTGCATCACTGAGTTACTGGTACAATACACAAACAGTGAACAAGTTTCTTTTCACTGAAGTCTGGCTTGCAAGAATTCTACTTTTTACAGGCAAAGCCCTTGTCTCACAGTTTTTCTACAGCAACTCTGGTTTACTGACACTAAGAGAGTGTATCAGTTAAAGATAACTGAGTCAGTAGGTTTCCACATACTCAAGCATCATTTCTCGAACTGTTGTTGATACTCTCTCCCTGGAGCTGTCATTCCAAATTAATTCTGGATTTTCATGAGTTCCCTCAAAGATATGAACAGCAGCTTCAGGGTTGTCTCTCATGGCATCCATGAAGACTCCAGGTAAAAATTTCATTAGTGTAATTCTAACCTAGAAAGGATGAACATATATGACTTTTAGTGTATCATAAGACAAACTAACTGACAAACAGAGAACTCTACAAAGTTCAACTATCTGTAATGCTAGAACTGTCAACTGCTGGATCGCAACACCACAAAATAAAATGCCATCATTTCAATCAGCAATACCCAATGGAATCTAGGTCTCTAATGTTAAAGAGAAATGGAAACCAAACTGCTTATACAAGTTACTGTAAATACAACAGCTTCTAGAAGTCTGCTCACAGATTTAAAGTTAACTTATTTTGAAAAAGCCAGATTGCTCTTTACACGAATATTTCAGATACAGAAGAGGGTTTTTGTTGCTTATCTTTAGAGAGATGCAGGTAATATGAAGATAAGAGTTCCAACATGAGCTGTTAAGATTCTTACCTTTGGACCCACCAGTTTATCTGCAGTCATTTTGGCAAAAAGCTCTGCCGTTTGGGCTCTGACCTGTGGATGAGTTGAGTTGCAAAACATATCTAGTAAGTAGATTAAAGCACCTGTAACAAAGAGATAGGAAACATTCAATATTTCTTTTCTGGTCACAAGGAGAATAAATTCTCCAATCCCACACTGATTATTCTAAAGGGAAGAGTGGCCACTCTATCCACTTTAGGCCCATTGTTGCAGAAACACTTGCTTTCAGTGTAGTACTGTACCTTTTGCCATGGCCTCTTTAATTATTTTTGTGCTAGATGTCAAAGCATACAAAGTTTCAAGGACAAGCTGCCGACCTGTCAAAATAAAAAGCATTAAGAACTTTGTATCACATAGACTATTAACCAATCAAAGATAAATGTAACTGATCTTAACAGAAAACCGTATCAAATATGCAACAAAGCTTAAGAAAATTATAAACTTAGGGATTTCTGGCTAAACTAAGTTAAATAATGTCAAATCAGTTACACATGCTAGTACACCATAACTTCTTAATTAGATGATTATTAGCTAAATTCCCAAGAACGATTTGTCAATGGGACACTACACAATTCAAAAGTAATCATGGTATCTGCAATTTGTATGTTTTAGGTCACACGTTTCAGACAAAAAACTGGTCACACACAACATTTTTGTAAATCATCCTTGTTAGCTTTGGATATGATTGTCACTAATATTTAAACCAGTAGACAGAACAGAAGTGACTTAGCTGCCTATCATGGGCCCATGTGATGACAGAGCTGGTCTAAATTTTTGCAGTTGTTTAAAAACCAACCTGTTTCTATTCCTGCTTCCTGTCATCATCTTTAAAAAAAAAGTGATGATTCCTGTTTAGTAACTCTGCTTTTCTTATCTGGCAGGGGAATAAACAATAGCTGAAGAGTATTATTCATTAGGACTGGGCATAGAAACACCATGTTTCCCTGAGGATCTATTGCAGTACTGTCTTCACTGCTCTCATTAACAGCTGAGCAACTGGAAGGGAGCACAGCAACAGCTGGGAAGCCTGAGGAATGCTTTGCTCTGATATATAGCTGTTCTTACTGTAGCTTCTAACCCAGCTCTCTATGCTACAAAGCTAACAAGGCTGTTTTAACCTAAAACTCAGTGCTAAGCTCGGCCAGCTGCATTCTAATGTGAGTTGGAAACCCTTTGGCTTGCAAGATAGAGAATCACATGGTACATACTTGAAGGTAAGGAATGCAGGAGTGCCAGTAAGTTAGAAAGAACCATTGCCTCAGCAATGTTGTTAACACATTCTTGATTACTTGTTACTATGTTCACTACCTGCAAGAGATCAGAAACAGCAGTTGATTAAATTCCAGCTATTAAGACACTTTTCAGAAAATGGAGTGTATGAAGTCAGTCACCTCATTGGCCATTATAGCTCATATTTACAGCATTTCTTCCTGTCACCAAATTGTCTTGTCTCTTCAGGAAAGAAGGATGTGAAGACACAGGCACGAAGCTATTGTGTTCCTCCAAAGAACTGTCACCTTGGAACCCCAATCCTAATACTTTTTAGATGCTACTCTAACAGCTACACAATCAGGTTTGTTTATGGTGACTGTGTAAAGCATCCAGACAGGGAGGATGGGAGTTTGTGGGAGTTTGGTTGGTTTTTGGTTGGTTGGGATTTTTTACCTCTAGAGCCAACTGCTGCACCAGGCCAGCTCCATGAACACGCAGAAGGGAGAATATCAACTTAAAGTGCCCTATGCATTCACACTCAGAACCTGTAAGAAACAAATAAGTTACGCTCCCTTTTAGCCAAAGCATTCACTGAAGGCTGTCCCAATCTCACATTTCACTGTACAGAGAGATGTTAAAGACTACACAGCTGTATGTGGTCTGCCACAGTAGTTTTAACAGCTCATTCTGGACAGCACCTGCTACAGAGAAAATGATGAACTCCTCTCTACTAATCTAGCTTCCACAGAGTTTCAGATCAACAATATTTCAAAAACAGAGGATATCTCCCCTCTCTAAGGAAAGTAACTGTTGTAGCTCTTGGACTACCTAGTTACTTGCATTCTTACAAAACAAGTGAACAAATTCCATAACTTTATTTATCATTATCATTTATTTATCATTGATCATCAATACCTATTGTGTTCAAATATGCTTGCCCTTTCAGAATGTCCCAGCTCAGAGCAAGGTTGCTATCTCCAGCAGGAACAGCTGGCTCCAGGGTTAAAATTGCAAACACAGGGAACATCCTAATCCTCTACTATTAGATGCCACAAAAGTAACATCATTTGCTTTTAGAAGTCGCATATAAGACAGTAGGAAAACATCCCAATTATTTGTCTGAGGCTTTTCCAGTCTGTACATTGATGTCTGCTAATAAAACTTTGCTGGTATTAGCTGCCCACTCTCAAGAGCATCTTCTCCTCTTGCTTTACTAATGCCCTAACAAAGGTGCCATTTGGGTGTTTACTAGCATTTAGTACTCAGTTCAAGGAGGTTTTTTTGATACAAGGAAGTTTAAAAATCAGTTAAAGATTCTTTGAAGGATTACTAAAAGTTTCTTTCAAGAGATTTAAATCTTCCTAGCAACAGCAGGCTCGAATTAGTTAAAACCCAATGATTCAGAGATAAAAACAGATAAGGCTTGAATTTAACCCAAATTTTTAATATATCTACAGATAATATTCTGCAGGTAAGGAAAAAATAGCAAGCTTATATGGCTTGCCAAAAATGTTAAGGTCTGTCAGCCAGCAAAACAAGCTTCCATCTCACTGGAAGATGAAGACTATAGAAGCCCACAGTTTTTAAGGTGATCCATAGAAGAGTGTAATTGGGGAAGTTCAGTTTTAAGCTTACCTGGGTTGTGCTTTATCACATTTCTCAGAGCCTCCAGGGCCATTTCAACTCTCCGTAAGCGATCTCCATGTTGGTTGGACTCCACTTTCCCAGTCTGAGTTATTGCCATTAGCGTATGAAGATACTGTGCTTGTGACCCTACGTAATCCAGGAGGCTCGCAGCAAATGCTTTAGGAAGCTTTAAAGTAGAGATGACAGCATTTTTAGCTGTGTGATGCAACAGTACCCATAACAGAAGAAAATGTATCCAAGTAACTTCTCCTATATTTCACATATTCCTTTCTTCCAGACACTGGCAACACTTCTCTATGATCACTCTAACATCTGGATCACATTAATCCTATTTCTATCTAAATGTACCCTTAAAGAGCTGCCACTACTCCAACAGGTGTGTGTTTGCCCATATATATAGCTGGATTGTAAAACCAGTAGGCAGAACCACCACCTCCTGAAACTGCTGCGTCAACCCACGTGTCTGCATCACAAGCTTGTAGAGAGAAGTCAAAGACATCTGAAGCAGCACATCTTATGACAGACTCATTCTTTTAATTTATTCTGCTCCAGTAAAGAGCTCTCTCAGAACATGCTAATCTTGAGGGAAATTCCCACAAGATTTTGTATTTTCTCCATTCTGTTTGCACTGAAAGATAAACAGGAAGAAGTAACATTCCAAACACTAGTTTCAACAGGAAGATTTTTAGCTACATCTCACCTCAAGTTGGAAGGTAGGGACCTCATTGTAGACTCTAACAAAAATCTCTCCAACAATAAGTTCTTTTGCATGGTCACTGAAGACAAAGTCAGATCCATAGCTCTTGTCACAATCACCCTTTAAGCAGAGATAAGCAGCACAAGCTCAGACAGAAAAGAATCTTGTAGAAAGTGTAAAGCTATAATCCGATAATGAAATATGCAATACTTGAACAGAAAACTTAATGTTTCAGCAAGTCAGAAGCTCAGACTGAAACAACATAACAAGAAATAAACAAGCAAATTCTTAGTTTTTTAAAATTTTCTTTTAAAAACTACTGAATCAAGAAAGTGACTTGGGAGTAGACAACAATGGATACTTCTATTAACTATACCATTGCATCCAAAGCAGATATAAGAAAATAAGAAACTGATTTTTTTTTTAAATAGTGGGATTTAAAATACAGAGTATCTTACTCTCTTAATCATGCTTTCTTGTTGAGATTCCAAAAACTCAAGTAATTCAGCTCTTGTCCCATTGTTCCAGATCAAGTATGGGTTCTCTGTGTTACTGTTAAGCATCTTCAGAGTCTAAGAAAAGGAATTTACACCATGTAACACATTTACAACAGTTTCAGATCATTATGCACAGTAATCACGATGTTCCACAATATTAGTCAATCCAATCTCATTAGCAACTAGACCAATTACATAAGCAAGTTTAAAGTGTGAAATTTTCCATATTAGAAAATAATACTGGAAAAACAGTATGGGAAAGTTATGTGGTAGAGTACAATCTATATTTTAGTTTTCTCTTTAATCTGCTCTGAGACACACTTCAGATTCTCCATCCACTTTTGACAGTAAACAGCAACTATCTGCTGTATCTCTTTATAGATAAGATATAAGATATAGATAAGATAGCCTGGCACCACTTTTAAAGAGTGAACCATAACCTTTGTTCTCCATCATCATTATATCCTTAAGCCTTCAACAATTAACTCAACCTCTTTATTCCCATATTTGTTTCACAAATATTATTTTATAAGGCACTGTTCCTGTCCATAGTGTTTGAGGCTGAACCAGTTCCTTTTCCCTGCAGTTACCTCAACTGCAAAGAAAAATCCCACTGCTATTCTCAGTACCAAGTTGGTCTTGAGAGAGTTCAGTGTTTTAGAAGTGACCAGGTACTCCTTTCATAAATGACTAGAGAAAGTTTTGGCCAACAGATGCTCACCTCAGTAGGACTGACCACTGCAAGTTTTCTTGCAATATAGGGTGTCAACATTCCAGCCAAGCTTTTCCTGATTGTTGGGTTTTCAGGGGTAGCTTGTTCTTCAGAAAGATAACCTCCAAGGCGACTCAAGGCCAGGAGGCTGAGCTTAGCAAGGCTATTTGCTACCTCCTGAAAAACAGAGATAGTTTGAGAAAACCTAGAGCTTTCTTCTGATAGCAAAAATTTACTTTTATATTGTTTGCTGTAGATTAAAAGTCTCTTGCATTAAGTCTATCAGAAACCATGCGTTTTGGAAGCTTTAACATTTGAACTCTTGAAAAAAACATAAAAAAACCAACACTCAAAGACTATTTACCACTCCACAAAAATTCTCTTCCAAAACTCTCAACAATGTTACATGCAATTCACTGATTCTAACAAATATTTGAATACACTTGGTCTGTTAGTAAGAGATGGCAAACAACAGCCACTGGTTGTTGAATGCACCTTGGTAACATTACCTGGTGGTTTGAATCTTCACTTTTCTGAATCCCACTCTCCTCCAGCGTATAGTCATAGTTGAAGAGGTAACCCAATAAGTACCAGAGAACTCCAGCTTGGAACAAGTGTGTTTGTAGCCAGTAATCTAAGGCAAAGGAGCTAACACACTCTACTCCTAAAGCAGCTACTCGTGGTATGGTCTGAGGGAGAAAAAAGCAGTTTGCCTTAGTACCTGTAACTAAAGAATGCCAACTGGTTTCCTTACCCAAGATTTAAAGCCAGAATTTGCTAATTCTGCAGCACTATCTAAGCAGCACAAAGATGAAAACTGAAGTAGACATAGTATCTGCAGCTGAAGTATTTGGTAACCAACAACACAGCTAATTAGTCAGCATCCTTCAAAGGGACGAGTACTTGAATAGTTATTTCATATGATTAGCAAGAAGCATTGATGAACTGACAGGAAAACAATTCAAAACTGAGGCAGAGATTCCCAGGCGAGTTTTCTATGACAATACATGTGTCCTGCAGGAACTAAAGAACACACAAGCATATACAGACAATTACTGTAATCTGGGGTTAGTGTCCTATTTTCATGTACCTCACATGAAAAGTTCAAGACAAGCTTTCCTTTCTTAATTCAGACAAAATTCAGCATTTATATAACATGAGGCAAGTTGAAAACAGCTAAATGGAAAGAAAACTTCTTGAATACTGTTCCCAGAGTCTATGCTGATTTCGAAGTCTATCTGCTTATGTAAGATCTAGTTGCAGTACTTTCATCTGCAGATTTAGTAGAGTAAGGCAATCTTCCAGACTTGTCAGTTAACAGACACAAGTAGCTGAATCTTTAGAGTGACTGAAGTTTAAATCTACTAAATAGATTCAAATACAAGTGTTGAAACAAGGCAGCTGAGTTCTGTTTCTCATGACTGGCTGGGATCTTACAGAAGGCTTTGACTAGTCACTGCAACAATGAGTAAAGGCTGAGAAAAATGAGTTTGCTCAGCCTGGAAAAGAGAAGGCTCCTAAGTTGCCTAATTGTGGCCTTTCAGTACCTGAATGGAGCCTACACAGAAGAAGGAGAGGGACAATTTACAACAACATGGAGTAACAGGACAAGGGGAAAGACCTTCAATCAGAGAGACAGTAGGTTTAGATCAGACACTAGGAAGAAATTCTTTACAACGAGGGTGGTGAGGCACTGAAACAGAAGTTGTGGATGCCCCAATCCCTGGCTTTCTCTTCAAGGCCAGGTTGGATGGGGCTCTACGCAACCTGGTCTAGTGAAAGGTGTCCCTGCTCATAGTAGGCAGTTTGGAATTAGATGAATTTAAGGTCTCTTCCAACCCAAATCATAATATTATTTTATGATTGCCTTATCTGCCCTAAAAGCAGAATATTCCTCTGAACATTTAACAGTTACACACCCATTCAAGACAAAGGAAAGGAGCACTTACCTTGCCATAATACAGTAGTCTACAGAGGTCCTTAATTATGTTAGGCATTTCCGTAATCTTCTCTCTGCATTCCTCAAACTGAGCTGCTACACTGTAACACTTACTAATGTATCCACATACCTACAAGACAGTATTTTACTGGTTCAAAGTGGATGAAAAATGCATATTTACAACAGTATTTTTAATATGTAGCATACTACATCACTATTTTTATTATATACACACACATTTGTATTTATCATATTATACATATACATACACTATGTAGTCTTCTGTGAAGACAATACACTTAGTTAAAACTGCTGCAACTTACCTGTACAGACATATCATCTGGTTTGCTAGAACGAGTCAAGACTGCTACACAACGATTAAATGCTTCTTGCAATACCTGTGAGGATGGGATGATGCACAAGTTCAGTCACAACAAAAACACATAAAGGTCATCAAACAAAACATGAGATGGTAAAGCCATTTTTAATCACTGAAGGGAAACATTTGACAAAAATCTGTCGCTTGCTCAAATGGTCTGTAGTGCAAAATTCCTTGCAAGTGCTGGTAATAACCTTTGATGCTTTAAGAGTTGACAGCCTTCTCACATGTGAGCTGATACCTCAATCAGTGTGCAGATGACACTAAGTTGTGTGGGAGTGTTGATCTGCTGGAGGGCAGGAAGGCTCTACAGAGGGATCTGGACATGCTGGTTCAATGGGCTGAGGCTGACTGTGTGAGGTTCAACAAGGTGAGGTGCCAGGCCCTAATCTCAGGTCACAACAACCTCTGGCAGCACTAGAGGCTGGGGGCAGAGTGTCTGGAAAGCTGCTGGGCAGAGAAGGACCTGGGGGTATTGGTCAACAGCCACTGAACATGACTGGCCTGTATCAGCCATAGTGTGGCCAGCAGGACCAGGGCAGTGATTACCCCACTGTGCTCAGTGCTGGTGAGGCTGCGTCTCAAATCCTGTACTTGCTTTTGGGTCCCTCCCTACAAGACAGATATTGAGGGGCTGGAACATGTCTAGGGAAGGGCAACAGAGCTGGGGAAAGGTCTGGAGTACAAGTCTAATAAGGAGCAGCTGAGGGAACTGGGGCTGTTTCACCTGGAGAAAAGGAGGCTCAGGGGTGACCTTATCACTCTCTACAACTGCTTGAAAGAAGGCTGTAATTAGATGGTGATTGGTCTCTTCTCCCAATGACCAAGAGACAGGACAAGAGGACATGGCCACAAGTTGTGCCAGGGACAAGCTGCACAGGGAAGTGGCTGATTCACCATCCCTGAAGGCATTTAAAAAACATGCAGATGTGATTTAGCAGGAGTTGCCAGTATGGGGATTAACAATTGGACTCAATTTTCAAGGTCTTTACCAATCTAAATAGTTCTAATACTGTAATATGTGCAATAACAAGCCCTTCTGCTCAAGTGACTTGCTCACATTGATCTATTCTTTCACACACAAAACACGTAAGTTCTCAGCAGCGTTTTGTAAAGGCGTAGAGAAACTTCATTTGTAGCTTGCTTATCCACAGTTCAACAGAAAGCAGGTGTCTCAAGACCGAAAGTGATTCCCAATTGCATCTGACATCCTATGCATTGAGGATTTAAGATTTCTAGCTATGGAAGAATTAGACTAAAAAAAAAAAGTATTTCAATGTTTCCTTGCATTTACCTCAATTCCACTCTCTCTCCTCAGTTCTTCTGCATTTAATGCTGAACAACTGACAGTATGAAAGGCAAGTTCTGTAGCAGCAGGCAACAGAGGAGATTCCTTGGAAAACAAAAGGTCATCTGATGTTTCAATGGTAATGGTCTTTATCAGCATAGGATAGCCAGCATATTTGTAAGGTTTCAAATCTGAAAGAGGAAAAAAATGTCCAGGTTTACGTATATGCAGAGTCTAAGCAATTTCAGCCACCACAAAATTATCAGTGGAAGATACATCAGATACGTAAGGGCTAGGTGTCAAAGAAAGCCAACACCTGGTATATCTGGAGCAAGACTGAGCAGTCCACACAATCTGACTCCTCATCACATAGATCTGTTCATGCTATAAGCTAACATAGCTTCACAGAAAGGACTCATTTTTAGATCAAAAAGACTGACCTCCAGCTCAGTAAATCCCCAAGCTCAGAGCCTTCCCAATGATGCTTGTCTCTCTGCAGAGAAATCCAAGTATAGCTTTGTCTGTGTCTTAGGCCAGGATTAACTAACAACAAGCCTGTAAGGACCTTGTCCAGTTTGACACAACAATTTAAAGTTTGAAACTCTAGTTTTCATTCCTGTAGAATTCAGCAGTACTAAAGAATAGTTTTTCATATGGAGCCAACTGCAAGCCAACATGTTAAAGTCTGTACCAATGCTGTCATTTCCTCCACACAACTGACAGAACTATGATTGCATGTGAGGTTCTTAGTTTACCATTATAATATAACACTTATGCAGCAAAACACTGTTGGCTCTGCAAGACTTGGATATAGCAGCAGCTGCCAGCCTGGGACTGTAGCTGGAGCCAAGTGTTAGAGTGGTCTAGGTACCCCTCTTTCCCAATTGAACAACGAGATAGGTTATGTTGCAGCACACTCACCAGAGGACTCTAACATTGGTCATAATTTCTGCAAGAATATCTCATTGTTAATAGCCAGATGAGTGTAATCTCATGTGTAACCAGCATCTGGGTGACTGAGTATTAGTAAGGATTTTTCTGCATAGACAGAATTCTCTGTACAGACGAAGATTCAAACTGATTAGTATTGGAGTAGAGAACTTCAAAGAGCTATTCATGCTGGTTTGAATTAAGTTTTACTGCACATTAATTAATGGAATAATTTCATGGAAGAAAAAGTCCTGTTTTGAAGCCCTACACCATAGCTGCATAATGCTGTGGCAACTCAGAAATCAGATCAACAAAGCACAGACTCAAGAACAGAGATTAAAGCTGACCAAAGTGACCACTAAAGAAATGGACATAAAACACTGCTCTGAGGCAGCATGCTTACCTTCCTTATGCCTGTTGAAGAGGATGCTTTGAGTTTTCAAGATCAAAATTATGTTTTCTGGATCTGGCCCATCTATCACCTTGGCAGACTTTGTGCATAGAAACTCATAGGCTTTATTAACTTTTTCAAACATATCCTGCAAATAAGGAGGAATAGTCACAAAATTTGTTGAGAATCCTGTAAATTACTGAAGCATCAGTTTAAATGCAGGTAAAATAAAGCATTCCAGATTATTACCAAGAGCACCAGTTTTGTTGCCTCACTGCACATCAGAAAATACTGCAAACAACACTGGTTCATAGGTTAGTTTTGACTCCTGAACTCTGCCCTAAGCAAGAGACTTAAACTAAGTCAATCATACTGTGACAAAAGCAGTAAGTACAGCTGGACTGTGAGAATGGGCAGAGGATGCAGTCAGACTCTGAAGGGAACAAACAGCTTGTTTGGGTCCTGCCTAACTCTCTACAGAAGACCACTTCTGAGATGTGAATCTGATCTAACTGCATCAGTTTACTGCAGAAATCCTAAATCCATGAATGACATTTCTTAAATTATTCATCTGCAGCATTAACCTGTATGTATTAATGTATTTTAGTGTTCACCCAGGGCATAGCTTTCAAAAGGAAGAAAGAAAATTTAAGTGTGTGTTTCAAAATTCTTAATACATGTAATAGCTGAATTTGTCCCCATTTTATTAACACCATAAATTTGTGCTGTACATACCCTGCCTTCTGGATTCTTGTCTGGGTGATATTTTTGAGCCAGCCTGAAATAAGCTTTCCTGATCTTGCTTTCATCATTTCTGCAATAAAACAAGTTCCATTAATTACACTGAGTAACAAAAAATCAAAAACAACCACAGCAAAACCAGCCTGGGTTCTGACAACAGTACTAACAATAACTGCAACTGAGTGAAAACTACAAAGCTCTCCTATATCCATCTGAAATCCCTGCTTCATCATCTTACATTGAATGGGGGGGATAATCATGTGGTCACAGACCAAAAAAAGTTTTAGAAATTTAATGTATTTTTAAATACATCTCTTGTACATAGTATATTAACCAGAAGGTGCTCATAGTCCCTGAATATTTTAAATGAAGAATCTAAATGAGCTACAAGTGATAAAAGTTAGTATTTCACGGTTTGCAGTGAGTGCACTGTTCCTGAAGGTTGTTTTTAGTTCTCTTCTAAAGAGACCTGAAGTCAGAAACCGGTGTCAAGATGGGAGGCAAAAGATTCTAAGGATATAATCACCAAGAAAAATGGTAATACGTGAGAGGGAGAAGAATGATTAGAGAAAAAAGCTCCACTTTGAACATACTAAGTTCTGCTGTATTCTTTGTTCACTATGGTTGAGTCTAAAGCTTGTCCTTTAAAACAGCAGAGCCTAAAGCATTCTTTTCCTCCTTTTCAGCTTATCTAAACTGTTCTACAATGATTCTCTCAAACACTGGAATTGTATTTCCAAGCTTTGTTTCTTTTTAGCCAAGCAATCTTCCACTGTGAATGAAGAAGGTGCTCCATGCGACTGACCTGGTACCACTAAGCAGTTCCAAGTACCAAGGTAAGAAAATTCAATTTGTTCAGTGCATGGAGTTTATATAAAGTAGTTATACAAGTTTAAATCCTGAAAACAACTTACTGGCCTTGTCCTCTGGGTAGATTAAGAACTTCATAAGCATCATCTATTGACATGGTAGGTGGCTTCTTTTCCACCTCCTTCTTCCAAGCTTCTAGGGTATCTTTCAACAGTTTAACCTAAGTAATTACAATTTATTAGTGTTTCATTTATGCTGACACCAGTACACACAATTTTTAATACAGTGGTGTTTTGTTCATGAATCCTGTATTTTATTCAAGATAAAAGCTTAAAATTAAAATGACTATGTAAGAGTCAAATTAGAAGATGGAAAATCACAAATAAAATGCAGTTCACATCTTGATACTATAAAAACTGCAAAGCTGCAAGAATAAACAAAGCTGCTAAGACAGATCTCGTCCATAGACTTGTACCAAGAAAATCTCATCACTTCAGTTAATGTACTGACACGTTAGCTTGGTTTCTTGTAGAGCATGGACAAATATGAACCCCAAAATCATGATTCCCATTGCCCCTCCCTAAATTAGGTTCACTGAAACACTCTCTGAAGTTTCTTGGATGCTGTACTTTGCCATTTAAGTAGTCACAAGAAGGATATATTTATGGGGTTGCTATATGGAAAGAACACTATGCTGCTTCAAGATAAAGTAGAGTTTAAATGTATTTAGGTTTGGACCAAAAATTCAGGATAAAGCAGTTACTTACAACAAACCTAGCATTTGATTTCCTTAATATTTATTACAAATCTCACTTTTAGAACCAGAAGATCAAAAACTAAATAAATCCTAAAATACTTCTTACTTACCGGATCTTTAATTGGCCAGTCTGGAAATCTGAGTGTATCACAAAGATGCTTGAGGTAATAAATATTACAGAACAACTCATTTTCCAGTTGTGGATAGTTGATAACCGGGATGGGACAGTATTGGTAAAGTGCTCTTGTATTGCTTTGAAGACGAGGGGTGAAGTCAGCAAGATGAGCAGCAATCTTCTCTATCATGAGACGCCTAAAAGTTACAAAGTTCAGTTTAACGCTTGCCCAGCAGTCCTCAATCCTCACTCACTGAACAAGTGTGTTCATTGATTTCTTCTGAAAAGGTTTTCCTTAGAAGTTTCCTGCATTTCAGAAGGGATTCAGAATAGGATTCTGTCCTATTCTATCACAGGGCAATTTAAATGCCATGAAAATAGTTTATTAAAAACAATTTAAAGTGACATTTTGCCTTTCTCAACATCTCTTTACTTTCTGGAAGATCCTAACATTCCAATCTATTGGAATACTACAGAGGTATATCTCAGAGATAGATGCTGGTAATAAAAAGGTACATATAAATGAGTAAGTATAAGCACTTCACATACATGGTCAAGTCACAATTCACAAAAGTAATTTAATCAAGATGTTCAGGGAAATACTCCCCTTCCCACTCCAAATTCTGCTCTCCCTTGCCCTGGTTATTTTTGGTTGAAGCAGAGGGCAATGCAGGACAACACCGCCCTTGCGGAGGGCAAACAGAGGAAGCCATGTAATCCAGGTATTTTCAGGTTTCTTTAAGAATATCAAATACCTCTTCAACATAACCTGTAGTTCAGATCCATTTGTCCCTCTGACAGAAACCAGTTACCTCATTTCATTGCTCCAAATTGCTTCCGGAGTGTCAAATTCTCCAAGGAATATCTCAGAAAATTTTTCTGGTTCATAGTTTTCTAAATAACACACCATTGCTTCAGGAAGAATATGTCCAAGTATACTTCTTTGAACTATATCTTGACTTTTTGTCTACAGAAGAGATCACATGGTCATCTCAAAGGTAATTGAATTCTGTCTTGCCAACTAATTTGAGACCTAAAAACTCTCCCCCTTTTCCCTTATAGTTCTTAAATGCTAGTTAAAACAACTACAGGTAGTCTGCAATACTTTTTGGAAACAGAGCTAGTTACTTTTGCAATCTACTCACTTCTTCAGACTTGAAAGCTTGTTTTGTATGTGTGTATTTCAAAAACCTAGAAGAGAAACAGCAGTTATTTTCTTTTTGATTGATACTTAGCCACCCTTGAATAGCAAGCAGACCAACATAGTCCAGCTGGCAGGTATTATACATTTACTTTGAGATAAAAGAGTAACAGCAATAGTTGTAGGAATTTCTGTATAAAGTCCATTAAATCCTTGGGAACTCCACCAAGCTAAGCACTCCCACGTTATACATGTTGCCTTATGGTCATCATTTCAGTTGCTCCTGAAAGCTTGTTTTTTCTACAGATAAAAGAGATGCTGATAGAGACACAGACCATCTTGCCCTACAAACCTTTATCTGCACTGTTAGATCACCAGTGCAGCAATGAAACAAGATGAAACAAGACTAACTGCTAACAGTTCTCTTACACCAGTCATCATGGAAGCATACAAAAATTTCCCAATGCATTTCACTGTACAAGAGACTTAACTGGAATTATAGAAGAGCTTTTTATGAACTATTGCATTTAGAATAAAAGTCCTGCAATGAACTGCAACAGCCACCTGCATGTGCAGTGCATCTATCACGCAGTACGGACTGATTTAACTGTTTTAGGTTTCAATACTGAAGGAGGCTATTAGATTTTTCCCAACCCATTCAACGGTTGCCTACTATCAAAAGCTACATCAGCATATATGTAGCCTGTGTAAAGAGGCCTGTAGCCTCTTTAGTGCTTGTAATGATTTATCCTTCTACAATAAGGCATGCCTAGTTGTACTGTTAGAACTGTATCATCGGACAGGCTCTCATTTCCTCCCTGGAAGCATTATGAGCAATTCACGTTTTAGTGACTAACTAGATCATGTGGAACAATTCTTCTAGAAGAAGAATCTCATGTTGGTTCTAGAAAGCCACGCCCCCCAGAGCATGTAGAGATTCAGCAATCCTGAGTATGACTGGTCAAAGAGGTACTTTTGACTGCTCTTTTTCCTCACCTTGCAATAGGAAGTACATTGGAACCTGTGTACATCATGATGAAGAAGAATACTCCACTCAGATAAAAACGAGGTAACTGAGGGTTGTCTTGCATGACATGAGAGAGCAATACAGCAACTTTTTCCACAAGGATAGGATCAAAAGTCAGTAATAGCTGAAATCAAACACAACCATTTACATTAGCTGTAAGTAGTGCAAGTTACCTAGCCAAAATTGAAGTTTTAGCTAATTCAGTATTGGGACAACCCAGTAAACTTACAGGAATTTCAGTTAAAGAATACTTCAGCCTAAAAATAGCAGGTGTCAATCAAAGAATATTTAAAGTTGGAAGGGACCACTTGAGATCATCTTGTCAAGCCCCTCTGTTAAAAGCACGGTCTTCTAGACCTGGTTGACAAGGACCATGTCCAGGTGACTTTTCAGTATTTCCAAGGATGGATACATTTCTTTATGGGATATTAGCTGAAACAGCATGAAATTTACAACAACACCCAGTGAAATGAACAACTACTTGTTCAGAGATCTGCACAATGTTACAGCTGTTCTTTGATGTGTTTGCCCCACTTAAAGTATTCACACAGCGAAGATGGTAGAGTAAGTCAAACTTTAACTCATTTATGTACAGTTTTGAAGAGTTACTTACCTGAGTGATATGAGGAAGGCAAGTACTATCTGACAGCAGCCTTTTCACTCTAGGCAGAGGTCTTATAATAGCATTATCTTGATCCCTAAAAAAAAAAAAATTAAAAAAAAAAAAAATCAAGCAATACAGCAGCAGTAAGCACACATGTGCCTTTTCTCTTTCAAGAATAATTTTATTAAGCTTAAGTATCAGAGTACTGAGACCATATTCCTAGGCTTTTTTTGTTAACTTCAAAGTTTGTTGTTAGACTTGGTAAGTGTGGTTTAGTGTCCTGCATTGAAGCAGCTTTGTTTAAGTTAAACAAGAGCCTGTCTATAGCATTAGAAATGCACATAGCTTGTGCATTCATTCTTGCAGTCCCTTTCACAATATTAGTATTGTCCCATTTACAAACTCACTATTTGCTACAGAACTAATTACTACCATGTAAAAGGCTCTTTAATAGAGTTCCTTAATGTACTACTTTCCAAGAAGAGCCTTAAGACAGAATTTATGTACTTGCCAGATGAAGTTAACCCCTTCTGGTGAAAATCACTGTTTACCTGCTGGGAAAATATCCACACATGGTAATGAGCATGTTGAGGACAAGTGTGGCAAGGTCAGTCTCATTCAACACAGGCTGGCCGCTGGCAAGCAAGCACCACTTCAGCTGAGGGATGACCTGCAATGGTCGCCAGCCATCCATCCCTTGAGCCCAGCAACGAGTTTTTGAAGTCAGCTTTCCACTGTTCCATAGTTCCTGCATCTATTGAAAGATTAGAGATGAAAGTTGATTCAGCTTTCAGAGCCACCTTTAATCCTAAACATTCACACTCATGACAAGCTTTTAACTGCTGTATGGCAGACTATTATAGTTGCATTAAATTTCAGTGTGTTTATAACTCATGGAATCATGAAATAGAAGGTGTCAAATTATCTTGCAACTAACTGGGGCATGGAGGGGTAGGCAGTCTTACCAAAAAGGCTGTGGTTCTTGGCACAGCATCAAGTCTTTTATCTAGCTTTAATCCTTACTTAAAGAGTTACTTGGAAAACATTCTTTAGCATTGGTTATGGTCCCTTTCACTGTTTGAAACACACCCAGTCACTATGACAGAAATCATTTGTCAGGTTTACAGTTTGAAGTCGATGGGTACCTCTTGAAAGCTGTAAGGACCACTCCTTTCTTTGTCAGCATTGCCAAAGTACCACTCTTTCTCGCTTTCCCTCTTTGCATCAGGCGCTGCCTCAATCACGTTGCTCTAAAAGTTAATGTTTACAAGAACAGCTTTAGCTTCACAGTGCAAATATCACATTGCTACAGGAAATGCAAAAAGTACATTGATTTATTTTTAAGAATTGTCCCTTTCGCAGAGCAACATATGAGTAGTAAGAAACAAAGGCCACATACCTGCAAAGGGACTGTAGCTCTGCTTGTGTGAAGATGTGCCAGAGTAAGAAGATCCACGAGGATTCTGATACCATTTGAATCCATAAGGTCCTTCACATTTTTCTGTTAGCAAACAAACTGAGTTACCAAAAGCATTTTCTAGATAAGTATTGTTACAATTAAGCACTGTACAGCCTTATTCAAGTAAGAAGTGACCACAAGAAAAGTGAAATCATTCTCCAAAGTAACTAGAATGGTACAATCACCACAATATTTACACATTTCCTTCAGCTTTCTCACAAGCAAGTAACAGCTATCACATTCCAGAAAGCTATATCAAACACTGTTCTCAAACTTCCTCAATACTTGAATTCTTGTTCAAGTTAACCCTGAAAGACGAGTTCAGACTATTTTATACAGTCAAAAGACTGATGAGCTGTTGTTCCCTGTACGTGTCCACCTTACCTTATTGAGGATCAGCTTGTTGAGGAACAGGATCAATCTGTCCCGCTCAAGCCTGTCAGTGCACTGTTGCGGCAGAAAATATCAAGTTAGTGTTTCACAGCACATACTAGAAATTCCCTTCATAAGTCAACACAGCTGCACCTGAAAAGCCTTATATTCTTTTTTCATGCCCAGGATAAAACTGCTGACTATTAATTGTTTCATGCACAGCTAAGAAATGTAGTTTTCTGCCACTAAGGAGCAAAGGCTTTGGCTGCCCTCCAACCCTGCTGGTTGCCCTGGATCAAACCCACTCTCCTCTAAGTCTACTGTTCTAACAGGACTGTGTTTTGATTCCCAGTGAGTCAGGAATCACTGCAGAATCAGATGGGAATCTGAGAAAAAGGGAATGCTTTTAGCCAGCAGACAGAGACAGTCTTTGATATTACATCCCTGGTGAGACTATCAAGGCTTAAGGCAAAATAACAAGGGACTACACTGGTTCAGTTTCCCTTGCAACAGCTATATCCAAAATCCATGCTGATGCAAGAAAATAACTCCTCCTTCAGAATGCATGGAAATGTATTTCTGCACTCTGGATCAGTTGTCAGACATAACTCAACAGACACTTAATAGGCAAAGCAGCTACCACTAAAAATCTAATCCACCACATGTGCTCATCTAAAGCTATCATCTCATTAGGTCTGGGGCTACTACTCAAAGTCAGTACTTTGAAATAATGTGGCATGGAACAAGGTTCTCCTCTTATAAAGCTTCTGCATTTTTCAAAGCAAGCCAAAGTTGTAGCTGCATTTTCTTGGCTTTTAAGAGACTAGTTAGAAATACCTCTGTGATCAGCAGGTTTTTTAGTTAAACTTTAATGAAACTGAAAAGAAGGGAGATACTAAGAACGGCTGTTGACACCATGGAAAAAAGTACTCACATTCTGTAAACTTGGGTTTCACAGTAACTTGAAGGATCTGAACATTTTTTGGACTAGCAGTATGTTAACTATTATATCCAGCAATTTTAAATAATTCTTACCCTTTCTAACATTCCAACAATGTACTTAGTATCAGAAAATGGTCCTATTTCTTCATGACACCTTCCATAAACAATGGCCAATGCTTGCAGACATAAGCATTTCATATTCACTTTTGGGGTAAGCAAAAAGCGATGGTAGAGTTCATTGAAGAATTCATATCTAAAAAAAAGATGAAATTTTAGTAAAGAAAACAAGCACAGACTTCAGGAATAAGATAAGATTTTAATAATGTCTCACGATCTTTTGATTGCTCCACTCTCTTCAGTTTCATCTTCTTCCAGCAGCAATCTCAGATAATAATCCCCTATTTTTATTTCCTCTGAAAGGCACTCATATTTTACCTGTAACACAAAACACCACACTTAAGAATATATCTATTGTTTCTCCTTCTTTAAGTTTTTGCTTGCATAACAATACTGAACTTGATTGCATCTAAAAAGTCAACAAGGTTAGCAACCTCTCCTAAGTCTAAGCAAAACTGAAATCTGCAAGTTTTCTGTCAAAAACCCACATATCAACAAAACATAAACAACTGGCTATTGCTGTCACCCCCCAACCCTGAACAAAGAAGTTGCTCATCTTCCTGAAATCCCAGTTTCCAGCCTTTAAGTAACCTGTTTCTAATATCAGCTGGTTTTCTTAACTAAACTTGGAAAATACATTATGCATTTAGTGCATTCAAGTTTTAATAAGTAGTTATGCCACAGCAAGGTATTTCACTTAATGTTACTACAAGTATGAAACGCAAGCATGACCTAATTACCAGCTAAAATTACTATTGTGTTGGATAATAAAAGCCTGGAGGCATCACTACACAAAACAAGAAGATGAAGTAAAATTGCACAATAAGAGCCATCATTAACTTCAGAGCAACTACATTAAATTTAACAATATGCCTCAATGCTCAGTGGTAACAAGCATTTGGCAAGCACTTCAATTAGAGGTACCTCTAACACACAACAAAAGCCACTCTTTACAGTGTTTTTTCTTATCTATAGTTTGCAGATTACTGTCATGAGGCCACACAAAGTTACCTACAGATTTGACCACAACATATGATATATAGACATCCCACTAACTGGTATGCTTTTAGAGCAGCCTCAAGCCACCATCCCCCTTGGCAAAGCGACAGGTTCCACAGTTGATAGAAAAGCCTTTGTCACCACTACGTAGTTCAAACACTTACAGCATAGTCCAATAATGTATTCATTTAAAATATTTAAAAGCAAAACTGTGAGACAGCAGCTGTTCAATCCAGTCCCAAAGTATCCTGGGTTGTAGCTGCAAGAATGCTACTGATACCTTCCAGCAGCATAAGCCACACAGAAGCGCAGAGTACATGGAGGAAGTCTGTATTACTAAGTTTCAAATCTGTACTTTTGATTCTCTCCCAGTATGCACTGCTAAAAAGCTGGGATAGCAGCCACGGTGACACCTGGAAGTCCTGTGCCTGACTTATACCTGAAGGAAACTTTGAAAGACAAATGCCAATGCAAGAAATACCAATCTAAACCCAGTCTTAGCTATTTACTGCATCAAGGTAAGAAGCAACCTGTAGTTGCATAAGGATAAATTGCATACATAAAATAGTTCTCATAAAGCACTAGCCTGATGTCTTGCAGTTCTTCCTGATTTGCCAAGTAGTCAGCTGAAAAATTCCCAAAACCAAGTTTATTCTCATTTCACTAATATTTCTCAGCTCAAATTTCACTAGAAAGCTGTATTCTAACAAGAATGGCAATGGGGATATCTCAGGAATATCTTATAGTTGAATTCAAGTGTGGCCTTGCTCTGCTTAAGCATTACAGATTTAATTAAAACCATGTTCAACCACAACAATATTGGAGATATGAGAATAGTACAGAAAGTGTTTATTAGCACATTACTCGAAAACATCTTGCAAGATGTTTTGAGAAAGCCAGTCAGGACCACACTGATTGATTTGTAGAAGCATCAAGGTTCTTTTTTACTTTAGGTACTGCTGTTCCTATAATGGGATGACAGTGCCCTTCATCTATAATTTAAAACACAGCATGGTTTTAGCCCAATAACCTATTCATGATTTGTCAATCCAGTAATTAACAGACATAGGCTGACTGAAACATGAAGAAAATAAAGACAAGAAATTTTTACCAGGAAGAAGTGACTTTTGACACTACCCAAAACAAGCCTGATAGAACACACTCAAAACCAAGCATGACTTATCTGGACAACAGCGTAAGGATCAACTCTTGTGGTAATGCAAAAATATACTATGGGTTCTAATAAAGGTTTCATCTCTACAGTGTCATTTGTCAGGTTAAAGAGGCTTTTGTTTTGCACAGTGGCACTGGACAGTAGTACCCATTCACTGACTGAAGCCTTAGCAGTTTATACCATAATCCCAAAAGAATTCTAGCTTGCAGTCAGGGATCATCAACACAAGATTCACCCATGGAATTAAAGATAGAAGTGGCATTTCAAGTAGGCATATTTTACAAATGCAGTTTCTCCTATAGTAGGTAATTTACCTCGAACTCCTGGTGGTTCCATGAGATAACATTAGCACTACCAAGTTCTCTGTCAATATTAAATGCTCTCATCTCAGACTCAAGAGTATCTCTCAGTTCTTCCCGTGTTTTGAAGTTCCAAATCAAGTTTGATCTAGCATGATCCTGAACAAATCTAAGAAAGAAATTACACAGTTTAAACTCCTCAAAACATTATCTGAAAAGCAGACAAGACTCCGCTAGCAAACTAGGCAAGATTGCTAGCATTAGTGGACCTTAATTAGAAGGCATAGAGTGACCTCCAGTTTGCTACAGTGGTAACAATTGTTCACTCATACACTGTTTTCATAGCCATGGAGGCCAGCCTAGACTAAAGCACACCTGTGTCAACCCTTTGGGCTCAGTTTGTCATCTGCATGTAGTTGATGACCAGGAGACATACAAGCTATTCACTGTAAGCACATGAGGGCTACAAGTGAACAATAATCCAGAGCAGCATACATGCACATAACAGCCATGTTTTAAACCACCACAAACAAAATAAAGTAGCTCATGCAGTGAAATAGAAGCTGATGTCTTAAGTGTCAAAAGCAGTCAGTGAACACTCTTTAGCAGCAGTTACCACCAGTCTTTGAAGCCAAAGACTGAGAACGACACTTTAATAGTCAAGGTTTAGGAGCACACAAATCTTCCTTTCATGACTGTATTTGACATTTAGAAACATTAAGCACTGAATCAAGTAGTTAAGTTTATGGAATTTCCCCGAGCTTGCTTACATTGGTTTGTTAGCCAAGCCAAGCTTTATTAGCCCACTTAACACAAGGCCCTAGCCAAAGTGACATATCTTTCTCAGATGGAAGCCCCTCCCTTGTAAACTTGGACAACCGTAAAAACTCACAGGTAAGCAAGTTGCATTTAGGACCTGTGGCACTATTTGAAATCCAGTATCCATGTGCTTTTTATTGCCCTGCTTTAAGCTCATGTTTGTTCCAATTCAAGGTACAACATCTTGAGTAGCTTACAGGTTGATGGACCAACAAACTACAATGCTTCCCAGTGCTACTTCACTTGGCCTTCAATATCATGCAGATTTACACCTGCAGTTTGTTATTTACTCTTCCTTTTGTTTCAAGGGAAAAAATTACACAGTTTGATAGTATTTCAGAAGCTTTCTAAATTCCTCATTTGCCTAAACACAAGTGAAATCCTTAAGTATAGCTTAGGGGGATTTTAATAAGCAGCTGTTATAAAACATTTGCACTGTTTCAAGGCAGGCAGAAATTGGAAAAGTCACAGCAACTCACAAGCTATTAACAAAAATATCCTACCAGGTAATAACCTGTATCTGAGACCACCGCACTAACTTTAGTATTTTTACCTGTAATAGAAGAGATCCCAGTTTGCTTCTATTTTTATTCTTTGGCGTCGTTTCCTTAATATCACTGGTTTTTGAATAATGTTCTGCAAAAGAACCAATTTTCACAAGTTAGTAGAACCAGATACTCTCAAAATAAAGTCGTGTTTTTTACACTCCTTCAAAAGCCACACTAAGTTAAGCCTCATTAATAATGTTTCCTTTTCTAGTAAGTAGCAGAAACAGACTTTCACAAGTGTTATTTACATCAAGTTAAATCATGCCAGAGAAACTTTCAGCTGTTTGACAAATCGTTCTTCTAGAAGCAGGTTATCCCTGGGAAAAGCTTAGTTCCCATCACCACAAGCACTCATCAGCTCCAGAGCTGACGGAGGTGAAAACCCACATGAAGAACATTATGCTCTTGAAAGGAAAGAACCAGATGAAGTGACAAAAATAAAATGCAAGCCTGACTTGGTCACTGAAAGATTCCCTATTTTGATGAAGCATGAAATCAATGTTATAATCTACATGAGGTATCACATGCAAGCAGCAGTCTGAGCAGAGTCCACACAAGTGGCAGAGATACACAGACTCACCATATTGTTTCTGTCCTGATTGTGGTGAAAAATTGGAAGAAAAAGAAAAATACATTTAACACTCTGCAGTCACTGAAGTAACTTAAAGCGGTAACACCAAACTTGCTACTACCTTTTCCAAGATACACTTGCACACATTTACTGTGAAATGATACAGCTCAGAACTCCACATAGAAAAATTACTCTTCAACTCAGTATCTAGACAAGATGCTTAAAGTGCAATTTGACCTTCCACTCTTATTCCCATTTCTCCATTTCTCCTGTTTTGAACCTTGTTCACGATTATTTCATAAACATTACTGTCAAAATTCTGCACCATGGTCTATATCAAACTTGAGCTAGATTTCAATAAATTAAGGTCTTCCTAAAGTAAAGCTTATTGCTACATCAGAACAAGTGCAAAGATCGGCATTTTCAATACTCTGCATTGTGATTTTCATCCTTCCTTGCACATACAACAGATTGTTTCACTTCCAGAATGCATGAAAACAAGCTTAGTATGTAGACTAAAGAAAGTTAAGGAAAACACATCATAATTCAGAGTTTGTCATAGAGAACATGGCAATAAAACAAAAAGGAAAAAAAGGCCAACAGTAAGAACTCAAGCAGTGCTTAAGCTCTCTTATAATATCAGATCAAAACAGTTATCACTTCAGTCATAACTGTGACCTAACATACAGTCTTGCGTTGCCATTTAAGCACTGAGATATCTATATGCTAAGGAATCCTAAGCTGGTGTCCCTGTCCATGGCAGGGAGGATGGAACTACACGATGCTTAAGGTCCCTTCCAACCCAGGCTGTTCTATGATTCTTCAAGCAGGTTCCGTAACTAAAATATCACTAGTGTAAAGTACATAATTTTGAACGCAAAGTATATTCAGTATCTTCTAAATATACCTCAAAAACTGGTTTTGCCACATTTCAGGGAATTTTTTCCTTTATAATTATCTTACATGAAATGCATAGAGGCTGCATTCCAGCTTGATAAGGTTGGCTAAAGTTTAATGCATATGCTGAAGGAATCCATTTGCTTGCTTTACATTCTCCCTGGCACTCATTTCCAACACAAGAACAGTAAGAGGCAGAGAGTTTGCTAAAAGGAAGCAAAACTCACATCACAACACTTCTTTACTATTTGACTGTGTGTTCTGACACTCAACTGTGACTTAGTCAAGTCATTTTAACAGAGTTTCAAATACTTTTACCTCTTTCTGAGCTATGCCCATTCGATCTCTCCAGTGCATCAAGACTAGATCCACCTTCTCTTTGGCAAATTTTTCAACTTCTTTCGCAGCTTTTCCAGCCAGTCTCTGCCACTCTGGCACTTTATTAAACTTGCCATACTGATCCTGCAGAATAAAACCAGTTAGTTACAGCTGTGGGTTATCTTTGCTGCAGGTCAATGTAGCAGTCAAATGCCTATATTAGAAAAGTCACTAAGACTGTACATCTGAACAATGGAATAGGTAACTTCAATTACTTACAGTTGCAATTTTTAAGTTATCTCTAACATGCATCCTATCGGCATCTTTTTCAGGAACAGGGTCAGCACTGTCAAGATATGCCAGCAAACCTGGTGGCTAAAAACATTTAAAAACAGTGTAAACACACACGTAGCTAATAAACAGAAACCATCACATTAGGTAGTAATTTCTTTAAATCAGAGACTTCAAAACAGAATTTATATTCTATATTCTACTCTAAACTAAGTATGTAAAGCTACAGCTTTTTTTTTTTTTTTCCTGTGATTAGTAAAATGCCACTATCCTCAACAGAGGCACATTATTATCTTCACTGCAGCAGAAGTCTTGGCTATGTCCCCTTTCTTAAAGCAGCACTTAATGCACCCAAAGAATGCCAGAAGAGTTGATCCCATGGCAATACTGAGAGGGATGAGTAACACTAGAATCCATCCATATCCTCTGATATGGACTAAATGTCACATGTGACATTAGAGATGAGATAGCCTTTTTTCACTAAGCTTTCCATAAAAGTGACCAAGTTCAGGACAGTCTGCTCTGCCAAAAATGAATGAGCTGATATTTTGAAATTAGAAGTTGGTAATTTCCCAGATGTAACAATTCCTTACACTATTCATTAAACTAATTTCACTGAAGTAACTCAAGCAAGAACCATTCAGGAGGCTGTAAGAGTGAAAGAACATATGTTCTATCAGACAACATATAAATTTAACCATGTTACATAGTTGAACAGGCAAGGCATGAAAGCATAGACAGAACTCTTAAAGCCTTTATTTCTTATTGGCACAAAAAGCATTAGAGACATGCTTAAAATGTCTCCCACATTTTTGTCCTTTTAATCAAGAAAAAGGAAGTCAGACACCTTATTTTTGAGCTTTGCATCAAAGTATTTTAAAAAGTGTCAGGAAAGTAACAGAAAATGTTTAGAGTATGAGACGCTTTGAACTAGACATCAATATCCTTTAATTAGCAGATGGCAGACTGCTGATCTCCCAGGCAAGACCTTCCCCTTGAAGGGAAAAGAGAACATGTTTACTATATAGACTGTCCCAACTTTGATACTGCAGGCTTCATATTTTATTCTTTTGTTACTCCATATTCTGTTTTTACTTACCAAAATACGTTTCAACAAGTTCATAGCAGTTTTGTTCTCAGCTGTCCAGAGGCCAACCAAATGTCTACTTAACTGCCTGAAAAAGCCATTGAAATGAACAAACTGCAAGTTAGTACTTTAAACAGATTTTTAAACCACTAAACTGTCACCCTTACCATGCTGATGAAATGAAGATGGGCAAGAGCTTTGTGCTCTTGAGTGAGTAAGATCACAAAGCATTATATTGTTCAAGGATATGCTTGGCATGCTTTAAAGTGTTGCGTTTAAGAAGTTCCAGTGAAGTTAGTGGAACAGTAGCAGCACATGCTTTTTGATCTAGACCTCAGAGAACACTTGAGTAATAGAGCAGAAACATCTAATAACCAAGTGTAAGTTTATCCAGCCAACCTTAAGTTACAGCTAAAGTTAAGAGTCTAGAAGCCATCAAGAACTGCTAAATGCTCTACTTGAAGTCCTTAATACCATTTCTTGGCCTTTCTGGAAGCCTGCCTTCTATGTTAACTGATGCTTTCTGCCAACATTTGTCACTAGGATTCTACTGTACTGAACTGAATCATTGCTTACAAGCACATTGTAAGTAGTGGCATCAAACGGAACTAGCATGACAGATGGTTTCATACCAGCTCTCTCCTGGATGACACACAATGGCAACAAGCTCCACTTGTCCCTACATTCCTTAGCAACTCCAAGCACTTCAGAAATGCACAGCTAAAGCTTCTATAATCTTGTATTTGGGTGGAAAAAATTCAATCATCACTCATCCTCCACAGCATACCCTCAGAGATCACAAGTTCTACTGACTGTCAATTCAGGGAGTAATTTCTGTGAGGGAACTTCTCTCTCAGACAGGATGGGTGACCCTAACTGAATGCAAGATGTCTGAGAGGTGCACATCAGATTTTATACAGTTGTACAGTACAAGCTGAAACTTTTTACAAGTTCTAGACTTCTACTTGCCTTTTCTTTCCCTGCATTAAAAACAATAAAAATCAAAACTTGAGCCATTAATGAGTAACCAACCCAAGCCCACCTTGACAAAAAAAATCAAGGGTTTATTGAGTGGCTGCAGTCTTGGCTGAAGCTTGCTCTACAAAAATAAGCCAGCTGCTAAATAAAATATTCTCCTAAAGAACTGCAACTTTCCTTCCCTGACCTCCCAATGTTCCTAATGTTAGCTAGGCCATTACTTTGATTTTTTTTTTAAGCATGATATATCAAGTGATATGGACATACCTATTTGTAAGCATCCTCTGATCTGTGCTTATTGTAAACATAGCAGTGTGCAAGTGACGAGGTAAGGCACCTTCACTGAGGGCAAGATCTTGCATTTTGGTAGCAATCTCTTTGTCTCCTTCCTTTGGAAACAGGGCAAGATGATTACTAAAGAAAGAATCTTAGTTAAGCTGCTTTTATCTCAGTCTACAGTTCGAAGGCCTTCTTGACCATCAATTATTCCAACTAATATTCAAAAACCAGAAGCTAGAGTATGACGGGTTTTAGGTGAAAGTTCTCAACAGCAACTGCTCAAAGCTGTAGTAAAGCCATGGACCAGCTCATTGGTGGTTACATCTATGAGGACAGTAATTGAAGAGGGCAGGATGTATGTCTCCCATCATAGAAGACTGTAGTACAAATACCATTCCCATACTCAAATTTTAAATTAAGATTAAACAACGAATACATATTGTTTGTTCCTTGATTTTTGTCAGCAGTAACCAGTTAAAATTAATGGCTGCTGATCAGTTTAGACAGCCACAAGGGTAAGACTGTCACTCAGTCAAGATCCATTAATTGCAATGAGTAAGAAAAAGCTTTTGCGGCATTTTTACTTCTCCAAGTCCAAGTAACAGGACTTTTAATAAACAACATGGAAACTTATAGCTAACATTATCAGGTACATCAATGAAAACTTAAAGATTTAGAATACCTCTATTTCAAGTGTTCATTCACTTCCATTCCAAGAAAGTATTAGATGGATTTTAGATGCATATAAGCCATTGTGATACAATGAGGCACTAACTAAAGCCCTGAATTTCAACACAGGAAGTGCCAAGAGTCAGTTAGCAAGGTCACCCTGCAACAATCATGGGCAACCCTTGAGACGTATGGACTTGGCCCATACATTATGTGGTATGGGAACCAACAAAGCCAAAGCAAGAACAGAGGTGGACATTACTAGTCTGCTCTGGGACACAACTGTTTCCTAATCCCAGTCCCATTCCATCTGGCAATGCATCCCAGGAAATATGGCCTCTCCTCCTTGAGACACCCTCTAACATGCAGGACAAGTCTGGTGGCTCTGAGGTATGTGACTGAGCTACATACAACACTTACAGCCAAAACTTGACTGCAGTATGAAGACATGCAAGGCACTACCTAATGTCCCAACTCACATGCTTTCCAAACCTCCAAGTGTAAGATAAAGCAAGTTGCTATATTAAACCACTCACAATTAAGCAGGTGTTCTGTTCCTCACCTTCCAACTTCCCCCTCCCCACTCCCCACCTTGAGAAGCTAATATAACAGATTTCTCTTGGTAAGCAATTGCACTTCCAAAACAGCCAATACATTATTTAGCATGCTATCCCAGTTAACACTGATAAAATCTCACCTCTATTATTGCCTTCATTACCAAACCTGCTCCTTTCACAATTGCCATGGAAGGGTGCTAGAACAAAATGTTGACAACATTATTATCCAAATGCAAAAACTGAAGGTTACATCACCTGTGATTCGGTTTCCTTAGCTCATGTACATGGCTGTTCTACCTCCAATTCAGTTCGGTGAAAGCTAGCCTTAAGAAGAGTTCCTACCCTATACCTTTGAACAAGTATCTCTCATGCAACTCCCAGACAGAACTCCTGGCAGTGAACAGCAGTATATATCAGAGAAGCTGGAATAATGTGAGGAAACTGTCTGACATAAGCTGACACTAACAGAAAAGCAGAAGAAAATATTGTTTTTACAGCAAGAAGGCATTGACATTTTTGCTAAAAATGTTACAGTTCTTACAGGTTTACTACTGCAGAGGATGTTACTCATGTTTTCTAACTTTAAACTCTCATTTACTGAGAGAGAATCTAGAAGGCAGTAGACTCTCCAGTCAGAGGAAGATCTGTGCATCTACTGAATCCATCTTAATGGCTAACTGGTATTTTAAAGCTTGAAACAAGTCTTAGGCAGTCTATTCTACAATGATGTGGCATACCATTCACTATAGAATAACTACCTCAATCTGGTATCTGAAGGCAAAATATTAGGTCACTAAAAATTCACCAAGGTACAAGAGGTTTAGGCACATTAACCAGCTGAAGACAAATCTGTCTTTCAGGGGAACAAGAAAAATTTCATGTTCACTGATTACCTGCAGCCTCTATAATAGTGAAAAATAAGTCTTACCTGAAAGAGCTTAAATAGCGTTCTTCCATTAGATGCCACCATTTCCAACAACATGTCAAACTGCTGCCCCTCAGTAGTCTCACTATATGGAGCACATAGGGCAAATGTCAGGAAGTCCAGAAGTGAACTAATTACTAGGGCACCTGTCCCATGATCCTGAAATTAGGAAGACATGTATGTAATTCAGACACAGTGGTCCAAGAGTATTCAAGATGATGAAGGGGCTCTTCCCTGTCACAACATTAAAATAGTCTGTAAACAAAACCTACAAGCTTAGACTATTCCATTACTCTGAGTATGGCACTACCCTGGTAAAGTATTGGTTTCTAAAGCATATCAGAGACACACACTACTTTTTCTAGTTTAATCCCACAAATCTGAGTTTACACTATTCTTTTAGTTAAAAGAAACATCCAGTTTCCATATTAAACATGCAAATATTTGTTGCAGGACATTCAAATTCTGCAGTATAGACAGCTATGTCCTAACCTGTCAAGACCCAAGATTAATTAGAATAAACTTCAGTGCTAGACAGAGCTGTATTTTCAATTGCAGGTTCAAAGATGCATCCAAGTCCAACAAAAGCATTTTCATAGCAGTTTAGAAAGACACTTAAAGATGCCATCTGTTCTCAAATTTTGACTTACCACATGGGAATTGAATTTCTCTAGTAGATTTTCTAGAAACTTCTTCGAAGAAAGAAGGGAAGCTTTGTTCAACTGCTCCTGCCTCAAGTCATAGTCATCATGCATGGGCTACAAAAAAAGAGACATTCACTATGCAGTCACATTTCAACCATCAGTTCTTAACAGCTGTAATCCAAAAGCTACTCTCTGCACCCACAAAAAGCAATCCTACTTCAAGTTCAGCAAGAAATCACAGTATAACAAGTTATTCCATGTCTGAACACACTGCAATTTGAATGGCAGTCCCTATATCCGCATCTTTCAGTTGCCTGAAGTTTACATATTCCAAAGTGAAACAATCTGAAATTTAATACTTACACACATAAGAGCACAAAGCATGTCAATAGAAGCATGGGTTACTCCATCATTGTTCCTTTTGAGGGCTTTCACAACCTTCACTCCTAATCGTTCTCGAAATCTTTTGAAAGGAAAGCAAAATCACTAAGATCAGAGAAGAAACAAAAATCTTCAAATTAAGATGAAATCTAGTCAGCAACCAAAACTGTCTGCTCCCATTGCATTTAGCAAGCCAGTACCTTGATATTTTCATAGATTTGAGATTCCATGGTAGGAAAACATGGACTTCACTGTTAACAACATGCCAAGCTCATTCATCAAAATAAAGATCTATTTGTGTAGTTACAGGATGCTATTTACAGAGAAACAACTTTATTAAGGTCTCAGACTAAGCACTTTTGTTGCTGTTCTCATCATTCTCTGTATTACAGTTGCTCTATATTTCCTATTCAGAAATATTTCAAAGAATTTTTTTGTTTTCAGAACAACAGTTTTTCTGCTTCCTTATGTTATTTAAGACATAAATTCCAAGCAGTCTGTACTTACTACAGAAGTACAACCTCCTAACATAATTTTATCTTGTGTTGAACTGAAGATTGCAATGACAATCAGCATACTTTGAGAATGAAGAACTGCCTACTTCAAGGACAGAGGAAGGTACACGTTAAAAGTTTTTCCACTAGGAAAATCATTAAACCATATTTGCCTCAAGACATAGTATTTAGCACAGGAAGAATCAGCTTTACTTGCTAATGATTACTTAGGATTCTCAAGTTGCACTTAAGCCTGGTGACATCCTCATACTACCAAAAACAATTGTGTACAGAGTCTTACAGTCTTTTTCAGAAGAGAGTCCTAACTCCATTTCTCAGTTTTAGATGTAAGTTACTAACAAAAGTTCAAGAACTGTTTTCATCTACTACTTCCAAGCTTGAAGAAACTTTGCACTTACTTTGGAAGCTGAGTAAAGGCAAGGAAGCCTGCTTTTGAAGCCACTAGTCGTCTTACTGCTTGGAATTGGCTTTCAAGCTCTGCATTAGATGCTGCAATATCTCCCTCCTGGGAGAGCAATGCTGTTATGGCATTATTAATGAGCTTCTCTTTGTTTTCTGAGAAGAGACCCTAGTTAAGAAATAACAATTATTCATTTCTTTATGCATTAGCAACATCTTAAAATGGTGGGTAAAGGCTTTCTTCTTACATCTTGTGTAACTGCATGTAGGACTCCACTGTAGGAAATGTTAGCATTGAACCTGAACACAGCATCTGCAAAGTTACCATCTGGAAAAAGACAAAACAAAAGTTAAGTGCACAGTACCTCACTCAGTATCTGGATGCTTTAAAGAGTAGTATAAACATTAAAGCTAATGTAAGAAACATTAGCTTACTTGGAGGAGCAGCCAAAAACTTCAGATGAAGGCTCTCTACTTCTTCTTCTACAGGCATACTGAGTAATCCCCAACGCTGGCCTTTCTGTGTGGAGGTCATTTTCACACAGACATCTCTATTACCAGAAGCTCTCACTCCATCCAACAAGCTAGCCAGGAGAGAATCTCTGGGTTGGGACAAAGACATACAAGCACAATTTATATCAGAGAAGTGGTCCTAAAGAACCAAGTTATAAGAAAAATGGAGGAAAAAAAAATCACATTACAAAAGGCAGCAATACTTGGAATCTCTTATTAACACTAGTGCCAACAGCTACATCTCTGGAAGAAACCACTAACTTTCAAGTGTTCCTTTATTCACTGTAAGGAGAAAGCTGACTTACACCCAGTATAGCCAGCTGCAGCCTTTCACTAATGGGATCAATTCTAGATTATCTGTTAATGAGTTACACATATTGTGAGCCAATTTATCCCTGTGCTTTCTGCAAAACCTCACTTAGCAGGATTAGACTGTATTACTAACTGTAAGTGCACTCAGGGACTGTTCTGTTGGTTGTTTTAAATAGAATCAACTAAGACTGTCTCAAGCAGAGAGCTCAAAGGGTTCACAGCCTTTGCATTTTTGTATCACTGTCCTGGGTTGCAATATAGATGTATTTAAGTATTCTATTACCACCAACTGTGGGCCGTTAGCTGTTACCACCTGCTAATGACCCACCCCGGATGACAGGCAATGGGCCATCAGGGACCCACTGTGTGACTCATGGACTTATCTCATCCCATTGTGGGATGCTCTGCCCAGGAGGGAGGAGCCAGGTGTTCCCACCTGGATATAACCTGGCCTTGGAACTGCCTGAGCTAGCCCTGTCCTCTGGGAACCCAGTAGACAAGAGCTACCATTGGATCTTCAGCTGGAGACTAGACCTTCACAGGATCACCGCTTCAACTGGACTACTTCAGTTGGACTGCTACTACCACCCTAACAGGGTGTTAGGTTGTATCTGACTTTGTCAGTGCTTTTCCTTGTATTATTTCACTTATTTTTAATTTCAATCTTGACTTGTGATCTCCCACTGGTTTGTTTTCAAACCAACACAATCAGTTAGACAGTGCTTTCTTCCCTTGTTTCAGAGATACTACTTAACCAAGTACAGCATACACAGAATTATATTGCTTAGGAGAAACAGGCTGTATCTAACTGTGCAACACCCTTCCTGTTCATCAGAAAACTTCTGGAGAGATTTGCTCAACGTTGGGATGAAGGTAAATGGGAGAGATTTAGTTCCTGGAACAAATACTGATTTGAAAGTGGCAGACTGCTAGAACAGCAATGCTTTGAGTTAACTCTGACCCTCCAAGGGTCAGAGTTTATGGAAGCTCAGAAACTACAAGCACTACAATAGCAACTTCCATTTGAATCTATAACACACAGCTCAGTTACCTTTCTGTTGAAGAGTATTTCCGAACTTGTCCTTTGATGAATTCAATGGTGAAAAGCTGGGGGTTTTCACAGTCACACACTATTGCAAATACCTAAAAATAAGGGACAAGGATCACACTCATGAAGCAATGTCATTTAGTTACTCTACAAATTAAGGTTTACATATACTATCAATTCCTATCTTTTAGAGCTTTGATTTGAAGAAGTGGTAGAGAGAAAGAATGCCCCTTACCTCGCCTAAAGGTTTTAAAGTTGCAATGTTATAGGTAGCTGGATCCCGCTCAACTAAGCAAGCTTCTGTAAGAGCGAGTACTCTTTTCACAGGTTCCTTGTAAAACAAGACAGGCATGTTAGGAAAGAGAATACTTAGTACTTAACAGAAACTAAACAGAAATGTTTAGTCTGATAGCCTTACCAAGTGTCTAGGTGTTATTTTTTGAACCACAAACTCCGCTAAAGATGTTATAGATTCATCATTGCTGTACTTTCCAAAGCGAAGATTCAAGTATTGCTCAAATTCTAGAGATTCTTTCCTTATCCGCAGAGAGATGCCTATGAAGTTGCCAGCATGCTCTATTGCGCTCTTGATAATTTCCTCCCTCTGCTCAGATGCAAATAAGTGCTGCAAATTTTGTCAAGAAAAAAATTACAGATGAAAAATATGGCACAGCTGAAGCAAATCACAGTTCTACAAATAATCCTCCACTATATACTTAACAGTAGGGAATGGTCCCAGCAGCTGGACTAGCCTTTGCTAAGTGCTTGGTATAAAGAGTTATTTATTGCGCAAGAAATAAGTGATTAAGTTCACATTGTGATTAAGTTCACATTTGCCTTTAAAAAAAAAAAAATCTATAGCAGCTATTCCTATAGGATACCACGCTACACACTAGTGTGCCGTTAAAGTTATGGTCTGCATGACCTGCCTGTCCACCCTTGGCAACAGACCCTGACAGCCTGGCAGGAGTGAGGAACCAGAGAAAGTAACTGGGACTACCACTGGCAAACTGAAAGGTTACGGCAGCTCTAGAGGATCAATTATATATTACTAGTTTTATGCCAGAGAAAAGCATGCTGCAGTACAGAAGACATGGAAACCCTGATCTAGTCCTATTTTGTTAGCAGAGACTGAAGTAGTTACCCCTAGGAATTGATTTATGCTTAATAATGTAAAGTTCCTTTTCAGCTGCTTACAATACAGTACACAGAAACCCTGTTATCATTTTAGAACCAACATTACACTGCAGTATTTCCCAAGCAAAGCTGCCAAGTAATCAGATCACAGGTCTAAAGAGGCCACAGCATCACTGATTGATCTATTTCTGAATAGAATCCCTCTATCAGTTAGGCAGATTAGTAACACGCTACCAGGCACTTCTGTAACTTTGAGAAATGACAGGAAATTACACATCCACATTACATTCATATTTACTACCTGGAAAACCTAAATATTTCATCCTTTGTAGTTCTTAAACATGTAAGACATACAAACACAAAAACCAAAGAAGTAACCCAACAAAATCCACACTAAAAACCCAAAACCAAACTCATACATAACTCTCAAATATTTTAACTAAATTCCTTTCCTTTTAGGACCTGTCCATAAGCCTTGAGGCTCCCACAGTTGCATCTCAAAGATGCACATAGTTGTATACTCAAACTATTTTAAAGCTTCATTATTAAATATGCAGCTACAAATATCCTAATCTTAATATATAATAATATAAAAAATATAATAATATAATATCTTAATCTTATCCTATCTTATTTACATAAATATAAATAAGAACCACGCAAAGATATTTTGATTTAATACTCACCAGTCTACTAAATCCTCCATAGAGGATACAGAAGCCTCCCTGATAGCCAGTAATATCAACAAAGCCTTCAATGTTTCTGTAGTCATAGGAACACAGGACTTTGTTTGTTGCAGGATCAATTTGGTCAATACCTCCAGGAGTCACTTCCAGAACCACAGCTTTCCTTGTATCACTCCAGTGATGCTTGTAGCAGTTATACCTCTGCAGAGAGAGCTACTTTTAGACATCTACACACACTCCTTTACTACAGCAGTAATTCTCTACTTAGCTAATAAATTCAAAAATTGTATCAGTTCCCTTAATGCTGTTATCTATATTAAGAACATTATGAAGCAAAGGAAAGTAGCTGTCAACTGACAAGGAGGTCACAGATTAAGCAATGCATGTTGAAGCAAGAACAGAATCCCAAAAGAGCCATTCCCAAAGTATGTAAGTTTCTCTTGTTGCAGAAGGCGGTTAGACAAGGAGATAGCATTTACACCAAATGCTGTTATTCAGCTAATTAAATCAAGTTAAGGTAAGCTTTTCATATATTGAACACTTTTCATCTCCTGCAGTCACATTCCATTACCAATACAGACTTACTTAAATCAACAAAAGTTAGAGGTCCGTGTTAGAACTACATTAAGACAAAGGGGATCCCCATATTCTAGCAGTGTCACTATACTCATGACTCAAGATTTATTCTATGCAATACTACAAAGTACTTAAAGTAGCTTTTAAGCACTTGAAGTGCTATCTTCTATGACCAAAAGACAAATATAAAGTCCAGCTCTGTACACTGTCTTGCTTATTACTGCATTACCACAATTCAGTAAATACCAATCTTGCCTGTGATCTGACCTACAGAAACCCTTCTAGGAAGCATCAAATGTTCAGGACGTTATGCAGAGAAGCATTTGGACTTAGAAAGTAAAGTGCTAGAAGTAGTGAACATTGACTAATGAATCAATGTTTTTCTTCTCTCCAGATGAGAACTCCACATGGCACAGCCCTGCATTTCAACAGTAACATTCAAAGTCCGCGTACGAGCATAAGGCTCAGGCCAAGTGAAGAGACCTCAAATATTCTACCGGTAAAGAGGTTCCCAATATTTTTGAACAAACTCAATTTTCTCTTTTCAAAGACTTCAGATCCAATTCACAAAAGCTATTTTAGGTAGCACATATAGCAAAAGCATAAAATACATGAATAATGTTTAAGTCTTTAGACCATTTCCTTAAACTGCACATGATCCAGACAAGCCAGACACTTACCCGTCCTGTGATTTTTCCTTCTGAGAAGTCTGTCCTGAATCTCTGTTTTTAAAAAAGTTAACCGTGAATAATTGCAAATATGACAGCCAATCTAGCCAGAAAGTCTACATTTAAGCTGACTCTCTTTTATTGGACCCATATTAAGCCTCCTCAGAAGGCTCACCATTCCACTGCAGTTTAATATACTCAGTATTTGGAGCTTTACTCACTGTTTACAAATCATGCAATAGTACTTGCTGCAACTGACACTAGATCGAGTTCATTAACATAACAGCTCAAAAAACTTGCTTTCCTACTTTTTATGCAGCGAAAGAAAGCATAATAAGCTGCCACAAATGGTAATCATAACCAAGTACTTACTGCTTGCTTGAATGAAAATAAAAATAAAAAAATCTTACCAGTGCCTCTGTAAGGAGTTCTGTTCTGTGCTCTGTGGAAAACTTAAGTGTCTCAGATTTTTTTCCACTCCCTTTGCGAAAAGTGAGACTAAATTCTGTTCCTTGTCCTTTTCCAACAGGAGAAATACTACAGATATCTCCATAAGGCCACTAGACAATTGAAAGTAATTAGGTTATACTGTCAGTAATTTTAAAGCTACACTTCCCTCCCTCAAAATTCTTAGAACCTGTAATAACCCAGGGACAGGCTGCAATGAGATGACAGCTACTATGCTACGTGACAGTATGAGCTTGAGCTTCCTATTTGATACTGTGCAAAGTAAGTAAGTGTCCTGACTCCCTTTAGGGACATGGCTTAGCAGTGATCAAACTTATCCCAGTTCCTTCAGAAGAGCACAGCCAAAGGCAAACTACTACCTGTCGGCCAATAAAGAGAAATTGCCTAAAAGTACAAAAACCTACTGAGTATTTGTAGAGTTAGCAAAGGTAACACAGACCCTCTGTTATGTGTGCTTTTGTACACAGCTGCCACACCTTCTGGCTTTTCTGAGATCTTGTCAGACTAGATGGTTCTAAAGCCTGAATGCCACTATTCACTCTGGATAATGAACCCAAGTCAAAAATCAACTTCAAAAATGATAGTTACCTGATTTGTAACTTCTAGCGTGTTGGGGTTGTATGTGGTGATAGCATGGGTTCCAACTGAAAAGACTCGCTTATATCTAGAATACAAAAGAGTGTTAAGTTTCTCCAGAAGTCAAATGAAAACCCCTGCTGAACTGCAAAAACAATGTTAAGAAGATATACACAGGTCTTTGTTAGGAAACAGATATGGAATTTTCTTTGGTGTTAGCTTGCAGTTTTACCTTTATAATATGTTAAGCTCTTCTGTTCAATATATCCATAGAGGGGACATATAAGTTAAATACTACCAAATACATTTACTTACGCATACCTTTTCCTAAGTTAATGGCTAAATCAGGATCAAAGACTCTTGGAACTTGCACTAAAAGGTTGTACCAGACCATAATAAATTCTAAGAAGGCTACACAGATAGGGAAAAAAACCCCAGCCGTTCCTGCAATAGTCTAAAGCATCCGCCTGAAGCTGGCTCAGACAACAGTTTTAACACGAAATCCAATTAAGACACCTGGTCACAACACCATACCAAGTCCAAGTACTACAAGGGCCAAGCCTAACTGTCTTCGTCTTGAGGGAAACCAAAACTACTAAACTCTAGAAAGACTAAGGTCACTGAAGTCATTATACATTGGTATCACAGATATGTCAGCTGTCACAGGGCTTAAAGAACAGCTGTATAAAGGTAGTTGCTTGTGTTTCAGATGTATCAGAAACAAGCAGCAGTGAGCTAAAGCTAAGGAATTTAGATGCATCAAGTATAAAATTGAAGCCTTACCATGGCTTCATTTGCTAGATCATCTTCAAAACAATACCCTGAACAAATAAAGACTCTTCACATATTTCTGAATCTAAAAGTTTTGCAACATAACTAAGCAGAGTTTGAAACAGCAGATTATTAATAATACCATTAATAATAGCTTATTGTTTGGACAAAACATGTTCTAGGGTGCTTCCATCTGGAAGCCATCCGGCCCAAAAAGTAAAGCCAAACTTGAACCAGAGCCAGTACTAGTAAGTATTCTCTGACTAAAGCAACAACATCTGAACATGGATGCCTTTCTTTAACTTGAACCAAATAAAAATATTTTGGCTAGTTGTCCATATTAAAACTGATTCAGTGTAGAAATTTAGTTTCAGTTCTGGGCAAACTGTGGGTTTGCTTGAAAAAGATATTACCAACCAGATGCTTAACTACTCTGAATCTGTGCCATGTTAGGCACTGCATCAAGAACCAGCAGGTCACTTCTTCCATCCTTCTCTGCATTCTTGTGTTGCAGTCCCTTCTCTCTGACTTGACAGGTCTGCAGCACAAGTCATCATTCCTGTATAAGGTCAAACTTTGCATGGGCTTCAAATATATTCAGAGCAGCTCTCACATATTGCTTATAACAAGAAGGTCGAGAGCATCTATCTGACAGTCAGGCAATCTCACAAACTTAATACCCTTCCATTTTCCACTATTATTCGAATAAACTGGTGCATGTTAAAGCCTTTACTGGCCCAGAGTTTACCTAGGAATTAAAACAAGTGTTTATTTTCTTCAAAGCTTGGGAACATCTGTACTGAACTGATCTGCCACCTTAAGGATGCTTAACATATTTGCAAAACCCCTTTGTTTTTCCACATAGTTGAAATTTCTTTATTTTAAGACGCAGGTCAAGAGAAGTCAAAGTAATGAAGCAGAATGTTTGAAGCCTCTCTAGCTGCTAATACCACTATATTCAGCCTGTCAAAGAATGCTCCATTTCTTAGTTCATAAGAGCAAACCAACTGTTCTCTCTCCTCTCATTGCACAATTTAGGTAGGCATTCTTTTACATGACTTATTTATAAGGTTCATTTAAGTTCTTTAGAACAGCATATCACAAGTAATAAAGCTCTTTATTACTTGCTCAAGGTTTCGTTTACTTACTTAGCCTACTATGAGCTGCACAGTGCTTTGTGACAAACATCTGCAATATTTACTCAAAACTGAAGATCAGCTTCCAAACGTCATAGCATCTTCCTTTTCTCTGCTCACAGTCAAGCCTACATTTTCAAGATCTAGGCAGCATTTATTATCCAGCATTCTTAATATGTGATGTGACAAGGAACACAAGACAGAACAGCAGTTTTGCTGAGTGGCCATTTCCTCTGTTTCCTCTCCCTAGATAAATTCAGAAGACCCAAGTCTTGTTGCATAAACAGAGGAGATTCAGAAGTTAGCTCTTACACATGGCCTACTCTTGTTCAGAACTTCACCTTAAATATATTCATATCTTCAGGACTTGAAGAGCTTACTATTAATTATCTCTCAAACTACTCTGCAGTACTGTCAAATCCCAGGTTGTTTTGAGGAGAGTTGAAGCAAATGCTCTCTTCCCAGTAAAAAGGCTACTGCCTATTCACTAATTATTTCAAAGCACTGTAGAGAACTTTATAATCAGAATGAACCTAGTAGACAAACATCATACCACCACACCAAACAGAAAAACAATCTTCATTAATTTTCCAGATCTACAGATTAACACTGGAGCATCATTTGTACAACTAGAAAATACTTCACTGGCACACACAGAGCCCATATTCAAAGTGACAAATTCTATAAGTAGTCAAAGTGATTCAGGCTCATTTAGCACCATACATTAAGTTACTGCTTTTTTTAATGTTATACATAGATTATACTGAGAATGTATAACTATGAACTGAGTGGACTAAAGAATTCAAATATTAAATAACTAAAAGCCAAATGAGCTTCTGCTGGAAGAAACAAGAGGCAACTACTTACTAAATTCTTTTTTTTTCCTTCATTGTAGAACTAACACACCACTGAATTTTTAAACTAGATCTATTCTAGACTTTAGACTTAGTCTGAAGTTCTATAAGACTTCTATAAGTGTATCAGAATATTACCATCAGGGTTCAAGATCCTAACTTCAAGAGCTTGCCTCAGGCTCTTTAATGAAAGAAGTTGGGCAAAAGAAGAAATCTGAGGTTCATGTATTTAATTTTCACCAAGTGGCTCACATCACATGCACATTAAATTTGCACAGAAAATTCTGAGGAAGAGACCAGGTATTTTCTGTTGCAGAACAGAAGGATTAGGAGGGACAAACTGTTCAAATGTTATACCCCAATATAATATCTTATTGTTACTAAGGGAAATAGTTTATACACCCATGCACACATAATTCTGATCATAACTCAGGTAAGGCTAAATTTACACAAGTACTGGATACAATTCTACTGAGATAAAACTAAACATCAAACAATTTCTTTCAAGTTAATCAAAACTCTGTCTCGGTAGAGGAAAGATTTTGCAGCCAGAGAGCTGCTCAGTCTAGTCTGGACTCTGAACTACCCAGAGTTTTAATTTTTGCTGACAAAAAAGCAGGGAGCTCTTTGATTAGACACTGAAGCAACCTCACGGTTCTTCAAAGCACAGCTGTGAAAGATCCGTGACTGCTGCTCCTTGCAATCCCATCCTCCTTTCCTTCTCAGTATTCCCAGTCTTTGATAGGATGAATGTGTCATATAAAAAAAAAAAAAAAAAAAAAAAAAAAAAAAAAATCAACCAGTTTCAATTTACTGGTCAAACAAGAAGTTTGGACAGTACCTCTTCATATAACCATTAGAATCAAGCTGTTACCATGCTCCCAAGGTGCAAATAACCCACCCTCTTTGTTATGCTGAAGTTTAGATAGCAAGGAAAAACCCCATTCTACAGAGATATATTATGCATGTGAAAAGGAACAGTGGGTAAGGATACCAAATAAAGTTCTGTAACAGCTGACTTCAAACACAGTATAACAGATATCAGTTATGCTAACTTAGTGGATAATTTCATTAGACATTCCCAAGCTTTTGCAGTCAGAAGCATCACTAAAAATTCATCTTCATATCCAAGACCCCCATTAGGGTCAGGTTTATTTCTGTTAGCAGAATTCTTCAAATTATCTCAGTTAATAGTAGAACAGATAATCTATTACACAATGTGTTAAGTATATCTGTGTACTAGTGATCCTCATCTATAAAAGTACGTAAGACACTACTCTCCATAAACCTGTTCTGAGAGGAAGCATTTCCACTTTAAATTTAGTGTTTTATATAGTACATTCAACAGACTCAGAAGCTAAGTCAGGTGGTCCATTTCAGAGCTACACTGCAATGTGGGAACATAAGCAGAGGAAGGCTAAAACACAATGTTTAAAATCAAAACTGGTTCTAGTGAAAATATATCCAATACAGAGACTGAGCAGCAGGAGCCTTTAGTTCAGTTTTCATCCATCAGTTGGATGAAGTTAAAACTACAGGGTTAAATCCAGCAACAGAGAGAAATGTCACACAAAACATTAAAAACAAAAAACCAAAATTAAAAAAAACCTTCCAACTACTTACTTTCCCCTCCATGAATGTTTTGTTGTATAGAAACAAGCAAGATCTCTGTTTTCTCTAATTATATTCATTCTGCGCCAAGACCTGAAAACAAAGGAGACATCCTGTTAGCGCTCAGGATTTTTATTTAAAACCAAAGTTCACTAATCATCAATATGCTTCAAGACAAAAAGACTGTTTTTAAACTTATGTTTATCAAACAATGCATGGACCAAGTTGCACAAGAATTACTAGTTTCCTCACTGAATTTGTTACACTAGTTACTCCTTAACAGTACCAGGTTCCAGTAATTAATGCCCTGTTTGCCATATTACAATCACTCTACCTTCACTGCATCATTGAACATTCAAATTCAAGTATATTTTATGGCATCTCCAAAATGCTTTACTCCTGAAAATTGTGTAATATCAAAATTATTTGAGCAGCCTCTACCCTTAACTCCATCTAAGCCAAGTTCCTGTTGCAATTTTTGAAATAAACATCAAGGAGATACCTGGATACATAGAACAGTTTGTTTTCCGGTCAGAAACAGAACTTGAGGTTGAGAAACTTACTTATTAGCTAAGCATTGTGATTAAAGAGCTGACTAAGTACTATTCCTGTGCTGTAAAAGTTTAAGCAATCTCACCACTAACATCCTGATATGTTTATTTCACACAGGAATATCTATTCCCTAAACACACACAGAGAGGAATTTAGTGAAACTTGCCCACAACTGCTTGAGTGGATCATTGCTTTAGGAGCTAAGTTCTAAGGAATGCTTCTGGGCAATACTCTCTTCCATGACTGAAGCAGATGCACATTGAGAAGTTAGGAAATTACCTCCCTTTTACTTCATTATCACTGTTATTATATATACAAGGAACTTAAGCAGACATTTCCTATTTAAGTACAAGAGTGAAGTTGTCACTCTCCATTTACTGCTACAGCATTAGTTTTATTTTCAAATGTGTTAAAACAGGCTTCTCTGTTACTGATTGAAGATTGGTACTACTCTCAGGTTGACCCCAATAACATGGTGGCATCCTCAAAACATCACACACTGATGCAGGTCTGCAGGAACTCATATACACAGCTTGCCACAAGCAACTCTCAAGCAACCCAACCCAAGTCAGTAGCCCACTGAAAGTTAGATAACAACCCATTATCTTTTTACATTCAGTTAACTCTGCTTGATCTGACAAAGGAAGATTTCTTATTTTGAGATAGGTGACCTGTAACATTAGCTCATTGCTAATTTCTACCCTCTACAACGTCAGGTTATTTTCTTTCTGAGCAAAGGCTGTAGAAGATATGGAGTCAAACACAAAGAATGGATAACCTGATCAAAACAAACTCTAGAATTCCTTCCCTCAGGTGAAGAACCAGCACAATCATCACTACCTACTGAAGAAAACTTGAAGTACTGCCTCTGGGAAGAGAGAAGAGCAGTATTTACATGTTTCAATGACTCAATCTTTGAGTTAAATCTCCAGAGTTAATATTCCAATGACTTTTAGCAAGTTAAATTCTCTGAAGATAGCTTTTGGAAACAAAGTTTTATGAGGGGCAAGATATTCAACAGCAGTATTATTACTGACTGCTGACATATACCTGGACTTGTGCAAAGCATTTGACACTGTCCTGTGTGACATCCTTGCCCCTAAACTGAAGTAACAAGATTTGACAGATGGACCACTCAGTGCATATGGAATTGTCTGAAGGGTTGCACTCAAGGAGTTGCAGTCAGTGGCTCAATGTTTACGTGGAGATAGTGACAAGTGGCATTCCTCAGGGGTCAAGACTGAAACTGGCACTGTTTCAACACCTTTGTTAGGGATACGGACAGTGGACTCTCTGAAAGTTTGTTGGTAACACCAAGCAGTGTGGTGCAATCAACATGCAGGAGGGAAGGGGTGACATCTAAAGCGACTCTGACAGGTGTGAGATGTGGGTCTGTGCCACCCTCTTGAAGTCCAACTAGGCCACATGCAAGGTCCTGCACTTAGGTTGGGGCACCCCAAGCACAAATACAGGCTGGGTGGAGAATGGCTTGAGAGCAGCCCTCAGGAGGATTTGGGGGCATTGGGTGACGAGAATTTTATACAATGTAGCAATGTGGGATCTCAGCCCCAAAAGCCAACCACATTCTGGGCTGCATCAAAGAAAGCATGGCCAGCAGGCCAAGGAAGGCAACTCTTCCACTCTGCTGTGCTCTTTTTGAGACCCCACCTGCAGTACTATGCGCAGCTCTGGTGCTCCCAACGTAAGAAGGACATGGACCTGTTGGAGTGAGTCCACAACAGAGCCACAAAGATGATCAGGGAGGGAGCTGGAGCACCTCTCCTATGGGGATGGGCTGAGAGTTGAAGTTGTTCAGCCTGAAGAAAAGGCAGCTCCAGGGAGAACTTTTAACAGCCTTCCAATACCTAACAGGGCCTACAAGAAAGCTGGGGAGAGACTTTACAAGGGCATGTAGTGATGGGACACGGAGTGACAGCTTTACACTGAAAGAGGGGAGGGATAGATTAGATGTTAGGATTAATTTCTTTATTGTGAGGATGGTGAGGCACTGGGACAGGTTGCCCAGAGATGCTCTGGACACCTCATTACACCAGCCCTGGAAGTTCTCAAGGCCAGGCTGAATGAGGCTTTGAGCCACTTGGTCTAGTGAAAGGTGTTCCTGCCCGTGGCAGGGAGGCTGGAACTATATATCTTTAAGGTACTTTTCAACCCAAAGCATTCTATGATTATTCCTAAAGATCTCTATTTTGCTTGGTTTATGAACTATTATTATTACCATGGATAAGAATCAAAACAGTACATTCTACCCAAACTACACAGACCTTACTGTACAGTAGCACATTATATATCTGATAATTTTGTTTTAAAGTTATCTTTCAGAACAATGTGCCAGACACTCAATCTTCATGCCTCTCTTTCAAAGCCATTTTCTTGACATTGACTAAAGTATTAGTAAAAATAAAATAAGAGGCTTATAACAAGACTAGCTCCACTAAGTACATGATTAAAAGATCTATTTATCTGCAATTCCAGTTTCACCAATACCAGACTCCCCTGACCAGCTCTATTAGGTTTTCCAGATCTGAACATCACTTGCTCTGGAGTATTTAAAACAATATGTTCTCAAGGTTGCAAACATCTACTCCTAATAATACAGAACTGAGAAACACTAATTTCTGAGCTACCAGCAGCTTCCAGTAATTTTAACACCAGCATTTAACTAGATTCAGGATACTGATATATGAAGTATTGTATCTGAAGTGCAAGTGACAAATTCATCAGGTTGAATTGAATTTGAATTTTTTCGTTTAGATGAAAACTACTAAAATCATTAAGCTTTGATGTCTTACCCACTGTGCTGCTGGACAGTGATTGTAACTGTCCCTCCTACTGAGAAGACTACCACAGAGGCACTATATGCCCAAGTCTAGTAGCAATTAATTCCGGTACATATTTTCCAGCAGTTTAACAGAGAGAAAGGCTAACAATAGCCTAGTGTTCTGAGCTGCTATGTTAAAGTCTAGCAATCATTTTCCAGTTGTCTCTGATTCCACAGTAAGAACAAGACAAAAAAATAGTTCATACCAAAGACAGAGATAATTTAGAAGATACCGAGTTGTTCTCTTCCTTCATTCATTCTGGCAGAACCAGTGTGGCATCACTCTTGCTCTAGTATGTAGAATGCGATGCACTGTAATTTTGGCACCTCAGACAGTATAACCATTGACTTTGCAAAAACACATCAGGTTTTAGCATTAATCAAGTTTAGCCATATTGCCAGTGTAATATGGCTGTGTAATAGTGATCTGCTTAGTCATATCATATTAATTTCCTAAAATACAAGTTCTTGTTACCTATACTTCTTCATCCTGTATTCAAGAGACCTTTAAAAAGTTAACTGACTTATGACAAAAATTGAGTTAAATTTGTTATTTCATTCATAAAAGCACCCAGGACAATAAGGCCCCAATTTTAACAATCATCTCAGTGTCCTAGGGTACCTTGGAGTAGAAAAGTCACAACTTCAAAGGTCATTTTGAACACTTTACAGCACAGCTATTGCATACCCCATACTGATGGTTTTCAAAGGTTTGCTGCTAGAGAAACACCCAGTTGTTCTATTTATGTTAGGGCAGAGACAAAAACTACTTTGAAAGTAGCAGTTTGTAAACATGTTTTGTTTGGTTGAGAGTGCACATGCTAAACGCAGACTATAGTAAAATAATTCAAGGATTCTGCAGGCAAAGTATTGTCTACAACTTGCAACTTTTTTTGGGAGCCTAACTAAAGCACTCCCCAAAATATCCCCTGGATATTTTAATAATCTTTTTCACAGGACTGAAGTTAAACAATACTTTCCTATTTGGTTCTTATAGCCCTCTAAATAGCAGTGAAACAGCTTTAGGGGAAGAGCTCAAACCACATTTTTGCATGCCTCATGTACCAGAAATAGCAACCCCTTAAACTTAAAGGGCCTGAACTCATTCCAGGATTCCCCCTGCCCCAGAGTTTAAGCTACACAGAATCATAAAATACTCTGAGTTGAAAGGGATGTTTTTCACAGCCAGGTATATTACACAAGCTATGTTCAACTTGCATGCACTTTCCACTTTTCCAGGATTTCACATTCTTTAGACAAAACTACCATCTGGGAAAACAATCTATTTCAGGAAACCGAGACAAGTCAGTCTCAAACTATCACTTGTGGAGTCAGAAGAAAACCTGTGACCTTGCAGGGATCATAGCAATAGGCACAGCTGTAATTACACATAAGTTTCCTTCAATTTATTAAATAAAGTGGGTTGTTTGGACATGGGTTCAAAGTTCAGTGCAGAATTCAGATTTACTTTTTTCCTGATCATATGATTAATATTACAAAGCCCCAATATCTCTCTTTAACAAAGATTTAACAAGGTAGGATTATTATTAATCCCGCACAGGATTATTATTCTGTTCCACTGTGGGGAGGAGCAAAAGAAATGCTGATAAGAAAATGAGATTTCTTGGGCAAAAGAGGAAGAGAAATGCAAATAAGAAACCGAGATTTTGTTTTAAAACTTTATTCCAGTACGGCTAAATACAAGTTACAGTTCCTGGAAAGTCTTTACTACACAGGGACTGATACTCATAGCAAGCTCAAGTGTGACTTTTCTGAGAGAGAGAAGACATATTGCAAGCATAAAAACAGGGACCAGCTGGAAAGAAATGAGAACAAAGCAGTTAAAAAACCTCTAAGGTTCTGTTATTCTGTTGTTCTACATACCTGCCTCCTAGCTTAGAGGTCTGGAGCCTGATTTCTAATTATCTACACCTCCATAGCTTTAAAGCCATTATTTAAATAAGTGAGCTTTTCTGCACTGAAATGTTTTAGCTGTCTAGGTTTCAGCTGCCTTTTTCATTGCTGTGGTCACTAACCAGCAGTTTTGCCTTCAGACAGATTCGTTTTAAACAAGCATTAATTTTTCCTCTTTCCCGAACAGTACTCTTCTCTTTAAGTACTACAGCCTAATTAGCTGTGGAAAGAGATTTCTTCATTTGTAGTGTAGGAAGTCTCAGCCCTTTTTGTAAGAGGGGAAGGAGATAAGATCCACCAGATCCCTCAAAGAAGCTACACGCAGCCCGCCTCAATGATAGCAGTAATTCCACCTTCAGTGGCACAGGACAGAAACAGGCTGAGAATTTCAGCCTTCCTACACCATAAATAATGGTGACATTAGTGTCCATCCTTCAGATGACCCATTCCCTCACTGAGGACCAGTGTTGATGTTAAGAACAAGTGTGGAAGAATCTGGTTCTATTTTAAATTTATATTAGCATTCTGCTTTACCAATGAACCAATCTGATTCACCAGCTAGACAGGTGAGTATCAGAACCAAAGGATTTACTCATTAAGCAAAAGAAAAAAAAAAAAGTATTCCTTTTGGTCACAGTTTAGCAATCTTGTCATATTTCTTCAGAATATTGTTCTGTTTCATTAGTGAGACAAGAGAGCTGTTAATTTTTTTTGACATGAGAATAGTTTTTTGGAAGCAAATCAGGAAGCTAAGCAGTCGAAGGTTAACACTTCAAGATATGGTTGAATGCCAGCAGAATTATTAAGTCAGGAAGTTTCACTTACTGAGCTTCAAACACAAGTTTAAAGCAAAGTCACCTCCTCAGTAGGAAAAACAGACCTGGCTTCAAGACCAAGCCTCAGCATATCACTTAAAATCTGGAAATACACAGTGATTCAGTCCCTCAGGACAAATATGTGTTTGGAAACTATGAAAAATGCCACATGACACCCAGAGGGGCAAGCAATACATACGAAATAAATCTTTTAAAAAACGTGTTCCAACAAGGCTGAAATACAAGGTTAAAGTTCCTGGAAAGTCTATACCACACGGAGACAGAAATGCAGCTCGGTCTCCAAACACTCAGATATTTGCTGCAAGTGGAAAAAGCTGTCAGTAATAATAGAAAGGCGCCAGTAACTTCAAGTTAAGTGTTCTGGCACTTGGCTGCCTATAGTAGGCAGGAATTAGACAAAGCTGCATATCTATGAACTGAAGGAGGCTAGAGCCTGCTAATTTTCCCATCTGTATTACTGGTCCTGTTATTTTGCTCCTACTCATGGCAGACTGTTTGCAGAGCATCTTCCTAACTCAATCCTAAAACGAAACTCAAGTAGTCCCTTCAACAGCCTCCTCCTTTTCTACATATCTCACTACATGCAAGTAGCCCATGTAGACAATCATCTAATAATCAACAAAAAAAGACTTCAACTTCAGAGAACTTAAATTCTAAAGCCAGCAATATTTTCTGAAATGCAGAGTTATCCAACCAGCGCTAAGTAACAGGAAACAAAGCAGTTAGCTACTCAATTTCATCTACTCTGACCATCACAGATCTTATTAGTGAAAGAGCACAGAAGAGGGAAAACACATTTCAGATTACATTAACTTCAAAAGCAGCCACATAGCAGAGATTAAGTGCATTCACAGGAAGTCCCTGAATAAACTTCTAGGTTTATGTTTCCCCCCAAGCAGAATGCTCAAACACTCCCTCAGCTTGAGAGCACCAAGCCCCAAGCCGAAAAGAGAAAAAAACCCTCTCCTTCCGAGGCTGAAGTGCTAAAACAACATTTTTAAGGCCCAGAACTTGGCCCTCAGTAGGGATGCAGCTATGAAGGTACAAGCTTCACACACCAGCCGACAGGAAAATCCATCTCAAAGACTGCTGGCAGCTCACAACAGACAGAAAACCATTCCTGTGCCTACTTGTTTTGACTTTCAGAAAGCAAAAGGCAAGCTAAAAGCATCCATGGGAGAAATTCGAATGCTCTTAGAAAAAAAAGAGCATTAAGTGTAGATTTTCTGAAAAACACATTTAGCTCTGCTCGTGCTCCTCAGGCATACTGTTAGCACTCAAAAAAGAAATAAAATCTTATCTCTGTGAGAGTGTATCTCTGCCACATCTCTCTCACCCTTCATAAATTATTTCCCAAAGCATCTCCTGACGGGAATATTTCGATCTGAGGGCAGGAGGAGAAAAATAACGTGTCTCTGCTTAATGGACACGTCAGTACTCTTCTAAGAGGACAAATTCTGCCCGGCGGCTACAGAAGCCGCATCAGGTGCAGGGCACAGCGAATGAAGCACCGGGCGGGCTGAGGCTGAGCCCGCTCCTCTCCTCTCCCCTGCTCTCCTCTCCTCGCACACAGAAAGCGGAGGGCTGCAAGCGGCCGGCGACAGAACAGGTACCGCGCTGGGGACGAGGCACGCCCGCTCAGCGCCCCAGGCCCCTCACGGCTGGGGCAGAGCGGGGCTGCACCGCCGGCAGCATCAGCACCCGGGCGGCAGGGCGAGAGCTGCCCCAGCCCCAACCCCGCTCCCCGCACAGCCCAGCGGGCCGGCAGCGCCCCGCGCCCGCCCACCCGGCCCCAAACAGCGCCCGGGACCGTGAAGGAGGCGGGGGCTGCCGCCGCCCCCTCGCCTCCCCCGCCGTTGGGATTTACCTGGCCGGGGAGCCCGCGCTGCCCGGACCCGCCCCCACCAGCAACGCGCTTTCCCGGCGATAAGGGCGAAGGGGCACTGAGCGGAGCCCTCGCCCCTCACCCTCCGGCCGGGCGGGCGGCAGGCACTACACCGCTGCCGCTGCCTCAGAGCCTGGCGCTGGAGGCCGCCATCTTAGCTCGGGCAGCGAGACCGCCCCCTCGGCGCAGCCGCCGTGCGGCCCGGGGCCGTCACGGGACGCTGTCACCTGATGTGCTCCGCGCTGCCTCCCCCTTCCCGCCGCCTCTCCTCCGTCCCGCCCTCCTTCCTTCCTTCCTACCCTTGCCCCTGCCCTGCCCTGCCCTGCCTTGCTCTGCCGGGAACTAGCATGGCTCCCTGCGCAAGCGCCGCGCCGCTGCGGTGCAAGGTCCCCGCCGCCTTCGCTGAGCGCGTCCCCTCAGGGTTGTCACTGACCGGTGCGCGCCCGCCTGAGCGCCTGCAGGCCGTGAGGGGCGCGTTGGACAGTTGAAGAGCCACAGCACGCCTTTTAGTGGTGCACAGAACTTACGTGACTGTAAAAGCGATGGTAAATGCCACATTAATGCTGCGGAGGCTGAATCACTGATTTGTGTGGTTGGCTAACCACCCTCCCAAGTTGTTACGAGAGGCTTGAGCTCCCCGTCAACTTCCCCATATTCCGCACCAGATGTAAGATTTCCAAAAAGTGTTGTAAACTTGTAAACGGCAGCATTGTAGCACGACCTCCTTAAAATGCCTACTGACTGCACAAATATTTTGAGTATTTGTAACTATGACTTGCATCAGAACACATGGGCTTACCATGGCCTTCCCCTTAATATAGCACTAAGAAAGTCTGCAGATGAAATGAGAAATGAGGAAAAAACTCTAACTGGAACTAATTATCCTGGAGAAAAAAGATCAAAACCACAGGAGGTAAATTGCTATTTTTTTAATATCCTTTTCATCGTCATATGGACTCTAAGAAACAGCATGAAGCTGACTCAGGGGAGGGTTAGGATGGATATTAGAAAAGGTTCTCCCCCAGAGGGTGGTTGGCACTGGCACAGGCTCCCCATGGAAGTGATCACAGCACTGAGCCCGACAGAGTTCAAGAAGTGTTTGCTCAGCACTCTTGGGCACATGGTGTGACTCTTGGGGTGTCCTGTGCAGGACAGGGAGTTGGACTGAATGATCCTTCTGGGTCCCTTCCAACTCAGCATATTTTGTGATTCTATGATAAACTATCTGTCTTATATTTTGCTTAAGGTATTTAAATACTAGTCAGTCATTCTTGTAATAAATCTAGTACTCTGAATCTGGGGCACTGTGATAAAATGGCGCTGATGGGAAAATAACATTACTTTAGGGAAGCTGATAAATTGCTTTTGGTTACAAAACTTCAAGGGAGGAAAAAAAAGATTTAATGTTTTATTAACATACTAGGAATTGCAGAAATCTAATTTCAGAGGGAGGTCATATGATTCAGAAGGGTTTCTTTGCATGGAAGAGTTTTGGACAGGCTTGGAGTGATTGTTGATAAATTGGCTCAGAGGATTTTTTGTTTGGGGGGGCTGATTTTGTCTTAGTACTTACTTTTCTTTGTTAATGTAGGTAGGTAAAATACATCAAGTCAAGCAACAGCTTGTTAGGTGTTCATTACTTGGGAACAAAGAATGACGTGCATAATGAAATTGGTGTAACAAAGTAGTAATGTTTTCATAGATGGATTTTAATCAGACAGCACAGATTATATTTAAGTATATTTATTGAGCTCAAGCTTATATTTCAGTAACTATGTGTCTTCCTCTATTTTTGGATATGCTTTTGTTTAAGTAGTGGTGTTAACTTTGGTTCAGCAAACAACTGATAAAAGGAAATGAGGACACAGATTAAGAAAGAGAAAATTTGAGAGAGAGTGAAATAATAATTTTGAAATTATTATTCTGAGAAAAAGCAATCAAGAAAGGTATATTTAGCAGTTCTCCCAGGAAGTTACGGAAATTATGTTGTACAATATAGTACAATATCTTTCAGAAATTAAAGAAGAGCAGGATTTCATTACTGTTTAATTGTAAAATATGTGTGAAGTTACATTACCTTGTGTGCAGTCAACAACATTCTAGTTTGCTTGGTCATTTTTTCTTGAAAGATCATACTATTGGATATTTTTAGAGATGGGATCTCATTTTCTGTTTAACTAAAGGCTTATGGAAATCCTGTAATACAAAATTGTATTTTTAACACCTCCAATTTAAAAGTTTGAACTTTTATTTTAAAAGAAAGTGGACAAAATCCTCACTCCGTTAATGTCAATGGCAGTTTTGTTACTGCCTGTGTCTAACACAGGCAGTGTTACTCCCTTAGTCACTTACAGAGTCAGAAATCATATTAGAGCCATTCTCATTATTAAAATAAGAATAACAAAACACGGGTTTGATGCCTTCTTGAAAGATAAAATGTTAAATTCCTTCAATACACTTTGGAGAAACATACCCATGTTCAGTTCTTCCAGATCTTCCATCTAAAGTACTGCAAAAGTCAATCTGACCTTGTCTATTTAAATACTTTCATTTGCAAAAGAGTTCAAGCCACCTCCAGTCCAGAGAGCAAGGTCTCTTCTTACCATCCAATTATTGAAATCTGGAAAGAATGAAGAGTTCTAGTCCACCACTAAATAATTAATAGTCCACTGGCTATTTCTGTGATCAGCACCTACTCTGAAAGACTGTGGTTTAGGATTGCTGAATTCTTCAACGTGCTACAGTACAGATACAGTAGAGCCAATGCTAGGATTCTCTGCAGCAACTGTAAATATTATGATTGCAAATACAACCTATAATAGCAGAGATCCTATTACTTTTAAAACAGATATGTTGTAGTTTATAGCAATAACAAAGACCAAGTTTCTACCTAGCCTGCAAGCAGCAAAGGACAAATTAACTTCCCTTCTTAGTACTGTCTCTAATGGTAGGGCAGAATTTTGTGTCATCTCTTTGGACAAATGAAAGATTTTTCCACCTTTCCTTGTCTCACAAGAGAGTAAGTTCCTACTAGAATTGGGAATAGCAGCTTTACTCTCTTATTTAACTTAGGATGTTGGAATGTGAAGGACCATCCACTCTAAGATCAACTTCTGTTTTTCTGCCAAGAAGTAAGGGGGATCTATTCAGTCTTCTTAAAGGCTGTATCTAGGAGATACACCATAGTTTAGGATAAATTTAGGATAATTAAGAGAAAAAAAACTTAATAATTGCAATTTTTACATGACCAAATAACAATAACAGTAATTGTTTGATGACTAACTGTAGGACTTGACTGAGAGAGGATAGCAGAAAGACTTCGAAAAGGGGAAGTAACTGTACAAGTCCCACATAAAACTAAATAAATAACATGCCTTTGGAAACCCCTGTCCTGGATCTTGTCACTTTTACTGCAAAATTTTTGCAAATGCCAAAATGCAGGTTACACAAGGGGCCTCCTGGAAATCAGACCCACATTACAGCATCTGTCTTTGTTCTATTCTTTGTTATCCCAAAGATGCATTAAGACTATGCTGACAATCTGCCAGCTGTTCAAAGCTCACATGAAATTTTTATGTATTTTGACATATTTTGTCTAAAAATAAATGCAGATAATAAAGATAATTTATCTTCTCTGTGACGTTAATTAAAAGGTAACTTCTGGATGCTCCCCATTAATAGTTCTGTATTTCCTGATAGACTTGTTAAATGATGACTTGTTTGTTATCTTAGCTAATAGCCTGATAATAACTGTAGCCTGAGCTAATTAACTATGTAATAAATTTTGTTAAATTATTAATAAGTATCTTCAATACAGTGATTCATGCTAATCTGTATTCATATTCATAGCATTCCTTCAATAACTCCTGTTCTGTTTGATAATCCTTTCATTTTGGCATTGACCTATGTACAGTAAATACTGCCATATTATGTTTTGATCTCTTAATCCACCTATGCCCTTGTATAACCTGGTCTTTTTGGTGTGTTTTAAAGATAATCTACAAATTATCTTTTAACTCTTTTACCTTCCACAAGATAAGTTCCAATATTAGTTGCAATCCAGTCTTAGTAGTTTGTGTGGGTACATCTGGTGTAAGAAGAGTGAATGTAACAGATTTGCTTAATATCTCAGATGTCATTCATAGTAGAATGAATCTTTTCATGGAGACAAATAGCAGTGCACAACGATGTAGCAGTTACTAATGAAATTACATTGTTTAAAAAATGTGTGGTTATATTTTTTCAGAGGAAAATGCAAAGGAGAAATGTATTTTTTATTGCATGTAAAACAAAATAACAACCATTTCACAGAGGAAGTCTTTAACGACCTTCTCTTTTGACTACATTTAGGCAGGTTGTTGAAAAAAACTGTGCCCATCTGTTCAGTGGAAACCTTGATATAATGACAATGAAAATTTCCATATACTTACTTCATCCTGGGAATGCTGCACCTTAGCATTGCAAGCCTGTTTAAGGTAAACTAGTCTTTGAAATATCTGGCTCTTGGGGACCATTTTGTGATAGAAGGTACTGCAGATGTGCCAGGTGGTATTTCTTCCCACTGTTGAGACACAGCCCATGCAGGGAAGTGTGCTGAAAAACAGAGGCATTGCAGAAGGAGTAGACTGTGAGAAAGGTGAGGGCCTTGTTAAAGAGGAAATTGGAGCATACAAAAGGAAGACCAGAACTGGAGGGCAGATGCTAGCTGAGGCCAGCCTGGTAGCAGTGGGTTTTGCACATGTGAATCAAAGGATGGATAAATATCTTGAACAGCTGAGAGAGAAGGGTAGTGATCAGTCAGCTTCTACAGGCTAGACTTGCGAACCAGGAAGATAGGAAGAGCTGTGAGGTTGTGATGTTGGAAAATTTTACTATGAACAGAAGAATTGCTTATATACGGAAAAGTGGACTTTTTCTCAAGAAAACTGGTACAGTGTACGGCAACTCACAGAAGAGGGAAAGCAAAAGGAGAAGAAATACCTAGGTCTGGCCTAGGGAAACACTGTTAATGATAGAAGTAGCTGAGAAGAAAGACTGGGAATATCTGGGAAGGAGACAGGGATTTATCTGAAGAATAGAAGCTGAATCAACATAGAATGGATCAAAGGACGATTCAAATGTAGAAGCAAGGAGTGGGAGAAAGGGCTTAGCAGAGCAGCAAGCTGGGAAAGGACAAAGAGGCAGTACCCACAATGGTCTGCTGAACTAGAAACCACAGTTTCTGCAGGATTACTCAGGCTGAGAAACCTAATGCCCCTAGGTATTTAACAGCCTCTCTAGTGGATCTCAGCTTAATTCTGTTGTTAGTTACTCTTCATACTCATCAGAAATCTGTGTTGCAGATCTAGATGTGGTATATGATATAATCCCACATCATAACTATGTGGATTTTTAAAATAAACCTAGAGAATTATACATTTACATACATAAGTAGCTATGCAATATTGGCATTGTAAACCCAAAAGTCTTTTAGAGTTAAAAATTTCCAGAAGATTAGGATTGCCTTTGCAAATAATTGCATGCTTATGTACCATTTTTATCCCTGGGAACTTTGCCTTATTCACTCCACAAGATGAAAAGACTCATTGAATCCACATGGATGCTATACTGTGTTCTGTTCACATTGCTCAGTTTGCTGGCCCGAGATTTATTCAGCGTACACTATACCAGCTCTATTATTCAAGCTTCAAATTTACTAATTTCCATATTGATATTTCTGTGACATTGTTCAGTGCACTGAGTGCTCCAGGAACATGAATTAATTTATTTTCACAATATCCTTCTGTTTCTAATATTTGGCTAGTTGAAAGTACATTAATGTTTCTTTTTCTGCATATTCTTGTGTATAATTTTCAAGTATCCTAACACAACCTTTAAAGATCATGCCTTTTTTAGCAAAAAAGTACTCCTATTAAAAAAAATTAAATTGCTATTTTATCTCCCCCTGTCTCTTTTTATAGACAGGAGAGTCAAAACACATGACAGTGTACCTTGCAGATACAGGCTTATTCAATGTATTGATCTACATGACAGTATGACGTGTCATCTTTTACATGTCTTATATATTTTAGGACATGCTCCTATCTTCTAAAATTCATGTACTTAAGGCATTGAATTGTCCACTTCATTGTCAATTTGTTTATTAGAAGTTGATTTTTGTGGAAATACAAATTTAAATGCAAGCCCAGGAGTAGGAATGCTATTAATTTGAGAAACTGGGCATGAACAGAGTGGCCAAAATTTATATTCAGCAATTAGGGTAAGAAAAAATAAAAATAAATTTAAAAAAAGTTAAAAAAAAAAAGTTAAAAACGGTTTTGTGCATGTGGTTTGTAGTATACACATCTTGCTAGGCTACTTAAGCTGCTCTCTTCCTGTCCCCTGTTCCCTTTTTTGCTATGGAAAACTGAAAATTACCTGTTGTGACTTTGCTTTTATGTCTTCAGTCGGAATGCCTAAAAATCATCAGTGATGGTATTCTAGGCTATATTCCTATGTGTAGCTTTACAGCTTGGTGTAACTTCATGCAGCAAAGAGTGGCACTTGGTCCCCGCATGGCAGAGCTGGTATTTCATACACTGTGCACACACAAGGTGCATCTGATTTAATTGACATTTAAACCTGAAGCTCCTGATGGAGTGGGGAAAAGCCTTGATCTAGGGAGCTGTGCCTCCTCCTCAATGCAGACAGATCTCAGATCTGAGAGGTCATGCACAATTACCCTGAAATCCTTGACTCTGAATCTCCAACTAACATTGTGGAGCCCATGAAGAAAAATACAGTGATTGAACTCACAGAGGTGGGTGGTATTCCTTATAGGCATATTCTCACCTTTATTGTACACAGGCAAGAGGTCTCATCATTTATGTGAGAAATGTTTTAAGCTCTCTGTGTAACATTGGTGATCACTAGTGCTGGTCTGAACAAGGTTGGGGAATATTCCTAGGCAACACACCCTCTCCTTGGAAGAAGGCTCAGAGAAGATGGGCACAGGTGCTTATAAAGCTTGTGTTATGAGCTATTTACAGTGATAATCAGATTACATCCACATTTACAACAGAAGGAGAGTGTAGCAATATACTGCAATGATGCTAAACTGCATTACAAACCACGGACAGAGAGAGGCTGATACTTTGCCTTTCCCCTGTTACTAAATGACATCTACAATGTAAGATTGCCAGACACAGTGAGTCAAAGAAAGACCACCAGTCAGCATGATTTTCAGGCTCTTTACCATTTCCTGTAATAAGCAGAAGCAGTACTTTGTAAATTTCTGTTTTCTTTTGAGTTGGTAGATATTTTTTCTTAGATGTTTACAGTTTCACCTTCATTTCCCTGATTCTATTGCTAGTTTCGTTTTTCTCATTATGACTGAATCATTGAGCCCCTTACCAGTTTCTGAGTGTTGCAGGGATATTTCAGCTTCTGCTGATGAAAAGGTATTTCTTCATTAATATCCAGATCACTGGGTCATTTGGCTGGATTAATGGCAACAGAAGTAGATGAATGTGAGAAAGCACAACAAGCAAAGCAGAAATGCATGCAGTAAGTTAACACCCCTTCTAGCATCCATTTCAGGCAGTATATTATCCATATTATCTTCCCACTCTTTTTGCTTTGTTTTGACACAGATCGTGACCATCAAGTGGTATATAAGGCATATGCTGTTGTTTTTAAGCATAAGCATATGGACAGTTATGTAATCTTATTTAGTGCTAGTTTGTTTTTTTGGCCAAATTTCTCTGAACTTCTGCTGTCCTATTTTTAGTGTATGGCAGAGAGGCATATCATAAAAGAAGCTCAAATATATCCTTATTTATACCTCTTAATTTCTGGAAAATAATAAATTGTTATTGTACTGTCCTAATAAACCAGGTTTGGATTATATGAGTTAATCAGTTTTTCGATAAATTACTCAGCAGTGAAGTGAAATTAGCTAGTGTGCTTATTTAATTAGTTGGTCAGCAAGTACTATCCACTTGAGAAGAGGGTAGACGAAGTATAAAAATGCTTGAACTGTCCCCCAATGGAGATGATGTTACAGCAGCTATGAAAAGGACCATGTTCTCTATTACAAAATCACAGAATTCTTTTGTTTCTCCTTCTGGTCCAAATTCCATTTTGAGAAGAGCAATATCTTCCACCATAGGAAAGTCAAGAATAAAATTCATGAATATATAAGCCCATTTCATAATTCCTGAATCTTTTTACTGATAGTTTTCTCCCACAATCTGCAAAACAAGTGGTTTGTTAGCAAAAATGTCACTGAGCCTTTTTTGTACTGAGTGTGTTCAAAGTGAATCTCTTTATGGAGAGGTAATTATTTGCATAACATCAGATATGCTGATTAATTACTTCAGTGTGAATCTTATGATTTGAAGGAACCTGACCCTTGCAAGAAAACTTCCCTGTGCACAAGTAAGATTGAAGTCAAGGGAGGTATAGAATAGTCTGTACAGAAATAGCCTAAAACTGAATTGTTAGTTTATTGTATTTGAATAAACTAAGCATTATGGTAGTCGTTGAGAGAAAATGAAGTATTTTATTAATTTTCTGTTCTTTTCTTATGTAAAAGTGACTAGCAATTATGTCTCTGAATAAAACTTGGTTTTCTCTCTGACCAGAGCTTAGAGATCTGGTGCACCCAGTTTTTTAGGAAAACAAATATAGTGTTTGACAGAAGCACAAAGTGATGACTTAGCACACGGCAGACAGAAGACAAACTGTTCAATTGTGGCCCTAAATTTATTTTAGTCGTACCAGTAAACAGAAGCACAGCATGGACTTTGCTGATTAAAAGCAAAACTAAAAAAACCTTGAGCTGCATCTGACAGGGTTCCAATTTCTAACCAGCTCATCACATGGGATTCTGTTTCCTTTTACTTCAGGCATCCCTGTCCAGAATATTACTGTTTCATTGTGGGTTTGTGGGTTTTTTTTCCCTAGGAGGATTTATTTCTTCCTCTCAAGTTCCTAGAGAGACTTAATACCCCTACCCAAAATATGAGATATTTGGAGCTTACCATGTTGTTCCTTGTTTCACTGCTCCTGCTTTACCATCTAGGAGGACCTACCTCTGCCAGCCTTTTCTTAGGCAAGTGCTCTCAATGTGAGGGATCAGAGTCAATGGAGCTATGCATGTGTGATGAGTAATCCCACAGGTGAGGATTTCCAGGTGGTGGCTGCAAGGCAAGTATATTGCATATGTGCATATTTCCTTTGCTATTTTTATCTCACATATGCCCTTGTGTGTCTCTTCTTAATGTCTTGTCTGAGTGTGCTTCAAGCAGCATTGCTCTGTACTGCAGGAGACAACACAAAGTTCGTAATTAATTTCTGATCATTACTTCATCCTTCATCTACCTCATGAAGAGTCTTTTAAAACATGATTACTAATATTAAAAGCAGTATAAATTTGGTACAACAATAACTTTGCTTTGAGTATATAATAATTTTCAGTAGTTACATTAGCACAAGAACTTGAAGGAAAATTTGGAGGTGGGAATTTCCTTGCCGTGAGTTATTTCTCAAATTACTACAGTCTTATCCATTAATAGCTTGGGCTTTTAGAATTTTTATGTTCTAGATTTTCTCAGAATTAAAAATATACAAAATTTCAAACTTGCTAGGCCTTAAACATCTGTTCCTAGAACAAATATGTCTTTCATTGATTTCTGATAGATAGCTTGTAGCTGTATGTGGCAACAGCATTTGACTTCAGATGACAAAATGTTGAAAAATCCCCAGCTGAAATTTCCAGTGTCAGACTGTATGGCCAGATGTGGTGGGTTGGTTTCATCATTTGTAATCAACAAGAGGTAAGAAAATGCCGGTGGAAACTGTGTGGTCAACATGGAAATTTAATATAATAAAGCTAAGCCTGTAATCAACAGCTTGATTGAACAAAGATGTTTTTTCTCTGTTCTTCCATTTAAGGTTTCTGTTGTATTAGCTGACTATGGGAATTAAGCACAGACCAAGATGAACACAGGCTAACAGAGGTCAGAAAAACATAATCATTCTTCTCAAATTTTGCCATTGAATATAACTGAATAGGAGTACTTGCCTGTGAAAAAAAATCCCTGGTTAATCCGTGAGCCAAGTGTGAAGTGAAGTCTAGTGTTTCCTGAGGCAGCAAGATCTGTTAATTTGGCACTAACTTACCTAAAAACTTTCTGTACTTTTTACCAAGGAGAAAATTGTTAATACTATCTTTTCTTCCCCTTTAAAACAGAAGTTAGTTCTGGAAGGGCAGAACTGGCCATTTACCATCCAAGATGATTTTAGCTTCAGATTCAGAAGCATCAAAGTGGGCTAGTTCCCATTTAAAACAGACTTTCTTATGATTTCTTATGATTACGAAAACAAGATTTCTTACGATAAATGGGAAGCTGCAAACACCAAGATCTTGTCTAGACAGTAGGTGGCAGACTGCTCCCAGTAATCTGTAGGAAGTTGCGACTCAGCCCTTCTTTATGCCCCCGGGGCTGTAGCTAAAGGTGATGTGAAGAGAGAGGTAAAGGTGGAGAGATTCCTAATGTTCAAGCAGTCTACCTACTTTCACAGAGCATGCCAGGGACACTCGGGTCAGCACTTGCCAGGGTAGGGGATGTTGCTCCTACGCTCCTTGTGTTATCAGTTCCTAAAGTAACCATGGCAGTTGCCCTGCCCTGCAGCAGCTGGGTGACCTCGATCTTTTTTTGGAGAATTTGCAGCTGTTGACAGAAAGCCAGTGTTGTCATGGCTTTGACACCTCTACACAACAGTTTTGTCACTATTGGAAATCTCTCAACCCCAGATACCCCAAGGAGTTTTTTAAACAAAATAGAGTTTAACAAGGGGAATTATATGTCTGAGGATGTCTATGGTTACACCACAGCCTCTACTGATCTATACACAAAGTAGCTTCTGTACAGTACCACAAAAGCTGGGATCCAGTCTTTTGACAAAACCTTTTTTTTTTGTGCTTGCCCTTCCCTAAATGATATTAAGGTGGGAGAAATCTTTTCTCTTTGTTGCTGATTTTATTTCGAATTTAAATTCACCTTGAGAAGTTTCCTCAGTGCCCTGCTGCTAATAATTAATGTACTTAAGGATGCACCTTGTCCCTTGGCTTTTGTCTCATATGTTTCATTGTGAGGGAAGCTTGTGGTGCTTACAGAAGCTGCCTTTCCCATCCCACTTGTTTCTTGTGCCATTATTTTGCTGACTGCCAAAGACCCTGTCTAGTGTATACCAAGACATTTCATTAGCCACCTAAAACTAGGCTCTTGTATCAAAGTACAGGACTGCCAAAGACTACTGAAAACCACACAATCCAATGGTTGGTAAACACTTGGGGGAGCTGCCCTTCCACTATGCAAAAATTGGATCTGATTTATAGAATTATATACTTAGCATTCACCAGATTATGTAGAACTTGTTTTGTCACCAGACAAGATTTGAAAGCAAAAGAATCTATAAAAACATAGATTTTCATACTAGGAAAAGTGTTATAAAAGTACAAAATAAACAAACATTATGGGATTTACATTTTCATTAAGATTATGCTAATTTTAGCTGCATCTATTTTTAAGATAGCTCTTGGGACTGATCCTTTAGACTATGCTGATGGTTAGTGGGACGTCCCAGAGATATACAGAATCATAGTTCTTTTGGTTTTGCTTTCCTGCTCAGGCTATGTAACATTTCTACTGTATGCTTTGGCTAGACTAAGATTGTGCCATTCGTCTTCAAGATGCTGTGTCTTGCTTTTATCTTCCTTAAAACACAATGGAATTACTTTACAAATTATACATGAGGAAACATATAGATTGTCTGAGTTCCTTTCCACTTGTCGTGTTAGCTTGCTATCAGTTTTACACCATTTGCTTAGTGTATAAATGGAAGATTGATTTGAGAATGGGGTGTTGTCCCAGCTATGCAGAGTTCCTCTCCCTCCACCCTGCTATGCACTTATTCAGACTCAGGGGAAATCAGGAGTGGTCTTGTCACAGTAACATTTACTAGGGCTGACTCAACATGTAAGCACATGGTGAAAAACGAGAACATCTCTGAGAAGAACAGAAAGAGTAGCTTCAGAACCATCCCAATAATTTCCTGACAGAAGAGGTAATTTTCAAAATTTTTAGATTTTATTATTAGGAATCTCCCAAACTCATACTATGACCATTCCTATAGGATTTCCAGTTTTCTTAGAATTTACTTTGAACAGATAAGTGTCTGTAACATCCTTCTGCTCAGCAATGCAGTTCTTTTAAAGTTTATAATTGTTATTTCAGGATACATCGCTCTTTCTTGAAGTCAAGACCTATCATCATCAAGAGCCTCATATTAGACTTTGTTTTCTCTGGTGACAAATATAGACTACATTCTAAAAATACATCCTAAACCGGAGATACAACATTGTAAATAACGCACTTGAGAAGAGTCAGAGGGTGTTTTTACTCTCCAGAGTGGCAGTTACTTCACTGAAATAAAGAAAGTTTGTTTAGAAAGTTTAATCTGCTTTTGATAATGCAAGCTGTGGCTATGAAAATCTTTTAACATTTTGTTCAGTTATTTGTCTGAAGCATCAGGTGAATAAATATTAAGTAATTGTATTCTGGTCTACAATTCTGCAGAGCATAGGATTCTTCTTAGGGCTCAGGTCAGGCAGTCATTAATCATAACAGTATGTCCTAGTGAAGAATGGTCTTTACAGAGGATTGGTATTCAAGCCATAGTAAAACCTCAACCAGACAACCAGACCAAGCAGCCCAGCTAGTGGCTTTTTACAGTATAGATATTACTGAATGCATGGTCAGAAAGGGAGAGAGATAAATCAACAGAAACTATGCTGTAGCCATGTGGGTTTTTAGGATTCCATGTGCTCCCTTTGTTTCCCTGCTCTGTATACTATTGGTTCATTTTGAAATATTCTCTGCTGTACCTGAAAACCTATTGGTGTGTTTCCCCCTGTCAATTTTGCCCTCCTCCTCCTGGGACTGGCTCTTAGGGAGCCAGCCCCCACCTCCTTTCCTTCCCCTTAAAAGACAGCGTCAGAGAGAGGTCTTCCATCTCTTGAGCTGCCAGCTGCTGAGCTACCCCCTTCTCCTTCCCCTGCAACCCCTTTTCCCCATACCCCAAATAAACCTCCCTGACAGAACAGAGATGGAGTTCCAGTTTGTTCCTTTGTCTTACTTCATTTCCTGCTAGAATTTCTGTGGTTGGGAGACCCCTGCCACGCCGCGGGACCCCGGGGGCCGGGCGCCCCGGATCCGGTGGAATTATCCCGACCAGGGACTTCGCTCTGGGCGGGAGCCAGCCTGTGCCACCCTCCCGGAGCCTGCAGTAACACTATGCTTGTTGCATACTCTGAAGTTGAGTGTGGTAGTTAGAATGAAGAGTTGAGGGAGTTTGAGGCTCATTTGATTTACATCTACGTGAATATTTTCACATTTGATTCACATCTCATTTGATTCACATCTATGCCAAATATTTTGGTGGTTAGAATACATAAAAGTAAGCTTATAGTATTCATTGTATTGTTGTCCTTCACCTCTATCCTACCAGTAATTCAGAGGTGAGAGCAAATAGCCTTACAAGAGACGACAACTCAGTAACAGTGATGGAGATGGGCTAACCATGACATAGTGTGGCTTTATATAGCCTGTGTTTTCCAGCTTTTTCTTTCCAGACATTTAAGTGACCTGAGTGAAGTGAAAATTAGGCCTTCATTTAACAAAAGGAGATTTGAAGCATATTCCAGACTGCAGTGCTTTTCCATATACATCTTCCTTTACCAAGAGGAGTCTGTTTGTTGTGGATAAATGGATTGATAAAGCTCTCTTCCACCAGCATATTGCAGAGGATGCAGAAGATTCCCATGAAGAGCTGCTTATATCAATAGCAAATGATCTAATCTATACACAAGTGTAAAATTCTATGTCTGAATTGTTCATTTAACTGCCCCGAAGGAATTGGCCTGTACTGTAAATATTCTAATTAAACAAGTGAAAAACTGTTGTACAACAAGCAGCAGTTCACTAATCAGATCTATTTTAATATTAAATGCATGTGTTTCAAAAATTCTGAACAAGGCATAGGCTTCAGATCTGCTTCAGCTCCTGCTGCTTCCTGAAGAGCAGCCAGGAGAAACTCTGAGAATGCCTTAGAATCAAAAGAATGACGGAGCTCCACTTCCAAGAAGTACTGGCACTGTCCTCAGACAGCTCAATAGTTGTGGGTATTACATGATTTTGCTTGTCTTCCTGTAATTATTGATCCAAATGCTTTCAAGACTTTTATATTAGAGAATGGAGGAGATGTACTTGCCTATTTGGACCTTAAATTGCAGGGTTTGAGTCCATATTACAGGGTTTTGTGACCATATCTCATTTTCCTAAAGAAAAGACTTTTTGATGAGACTGCCTTTTGCAACTTTTCTTTCCATAGTTTTAGTTTGTAGGGTCAATGAGCTAGGAGAATTGCCATGTTCTCTGAAGTCAAGGACTCCCTGTAGGAAGAGCAGGGAGATTTAGCTGCTGCAAAGAGAGCACAAAGAAATTACCTTTTTTTGGACATGCACGTGACTGCAGCTAAATATATAGAGAGACAAAGCCAAGACAATTTCTTTTGCCTCTATCTACTTTGAACTTGTAAATGGTATTGTTCTTCTCTCTATAGATTTTTTTTAAAGGATAATTGTAACCTTAGTCTGCAGGATGGACAAATTTGACAATGCACTATGAGTCTCAGGAGAAAAAGTAGTGTCATTCTAGTAAGAGAAGTTACAGAAACTAGCAAAACAGGATTTTGTCTTTTTAACTGTCTTTACAGGACTTTGTCTTTTTAACTGTCTTACTGTATGTGATCTCCTAGATGTAATCTTGCAAGTCTTTCCAGTGCTATAATCCCATTGGAGGTGAAGTTGCCTAGTCATAGAACGGACTATGTAATGTAATATTTCAAGTGATATGCTATTATTTCAATAGCAACTTGTGTTTATCTATTTGAGTATTAATACTTGGCAATTTCTCATGAAGAAGCATTAGTGTCTAAATCAATAAAATTAGCTGTTTATAGGGAAATGTCCATCTTTCATCCCCATCTTTATAAGAAATGCAATAAGGAGTACAGTAGTTTCAATTATTCCATGCCAAGAATAGGAGTACAGTAGTTTCAATTATTCCATGCCAAGAATACAATTTTGTGCAATATTGCTGACATCACCTCAGCATGGATTTGTGTGGGGCAAGGTTATATGCCTAAGAATAAGCCAGTCTCTACTCTCGTCATCACTCTCAAATCCCAGCATGGTAAATCATTAATATTCTTTGTATAGTAGAAGTTTTAGCATTTTTTGTTTGTGGAAAAAAATTTAGGAATGTCACTCTTGTCTTTTGGGGTTTAATCCAAACTTAAAATTTTTTGACTGAATAGATTTTTTTTCAATTTTTTTTTCTAACAGAGTCCATTTGCCATTCTGATTTCTGTATCTTACCACAGTGAGAAGAAATAATATCATTTGATCCAAGATCCCTGCATTACAGGTACAAATGAGCATGAGTGCTCCTGGCTGAGCTGATATTGCCGATATTACTTTGGAAGTCAGATAGCTATGCTGTGCTGACCCAGTGTGTGCAATATTCAGGCCTGTGAATAAAGAAGTTCCAGAATAAAATCAATTCAGCAAGAGGAGGTAGTTGCTGACTGAGCTGAAAAGTGCTGTATATGCACTACTGCCTACCATATGCACCAGAAAACCCTGCTGCAGAGCATTGAGTTGCTACTGTAATTATTGTAGAGATGGATGATGTCACTTCTACAGGGCAAATTGCAGAGCTTCATGTCATCAACTTTCTCCATGTCAAAGTAGAAGTGCTTTAAGAAATCTGCTCTTACAGAAGTAACAAACTTGAACATTTAGTTTTGGTTGGAAACTCTAGACATACTGAAAACTCCATTATTTTCAGTAATATACAATTGCAAATGTTGAATTGTTTCTTTAAAGTACTTTATTGCAGTGCCACCAGTTGCTTGGAGACAAGATATTTTATAATCACAAACAGTCTGCAGATTATATGAAGCAAATTGTAAATATGGCTGAAAAAATAAAAAACCCCACAAACTTGTCTACACATACAACATTTTACTCCACTGGAGAAATTTTACTTGATTTAATCACAGCAAGACAAGACATCTTTCCTGCAAGTGAGATTCAGGGCCTACTTTACTCATGTATACATCTTTAATATACCCTCATTGATTCAGAAATTACATCATCTGAACCTTCTGTAACTTGTGTTCACTGGATCCTTTCTAAAAGTGCATATGCATTTTCAAGTATGCCTGTCTGTTAACAAAAAGGTGTCCTTACCGTAAAGCTCCTTCCTGACAGCTTCTGCTGCAATAAGAATTACCTCATCTTCTGAAATTCATTTTTACAGCTTAGGCTTGAGCAGCATAAACCACGGAAGATGTCTCATCACTTCACATTTTACTTTCTGTCTGAGTCTACTTCTTTTTGTAAGAAGCAATCTTGGAAAAAACACATCCCATTCTCTGTCTTGTGGAGTGCAATTGACTGATTTTCTAATATCTCAATACTGGTTCTTACTGCACATTATCAGTCAATGATACATCTTTGCTTGTCAAGCATCTGACTCCCTCTAATAAAAGAAATAATCTATCCTTAAGGTAGGTGCCAGCAGTATTGTGGCCATGGTAATACTGAACTCAGTATCAGGTAACCACTGACTGGGGATATACATGTCTATACATTTTTTTTTTTTTTTTTTTTCCCCCAGGAGCCAGGATGAGGTTTGCAGTTTGTTCTGAACTTTTCCCCACTCTGAGTACACTGGTAATAGTAACCAAGCCAGCTCAGGCTTGTTTCCTAGAGCTGCTCTAATAATTTGACTGCAATATAGACTTTCCTTTATGTTTTTGCATGAGGATCAAAACTACTAGTTACAAGCAGAAGCTTGTACATGTAAACCATCTGATTTAGGGACAGCCTTTCATCTTTTTGACAGCTTTACATGAGCTTTTTATCCAATACAAATCCTGAACATGTAAGGGTAAAATCCATCAGTTGACTCAATTTAAAAATAGATTAAAATGGAAATGTCATGGATACTGCTAAAAGCTTTTTAATGAGTGAGAAAAAATGTTTCAAGGGATGGACACTTCAGTAGCTGAAGTTACTACAAGAAAATGCAGTGTTTGGGAAGTGCTATATTCCCACAAGCAATTGTTACTCTGTTTGATTTATGCTATTTAATATCACTACATATAACTATTCCAGCTGTAATATTGAGGGCTGATCTCTAGATCAGTGACCAAGGCTCCTGGGTTCCACATTGCAACCCACAGAATGTGAGTGGAAGTCAGTCCAGGAGCAATGTTTTCATGTTGCTGTGATGCTGTGGCTGAGCTAAGCAGCTCTGTCTCTCAGCTTTCTCTAGACTTCTGAATCTCAACAGGATACATTAGCTTGAGCACATCAGCTTGAATTCATTAAATCTGTTGGGTTGAACCTGCTGTTGGCACCTGTTTGTATAGTTGTCTTGATTTTTAAAGAGACTTCTCCTTGGTATTGTAGTTCACAGTATCCTCTGCAGGTCTGCAGGATGAAAAGCTCTTGATTCAGCCCTTGAAATATATGACGATAAGCAGGATTTTATACAGCAATATTAGTGCTTATTATATTAGGTTATGACACTTGAGAGCAGTTTTAGAAACAAATTCCCTGACATGAGGAGCTTGCAGTGTAAACAAAAGACATTACACAGAAGAGATCAACACACAAACAGCAGAATTGTTTTCTTACTTTCAGTGTATGTCTTGCTAACACACAGGACTGTGAACAGAGCAAGGAGTTAAAGGAGTTATTGTAAATTAAAATTGAAGATAATGAAGGGAGTGATAACTTGAGGAATTATTCTAAGAGTGGGTCAAAGAAATAGAAGGGACCTGTAGCAGGGCAGAGAACACAGGCACTGTAGAAAAGATGGAGAGCAAAGGATCATTCATGACTGGGAGCTCAGAAAGATAGGAAAACAGTGTAGCAACAGAACATAGATTTTAATGTATTTACTTATCCATATTATTGAAGCTGTGGACGCTGACCAAGATGGTGTTGCATTAAGCTTCTGTCTTGATGCTGGGATATGTGACAGAGCATAGCCCAGTTCTACTGATTTCAGTGAGAGTTATAGAGGCGTAACTCCTTTAAGGAGCAGGCTGAAAACTTTTGTTAGCTGAAGGCCAAGGTCAAAACTCATGCATAAGTTTGCATGAATAAATGCAGAAACAGTATGTCCAAGTGCTGGTATGAATCGTTTTCATACAGTAATTGCAGCTTTTGCTCACTAAAAATATTTTCCTGTGCATCAACAAAACAGCCGTTTATAAGAAGTAAGGAAAATATTACAGACTGCGATTTTGCAGAAAGACTTGTTGAGCAGCAGAAGGCTAAATGGTAACAAGCAATACAAAAAAAGAAAGCATAGGCAATAACATCCCTTCACCCCACTGGATGATGTAAGATTGATTAATAGTAGTGGTAGAATACCTAAAGATATAAATTGGAGTAATTCAATCCATAAGGTAAATCCTAAAATAACACATTTCTATAGTATTTCTCACTGCAGATGTTTAGAATTTTGGGAACTAGACCACAGATACCTCAGCTGTTCAGGTTTATTGGCTGTGCTTTGGAGATTAATTGGACCAGAACAAACTGATGGATATCAGCAACTTCAAGTATTTCTTGATGTCTAGCTGCTCTCTCTTTTGTTTCTTTACCTCCGCTTTAAATGTCTTGGTAATTGTTTCTGTGCCTGCAGCGTCCATAATGATAAAGGAGGTAGAGCAGTGCAAGGTTAAAAATGGACAACAAGGCAACAGCAACATTAAATCCGATAAAAATATCTGTGAAGAACAAACAGTAAAGGAAAAGAGAGTTAATGAAAGACATACATGTATACCATTTTAGATGCAAAGCTAACAGTCTAATTACATATATGTACAATGGAAATATTTCTGCTAAGATCCCACTTATTGACTTATGCAATATAAGAACATATACTTCAATCCTGGAAATGTATGGATCGCTTCCTGTGCATAGGTAAATCTTACTCCCAGGTTTCCACAGGGCAGGAAGGACTTTGTGTAGTTAACACAAAAAGAAAAAATGGTTTCATCAGGGATCAGCAAATTATGAATATATGCAGGACAGGGGAAATAACAGGACCACTGAAAAGTAACATGTATTGCTTTGCTCTTCTCCTCCCTCCCAGAAATAATACTCAGGCAGGAAGAGGTAATCAGCTCTCGGCTGTCGGTAGATGATGGATCAGCTGCACTCAGGACAACTGAGTGCAGTGGTGTCCTCAGTACATAGTGCATGTGGCAGAGGTACAGATGCACAAATCTTACCATGCCTTTGCATGCCATGTTTGCTTTGCATCTACAGAAAGTGTGATGTATCCAACAGGCACAGGACCCTTACAGAGCACCCACATCCATGCTTAGATGTTTTCAACAGGTGGAGATCTAGTGTTGGCCATGGACTTCAGACAGCTCCTTTTGTGAATGTTAATAACATCACTGCTTTCACACTGGTGGGCAAGTCTACTGTCCACCTTTCAGAGAAATTTAATTTCTGTTGACATTCCTTGTCCATAGTAAATCTGGCCCACACTTAAAGGGAAATCTATTGATTGTGTGAAAGGCACAAAGTTTGGAGCCATTGATAAAATTCTGTCTTCATGTGTTATGTGGAAAACACAGAACTGTTGCACTACCTTTCATTTTGTCTTTCTTCCCACATTCTTTTGCCCAATTTTCTGTAATCACAGGAGAAACTAGTTCAGCAAACTTCTCAAGTGGACAAGAAGAGGTGCACCCTGGCAACGTGAGGAGATAAGGATCCTTTGAAGTGTCGTTCCGATAATGCATTTCGATGCTGTATTGCCTGATGAACAACATTGAAAAGTTTTTTTAAAAAAGGTTCTTAAATAGAAGGTTTCCTATTTAGAGACAGCTTGTTGGAAATAGGCTCTAACATCCTGCTCTAGAAACTGTTCTCCAAGAATGGAGGCTTTGTGAAAGATATCTGCAAAGCCCACTTTACCAAAGCTGGTTATATTACTGCACAGATCACTAGTCAGCTGAAAAGATCCTTCTGAAAGCTCCTTGAATGGCACCGGCACTGGGTTCTTCTAAGCCAACTGACTTACCTTGGGATTTATGAGATGTCTTGGAAATGTTCTTGCTATCATTTGAAGAATCAGGAAAATTTATTTTACCATTTACTTCCATCTCTTTAGGTTTGTTTACCTCTTCTGCCTGTTTTTTAAAGCACACATGCACATCCAAAAAATGTAATTTTCCCTAGTTTTAATATAACTTTGTGCCTATTGTCTGCTCATTGAAGTATCTATTTAAATCAAAATTGTATCTCCTCACAATATTTGAGAGAAAAATTATTTTGGGGAAGGGGGTAGCAAATTCTGAACAATCTTTTTTCTTGCATAGATAAGAAGATACTTGCCCATTGCTTTCTTGGTAGAGTTCGAAAAACTGGCAAGCAGCATATGGTGGCAGTTTTCCATTGAAAATATTGAGAGCAATCTGGAGGGCCCCAACTGTGGTGTCATGCTATTGGGGGAAAAAATATTCCATCCTTTACAGTCAATTAAGTCAAACAGCATTTATCCAGAGTAATGAGACAAGAGTAAAGAGGGAGTGGAAATCAAGATAAAAGAAAACCTGTGTAAATTTGACCATAAAAATGTGTTCAGTATATTTACCCTTGGGAAAAACATGTTAACTGCTTACTACAGACAGCAGGAGGCATTTCCAAAGAGTTACTGCAGTATGTGTCTTACACCATCTGGCAGTATTTTGGAGACACAGATATTGAGGGAAAGCAAGTTGTGGTCTGAATGATAGATCTAGTTTTTCAGTGTATTTTCATTTTTCCTTCCTTCAGTTGTGTTTCTTGCTCCAAGGTCAGATTAAGGCAGTGTAAGGTAGTATATCCTAGGGCATTTCAAGTGAAGATGAAGTGAAGTACTTTTTTTCAGGTAGTATACTAGACAAATGGTTGTGTGCAAAGACTATTTTCCTTGTTTCTACTTCGGGATTTTTTCAGTTGTTGCTTCTGTTTGGACTCATACAACGAAATCTCAGTTTGGCTTCTATTTTTATGGGATCAGTTACCCACCCACCTGCAATTTCTTCCTCTACCCGTTATCCCTGCTCTTTCAGGGATCAGGAGCTGAAGGCAGGAAGTCCAAACTCTCTGATGCATAAATTTTGCAAGCATCTTTGTATACTTATATATATATATATATCTCTGCTTGACCTATTTATATTATAGTCTAGCAGCTATGGTTTAATTATTATTCAGGTTCTGAAACTTTTTAGGCTGATCAGTTTCAAAAATAACAGTATACTTGTACTTGAAGTATTAAAGCAGAAGTGAAAAATCTGGATGCACTTTTTTTCCCTTTTCAAAAAGTACATGGTAGCACTAGAATAATTTAGAAAAGACAGCGAGAGAGATTTGAGGTATCTGTATGAGAAAATATGAGTTTGAGTTTCTATATGAGAAAATATTAAATAGGGTAGGATTTTGTCTTGGAAAAGGAAGTATGCAGGAGAAGTGATAGAAAATATTAAATTCATGAGTGACCCAGAAGAAGCGAGCCAAAACAGGGAGTCCTTTTTTCCTTTGACATACAAGTCACTGCCACAGGATGTTGCAGAGTCCAAAAGTATAAATGCGTTTATTAAGTGATTCGGTAAGTCAACAGAAGACAGTCTGTCAAGAACTACTTAACACAGACACAGATTCTAAGAAAGTCCTTAAGACACAGATTGCTGGAAGGTTTTATCATGCTGTGCTAGCATTCTCACATTCATCCCTTCCTTTGGCCCTTGTTGGAGACAGAATAATGAATGAGCTAAGGGATCTTGGCATGATGAAAGTGTCCCTCTTCACTCTCTACAATAAATAAAATAATAATAGCAGTAATGAAAAAGAACCCACAGAGGAGAGGTTTGGAGGCACAGCTGGAGTTCTGCTATGTGTTAGTATCTCTGGAGCACTTCGGGAAAGATGCAACTAAAAGCATCAGCACCATTAAGTTGTAGGAATAATGAATGATAAAATACATATTTTTCTTTGCAAAATATAGTTTAACTAAAACTGAGGTGAGATCCATGCCTGTGCTGTTGTCTTGTACTGACCGGTGTTCAGCTTGTTAGCCAAATTAAACCATATTATATTATTCTTTCATTTAACTTACAGGGAGAATCTGATTAATCTCTTTAAGGGTCTTTTACTGGTAAAATCAAAGCAAGATTTATGAAAGATGAAAATACTCACTGCAGAGTAGACCTCCATTTTTCTTGGTTTTGAAGAATTGACAGCTTGTTTAATACTATTTAAAATAATATTCACAAGGACACCTTAAAAAGATGGAAAAATGGAAGTGGAAAGTGAAGGTATAATGTATGAATGAAAGCAAAAAAGACAAAATATTAGGAGTATCAATTATAAGACATCTGCCCTGGCCTCATACTCCTTTTTTTGCTTACTGCAATTTCATAACTACAGAGAAGATGTTACAGAGGTGAAATATATGATTCATCATCCACGTCAGGTGAAGGGGCAGGATTCACAGGAAATCATCTGGAACCATCCTGAGAACAGGAGCTAGTGGCACTTCCAGTTCTGTTATGCTGAGATCTCCTCTCCATCCTTTTTTGTCTGTTTGTAATGTTGCAATGACAGCTGTGCTATTCCTCTCTACATGCCAAAGAGGTATTTTAACTGTTTATGTCTGACAAGTTGCACAGTATTTATTCTTCATTTTTTCCAAAGCTCTTTTGTATTTCTTCTCCAGCCCAGAGCTATTCTAAAGCCAATGGGTAAGGGCAGCGGAAATTCCCTGAAGCATAATTTATATCATTCTAAGGAAAGAGGACATAGCTGGTATGCCAGTGAACATTAGATAAATATCCTGACTACATGATATGGTCATCTGCCAGCTAGTGGGCTTTAATGCAGATTGGAGCCTGTAATTACTATCTATATGTCTTGGTCCAGTGATGTGTATGCCTGGATGATGAATCTGCTAATAATTCCTTACCTAGATCTAGGTTGCACAGTAGGCACATGAGAAAGCTTAGCCCCAGGTTTTACAGCCTTCAAATATACAAGCTCAATTGTTTGGATTTCCTGCTCATGGACACCCGAGGATCATACGATAAATTCCTCAGTTGTGTCCTGAAGTAGTGTCAGAATATGCAGCACAGCTTGTGTGCCCTAATTTTGGAGCTAAACTGTAATCCTAGTTCTTGCAGTTCTTGCAGTATAGACATAATTGATCAGACTGTTTTGGAGCAGATTTATATTGCTCAGAGAGCTACCAATTTTGCCAACGTTTTGGCACAATATATTACTAGTACATCAAAGGGAAAAACAAAGAACAGGAAACAATTAGAATAGGTGTTGAAAAAACAGAACTTAATCTAACCTACTATCAGACAAGTAATGATAATACCCATGAGGGCCTTATTTTTTCCCCTTAGGTTTTTATAGTATTTCTAAAAATCCTAATCCCTTAAAAAATCTGGAAGTACCGAAGACATTAATTTTTATGCCGTGTTGCAATATCTTCTCCATGCAAGTGCCAGTGTTCAGCACATATGTAAATGCTTAATATGGCATCCAATGTACATAGTTTCAAATCAAGGTTTTATATGATAATTTTGCATTGGTAAAGTGACAAGATGTTGCATTTTATCATAAGCATTACCTCTTCCTTTCTTAGAGCTATGCATTCTTTAATTTACCTCCTTGTAGTCGTGATTTTTCTTCTGTTTTATAAATCCCAAATAATGATAATAAGGACAATTCTGCCAGTTTTTCCATCTTGTTGATTACATCTTTGGTGGCCCATACAGGAAGAGTGTAATTGTGAATATCCTAGTCATAAAGGAAAACAAAAGAATATTTTTAATTCAGTGGTTTCCATCATCCTATCGCCTACCCTCATACTACTAAGTTTAGACTTTCTGAGGCTGTCCTGCATTTCTTTGCTCAGTGTGGTTTTACTCACAAGCATGTACTGAAACATATTTTGTGGGAATGGGGATCACCCTGAAGTGGGTGAATGGGAAGAGCAGAAATAACTAACACCTGTGTGAAGGGGATTCCTTGTAGATATAATGTGTTCTTGCTATACAGATACATGGGTTTGGTGGGAAATGTTGCAGACATATGTCTTCTTCTCTTACTTCCTCTGGGTCTTCATGTTATAAATATCTAATTTTTCCTGCCTTTTTATACCGTCGTCCACATACCAGTTCTATAACTGTGCAATTACAGACAGGTGTCACTCTCCAGTTGTGTAACAGTGATAGTGTCTTACCATGTTTAATTGCCTCAGTTTGTAGAGGGTATGTTCAAAAGCCTTTATGCACTGCTGGTAATGACTGGGGCCAAATGGAATCATCCCATGCCAGTTTGGGATCAGTTTGGGGTTTTTTTCAGTGGTAGCAATCACTGTCTCAAAAACTTTTAACTGATAGATCATGAGCTTTCATGATCTCTCACTTTCAAAATCTTGAGTGTTTTCATGTTTACATGCTGAAAGTTTAAAGCCAATAATTTCACTTCTCTGTTAAAAATCATGACTATATTATTGCCAGCATGCTCAAATGATTCTCTAGCAGCATATTGGAAAGGACAAAAAGGGAATAATGGGAGTAGATTTTGGTACCTGTGCTTAATATATTAAATGGAAACAACAGTTTCTCAAGCTATAGGACATGTTTTTCAGTTATCTTTTACCAAAGAACCTTATTTTAACTTAGATTCTAATTAAAAAAGAAAAAAAAGAAAATCCAGGAGAGAAGGCAACTCATTCCTGTGAAAATACATTGCCATGGTTTAGCTGAAACCCAATGCTGGAGTTATATTCTTCCCCAACACCTGTTGACTTATTATTACCTCACAATGTAGAGTATCATATGTATTCCAGAGCTGGAAATTGTCCAGTGTTTTAAGGTGATTTAGTTCAAGACCTGTGTTAACTGCCATTGTTTGTATAAAATCCTGTTGGGAAAAAGTGAAGAGTATACCTCAAATACTCAATACATACGGAACATACATGCAGATAGATTCACTAACACCCAACATTTTCACAGAATTTTCACAGAATCACAGAATAAGCTGATTTGGGCAGGACCCACAAGGATTATCAAGTCTAACTCCTGGCTCTGCACAGGACACCCTCAGAATCACACCATGTGCCTGAAAGCATTGTCCAAATGCTCCTTGAACTCTGTCAGGCTGGTGTTGTGACTACTTCCCTGTGGAGCCTTTTACAATGCCCAACCACTCTTTGGGTGAAGAACCTTTTCCTAATATCTAACCTTAACAGGATTTTATTTTTTTTAAAATTTATTTTTGCATTATAGCAAAAGGAAGCTATGCAATTCCATAACTTCTACAGCTTAGTTACCTGCCTTTTTCCCACATCGGGTGGTTTTTTTATATTTTCTCTTACCATGTATGGCTGTATTCTATTTTGAAATTCTTTAGATGTTTGTGTTTCTTTCTGAAGTTCTTCAAAACGGGGACAGTTGGGCTGAGGAAAATTCAGCCTCTGAAACATGAAAAGCAAAACTTAAAATAGTTCTAAAATTATCAACACCCCTCTGTTAGTTCTGTTGCTGAGATTGATGATGTAATATTTATTAGACAGATTCATGACCATGCTAGAGCAATTATTGTTTGTTTATGTACCTTAATCATTAATTCAGTTAACATAGACAATAGACTGTGGTAACTTGATTTTTCAATGGCTACTGGTATCTATGTTAGCTTGTTTTTCCTCAGTTTAACTGATTTTGGGAAAAAGAAATTACACATCTGTGAGGGAATTGCTTTGGGAAATGGATCAAGGTGCATGATCAAAAATTAAAAAATGCTACCATTTCCCTCTCATTTTCTGAGTCCCCTCAGATGTAACTTAACTTCACCTGGTACTGGAACCTGAATAGCTTCTACATCTACACATCCAGTTCTCATTTCTTTGGAGATAACCAGTGGATTATGGTAAGCATTTTAAGTACCACTTAATGCACAGAACTTGAAATAAAAGTGACAAGTAAATTGTGCTCCTGAAATATCAAAAAGCTATGAGCCTAAGGGTTCTCTTCTTCTTTAGGGATATGGTTCACTTTTAATTACTCCAAGTGTGTGCATTATGAGGTCACATGATAGTACATATTTAATCTGAACAGCATGTAAATACATGCATCCTTCAAACTCTAAGCTCTGGCAAATACAGTTTATCTCAATTGCAGGAAGACAAATGATATCTGATACAGCATAAAGTGTCAGTGAAAAGCCATGATGAACAAAACAAGAATTTGCTGGTTCAGCACTTTATGTCACATCACGAGAGCATTTTTTATCCAGCACTAGTTTTATCCTATAACATTAACAGACTGCACTTCCGCTTGTCTCCAATGTGAAGTTGGCAGCAGCCACCAACTGACCATAACCCACTTTCATTTGGACAGATTTCCAAGTGTACAATTTTTCTGTAATAGCAGCGTGTGTTGCTATTACAGCGTGAAGGATGAAGGCTCAAAGTTGCAGTACAAAACTGGGGAATGCTGTTTAATTACACAATAACAACTGTTTCTCTTGCTGTATGGGTTAATTATGCCTCTCTAGGTGTTATTAATTAAGCCACACCCTTTGGCTTCATTAAGCACTACTCAGTACTGTTGCCTGTCAAGTCTTGATAGATCTCAGCGGCTTAAAACTAAACTGTAATTATGGTTTTTTACAGGACTGTACCTGGCTTCAGTTTCCCCTTTTGTGTTGCTTAGGGCTTGAAAATACCTTCAGACATCTGCTTGGTTTAACAAGGGAATAATTTTTTTTTTCAGGTGATTTGCATATGTAACAGATATTTTGAGTTGCTGCAGAAGTGTGTTGAGAGAAGAGTCAATACCCACTCCTGAAGCAGCCACAGAAGTGATGAGGTGCTAGAGACTCCTACAAATGAGCTTGCCTTCTCCAAACAGGTCATTACATTGGACTGTGATTCCCCTAGGGAGTTTGAGTTATTATGTGGACAAAACTCTGACCACTTTGATGCTTTTTTGGTCTTCTGGTGAAAGAAGTTCCCGTAGTGTCCTGTATTTAAATAACAGTGACAGCATACTTTTGTATTGAGGAATAGGGTTAAGTTTCTGGATGAATCACATGTTGCCTAGTCCAGTTTGTGGAATCCCTTTCTCTCTGTACCTGTTTGCAAGCATTGTCTCCAAGAATGGAGGAGCATCAAAGGGAGAGAGGTGTGGCAGCCCCCTAATGACTGAGTCCATTCTCTGATGTTGGTGACAGGCAGTTATTTAATAGGGGGTTTGTACAAATTTCCTTAAAGTCAAATTCTCTCCTCAAAGCCAGAAGTAAATGAAGCTTTCTGTTATTACACTCAATAGCTTTTTATCCTTGTTGGACACACTGTTCCTTACACAGTCCTTGTCACAAAAGCAAGTGAAATTAAAACCTAAACCTGAGTCAGCCAGAGAGAGCTACATGAAGTAAAACTTCTTCTACAGGTAGATCTGCTCTTATGATCTGCAATGAAGTGCTAGGGTTTCATTAAATGTTTCTATAGCACTGAGCATAAAAGAGCCCTTGTCTGTAATTAGGATGCCTAAGTGCTAACAGAATAGGAAAGTAATAATTTTGAGGTCGTTACAGTGGCTGGTGACAATTCAATTCCTTGAATAAACAATGGAACAAACTTGCCAGAGAGACAAGGTCTGCCTAGTTGGGTGGTGTTTAGAAAAGCACTTGTTTCCTGTAAAGATTTAGGGCAACTTCCTTAGAATACTGTCCAAAAGTGTTCTGATCAGAAAAAATGACCTCGAAGAAAATGGTAGTGTGTATGAAAATTCAGGTATTCTGCAACTATGGAAGGAGGATTTTCATGTTGCTGTTCCATTTGACCTATGACAGTTGTCAGTCAGTTGCTGCAGTTGATATTTTCTATTATATTGAACTCAAAAAGCATAAAAAATATTTTTATCTATTTTCCTTTTTTTTTTCCTTCTGTGAAAGTTTAAGACTTCATAGGAAGCATCTAGCCAGTACTCACCTGCTCTGTTGATTTTTGAAAAATATGAACTGGAATGGGTTGCCAGAGAAGCTCAGGGTTCCAAATTTGGCTGCTGGTTGGTGGAAAGAGTCCAGAAAGATATGACTGGGCACTCATGATGGTGCGATCATAATCTGTACTTTGGATGTAAAACTGAAAATAGAATGGCAAAGAATTAAAGATAAAATGGAAACTATAAAAATAATAGGGAAATTTTATCCTATTTCTCAATCCTGACTTCTTGATTCAGTTTTATGTTTTTACATAAAGTCAAAACAGTGAAACCATAACTCAGCTTTCCAGGGCCCTACTTCAGTTTCATAAATGGAATTGCAAGGCATCTTTTAATTTGGAATCTAACCCTCAGACTGAACTGAGAGAATAAAAAGGCATGATTTCAAATTCGAAGTTCTCCATATTTTGTGATTCAGAGGATCATTAATACATGTGGACATGGTACTTAGGGTCATGGTTTAGTGGTGGACAGGTTAACAATTGGACTTGAAATTCATAAAGGTCTTTTCCGACCTAAATGATTCTATCATCTATCAGTGATACCTCGGGAATGTTTACCTCGGGAATGTTAAGGTCCTTAAAATCATAAACTTCTCTTGGAAGCATAGCAGAGGTCCTTCATACCTTCCCATAATGCATCCCTTCTATATAGACCAAAACGGTAGAGGTGTCTTCCCTACAATGGGTCTGTAGTGTATGATAATCACATTCAATCAGCTGTTACACCTCTCTTTTACAGGATGATGTATGTAAGCATGATTGGATTGGCATTTTTCTTTCAACAGGGTAAAGCAATAATAAGTCCCTGTATAAATTCCCAACTCGTTCGGTGATGTGGAGCTATTCAGTGTGGGAAAATTATGCTGTGAAAGACCCAAACAGAATGTAAGAGCTGAAAGTTAGACTTTGTGCTGAGTTTTTACCTTGACAAAAGTCTGACTTTCAAAAATGTTCTTCTATTACCCTAATTTCTCCATTAATAAAATTAGTATGATGATGTGCTTTTATGAGTCCATAGTTCTGCTATGCCAGAGAAATGTGCTCCACACAGTTCTGCTGTTTACCTCTTGCCGGTTGTATGTGCTATTCAAGAAGTAGGAATATCGTTTCCTCATGTACTGCCCAAGTTCAAATAGTTGCTGCATTCCAGTCTGTAAGGCAAGCATATGGGTGACTGCTAGGTTAGTGTGACTGGAGACTTTTAATGTAGAAGAGCCTTTTCTATTTTCTTCTTTTTTCTTTTTTGTCTTCAGTAATCAGCTTTTAAATTATCATTAACCATTTGTATAATGTACTGTTATTGTGGTTTAACCCCAGCTGGCAACTGAACACCACACAGCTGCTCACTCACTCCCTCCTGGTGAAATTAGGGATAGGATCAGAAGAGTAAAAGTGAGAAAACCTGAGGGTTTGAAGACAGTTCGATATGCAAAGCAAAAGCCACACATGAAAGCAAAGCAGAACAAGGAATTTATTCACCACTTCCCATGGGCAGGCAGGTGTTCAGCCTCCAGGAAAGCGGGGCTCCATCACAGTTACTTGGGAAAACAAATGCCATCATGCTGAATGTCCACCCCCTTCCTCCTTCTCCACCCAGTTTTATATGCTGAACGTGGCACCATATGGTAGAGGATATCTCTTTGGTCAGTGGGGTTCAGCTGTCCCAGCTGTACTCCTTCTCTACTTCTTGTGCACCCCCAGCCAAACTCACTGGCAGGGTGGTACAAGGAGCAGCAAAGCCCTTGAATCTGTGTAAGCCCTGCTCAGCAGTAACAAAAACATCCCTGTGTTATCAGCACTGTTTTCAACCCAAATCCAAAACAGAGCCCCATACCAGCTCTCTCTCTGCCAAAACGAGAACAACTCTGTATGTTGCAGGTGATCTAGAATTTTAAACAGAAATGTTCACTTATATATATGAAAATATTATATATTCTGAAATGCTAAGGCTGCAACATCTGGTACAGAAAGCCAGTGCCCCCAGTTCTATATAACTACTATTTCCACAGTGCTATAGCTCCGTAGACACTGATCAACATTGTCCTTTACAATGTAAGTCATTTAGTGACAGCTGAGAGAGGATAATTGACAGCCTAGTATTTATCATTGTCATTGCTATGTTATTTGTTCAGCCTGATGATTTTGTGGCTTATATTTCATGCCTTAAGTAACATTCTTCTGTTGGCATTCCTCTTTGCCTTGGTGTGCCTGCAGTCGTCTTAGGTTGCACACTGTCTTTTCTGTTATTCATTTCTAAAACTTGATCTGAACTTTTTAACTTCTACCTGTCAGAAAAGTACATTCTTACTACTCTTGCTAAAAAGATAGCAAAAGAGCAAAAAGCTCTCAAAAAAGTTGATGTCAAAGCAGAAACTTCTTCTTAATACATAAGCTAGGTACCTAAGATAGTAAAGCATTGTTTCAGTGTCTGAATTTTACAGATCTTTCAAGCCTCCCTTCAAACATTAAACACTGAATTGTCTCTGTTTCATACTTCTGCACTATGACAAAGTGTTACTGAGAAATGAATTGGCTTCTTTTTGCTCCAGAGCTTCATCTGTTGAATACAGTCAAAGAGCTAAGGCTTCATGTTAAAATGCCAGAGCAACAAAGTAGGTTCAGTGCATCCTAGTGAAACTGGGCTGCAAGTTGCCTTGTTATAAGAAACGTTGTCCCCAGAAGCAACCTTCTCCTGCAAGTCTTCTCTTGTTTTGTAAATTGGTTGTTGTCAATCCAATGATGAGGTGTGGACTTCTCACTTGACCTGGTAGGTAGGTGTCATTCCTTTGCTCTGTCACTGGGCTCAGTGCTTAATAGTCATTAGAACTTCATCAAAGTTAACAGTACAGTGTTGAAACTCGCCATTTATTTGAATGCAGAAATGCTATCAAGGAGTTGTTGCTTTTAGGAAGGTAGTTATAAAGCTATGATGAACAAGATTTCAATTTCACCATAGCTGAATGAATAAAATTGCAAAAATGTTTATGAATTACTGGTATTGGTATTTGCTAATACCAAGTGTCAGAACTTGGGATTTGCTAATGCTTTTTAGACACACACGAAAAACCGTCTTCCCACTTCCGGTTTTAGTAGCATTTGTAAGTTCTTGTAAGAAAGTCAACATACCTGGGTGAGTTGTCCAAATCCCTGGGGCCATTCGCTTTCTTTGTGTAGATCAGTTGGAAAGTTTACAATCGGTGTTCGGTCCCCATGTCGGAAAACCTAACAACATAAGCAATAAAAGCCCCTTGAGTTCATTACTGTTAAAAATCTTTCCTTGTCTAACTAGAAGTCAAGCATACATTGTACTTCCAGTGTCATTTTTCTAATGGAAATATTGGAGAGTCTTCAGAAACCTAGTGAAGCAGGATGTGAATACATTCTTTACATTCAAGAATATGTATAATTATATAGGAATTAAGTGGGCATAATCCTGATGATTCTTCCTCCTAGAACATAAAATTAATCACCCAAGATGTTAATGTTGCGATTACTTTCATAGCTAGGCATGTAGAAAGGAAATCTGACTGAATTTTGGAAACTCAGCACTTTTGAATGTTAAACCAGTTACTGATGTGCTTAGATTAGTATTTAGTTACTGTGTCAGAGACACCTGAAATTTTTGGTAACTGTTTTTTTCTTAGCAGTATTTTTAAAAGTAATTCCATGTACACATGGATCTTATGCTCTATTTCTCAGTCATCCCAAAATATAAAGATGAAAGAGAATGAACATTTACACTGTTAGCTTACTAATTAATACTTACTTTATTAATACTTTTACATGCATGTATAAAAGTATTTTTGAAAGTCTGTAGGATTTTATTTCTATCAAATTCAGTGAGAGCAAAGGGTTTGGTTGCTTTACTAGCCTGGACAGTCCAGCTTGGTGAATATTAGTGTGACACATTCAATCATATGATTTTTAAATGAAAAAAATCAAGTAAACCTTTTTGGTATTTTTATTCCAGCATACAAAGAAAATGACAACCCCAGAACAAATGGTTCTGAAAAACTGAATTATCCACCTTAGCATATCCTCTGCGGGCTTAGAAAATTAAATCCACCAAAGTTTCACATGAAAGCAAATGCTGGAATTCAAATTCACAGGGCTCCAGACAACCTTCCAGGATGCTGGCCCAAACTGTAGGAAATGTTACCTTTGTTTATCAATGTTCCCATCACCAACCTCATTCCTGACTTAGCACAAAAAAATGACAATGTAGCAGCATGGTGTATTTGTTAATAAAATGACATTTGTTCCCTAAAATACCTCAGCGGTATATAACTAGTTTATAATTAATACCCTCCATTGCCTCATAAAGCCACATCATTCTTGCCCAGACATCAGAGAGGGTTGTACACGCTAGTTAGTTTGCCACTGCCACTGGGAGGTGTTTCGTGTTTATATTTTTCAAAGTAAACACCAGCGGTGTGATTTAATGTTTTAATTACAACACACACCCTTTCCATCAGCCTTCTCTACTAATGTGCACAAACCTGTGCTAGTGCAGGTACTTCAGGGACGGAAAATACCATGTATTAAAGGGAAATACAATTGGATTTCTCCCTCTGTTCATTTCTACAATAGACACCAAAGTTTGCTAGAGTATAAGTTACCATTAGAACCATATAGAAGACCGCTTATTATTTTTTTGTTTTGCTAGTGGAATTTCACTGATGATGTGGCCAACCTGAAATGAATATTTTGCAGCAAGCCAGGGAGGATTTTTCATCCTCATCATCAAGCGTGTTGTTTGTTGGGGGCTTTTTTGCTTCTCTGTGCAATTTTTAATTATCTTTAAATCTCTTTTCTTACTAATTTGGAATCTTGATTCTTTATAACAATTTCTCAATGTGCCTTTAGTGAACAGGAGAATCGGTAAAGAGCTACATTATCTGGTGGCTGATTCAGTTGTGTGCAAGAAAAACTAGTGAGAAGTAATTTTGTATTACTGCTTATCTCTTTATGGTGACATGCATAGGTGCCAGGTAGGTTTAATTAGTTTTTTCTCAACAAGCTGACATCTCTGTAAAGAATTAAGGTTAAATTCCCAATTACAATATAGCTGCATCCTCTATTTTTAAATTATCCAACTTCACAGAAAAGCATTTCTTTGGGTAACTGGCAGTTACTCAAACTGACTGACATTCAAGTGAATATTTTTTGTGTATATTTTAAGTAATATTTAACAATAGATCAACACTTGGTCAATAAATATACCCTTTTTATTAGTGAAAAATTACTGACTGTGTTAGATTTTAAGTACTGATTTGTGATGGTTTATGTTTAATGTATGACAAAACCCTGAATGTGTGTTTCACTGTCACAACAGCCAACCCCTAAAAGCTTTCAATAAGCCAGAACAGAGTAGAATTTTACCTGAATAGAGGTTAGTGTGCAGAAAGATCAAGAGCAAAAGTTATATCGAATATATGACCAGGAGATATAAAGAAAAATATTTTCCTTCTTTGTAATCTTAAGAAATTGAAGGAGTGGAGGGTGTGCTCTTCTAAAAAGCACAGTTTCTTTAAGTCCACATAAAACAGGAAAGAGTTCAGCACCTTGTTCGTATTTCTGCACCTTCATTGCACAGGGACACATAAATATGATGTGAACACTAAGCTGGACGTAGCAAGAAGGGAACAAACACTTCAAAAAGCAGAACCCTGTTTATAGGAATTGAAGGACAAAGATTAGCCAACTGATGTTTGTGTGTACTCCAACCTCCTTATTGTTACTTCTGAAAACGACCTTACTTCAGCTGCAGTTTTAAAGGAATCAATGACCTGATAAACAACCACTTAACCTGAAAGACTAACTTGTTAACTCATAGCTGCATCACAGGAGACTTTTTTTTTAAAATTTGAAACAGTGTTTTTCATTAGAACACCTGATGAGAAAAGAAAGTATACCCCTACAGATCTTGCCTTGCTCATCAATATGTGTTTCTCAATACTCATAATTCCCTCTTGTTAAAAAGGAGTTGATCCTTCAAATTGATTTTAAAAATGTGTGCTGCAGTGTCTATTACTCCTGGCCTACAGATTGCCTTCCTGACCTTTCAGAAGACATGGAACATGGCAGAATGAGAGAAAAGGGCAAGGAAGCACCATAAAAAGTGAAAAGACATCAGAAATCAAGAAGGAAGGGAGGTCAAGGGGAATGTACACAAGAAGAGCAAAGCAGATATGTTTGGTGTATTAATTTCAGCATTCCTTTTTGAGCTGCTTCACCTTGGTTCTCAAAAGCAATAGGCAGATAATTACCAAATCCATTACCCTCTCCTTCCACTGTGATGCAGCTTCAATCTGATTTGGTGTCTGGGTTCATCCATTCACTCTCGGTAACTTTGTTAGGGTGACCACTTCATGTGAAAAGGGTCACATGACTCAGATTTTGGGCAACATTTGCTTCCATTGTTGACAGGTGAAAAATCATATTGGAGACAAACTGGTGCAGAGGAGAGACAAACTGGAATATGGCATGTGCAGTATACACATATATATACATAGCACCTTCATTTACTAATGCCATGAATTACAGTGAAGTATGTGTCTCTGAGTTATAGTGAGCCTCTTGCAGACACTTTTATTGATAGACTTAACTTCAAATAAAAAGATTTCTTACTTTGAAGCCAGCAATAGGAATAAAGAAACAAAAGTGAAGTGGAACCATCATGTTGCCAGTTCAGGGAAACCAGATGTAGAAATACAGAGCATGTTTAGTCAAGGTTTCAGATGGCTTGGCTTGATTAGACAAATCACACTCAGAGATAACAAGCTCAGTCAAAGCTTCCTATCCTGAGTTACAAGAAGAAAGACTCGATGAAATCACAGTACTTCAGAAACCACATCTCTTTGTAAATATGACAGGTGAAATGAGTGCATGTGTGGAGGCAGAAGTTACAGGTCAGAACTTATTCGTACTGAGGCAATAAATCAGTATTTTGTTTCTTCTTAAGTGCCTCAATATTTCCTATTTTCTTCTTTCTTGAAATTTAAAGTTCAAGTTCTTTAAATTTAAATTCTGCCTTTAATCCTAAATTCAGTGCACAAGAGTTATGGCAAAAGCTAATGTTTGCATGTAAGCAAGGAAATTTAAAATGCATTCTGACAAATTGGCTTGAATTAGAGCTTTTCAGAGAAAAGGACATGTGGCCAATAATCAAAATGCAGAAAATCAGCAGAAAGTTGGAAGTTGTGAGGAGAGAGCGAGACACCTTCCCAGGCACAGCACAATTCTAGAAGTGAGCCAAAGGAAACATTTATCTGTTTCTTTTCTCCCCTGCAGATGTATTTTATATTAGTAGAGTAGTTCTGCTAAGAAAGTTTTAAAAAGTCATTGTGACAATTTTCATAATGCAGTAATACTCCAAGGTGAAAACATAGTAACCCTTCTAGAACAGCCGGAGAATAGCTTTTGAGTTATCTCAGAAAGAGGCCATTTAGATTTACCTTGACTGTAGCCATACCCTCATTATATGCCGCTGTATCAGTGATATGTTCTGGGGTCAATTCCTATCCTATTTATTTATGCTAGCAATTCTGTTCCTATGAAAATTCAATCAGTGATTTCAAGAGGCAAAATTCAATAGGGTATACATAAACCATGCCTTGAGAAAACAGATGTATATTGCAATAAGATTAAAATGATTGTAACATTTTAGGTGATTGGCCAGCTGAGGCAAATGTATCAGGAATAAAAGAAATTAAATTAAATTTACCAACTATTTTAATATTTATTGTGATAAGCTGCACTGGATTTTTTGTGGTTTGGGTTTTTTGGTTTTGTTTGTTTTTGTTTCTTGGTTTGGTTTGGTTTTGATTGTGTTTTGTTTGGTTGGTTCGGTTTGTTTTGGTTTGGTTTTGTTTGGTTTTGGTTTTTGTTTTGGTTTTGATTGTGTTTTGTTTGGTTGGTTGTTTTGGTTTGGTTTGGTTTGATTTGGTTTGGTTTGGTTTGGTTAGGTCGCTGCATAGTTGTGGATATCCATAGTTACAGATTTTGGATAGTAAGCCTCTATCTCCATAATGGTAAGCATTTCCAGTAACTTTCTGCAAAATCATTGCTTGTCAGAACATAATAACAGCTACAATTCAGTAAAAATCTCCTTTCTTTCAAGGAGTTAATTCTCAAAGGCATGCTGTCTGCCTGTTTTCATCTGTGGATCCAGTTCTCCCTGTTATGATTGAAACAACATTGAAGTATCTTGCTGTATACAGAACGTTACTGGAATTAGCATTGGGTCCCTGCTATGTGTGATGTCTCAGCAGGAGCAGGAACTGGTTTTTCCTGTGCACTCTGGCCTCCCTCCAAGCTGTGCATCTACAAGGCAGCCAATAGACAACTACACATGAAATACTTTATCTAGGATCACATTATATGTTTTGCACACAGTACTTCTGCCTCTTACCTGTTCACACACATAATGTCTCAAATAGAGAAAGGTTGAAGGAGAAGATCTTCATTTGCCTATTTATAAAAGTTAATTCCAATCCCCACAACTTTGTATAGAAACTATTCCTTTAGACTAACTATTCTTTATCATTATACCTTGTATTTAAAAAAAAAAGAATGAAAAGGACTATGGTTAAACCTTCATAATCCAAAGTATTACATTGAATTAACCTCTCTTTTTCAAGAAGTATTTGGGAAAGTGACATTGAAGTAGTGTTTAGCTACTTTGAAATAAGAAATGGCCCAGCAAAACAATTATTACAGGCTATTTTCAGCCTAACTGCAGTTAATGCAACAAGTGTCTCAAATCTCTACATAAAAATACCTGTCTATTTCTGTTTCTCAGTGTACTGCTGTGACAATTCAGTTATTGTGAAATGAAAAATACTTTTTTTGTGTGTGTGGCAACTTCTGTAACATCATAAGCTTCAGCTTCCAAGTGTAGAAGAGGTAGTCCACAATCACCAGCTCTCAGATTATGCATTGACGTGTCAACTAAACTAAGGAAGAACAGAAGAAGGTAAATGTAGACTTTGCATCTCTTAACTCCTCTGCACTGTGCATCTACCACCAAGTCAGTTATCTTGAAATAATAACTGGAGGTTAGGAGATGAAAATTCTAATAAAACTAGAGACATTTTTATCTTTCTTTAAGTGAGGTCTTTAAACTCAGTAAGCAAAAGGGCAGCAGTAGTTATTTCTAAGTTTGAAGACAGGCAAAGCAACTGCACACCTTGTCTGATTCAACAGACATGTGATTCTGCCCCTGTATTCCCCACAAGAAAATAGAGAACAAATCTACTTACTACAACCACAAACTTCAGTTCTCGTGCTGCAGTAGTCTGTTGAAGCAGAATGAGAATAATATGAAAAGAAAAACACAGGATCCTAGACGAGTTGGGAAGCCATATCACACCCATCCTGAGAGAAGAGGAAAAGAGGCTTTGTAGCTCCAGCAGCTACTCAGGCTGAACTGCGAGACGTCAGGCTGTACTTTCAAAAGGGGTGGAACTGCCGCCGGTGCATTTCAAATCCAAGAGGAATGTTGTGTGACTACGCAACAAATTACATCGCCCTTTGTTTTCAAATTACTGTTTACATTCTTTATAATCAAATCATAATTCAGTTCCTTTTTTTCCTGTAATATTTTTCTCTTTTGGAGTGTAAGGATGAAGTTGAAATACAAAGGAATTGCTAAGCATTCCAAATGTTTCAACCTACCTGTTCTGTTTCGACTTCTCAGTGCTTGGAATTTTTCCAAACTATGGCATGACCACAAGGATGAGCTCAGAACCAAGGGCCAGGCAATATTGTTTCTCTTTTCTCTGCTGTTCAGCTAGTCCACTTTTCAGCTTCCCTCCCCTCCTTTTTTTTTATTTCTCTTCCACATTATCACTGTGAAATCATTTAAGAATAATTATTTAAGACAGGATTTCATGTAGGTTAAAATTGCCAGTCCCTCAGATAAAACACTTGAATAAGTTTTGTGACAAGTATGCTCTGTAAGATCCTTGCTGGGCAGTTATTTGCTCTTCAATTTGCTCTTTCAATGTTATTTTTCTTTTCCCTTGGAGTATTCCTATACTTCCACTTTGGAACTGCTTATATGAAGATCTTTTTTGGCCTCAAATCTCTAAGAAATTTCATGTGAACAAGCCCTGGATCTCATATTTTTATTGTTGCTGATTAAGAACACTCTTTCTGACAGTAGCTCACTGTCTTTGAGAAGAATCCTCAGCTTGCCTCTGCTGACTTCCTCCGTATAAAATAAGAATAACGGTACCTGTAGACTTGATTTCAAAAGCATTTTTTGAGTAATGAATTAGTTTGCAGAGATCTCTAAGTAGAGTCCTTTAAATGCTAAAACTTGTGGTCCTTTGTATATTGTCATTCCATTCCTGTCATACCCAAATCTGTCTCAGGGTCTTCTGCTGAGCTCTGTGCAGCAGTATTTTCTACAACAGCTGTTTGGCCTTTTACCAGAAATTCCATCTTTGGGGCCCTAAAGCCCGCTAAGCTGCAGGTGTTCTCTCCTCTGAGTTGCATGAATGTCTTTATGTAACCACTTTGTCTGATGGATCAGTCTGTAAGGGAGGAGTACCACAGCTCCCAAACTTTCCCATCTGTCTTCTCAGTCCATTCCCAGTTTTTAGCACTTGGACTTCTTTCTTCCTCCACTGTTGTGTCTCCACTCTCCTTTTTGATCTCTCCTAGTGTGATTTTTGCTTATGCAGAAGGTGTGTGAGGGTAATCCATACTTCATAAATATATCATATGTTGTCTTTGTGAAAACAAACATAAGATGATCATCTTCCTCTATTATTTAAGAGTGCAGGTCATAAAATATACTTTCTTTAGAATGCTTCAATATGCCTCAAAAATCAAGAATGGTTGTCCTACTTTTTTAATGTATATAATGGGTGGTTCCTAAGCTATTTGATCAGGGATCACTGTTGGCTCTCAGAATCTTTTCTTGTCCTTCTTAAGACATTACCATGAAATTAATGATTGACTAGTTTTTATAAGATTTGCCGGTTTATTGTGTTTCATTGATGAGTGACTATGATCACTGTAAGTCTCATTATTATGAAGCCCTTGTAATGACTTCACTTTAGGACCTGAACTCAATTTTTTTTTTTAGTGTGATTCTGGATGGCATCATTCAGAAATTTTTTAAAATATATAACAACTGCATTTTGTAGAAAATCTTTGCCAACATCTCTTAAAAAATGATGCTTCAACACAAGACCAAGCATATGATAAATAGCTGTGATTTCTGGTGCTTCACTCTTCCCTTTGGCATGTATACTTTGCTAGATAGAGTATTTTATGCTGAAAAGAATAGGTGCCACAACAACTTAAATAAATGTCTGCACATTCCAAAATGGAAAAATAGCCCCATTTATGTGCTATACTGGTTTAGATAGGGTCACATAGGAATCCTGTATGCAATTTCTAAGTGTGTCAGTAGCATGTATTTAATTTGTAAATTTCCTTGCCTGTCTTGAATTATCTCCATTTCTACTGGGCATTTGGCAGCTATAAACTTGTCATATTCTGCAGCAACTAAATCCTGGCACTTTTCAGGAAAAGTTGCTTCAAAATAATAATAAAAAATCCTTAATCTATTTACAGTTGTTGTAGCATTATAATGCAAGTGAACCTAAACAATTTAAATTGCACTTATGTTAATTTGGCTTATTGTTTTAAGTTCTAATTATGATATTATGGCATTAAGTAGAATTACCTTTAATACAATTATCCATTTTAAGTGCACGTACCTATCTTAAAGGCTTGCTGAAGCATAGCTTGATTTGCTTTGAAGTGGCCTGGTTGCAAAAGAACCTGTGCTTTGTTGCACACGAGGGTTACCTGAGGTAAATGCTGCTGGAGGAGCATAACCTACACTCTGAAAGGGTGGAAGTCAGTGCAGTAAAGGCACCGGGTGTGAAACTGCTGGTGCCGTTTCACATGGCCCAGGCTGCTCACATGGGGAAACAGCTCAGGTCCTGTTACTGACTGGGTGTGCAGATTAGCACTTGGCATAGTTTGGCTTCATCTCCAGTCCTTTTTTTTTTTTGAGCTGAAAAAGGGAAAGAAAATAAAAAAATTGATTTCAGTAAACAAAGTGACACATTTTCCAAGCACCATTTTGAAACATGAGAAAACCAAGACTGTTTTGCAGTCCTGTGTTGGGGTGTTTTCACCTAGTTGTGAGGAGTGGGAAGAGACAAAGGAGTTAATTTGTGATGCAGCAAGAATTTAATTACTTATACTGCTGACAAAACATGAACCTATATCTTAGACTACAGGAAAAAATGCCCTGCACCCAAAGTTACTACTCTAAGGCAGGTGGGGGGAAGAGAGTGTCTATTCACTGTCTTCTAATAATTTCTTAGTTTGTAATACGCACCAGGTGACAGGGCGCTCAGAGAATTTCTTTTTGGTTTTATGAGATTAAGATGTTTACCTGAGTTGAGGGAAACCTAATTTGAAGGTTTTTACAAAAAACAAAGTGAACAGTAAATAAGAAAGACACAGAAAGCACTGTTCCTCTTCTCTTCCCCCTCTGTAACTCTGCAGTTTGGTGGTGATATTATTTTCTGGAAGAAGTGGAGTCAAATTCTTTTGCTAAAGGACTTGCATCTGCCACATCTCAGATGAGTACTATAAGCATTAAATATAAAGAAAGAAGACCTACTTCTAGTATTACCATGAAACAAATATAAATTAGTTGATTAATTTGATCTTAATTAGGAAGACTTTGGATTGTTTGAGGTTTTTTTCTGTCATTAATTTTTGATAGTCTGTGAGGTCAGTAAATAACCCAAAGAGAAAAGGAGGTGGTGAAATTAATGGAAATGATAGTTCAGGCTGTCCAGTGCCACCTTTCCCAGGCAGCACAAAATTACCATTGCTATTCTGTTGTTCATTCCCCATTTTGCTGACAGTGCTTCAGCATATGAAAGAAAAAATAGTGATCACAGGTTATGTCCACCCATATTACAGCATCTATGACTATTCAGCTTAGTTATTGTATTATTAGCAAGTCTTTAAAATATGACTGGTCTGTCTGTGCAAGAAGAGAGTGAGTTGCATATCCAGGTGATCCTGCTTTTGCAACATATTTAAAAAATAAATGGTCTAAATAATTCCAAAGCCAGACTGTATGGGGTTTTTTACTAATTTTGACTCATTTCTTCTTTAAAAGGAATTGAAATGAACCTGTTTATGACTTCATGCCTTCAAAACACTGTAGGACAGATTTTTCAGATGAAGTCAGCTGTTGAAATTGTAGGAAAAGATAATTTAGAGCAGTTTATTATGGATTCACTGACACCCCAATTTATATACCTACAATAAGATCTGGGCTTTATGTTTCAGCCTTTAAGAACACTGATGCTTATTTTGCCTCAGAATTACCAAGGTACAAAGGAAATCTTCCTTTCTGTGTTTCTACAGTGACAGTCCTAAGAACAAAAAACATTACAAAGAATGGGTATGATGAGGTTTCTGTTCAATAGTGATAGGGGGAATAAAATAATTTATAAATGTCTTAATTTGTGAATTAAATTTGAAATTTATTTTTGCTCAACAGAAATCAGATTATTCAATGGATATACACTGAGGCATGTAGCATGGAAGAAGCCATTATCTGAACATGTGATGGAAAAGGGGGACCTTACACTGTTGTACTGTAAGCAGTGACCTCACTAGGATGCACTTCTATAACTGTGCTGATGTGCTGAGGCCAGGGTCCATCCAGGCCCATGATCCCCCATACCAGACAAATCTGTGGGACAAAGGGTCTTCATGCAGTTCTGAAAATTTCTGAGACATGGATTTGGGTTAGGAGGGAGGGGAGGAGGTGGGAACTGGAGACTAAAGAGAATAGTGAAGAGTGTCTTCGGTTTCTATTGCATTTTCTATGTGAGCCTTGTCCAATCTAGGAAACCAGCTGAAAAGTTATTCTTGCCTTTGATGGGAGAAGCATGAACCTTTGCAGCCCTTGAACTTTCACTTCTAACTATCTGGCAAACAAAACATTAAAAGCAATTCAAGCACCACAAGTTGGCACAAGTTCAGAAAAAGAAGAAACAGGAACAGGTTGAGAAGAAAAGAGAAAGTGCCTAGAAATTTGGATTTGACAGCCAAGGCTACCATCTGCTAGAAGTCTAACACTGATAAAGATGGAGTCTTGGCTTTTCCTTTCTATTTGCTTTCGTCTAGCAGGTTTTTTTTAATTACTTCTTAGGAAGGGAGGTGTGATGATCAGCGTGGTGTTGAGATGAATAATTTAAAGTGCTTGCACTAACTTTCCTGTGTGGGCTGCTTCCTAGGAAGATTTTCTGCTGGTGTCCATTATGGGACATTAAGGTAATATGGAATAAACAAGCTTGCTCTTCTTTGCATTAAGAAGCAGGTAGAACTGGTTGTCTCATGTTGTCAGAAAACATTTTTACCATTGTTTGGATGCTATGATAAAAAGGGTGGCATTTTCTGGCTAGAAATCTAACTACAGCTTTCCTGATGAACCATATTTCCTATGGTGGCTTAAGAAGCACAGATATTGTTGCTTGGGACCTGCTGAGAATGGGCTTTGACAGTGAGAATTCTGAAACTTAAATCCTTGTTGGAAGGAAAAGGAATCTTTTTTTTTTATTATTATTAATTTGTAGCTTATGGAGTGGCAATTATCTCCTTGTGCTGTAAGGAATATATTTTTCATAGGTTAAGCATCCATTTTAAAAGTGTGATCTGAGGAAATGAAGCCAGAATGGCAAAATTTTGTGTATCTCAACTGTTACTCTGGTTCTCTTTGAAATGAGCTTTGGGCAATAAGACTGTTGACAAAAGGTCCTATCCTGTAGCAATGTGGTTTTTTAGGATTCCATGTGCTTCCTTTGTTCCCCTGCTCTGTATGCTATTTGTTCATTTTGAAATATGCATTCTGCTGTACCTGAAACCTATTGGTGTGTACCCTTTTGCCAATCTTCCCTTCAGATTCCCTGGGACTGGCTCCAGGGGAGACAGTCCCTCCCCTTCCTTTCCCTTTATAAGCCAATGTCTGGATCAGCTCAAGGTCTTCATCTCTGAGCTGTTAGCCCCTGATACCATCCCTCACTTTCCTCTTCCCCTCCTTCCCCTGCAACCCTTTTTCCTTACCCCAAATAAACCTCCCTGGCAGAACAGAGATGGATTCCAGTTCGTTTCCTCATCCCATTATATTTCCCGCTGAATCTCTGTGGCTCCGAGACTCACGCTACGCCGAGCGGACCCCGGGGGCCACCTGCCCCAAATCCAGTGGAGTTACGCAGACCAGGGACCCCGTTCCAGGGGGGAGCCGGCTCCTGCAGCCCCCCGGAGCTTGCTACATCACTATCCACTGTGAGAAAACAAAACCAAGAAATCCTAGTTCTTCAAGGAAAGACATGTCCACTGTTTCCAGAAGTTAGTTGCATCTGATTGTTCTGACCCAGCTTTTGTAGTAAGAGCACAGGCAGCTTTTGCAATAGTGATATTAGAAAATGTAACTAGGTGAAGGATTGCCCAACATGTTCTGCATGTTTTAATGAGCATGCAGCTCTGAATTTCTTTTATTTTGTATTGCCATTTTATTGTTCATGTCAACAACAGCATCTACTTACAGATTTCCTGGGAGGATAGACTTTATATGATCAGATCAGAGTATACAAGCATGGTAACATAACAAAAGGGAGGTGTTAGAAAACCTATTTCAAACCAGAAATTATTTTTCTTCCAAAAATAACACTTGGCCTTGTTGTCTTCTTGAAAAGAATATCTGAAAGCCTTGTTGGGTCAACCAGTTGCTGATGTCACCAATTCTGGGAATTCTTATCTCATTCTTCAAAAGAGGGCAACATTCCTTCTGAGGTATTTTCCAATTTTGCTGTAAATCAAGGCTATAGCCCTTCAAAACACTCTGACTATAATTACATACTTGAATTAGTTCTGACAAAGTCCCTTTGGAAAGAATAGGTCTTGAAAAATTCCTCTGGTTTCATATTGCACATGTGTTTTACCAGGTGATAAAGCAAATATTCATGAAGGAAAAGTCCCTGCTTTCTATAATTTTTGTTTGTTGTACTAAGGAATGTTTTCTTTTGATAGAGATCAGGAGATTCAGTCGGTCATGCTGATGGAATTTAATGAGAAATATTGGACCAGAGTCACATCAGAATATGGGAAGAGTTCTTTCATAAAGCGAATCAAAGTGTAGATAATGGAGGGAACACCTAAAGGTAAGACAAAAAGAGATAACCATTCTTAGCACATGGCATTCTCCAAAAAATGGCAAACGTGTTAATAGTACCTCAGCAAGGGGGCAGTTCAGACTAAATGGAGAGGAGTTAACACATTTGCTCCCATTTTCATGGGATTAGGAAAAGTCTGTTGAAACAATCCACACTGAAGAAATCTTCCCAAGCAGCAAAAAGGGCACAGGGAGATCTCACAGTTTTACCTCCTTCCCAGACATGTTGAACTTTATTCATTTCCTATGTTCCACACTGTGGTCATTGTGATGTGGAAGAACTTGACTCTAATTTAAACCACCCTCAAAAACTGCTATTGTATTGTGTGACCTGTAATAGCAATACTTGCCTCACCCCTTTATTTCCATGGTGGGGACATAAATTATCTCCATAAGACTTCAATTAAGCATTTTATGATAACAGCTGTACGTTTGGGAACTGGTGTATCCCTGTGGAATAGCTATCTATATAAATTACAGTTTTGAACTCAGGTTTTTATTTTTAAAAAAAGTCATACTTATGGACTTCATAAAATGCTCTCATGCATGTATAATCACAGTAATAACATATGCATTAGTAAAGAACAATAGTTGAGATGATTTTTGACAAAGATGGAACCAGCTGAAATCAGGGATGTTGCACCTGTGTATGTCAAGTGTAATTGTGACCTGTAAACTCTTTGTATCATTCTCCTTAGTTTAGCTTCCTGGTGTTAAAAGTCAGCTGTTCCTGGTTGTCTGCATTCATTGAGAACTGGTAATTCACAGCAGTTTAGCACAGGACAGTCTGTCAGCATGCTGCACTCTGCAGGCTGTGGATCAATGTGCCTTTCCCAAGTGCCACTTATGTATAGCAGAGAGTTTCAAACAGCCTGAAGGAAAAGTGAAATTAACATTTGCTAAATTAGTCAAAAAAATTAGAATCTGGCCCCAACAGGTCTATTCTGAACCAGGATAAAATAGTGGAAAGTGTCAAATTTTGGTATGACAATATGGAAAATATTTTTATTGGAGTATCAGGTTTGGTTGTAACCTCTAATGTGGTCTATATGTGTTTTCAGCACTCAGGATTGCTAATGAAAGCAGTGATGCTGGATTTGATGTAAAATGCCTGAACACCATTTAACTTCTCCTTCAGCAGAATTTGAGGCTTGAAATAAAGTAAAGCCTCTGTGTTAAAGACTAAGTATTTGTGTCTTTATTATTGTCAGATTTTGATTATATGGTAGATTTTTTTGGTTTATTTATCTGGTAAGTTACACAGTTGGCTTTGTGAAGGAGGGGGATTAATTTCCACAAAGCTTAGATTGCTAAGCACCACAGTATAAACATGAAGTATTTACCATTATCTTCCATGACTGTATTAGTAGTGTGGCTGAAGAAAACCTCATCAGAAACAACCTCCCCCTTCCTCTGCCAAATTACATTTTGCAATTAAATGTGGTAATTTCCTGATATATTTCCTGAGAATTTGTGAGCAATGACTATAATGAAGAAATTTGTTCAGTGAGTCATTACTTCATAATTTTTCATCCATTCTGGCTAAACCATCTCCACTCTCTTAATGGATTCAAGATATATAACAGGAAATTAGTTTCAACCAGATGAGTTGGTTGGTCCACATTCTTATACTCTCTGACAATTCCAATTCTTCTTCTCACTGACATCAGTGATTCAGAAAGCCATATGGGACTTTTTTAGTGTTAGGTACAATATTTGGTCATTAAAAAAGTCGGGCTTCTTAGATTTTCATTTCCCTTAAGCAAGACAGAGCTAGATAAAAGACAGGCAATGTCATTTTCTGCCTTTCTATTCCCTCATTCTGCAAAACAAAATATTATCAGTGGTCAAAATGGAAATTTAAACATCTTAATATGGTGAAACAGACAACCTACGAGGGAATGTGTTAGTATGCCAATGTGTGTCTGGGTATGTTTGACATTCTGGTAAGTACCAGTCTGGTATACTATTCAATATTCATCTGTTTTGATCTCTGAATGCCTGCTAAAATCAAGAGAATGCATAATGTTTTTAATCAGCTTGGACAAATACTCTGCAGTTAGAGAAGCTAAGGTGACTGCTGTAAGTCAGTGTATTTACACGTTCTTCTTCAGTAACTGAAGGTCTTTTTGACTCTAAAAAAACTCAACAAACCAAACCAAACCAAAAAATTTCACGTGAGTGCTGTACCCTAAAGTCTGATCAGTCTTGATTTCATTTCATCAGAAAGTTGGGCTGGACTTGATAAATGTATTAATGCAGTAGAAATGACAGCCATGGGTACAAATCTCTCTTCCTGGATCTGCATTTTTTTCATTTCAGACCAGACCCTTATGAAAATGATTGTCACTTCAAATGAGCTGTTGGCTCAAGATGTAATCCTGACTTTACCTTTGGGTACATGTGCCTAAAGCACTTAGCTTACCTCTTCTGATGTCCTACATTCTACATTCTCTTGTCCAATAGTGTATGAGGATGGGAGAGACCAGCTGAGTAAATCTCTCCAGGGGACAGCGGAATTTGCAGCCAGGGAGAGTGAGGGGGTGAGGCTCCCTCAAAGAATTATTCCGATAGTACATTTCTATGGTGTATTGCCTGTTTCGAAATACAGAAGGGTCAAAATAAAATTAGGTATGCAAAACCACAGACTTTTCATGTTGCAGTGATCATACTTGGGGACAAACTTTTAGCCAGATTATTTGTCTGGTTGCTAATATATTTATGATTTACTAATGTAATTAGTCCTCTGAAGAGATATTTTTAAACAATAGGGGGTCAACACCAATTTGCATGTAGTTTGTCATCTTTGTCAAGGAATTAAATAGATAAAAAGGATGGAATAAAACCTCTCTTAATGTTATACACACACACACACATATATAAATATACATATATATATATGGTTTTCAGGCTTATTCTGCTACTGACTACTAAACTGAATCCATTTACAATAATTAAAATCAACCTATAATATTTTCCTGAATAATGAACCTTGTGTATCCAGTTTAATTAGCCTGGGGTATCAGAAAATTCCAGTTTTAGAAAAAGTATATATTAGCAGTATAGCTTGTAGATACTTGCCCATTTTTCTCCTGGTAAAGTTCAAACAAATGGCAGGCACTGTAAGGAGGAAATTTCCCATTGAAGACATTGAGTGCCATCTGCAAGGCAGCAATGGTGGCTGCATGCTGTGAACAGAAGAAACCTTTAATTAAAGGTCTATTGAAAATGATGGCATGAACCTATTATTTAACAATATTTCCAGCACATTATCTGTTCACTCAACATTAACATTACTTGTGTGGCCTCATAAGTACTTGCCCTCTGTGCTGTTGAGTAAATATTTTCATTTTATAGCTATATAAACTGAAGTGCTGCTGTATGAAGTATACATATATGTAAATATTTAAGAAATCTTAGTCACTTGCGGCTCTTACCAAACTTAATAGGAGCTGGTAAAACTTCTTTTACAAAGAACTAGTGTTTTTGCCTGTTAAGTAAACAGTATTTGAGATCAGATCAGTAAGCTCTTTAGCTGGTATATACACCGAATAGGTCATAATGTAACTGCAGTTTAGAAACAGTAGCTTATTACTAAGAACAATCCAAAAATTTCTTTCTCCAATGACAGCATTTGCACATTCTAAACAAAAATTTAAGATCACAATTGAGTAACTGCCTTCCTAAGGCCTTCTAAAATAACTGTAACTTAATTTTTTTCAGTTTTATTTTTTTCATTTGCACTTGAAAAAGATACAAGATGAAGGAGATTTTGTTTTAAATTAACTTTGGGATCCAGGTTTAATAAAACATGAGGCATGGTTTTTCCAGTTCTCTGCTCAATCAAAGCATTATTACAATGCAAAAACCATGACATGCGGTGGAAAATGGAATGCTTCAGGTTTCAAAGTAGTATCTGTTCATTAAAAATTTTTTAAAACCTGAGGATGTTTAAGGTTAACCAAATAAAAAAAATGCTTGTAGCTGTATTTCATAAAGGAAATAAAATTTCCTGGCTTTCACTGCATTTAATAACTGCAGAAAGGAACGCAAGAGAAACAGAAAGCACTCACCGCAGAATACATAACCATTCTTTTATGGTGTGAAGGCTTTCTAGCATCTGAGATATGCTTTAGAATAGTTTTTAAAAGAATACCTGAAAGAAAATGGGGAAGCAGTGACAATGAAAGAGATGCTTGTGTTAACATGTGTATTGATTATTGCCATTTTAGCCATCTGTCTCTAAATGCACCAGATTTATTCAATTGACTTTATCGGTAATTTGTACAGAATGCCTTGATTAATAGTGACACTATCTTTCAAATGAACAGTGGGCCAATTTCACGTCTGTGTAAAATGTTTTGGGGATCCCCAATTGCCTCAACAGCTTCAAACAGTGCATTCACAGCTACTTTGTGCCAGCAGAACAGTGCAAGAAGAACACAGTAATGAATACTACCCTGTTGTGTATGTAACTTGACTGATTTCCTGCTTTCCAGAGAATAAAGAAAGAGCATATCCTCTGGACTTTGGGGCTTCATAAATTGTGTGGTCATCTGCATTTTGTTAGTGTTAAATGCTGAAAAGTTGTAAGACAAACTACTTGAATTAAATCAATGGCTAGGCTAGTATGTTAATATAAGGTTGGTATCTCGACAAATTAAAATCTTAAAAGGTGAACTGTACTGGGTAGCAGAATTAGACAGAATTAGTCTTTAGCTACTGGCACATTTTACAGCAATTGTTAGTAAAGCAAGGACAGAGGTTTGAACTTCGTGCTAAGTTTTGTAAATTGGAGCCTCCAAGATGCAAAAAATTGATTCATGCTTATATGTTGATTTGTCTTTGTAGCTCACAGATCCTGATTGTACACTGTCCATATAAAACAAAAAGGAGGATCAAAGGATGACAGTAGATGAATGGAGGAGAAGGAGCGATTGAAAAGATATAAAATATTTTCAAATTTCAGCTACTGTTTTCTGAGCAGAATAAGGTTTAGAAGCAGTTTAGTAATGGAATATGAAGACTGTTAGGCAAAAAAGTGACCATTCTACTCATTACTGTAAATAATATTTTTTAAGTCACACATGGAGGCTTATGGTAAGTTTCGACTTTATTCAGTTCAACAAAAATTTGGATATTGCTTTGAATTTTTTACACAGTGTAACCTAAATGATACCTGCATTATAATGTTAGATTAGGATTTTCATGATTCATATGCTCACCATCTCCCTCCCCGTTAATCAAAATCTTTCTGTGCTAACCACCAATATCCCCATAATGGCATCTTTCACAGTTCTACTGTGGCATCAGCAGCAGTGTTTGTTATACACCCTTTCTTCTTCCCATCATACTTTTAGTTTTAAATAGGGTAAGAATTCAGCTTACCTCCCTGCAAACGTGACTTTTGTATTTGTTTGTGGAACCCGAATTCTGCCTTCAGTAACAATTCTGAGAGCTTTATCAGCTTGGTCCTGACACCATGAGTAGCCCAAACAGGTAAAGTGTAATTGTTAATATCCTACAATGAAGAAAGAAAACATGGTGATTTTCTTACTGATTCCCACTGCTAAGTGTTATTTATTCTGGCATGAAATGCTTGTCAGAACAAATTCTGAATGTGTCACTCCAGTAATACCTTTTCTTTGAAATAAATGATGACCGTATTTTGCATTTAGACAGCTGTTACATTCCTATTTATAACATCATAGTGCTTAAAAGAAATTTGAAGGGCAGTGTTCAACAAGAAGAGGAAATATAATACTACAAATTATGCAAGCAACTGGCATTCTTTATGCTGCCAGGTGAAAAAAATCACTGTGTGACTTTTTCAGTCGTGTACTGGGATATATCTTTACTGAAACAAATCCTATATAAACACCAGGATTTTAAGGTCTGGTAGCTCTCAGATGTAAGTGGAATACAGAGACCAAATAGGAATATGTATAGGTGTAGTATGGCTGTAGTATGGATCTACCCAAGTAGGGGGTAGATGTGTAGGGATGAGGTACAGATGAAATGCATACCTACTCATACCAGGTCTGTTGGGTACTGACGCAATCCTCAAGCTAAAGTGGAATGGATTAGTCTTTCCTTGGGGATGCAATCCAGGGTATATGAGTGATCACAATCGTGAGAAGGGGAGATAAACACAACCCTCCTGGTTCACACTACCCTGAAGTTCTGTTTAAACAAGGTCGGTAACTTTCCTTTAGAGCAATGTAACCTTTGGATTGAGTTCACCAAAAAGAGTGTTCTTGTAACAAGTGAGCTCAAAGGAAAATGTCAACTACTTTAAGGGTTTGTTTAAACAAGAAAACAATAGAACATGCTAGGTTAAACCAGCTCAAATCACAATGTTATCCATGACTCTTTTAACAAAAGTGATTTATGTCTTGAGGAAAGAATTGGCTGGTTGTGTGCTATTTAAGACTGTGCTGTAGGCAAGAAAACACTTCAGTCCCCAAGTTACCTGAAAGTCAGATGATGCTTAGCTGAAAGGAACAAATACAGAGAGATGTGTGTAACTGTAGTTTCATGAATTGTATTAAAAACTTAGTAACTAAGTAACTATGTAGCTACACTCTCTCTTTATGCTTGAAAAATGAGAGAGGCTTTTACAGCAGAGGTCTTAATTGATACCCCCAGAGACCTCAGTCAGTAGTATGAAAGACCAAGGCTCATCAAATCTAATGCTAGAGGGGAAAACTCAATTTTTAAAAAATTTTTTTTTCTTTTTTTTTTTTTTATTCCAATGTTTAGCTAGCTTCTTGATGGAAGCTGTGTATTTTACATACTTGCCTGGTGCCACGTTTCTCAGTGTGATTTAACTACTGAAATAGGAAGCTGTGGTCCTGCATTTGGAAAACATGGAAGGGTGACCTCACTGAAATTACAGTGAGATGTCCCAGCATGTTAACATTCTATTTAACTTAAGGCCCTGGTTAACATTCTATTCAATGACCAAAGTTGGACTTTTGCAAAAACTGCAGGAATGGAGGTAAACTCATAAGCATCACACCCAAATATTACATGTCATTTCTGAAATCCATCTTAAAACTGCCTCACTAATATCCCAGTGCTGATGACCAATTCACCATTAATGTTTAAGTTTATAGTTATGTATGAAAGTGTAGCAGAAGCTGTCTTCAACATTAACTTTTTAACACAAGACTCTGCAATTTTCATTTGTGTCAGCTAAGACAAGTCAAGACTTTGAGGTCTTCTTGCTAAATTAAGGGCAGTCAGGATTTTTTTCAAATCATGAAGTTTCCAGATTGTGGGACCCAGATATCCATGTCAGTTTGGCACCACAATACCCCTTTTGTTGTAAAATCCATGGGTTTTTTTTATATGCCTGGTACCTTTGCTTAGAACAAGCTCCCAAACTTGCACAAATAGCCATTTGTGTTATTCCACAGGCTGCTTAATTCCTGAAAATACTCTATCTGCTAATGTCCGCATACAAATAATGACTTCTCTTGCTTATACAATTTGCATAAAATCTTCACGGAAGGATGATTATGTTTCTTTGCCAGCAACATACTTTATCCCTGTGTATCTCCTAGTGGGGTCTGGAGGAGTAATAAAGCAATTTTATCCAGGGGTATGCTTTTGCCTAATTCTTGATATGCAGTCACTGACAGGATCTTGAATTTGATATGCCATTAGTTTGTGTTCCTTCTGGTGGTGGATGGCCCATAGCAGCCTCACACATAGTGTGTTTACAAGATTTTCAGTTGTAAGTTTGATGTTGGGTGAGGGTTTCTGCGGAAGAAGCTGAAAATAGTGTATGGTTAAAAAATTTTGAAGCACAGATCTACCATCTTTTTATGTCTTACAATAAAAAAGTAAACCAAATAAAATTACCAGGTTGAAGGAAGTATGGGGATTCCTATTGGACTCAAAGATCTGAAGGGTCTTTTCCAACATAAATGATTCTGTGATTCTATTTACCTCATATTGTAAAGTGTCAGAGAGTTTCCAAATCCTTTCAGTGTTCAGCTTCTTTAATGGGTATCCTGTATGAGTGGCTAAAAATTCCAGAAATGGCTGGAATACAAAAAAACCAAACTTGTGGTACACAGGGCCTTTTTACATGATTTCTTCATACTGCCATGCTAGTATGCAGGAATTTTTAGAAAGAAGAGAGTCTTTGCACTTTGCACTTGAACAATGAACCATTGCCTAGATGTAAAAAAGATTGGCCTAATAGTCTAGACAAGGTTGGTGATGTTAGTTCAGATTTGAAGTATGGTGATTGTTTATGCTTTGTGGAAATGTTTAGAAGGAAGTTGAGGGAACATAGATCTATGACGAAGTCTGGCAGCAATCCAAGAAGTGCTTGAAGGAAGTGTGATAAACAGAATTATTCTGATATTGGTACTCAGGAGAAGAGAGATATGATGTAAACTTGATAAAATTGGAAATTGTGATTTACTTGCATATAATACCCAGTTCAGAGCCACAGATGGATGCCTGAGGTAAGTGGTGAAAGATAATAGAAAAACAGGTGAGTTTCACAGTATTATTTTGAATACACCTGAGAAGAAGATTGCAGCATAAGAGACTCATGATTACATTCTCATGCAAAGATTTTGATGGTGGAGAAAGAAAGGAAAGGATACTGTATAGAGACAAGTTAAAACATAAGTGGGCACCTGAATGAAGATTTTGGGTGCGAAACATGAATAGGTACTTCAGGAAAGCACTAAAGCTGTTACAGAAATTCTGGGAAATTGAGCTGAGAATGTTTTGTGGTGAAAGAGGAATCTGAACTTGCAGAGAGTTATATAGGTAGAGATGTTGGAGAAGTTGCTTTACATGGGAGTAAACAGACAGAGGTATTGGAGTAATTTGAGAGGCATTGGCACTGATTTTATCTGAGTTTTTGTTTTGTCTGGTCTCCTAGAAACTAAGTTTTTGCAAGTAAGTCAATAATTTATCTTTTGCCTTTTTCAATTGTTGGGAATAGCCCAGTCCAGCTGGATCTGTAATGTTGTAATTGTTTTCTGGGTATGTTGTCTACACCGACTGTGAAGATTAGAGATCTGAAAGGAGCATATTAACTGCCAATTTTTAAACCTACATGCTAGATAATGTTGAAGAAGTGGTACATTTTAACTGGATTTCCAGAATTGAAAATACTTCACCTTGTAGTGCTTGAATTGCCTTTGGAAATCCCTTGTCGCAAAGGTTTCTCTCAGAAGCTCCTTGTATTTTGGGCAGTGTGAGAAAGGTAGGTATAGCAACTGGAAAGAAAATTGCAAAACACCAATTAGGCAAGGTGCATCTTGTTCTGCAATTCAATATACCCTTGCAGGATTGTTGTTCTGATTGGCTGCACTAGTTAGGACAAGCTGAAAAATAATTTGGGAATGTAGTTTCAAGGATATTCATCTTCAGGACTCTAGGAGTCATACTGATGACTATGCACAAAATAATCTTTAAATGTTCAGAGGAGTAAGCTGCAGTAGTTCAAAGTTAATGGATTTATTTACACAAGGTGGAATTTGTCCTTTGACAGAAGACTAACACAAGCTGTCATGAACTCCTTTGTTCTTAGCTTCTCCAAGAATGATTTCATTCATTGTGTTCAGTCTTTCTTTAAACACACCATCACATTTTTACAACAAATTACCAAGCAGCAGCTGGACTGCAATAGGAGCCTTTGTGCATGCTCAGCTGTATTGAGTGTATTTAACACAGTTCCATTGAGTTCAGTTAAATTGTAGAAACTTGCGAACTTTCTATAGCTTGGTTTTGTCTGTCATTAATGTAAGACATATGAAGGTTAAAGGTTATATGTGGCTGGAATAACTTAAGAACTTGTTATTTATTTTATGTAAGCTAAATTGAGTTTATTCTTTTTTTCTGTGCTAAATTTTGAACAAAAGTTAAAATTTGACACTGAGATATTATTAGTGTTTTACTCTAATGTGCTTTTTGTCCTTTTTCCAATAAAGTAGATACAGCTATATAGTTCCAATGTTAAAAGAACTTTTAAAAGTATTTGAGAGTTTTGAGGGGATAATTACCTTGCAAAGCTAGACAGCAGTTTCTTGGTCTTTTCAGAAATACAATCTATCTTTTCCACAAGATAGGAAAGTATTTCTGAATTACAGCTATACGTTCATGCACTGACTGCACAGGCCTGACTTCACCAATAAATGATGGGCACTTGTTTTGTGTAGGATACATGTGGTCTCAAGTCTAGCCTGTATTGTAGTACAGGTGAATAAAGTTAAAACACAAATAGCTGAAAAAAGTATGAAAAATGTGCTCGTGTTCATGACTTCATGATTTGTTTGAATAACATTACTTGCTCCCCTAGATGTGCATAAGGTGCAGCACCTGCTTGTTGAGTTTCCCCTCCGTGTTGATACTGGCCAGGTATACTTGACCATCTGCTGGGATATCCCCACCCGTGACAGTGTCAGAAGCAGCTCCTGACTCTGTGCCTGGCTGTGTGTGTGAGCAGGAAGACACATCTCCATACCTTCCATCTTCATGCTCTCATCACCCCGAGGTGAGAACTATTGCTTCATGGCCTATTTAACCTGATTCACTTATCATCACATGCTGTGCTAACTAGACTTGTAAAGGCCACACAATTTATCTTGAGTCACATATGCAAACCTTCTCTCTCAAACTGCGATTCATACTGCGCACTCCTGATCTTTCCTAACTTTTTGCCATAGGTTTTTCATACATGGGAGATTCCAGCTCCAGACAGCTGCACAGCTTTCCCCCCTATGACAAGTATGTGGGGTCTACAGAACTGCTCTCCACAGGATTCTTTACAACTCCAAGGTGAGGAGGTGTGGATATTGAAAAGTTGTTAGCAGAAGGTTTTTTCTGCTTTTTGGGTATTTTGTGAGAAAGCTTTTCTTTTTCACACAAGCTATGAAAACAATAAGATGGTTTTTGTAAATAGTATTTGAACACTTGCTGTTTTCTTGATCTGTTTGAGTTTAAGGCAAAGAGTGTTTAGAATTGGGTGTTGTAAGACTTCAGCCAATCACCCCAAAAAGTGGGTGACCACTGACCAATCACCTATGGAATTTTAGCATATATAAGCAAAAGTTGTAAATAATAAAGCTCACTCTACTTTGTCACTAGATGTGTGTGTGCTGCATCTCTTGGTCCCGGGTACTACAGTGACAAGGAGGTAAGGAAGTGAGATGAATAAATACATTGCCCTATGAACTCATGCTTAAAGCTCTGAGTCCTCCTTCCTTTTTCCTTTTAATTTTTCATCAATCCTTGAAGTGCAAGTGCATGCACGGACCTGCAAAGTGCATGAAAAACAATCATGTGACTCAATTCTCCCTGTAATGTAAGTCCCAGAATGATTATTTTGTCTTTTCTGTTGGCTGTGGACTAAGCAGTATTGAAGCACTAGTGAGATTAAGTACATTTCTTCTTCTCACACTAAGTAAGTCATGTTTGTGTTAAATTTAGGATTAGTCTATTTCTACAGTGATTTACTCACATTATAGATTAACTCTTTTTCTCTATACCTGGTACTTCCATTTTTCTTCCTCTTTTGTTAAGACCATGTCTCCAACATGTAAGTCCATTCCTATGAAAATACTTGTCAGTACTTCTGTTCAGCCTATTAGGTCTTTCTGTGCAATGCTTGTAACATAATGTATTTTTCATTGCCTTTACCACGCACTTTTTGCTGCACATATATCTCATATCCTTTGTACTTTACTAATGACTAAGGGAAAGCAGATGCCCCTCATTTATACTCACATTATCATGTGACAGTGGCACTGTGTGAACTGGAATTGGCTGCCAAAGGATTCTGGGGTTCCAAATCTGGCCCTGTGTTGGTGGGTACAGTCCGGCAAGACTTGCCTGAGCACTCATAAGTGTGTGATCACAGTCAGTGCTTTGAACATAAATCTGAAGCAGGAAAAAAGAAAGAAAATATTTGGAAGGTAGTTTCTCCTGTTAGGTTTGTTTTATTTTCCTCTTGGTAGGAAAAAAGAGGGCTTGTTCTGTGTTGGGGAACTTGTCATTAAAATGGGGAGGCATGAAGAAGGACTATGAAAAAGAAGCAGGAGGGAGAAAGAGTGAAGCTGGAATAAAATTTTGTTGGACAACTGAGCTGCAACATGGTAGCATTTCCCTTAGGAATCCTAGCAGAAAACATTAAGACTGACTTCGTTTGACCATCTAGACTTTGGGACATCATATATGCACTGAAAACCTGGACCCTAAATGTAAACTGAGTTGTATCTGCACTCCATCTAGAAGTGTAGCATTGTAGGTATTTGGCATAGATACTATCCCATAGAGCAGTGAGGGAACTGAACCTGATGTGCAGCCTAGAAAGCCTTTCACGTGGTTTTCAGTTAACCATCAGTCTGAAAAACAGTTGAACCACGGTTTCAGGGATACTTTGAAATTACATTGAATTCAATTATATTAAGTTTTCTCCAATTGCACCAGGTTTAGGCTCTCATGCATTCAGGAAGTCTCATTAACATCCATGAAAAACATCCTCCCACCCAGATCCAGTACTTGCCTCACACTGCTTGTATACAATGCTCAGGAAATGAGAGTATCTCTTCCGCATGTACTGGCCAAGCTCATACTGTTGTTGTATGCCAAGCTGTAGAAGTAACACAAGAGTGTAAGAGACTGAAAAAATGTGCTATACATCCATTCCTACAATGAAAAAAACCCCAGTAATATTTCATATTATTTTAATAAAGACCTTTTTCATTTCCAAAGTGAAGGAGGAAAGAAGACATGAGAAAAAAGTAGTAAAGTTGCTGCATTTACAGCATTGGATAATGTTAGATATGACTCCTGGTGGATGCAGTTTTGTATTTTGCTCTATGGAAAGCTATGTGTATGTTTATCTGAGCTAGTGAGACTTAAAGCAGGCATAGAGATGTTCCAACACCATCTGTCTAGTTTCTACTCTATTGCTGTCTCAGAGCTGATTAACTGGGATTGCAGACAGAGCAGCCACCTGTCCATGAAGACACATCCAGGATATTAATCCCATAGAGTATCACCAGTGATTCCATATGGAGGCTACACTTTTAGTTTAGGCAAGATCTAGTTTTTCAGAATAGAAGCCTTGAGGTAAAAGTCCTCCAAGCCTTCAAGCATTTTGCTGCAATAGTCAACACTTTGAAACATTAGATTTTTGATTCTAGCCTATGTTCCCAACTTTCAGTTCCTGGATCTTGTTACACTTTTGAATAACATCCACGATCACAGATCCTACTCACAGTTAAACAATGACCCATAAAATGGAATCAAGTACTTAATCTCTGTGTTAAATTAAACTGATGACAATTCTCTACCCTCACAACAAAATGGGGTTTCCAGTTTTAACATTTTAGTAGCTCTTTGCTGAACATCTTTCAACTTACCTACCTAATTTTGTAAACACATGACATAGGAATTACAGAATCACTGAATCAGTTAGGCTGAAAAAGACCTCTGAGATCAATGATTCCAACCTATGACCTAACACCACCACGTCAGCTAGACCATGACACTGAGTGCCATGTCCAGTCTTCCCTTAAACACCTCCCAGGATGGTGACTCCACCACAATCACATACAATATCCCTGTAATAGTCTCCATACTGGCATATTTTTACTTGTACCTGGTGTTTCCTGGCCTAAATTTAAATATATTCCACTTGGCTCATGTAATCATTACTGTACACTGGGAACTCAAGTACAGTGATTACTCATTGCTTCCTAAAACAATTTTCTAAGTTATAGGATCAGAGGATAATTCAGGCTCAAAGGGGCCTCAGGAAGTCTCTAGTCCAACCTCCTGCTCAAAGCAAAGTCAGCTATGAGGTCAGACCTAGTTAGTCAGGACCCACTGTGTGTGCGTGTGATCACCTCTTTCTCTTGCTGGAATTGTGCATCCAGTTTCCTAGGGTATATGTGTGGCTTAGGCTTCTGTCCCAACTTGCCTAATATGCATGTTGTTAAGTCCTGACACCTGGGCCTTGAAGTCTTCCGTGCCCTGGGGCAAGCTGGCAGATTTGCTGAACTTGCATAGCATTTGTAAGGAATGATTGAGTCACAGCTGATTTAAGGCACAGGAAGCTGGTCTGTTATGCCTGTTTCTTCAAGGGAGTTGACATGAGCAGAAACAGGCCTGATTTTGCTTTGGAGATCAGGTTGGCATCCTAAGAATGGTGAGGAAGAGGAGCCACTCAGGCAGTTTGTTCTATTCTGATTTTGGTGGAGAGCTGGCAAGTTGCCCTAGGAGAGATACCTACTGGACATAAGTTGTGTGTGCTTAACAAAGAGACACACTTCACAGTCTGCCTCCACATGCATGGTAGCCATTTACCTGGGACAACCAGACTTCTGGCACTTCTAAACTACTTCAGGGAGGCTGCCTGGTTCTGAGTGGTGGGCAAATAACTAGCAGCTTTTTCCATACAAGCAACATATCTTGGGGAAAAAGGAATGAAGCACAAGCACACAGACACAGTGGGTCCTGCTGGTGGGAGGGGAGCAGAAGTAGGGTTAAAACCACCCAGTGCCCAAATATTGTCTTATAGTCTGGTAGTAGAGGTCACCCTTAGCTCCATTTGTAAGAGGTAGCAGCTAATAGTAGTTAGTCTGGGCAAACACAGCATCTGTCAGATACAGTATCTGTGGTTGCTTCAGCTACTGCTGGTTACTACCAACAGCTGATTCCACAAATGCTTGCACTAAAATAGCTGAGTTTCAAATCAACTTTCCTGGGCATCACACAGGAGAAGTTACTGCTAGGACTGATCTTAACAGTTCATGAGCTAGGAAGCATTCCTGTTCAGCCAAAATTGAGGGAGGGGTGTGTCTGTAAGCGCTTCCACCACCTTATGCTCCTGATGGTTAAAGCTTTGTGTAAGGTCTCAGGTGAACTGAGATGGTCACCAGTGCCTGGCTCCTCCCAGATGACCCTGGTCTGCAATCAAGCAGCTCAACATATGCTGATGTTGGACCACAACAGGCTGACTCAGTTTCATTTAAAATTAATGTGTGCTTTTGCTGTACTTGCCCAGTAAATTCTTTGGCTGCCCTTTAATGGCAACTTTAAAAGGGCTTTCTCCAAATGAAAGCAAAATTCCAACCCCCAAATATCAACATGCCATCTTCCCATATTTCGGTGTCTTGGCCCAGGTAAGCAAACTCACCTTGGTAAGTTGGCCATAACCCTGTTGTCTTGCAATTTCTTTGTGCTTATCAGTAGGAAAAAACTCCTGTGGGGTATGATCACCATGGCGAAATACCTGATAAAACAGATGAAATTGCTTTTGTGTCACCGGTATTTTTTTTATCATTTTCATTAATTAGTTTAGTCACAAGGAATATACAATGACAGTGAGTACTCTATCTGACAGATGCTAAATATATTAATGGTGCTTGCCATAAATCTAGATCGTTACATTTCCTGATTGATTTATTTAGACAACTATAATTGGTTTTTTTTCTTGGCATTTGAGAATAAATCAGCTGGAATAAATTTTTGCAAGTTATAAAAATGACAGGATACCTTATTATATTTTAAAGAGGTTTTATGTATTTTAGGAGGTACAGACCATGATATTAAATAACAGAAAACAAACAGAAGCATGTAATTAATCATGCAGAAATATTTGAACATTAATATTTTGGTATGACTAAGTTGGAATTCAGAAGGAAAAATCCCAAACTATTACTTGAGATAACAGTTTCACAGCTGACTGCTGTGAGTTTCTCTCACTTGGCAGAAATTAGCCTTATAAGCCATATCTTGACTTTTTCATCACAAGAGGTGATAAAAGTGTTATCTAATATCTAGATAGAGACTGAACTCTTACGCTGAAAACACTGAACCTATTCTGGAATTTCACTTCAGATAGACGATATATTTATAAAGATACATTGGAATTTTTCATCCCTACAATGAATTCTTTGCTTGTCCAGCATAATTCCTGTAGGCATGTGCCATATGATTCTGACATTTTAACACCAGGTGTTTTTTTTGGTTTTTAATTTCCTAATCCTACCAGGGAGAAATGAAATAAAAAACTGCAGCACAAAAATTATCTAAGTGATTTACAAGCATTTGTGATGTTCAGAACAAGATTCAGGCTTCCTGCAAACAAATGGTACAACAAAATCATTGCAAATACCATTAGTTTCACAGCACAGGTTTCTGTGTTGCTTATTCAGTGTCATTGTACACTTGTTTGAGTTTCACGTACTGAAATTTGTTTTGCATGTTAATCCATTGAAACCACTGGAAAAGTGGAAATTCTTCCATGGTAAAGAGGGCTTTTGCGCAGTTGGTATTTAGTTGTGAAATTCTCTTTTACATTTTAAAACAGAATCCCGTGCTATTTCTCTCTTAGTGCTATAAAAGAGGCATTTTATATCCATCCAGAAAGTAAAGTTCATCTAGGATTGCACAAAGGAGACAAAATTATGAAATCTTACTTAAAATTGAGATTTTTTTTTTTTTGACAATGCAGTAATGAATTTTGAATATGCAGGAAACATTTAAATATTTGAAAAGATGCCCCCTCCTCCCTACCCTAGAGTACAAGAGCAGTAAGTGACAGGTTTTGAAGAAATTTCAATTTGTCCATGAACTCTCTACTTACTATGGACACAAACTTCAGTTTTCTTTTAGCTGTTGTTTGGTGAAGAAAGACGCAGAAAACGCAGAACATGAAACACAGACTCGAAATTCCACAGACCATCTGCCTTGCTCTCATCCTGAGGGTAGCTTTCAGCTATTTTGCACACCAAGGCCCCTGGCTGGATGTGGAGACACAGTAGGTATGTGGCTAAGTGGGGTGGAGTCACTTGTGCTTAGTGAAGTCTGAGAGTTGGCTGTGAACTTGTCTCCTCCTGCCTCTCTCCCTTTCTAGGGCTAGTGCTTTCCAGGGAACTCATGAAATGAAAAGTATATTTTGCATTTGTACTCAATTTCTGTGTCCCATGTATAGCATGGAGGGAAATCTCTAAGCCCTCTAACTCCTACCCCTGGCACTTGCAAGGTGGGTGAATGTAAAGAACTAGAGGTTGCCTTCTATTGTTTAAGCTAGGATTTAGTAGGGGTCAGTCAGCCTTCCCAAAACTGAAAATGCTGCAGATATCTTACTGTATGCAAAAGAGCTACTAAACCATCTGCATTCCTAGTGCTCGCAGTCTTCTCTGAACACTTTGTACTGGAAGGCTAGAAGGAGCAGTGCTGACAAATGTTCTTTTATAAAGAATCTCTGGATTTTTCCCTGGATTTGGCTGTGATTTGTGGGAGGAATAAGCAACAGAAGGTTTTGTTGCAAAGGAGCAGGAATAAGCCTAAATTCATTGCAAAAAATATAAAGATATATGAATGACCTTTTAATCTCTTCAGTAGATTGTCTCTAGTGACAAAGCATGTGCCAATGCTTTCTAAAACTATCCCCCAGACATTCATACATCTATAGAAGTATTTTATTTTCAAATTTCTCTTGCTGCAAGCACTCTCATTGTTATAGCATGCATACACTGAGAGTTGTTTCTATAATTTCCCCAGTATATTTTAAATTTAAAAAAAAATCTAGTTCAGAGACACCATTGCACGAGATAGGATTGATCTTGCAAGATATTAATCAATGTTCGGTCACATTCATGTGTTAATGAAAGTCCTGTTAATATGTTAAAACTGAGGATGATTTCTTAGTCATTCAAAAGTTCTCTGTAAGAATTTAAAAGAAATTACTGGGGAAAAAAAATCATGTTGCTACCCAAAGAGATTATGTAATCTCAAACTAGTTTAAGTGACATAACAAAACTTTTTTTGTGATTAATAGATATAGACTTGTCTAGGGGGATCAGTTCTCCTTCCTGAGGTAATGATGTCGTATCTTGCACATCTGTCAGAGCTACAGAGATTCCTCTGTGAGACTTTCGGAGGTCAGTCTTTCATTTCTGCTTTTGTGCCTGACAAATTTAACACATTCAGAAATAGAAAAACGCGGGGAGTTACCCACATTTATTGAGAAAGAAAATTGCTTTCTTTTTTTTCTTTTCTTTTTTTTTTTTTTTTTTGAGGCACCTGGGAGAGCTATGGGTCAACTGATTAAAGCTATTCACACCCTGTACATTTTCCTGCTTCCACTGTCTGTCATACTCCAAACATTTCTCTGAAGAGTCTGTGTTTTGCTGTTTCTAGAGAATATGGCATCAGACACAACTCCTAAAATACACTGCTCTGCAAGACAAGGTTTTTAATTAGAACAACTCGGAAAAAATAGGCAAGTTCTCGGAATTGCAAGGCTCCATTCAGGTTCTTCAAATACTATAGATATGTCTAGCAGGGAAAGCAGATCTACAACAGGAGCAGAAAAATTTAACTTTAATCGTTTCAAGCATCCATTGCCTCACACTTTATGTGAGATTTCTGTAACAAGGAAGGGGAAATTACTCTTTGGGGATGAAAAAATATTAGTGTAAATATTGGTGTAAAAATATTAATAAAATGTGAAAAAATATTAGTGGAAAAGCTGATACTTGCTTCCTTTGATCTGATCTTGATGCTTCTAGTTCTATGGGAAGAGACACATAAAGGGCTGGAATTGTTTTAAAGTACACCTTTTTGATTAATTCTGTTCCTGTTGAAGGTCACAGAGGGAGAAAGAAACAGTGTGCTGTGCCATGTACTGGTGTTCCTGAGACTGAATCTATAGAGAGCAGGAGATGGAGCTTTTTTGGCAGCTTTTACCTGCAGAAATTCCTTGTTGCAGGTGGTGAGAGGTGTGAAAACTATAGCTGTTGCAAAGCCAAGGTAACTACTTCTTTAATATGCTTGCAGCCTGTGTTAAAGCAACAGCTGAAGGTGGAGGAGGAGAAGATAATGATAAAGGTAATAAATGTACCTCTCTCACTTCCTTGGGAGTACAAAGGAAAATATATGAGGTGTAGATCACATGCCTTTATCTTACTAATAAACTTGATGAAATATTTATGGGATCATGATAAACATAATATTGAGCAAGTAAAAGTACAGCTTTGTGTTGTGTTCTGTACTGTGATATCTGAAGACTGTGCTGCTGGATCTTTGACATTGTTGAGGGAATCTAAATGTTCATTAACAATGCTCCAGTGCTTTAAAATTGTTTCGTGGTTTAAGTGCTATTATTGTATTTGAAAGTTTATTAATCCATAGAACAAAATTTCACCCTCTTCTCCCAAATTACAATACGAAGAATCCTTTCTAGGCTGTGACACTTATCCTCTCCCCCAGCTTCTCCCCCAGTTTAACCTGTAGGGTTAAATCTGCTTGGTAAATAAACACAGTGTAGGATTGGACTTGCAGCTTGAGGTGCTACTTCTTGCTTGGCAGTGGAGAAGGGACAGAATTGGTTGAAGATACACTGATAAGCATGTTAGAAGAAGACCCCAGGGTAATATTAGTCGGGGGAGAAGGAGGAAGATGAAGGAGGACTTCAACCTTCCCTCCCTGCCTCCCTTTCTTCCCGTTCCCTGAAACAGCCCCATAGTGGGATTCTTATTCCAGCCTCTGATGCTGAAGTCATGACTCTCTGGCTTCTGCAGTTTTGAGTTCCATGTCTGCTTCCATGACTTTTCCTCATCTTCTTCCCTCAACTCCAGTCAGATCAAGGCTATATATGTCAATAGAGTTCAATGTTTGCTCTGGTTTACAGTGTACTTCTATGTCTCCTGCTTACATACTTTGGTTAAATGATGAACAAAAGTGAAGATATTATTTCTTCAGCTGCAATAAACTAACAGCCAGGACAAAAAAATTCCAACTCCAAGCCACTTGCTTAATGTGTAAAATAGATAGGTATCAGCTGCCTTTATTTGGCTAATGCTTAACATAGACTTGTTTGGTCCTTTATGCTAGGAAAACAAAGGCATGTCATGTCACCATGCCTGTGCCTCAGGGACACATTACCCCCGCCTCAAAAAGAATTCTGCCCCAATCAGATACACATTTTCTGTTAATGATTTCAGCGCTGGCATGCAATAACACTCTTTCAATGATACTCTTTTCAGCCGATTTTCAGACTGAGTTAGAAGCATGCCCAGCTGCCTTGAGGAGCTGGATCAAGACTTGTTATGGACACAAACAAAATTGAGTATCTTTGTCCTGCAAATAAAGTAATCTTCGCTAGTAGCTGGGACACTTAAGAACTATACATTATGTCCTTGTTGCTGCTGGCAGAATACATCACTTATTGTTCCATATGCCATTCAGCATTCCAGGCAATTGCCTTCTCTTTGGGTTCAAAGCTTCACTTTTGATGTCATCTGAAATAAAGAATCTTTTTTGCATGGTGACCAGCTTCTTCTCCATTACACTGATGCAAATATAAAGGAACTGTTTAGAAGCTGATGAACTTATTCCAGATATATTTTCCTTGAGGCTTACACAGCTGTTCTTCCACAGATGATGTTCTCAGCACCTTCTGATCTTCTATGTTTTGTGGCTGTGCTTAGGATATGTGCATCTGTTGCTCCAGATTCTCATTTGGTATGACTAAGATGAGCTCTTTATCTTTTATAGAATTGCACTGGCTTACAGGGACTTCAAAGCACAGGAAAATGTTACATTCTGTTTCCTCCACTGGTTCTGATGAAAAAGCATTATTAAAAAACTGGATCCCGGTGTTGATGCAAAAAGAGATTCAGTTCCAGATCCAACCTTCATCTGGAGTTTTGCTGGACTGTAGAACTACCTCCTCTCAAATGTGAGAACTTTCTCTCCCGTTCCGTGTGATTCACCATCTTTGTGGTCATAAAATACATGACTTGAGAAGGAAGAATGACATGGAGGAGTTGCAGATTACGATGCAGTTTGGGAGTTGTGTTTTAACAGATGATTGCTATAATATCAGAACAAAGGGATTTAGCTGGCTTTATTCCACAGAGTGGTGGTGCTTGCTTTGGTCTTGGGCCATCAGTGAATCACAAACCTGAATTTTGTGCAGTCGAAAAAGTACATTATTCTTTTTTTCCCCCCAAATTCTCTGAACAAATTCAAGTAACCTTGCTTGGGTATGATGGATGGCTGTATCTCATAACCAGACTACCACTGCAGGAAAGAAGTAAGGTTTGTAGCAAATGGCGAGGAGATGAAGGCCTTTACACCACTGACACTATCTAGTTATTTAGACTTGCTAATGAGGATGCAACAGGATCATGTTGTTTTGACAGTGAGAGATGAAATATTTCTCATACTGAAGGAAAAGAACATTTTCTTCCAGCCAGCCATTGCCACAGCTGTCTACCTTGGGCATAAAGCAGAAGTGTTTCATGCAGGTGGTGACATCAGTCCAAACAACCTCCCTGCGTGTAATCAAGCATCAAGCTATTGTCCTTGTGCACCTTAGAATACCTGAGGGGTTTGGGTTGCTGCTTTCTTTAAATTTTAATAACTATATTTAACTTCGAGGTAGGGTACAATAACTATGATTAAAACAATTGTTCTGCTCAGCTGGAATGATTTCTGATCATGCCCTAGCACAATGTCGCAAGATTTGAAATGCAAATATGTGGGAGGGAAGAAATGTTCTTTCAATAATTTTTTTATTTCTGTTGGAATAAAAAATTAAAAGTTCTTTATAAAAATACCAGCTGAGGTAAAATATAAACCAACAATTTCACATAAATATTGTATCTTTCTGGTAATCATTGTCATCAACCCATGTGGATAGTGTACTTTTTGGTACTTAAATCCTGAATTAGTAGTGAAGAATTAATAAATTAGCTATTTACTTCAGAGCTATTTCCTCCCCCTCCCCCTTCCTGTTCTGTTCCTGTGCTGTTATCATCCTTCAGGGTCTTTGGATTCTTGGAGTTTTTGGTTATATTTGCTCTTCTTCATTTTAATTAGTGAAGAATTTTGTGCTAGGACGTAGGTGTGCTTTCATGGCACATTTCAAATCTTTTTCAATCAGATGTTTTCTTGAGATACTGATGATTGATTTAAATATTGCCACAAACATTTTCTGAATGAAACTGTCAGAACAGTTACAATGGATGACTGTGTTTTTATGTCACTAAATTTTGTTTATTAATATTAACTAGGCTGCCTGGTTATGGTGTTACTTCAAAGCTCTCCTTAGCACTTCCAAGGAAATTTGCATTGACTGTAAATATGGTTGTTAGAAACAAACTGTATGTTTTTCCTTTACGTCATATATCCTGTTTCTGTCACAGTAAATCAAACTAAAATAAATATTGCATATCGGGGTGATAGAAATTTTCAAACTTTCATTAAATTTAGAAGTGACATTTAGTTTCTTCTGTCAGATATCTTGATGGGCCTCAACAAAGCACCTCAAATAATGTCCCATTTTCTTACCTACTATAATCCTATGTTGTCCATATTTTTCTTCGCAGACACATCCATAAAGAGCACAAAAGGCATAAAATTGCCTTTTGCAGAAATATGGGGCAAACTATCCAGAGGGCAATAGCTAAAATGATCAACAGACAAAATGGTACTGGCAATCACTCTTTTGTTTTGTTTTGGGATAGGGAAGGGAAAATAAGTTGTGTGTGGGAGTGGTAATAGATTCAAGGACCCAATTTCATTGGAAAAAAAAAGCCAGTAAAAGGAAGATGCCCCTAAAATCATGCAGGGAATTGGCCAAGGCCTTTCTGAGCTGCTGCCACTGCTGAAACAGATTAATGTTACCTTCAAATGCTGATAATGCTTGGAAACAACCAAGCTACCCATTATTTAGCAGCTTAGTCAGTAATTATAATGTGGGGCTAGTTTTACAAAGTGTAGGTTTATTATTACAAAGTGTAGACTTATCACATGTTGAGCTTTCCAAGGAATTGAGAAAAGCCCTATACTAAGTACAGAATGCTTTGATTTTTTTAACCCAGCCAAACTACCTTGGATGACTGTAGCACAATCCAGGCTATTCCAACTGCGTAACAGACTTGGGCTTCTGTAGAAGCTATTTGATTAGGTGAGAGCAAAAGGTGGAAAAGCAAGTTTAATGCTTCAGGTAAAGGGAAAAATGCTACCCAAAGGAATCCTGACTTTAAAAGATACATGGTTAGGTTCATGTTCTGATTTAGAAGGAAGATGGTAACCCACAAAACAAGCTTCCTTGTGATTTACAGTTTGCTGGGTGGGATAAAATTGGTCAACATTCCACGTGTGATTCTTCCCATGTGTTCCACACACACACTAAATAGTGCATAATTCATAACATACTTTCAGTTAAACTGTGAATCTCTTCTGTTGGATCAGAGTATCTTCTAAATCTGATTTAAAGCAAACAATGAGAAAAATACAATAGCATGAAATGAGAGTTTATTTTAGTGCAAACCAAAGAAAAACCGTTTAAACCTACACAAGAACTAAGAAATAGTACAATAGCTTGAAGAATATTTGCCTTTATTTACAGGCACCTCAGATAAATATTACACAAAAGCATATTGCCATCTAGTGTTAAACTCTCTTCTGTTCATTGTGCCTTGGTCAGCTGTAGCTGCAGTAGGTTCCTGATGGACACTTTTGTGAGAATCATTGGAAATCCCATAATGTGTTGAGAAATGCAGAACAGCAGTACTGCAATCAGACCTCAAGAATACAATGCCATATTTCCAAATTTAAATAAAGATTTAGTTCAATCATTTTTCACTCCTATTTCAGGGTTGCTGGTAATATAAATGTACCCACCAGAAGTTAAGCATTTGTTTAAGCCAGTGTCCGGTTCTTCTTTCAACACTTTGAGAAGTGGTGAAAAAACAATGCAGTGATTTTTATAGACTTGTGTTATTAATTCTTAAATAATTTTCTCTTGGTATATTTTCATCTATGTTGTGATAGGAGTTCAGCAAGAGAGAGGGGCTTTTGGATTAATTTTACAAAATGAGAGAATTTGAGTGGTCACAAGGCTCAAGCTGGGATAAGGTAGTTTCTTCTCCTCCTCTTTTCACATAGTTTGTTGGTTGTTTTTTTCTCCTCTATGCCCCTCAGTTCTCAGTTTTAGTTAATGTGAAAGAGAGAAATTCTGTATGTTTTATTTTGGATGGTATTCAAAGATGACATAACTTTCACATCTCTCTTTCCATGTTTTCTCTTTACTTTGAACTCACTTGATTCAGAGCAATGACTTTCAGATAGTGAGCTGAAGATTGGAACTTTATTAGCTGGATGGAAACACTTCCTTTTAGAAAGAACTTTTACCTCTATGACATCCTGCTTTATAGTTGCATAAAACTTTCCTGTACTTCAGTGATTGAAGCTGCAATTTCCTATACGTATGATGTTAAAAAAAAAAAAAAAAGCATTTTCACCTAGAAACTGTATAAAGAAAGCTCCAGTATATCCAGCAATGCTGCCTTCTGTGTTAAGACCTTTTTTTTCAGCTGGTGGGAGGAAACAGGTTTCAACCATTCAGACTAATGTATTTGCGTGGAACGATTTGACAAAAGTTGTCAGGTAGGCAAAGAAAAGGAAAAGGGAGAGGTTTACTGTACATTTCATCATCTGCTCACCTTGGAAAGCTAAAAGTAAATATGGAGTTTTATTCATTTCTAACTGTGTATGTATGTATATGTTAATGATTGGACTGCTAATACAGCTGGTTTCTTTTCATCCTGAGAATGAGCAGTGAAGAAGCATAAGATGTGTTCTTAACTCTGTAGCAGGTATAGTTTCTGTGCTTGCACTTGGACGGAATTGTCCAAGTCACGTTAGCAGCCTCTCTTGTGCTTGCTGTTTTGACTAAACCATTTAAAGGATCTGGCTTAGTTACCGATTAAATTTTATTGTTGGAAGATCATGGCTGCAATGGATTTTTTTTTTTTTCTCATACATTACCATATTCTATTTTCTCATCTTTATCTTTTGTTTCTGGTCCTTACTTACTCTTTTTCAAACAACTAACATTTGTTGATTGGTAGGTTTGTAATTTCTGGAGATTTCATAGCACTTTCACCACCTCCTGCCAGTAATGCTCTAAGAAAATTACTTCCAAGATGTTTCTTTACTTTTTTCCCCTTCATTATCACCTTGTGAAGCTAAGAATATATAAATCTTCCCCCTGCTGTTTAAATTTTAGTCTCCTAGAAACAACGTTATGGAAGCTGTATTGGAAGTCTTAGTATGGCTTTGATCTATCTCTAAGCCACTGAAGAAAATCTGAATTTTATTGGAATCATTGTATCACACTCATCAGGTTTTAATAATAACAAAGGCAATCCTAGACATTTTGGGAAAATTGCAAGTAAATGTAGTGTGGGAAATTATATAAATTATTTCCCTTTAAGAAAATGGGAAAAGGAGAGATACCATGGGCAGAGATCATTATGCATTTCTGATTGAGTTACCATCCATCTCTAAATACAATAGACTGCCACAATGTTCTGGGACATGCTTGTGTTCTGTAATGGCTCCATATCTGTTCTGTAAAGTAAGTGACTATACTATGGAACTACATCAGTGGAACATTGCATAATTATGATATAAGTATTGCAGTGCACTATCAATGCATTTTCACTTGGCTGTTTTGTCCACTGGATAACTGAATTTCCCCTTCCTTTTCGGTTGACTGTGGGCAGATTGCTGCTGCCTTCCCAAAGGTAAGGTAAGAAAGGAGATAGCCAAACTTCCAGTCCCTATGAGGCATAGACTGAGATTTTCCTATGGCAGAGAGCCAGAAGATGCATATCTCAGAGACTTGAGAATTCTAGGAGTTTTTCAGAGGGAAGGGAAAACAGCTCATCCCTTAGGATCACGCACTTTACTGTGGGAAGAAGTGGAACAAATATGCAACTGTTTCTCTGCACTCTTTGTGCCAGAAGCTTTGTTGGTTAATTTCTTCTTGTAGTCAGATGTTTGGACAAACTTTCACCCTTTATGTTCGTTGCTGTTGATTAAAAGATGAAGTTTTGACCTGGGACCCTTTGTTGCTCATAAATATATTGATTCCTGAGGACCAAGTAGTTTCCTTCATGTGAATATAGTCTTGCTCTATGAAGAAATGTCAGTCACATCAACAGTGTGAAAGTACATTGGAAACTGAGATCTCTTACTGTAAAGCTGTGGGGAAAATTGTAGCATCTCCTACTCAGGAGAGGAAAATAGCTAAATAAATGGCTATTATAATAGCCAAAGACTTATGCAAAGGAAAGGTCATTTCAAGCACTTGCTCTTCGTAACTGTCTGTTCAGATGAATGGGTGAGAGTGTATTTTGGTTAGACTGGATCAATAAAATGGAAACCATAACAGCTCTTTAACAAAGTACTGAGTTCCTGTAATTCCATTTTCCTAGGAAAACCTCCAGCTAAATGGCAAAAAAATCAGAGCCCTTGACATATGGGTTTTTATAAACTATCACTTTATCTGTGAAGAGAGTTATAAACTTGGGTTGGATGGCCAGAGAGCAGGTGAGATTTGTGTGCTATAAAATTGCTACATACAGGGAGTTTGTGCAGCACTTAAGATCTCCCTTTTTATATTGGTTGAGGAGTCATTATCAAAACCTAGATGAGAGGGTAACTCATAAATCTAGTGTTCTAGCTTACAGTTTGTCTGATCTCTGTTACTATTTTTTTCTCTGATTTTAAAGTAATGTTAGATTCATCTAGCAAAACTGGTCTAAACGTGTTTTCTATTTACAGTTGGTAATAAAAATAAACTGAGCCAAAAAGCACTACTTTGCTGTTTGTGACAGCAATCTTTCCTAGAGAAACCAAAAACCTTCTTTGGATAACTAATACAGCACAGAATTGAGAAGAAAAATACTTGTGGCAAACAGTGTGTTTGTTGTACTGTGTCTCTTTCTTGGTGTATATTTCTAATCACATCTGTGACTCAGCTGTAATGTCTATATACAAATGCAGTTAGTGCCCACACACACAAATGCATCCAAACGATTGGTTTCCTAAAGTTTCAGTGATCTGCCTTGCAAGAAATTGTAACTCGTTTTGCTGTGTTGTATAGAAACATCTGATGATTGCTTGCTTAAGACTGACATCTCTGATGTGTAAAACGTGTTTCTTTCCAGGGAACATCAGGCTGCCTTTAAGGTTCTGTTTCTGGGTAAATGAAGCAAGTTCAGATTTGTGGTATTCTTGAATTTCAGTGAAAGTGGGGCTATGCAATATCAAACAGGAATCTTCTCTCTTTTTGATGATCACCATGTACAATACAAAAATTAATATTCATCTTATGTCTTTTGTAAGAATCACAAATTAATTAGCTAATGCATAATTCAGTGAATTAATTTTCAAGTTCTGAAAAAGATGCATATTCTGCTCTACTGCCTTAGAGGTATATTTAGGCCTAGAATATTTTCACTGGGCACATATAATTATGAAAGCAGGTGTATTTCCTGCCCTAAGGAGCAAACAAATGCAACCCATTAACAAAAGGATCTAGTCAGGTTCATCTGATTTTACCCTTGTGGCCTGTTGTGCTCTACACCATTAAATTACATGTAGTAGTCTCATCTTTGCAGTATTTTAAACAAAACAAACTGCAAAATCAACAAACTGTTCATGTTTTTAGAATTATTTTTCAGGATTAATATTCAAATAATGAAAAGAAGAGCAAGCAAGCATAGATTTCCTGTCAGTGTTTCAATTACATGGAATATTCTGTACTAATTTATAAAAGATTATATGTGGACCTCAGCGATTAAAATAATTTGGATAAATTATATAGTGTGCTACTATTTGATGCAAGCAGTCTTCTTCTTTTCATGATTTTTAGAGGAAAACATTAGGATTTCAGTTTTGTCCGTAATATGTCCTGCATATAAATTATGAGGGTTATCCTGGGAGAAATTCTTCCTTCGAATTCGCCAGCATAAAATAGAAGTATGTCTAGGGTAAACTTGAAAAGGACAGCAGAAGAACATACTTGTAGTATAATATGTAACAGTGATGGTTTGATTGAATATTTTAATTTCTTACATGGAGCTGCAGCATAGCAATTGCGTTACAGTGAAGGAGATGGAGATGACTGGTATGAGACAAACTGTGAGAGAGGAGACAGTGAAGAACCACATTCTCTTGTAGTTAGTGCAGTATTTAGATAGAACACTACTACTAGCGTGACCTATTTTTTTATCTCCTACTGCATGCCAGATTGAAAAATTTACATGTCAATAGTATTTTGAAAACTGCTTTGTGTTGGTGCCATAATTGAACAAGTGGTTTTCTCTAGCTTATTTCTTTTTTTTTCCTAGGATAGTGTCCTTCCTGACCATGGCAGAGTATCTGACAGGTCCTAGCACTATAGAAACTGCTGTTGTAGGCTGTTCTGAAGTAAGAGCAGCCTTCCCTATGGCAAATTACTCAACCCTCCTTCTTTTCATGAAATAATCCCACCAAACAAAAAAGCTACCCAGAATGAGAAAGTACCAATCTCTCTGAAGTGCTGCCCTTTTCTGAAGTCCTTGCAATTGTAATCTTTGTGATTTCACACAGTATGTGACCACTTTTCCCTGTGTTGAATGGGACCCATCCAACAATCTCATCTTGCTCACAGCACCTCTGAAATAATTTTCAGCTTTTTGTAGCCTGTTCTGTTAGTACAATGCATGTAGCAAAGCACCAGCTTAACCTGTGATTGCTTTTCAGACAAATGTTCTATCAAAGTGAAATGTGCTGTTTCCAGAAGGTAAAATGGCATCAGTGGTAGTATGCTGGACACTGACATGGCCTTTTATCCACACCAAGACCTATGCACTTTTCACATCAGCTCGGAATTGTGACTAAACGCAAGAAATGTGTTTGTGTAACTAAAGTTATACAACATTAGGTAATGCATGCAAGCCATTATTCTTCAAACCATCTCTCCTTTGAAATCCACTGAATACAAAATGACCCTACCCTTGCAAATTTTGCATTGCCAACTTTCCATTATATACTCTGTACTTGCCTGTACAGTAACTCTGCAAGCCAGAGTGGTCTGATAAGATTGGATCAGGAAGTTACTTTGGTACAACTCAATGGCATTGCCTGGCCAGTCTCTGTTCTTCTGGTGAAGAAAAAGAAAATTAATATTAAGGAGCAGGTCCTCTCTTCTTCTGTCTTGCTACTCTTGGCATGCACTGTGTTTTGCAATCTACCGCAATGACACTTCTGGTTCATGCCTTCAATTTCACAACTGATGCACTCAACAGGTCAGGTTTTCACATTAAAGGAAACTAACTAATATTCAACCACTGCAGTGAACCACAATAGACACTGTGCCTTTGCTATTTCTCAGCCTTGGAATATAAATTCTCATATCATGTTATCTGTGGGGCTATATCTGGTCAGCAGTATTGGTTGGTAACTTGAGGGCCGAAAGAATGGATGGATAGCACTGAAGTATTTTCAGACAACATCTGATGAGGACCTGGAGAGAGCTGAGGGAGTTTTTATTGTTAATCCCCAAGCAGGAACAGAATTACTCAGAAACTCAGCCAGAATAATGACAGCTCCTGGAGGGTTTTTTTTTTCAAATCTTAGCAAAAAGTGTGAGATTAAGGTATCCAGACAAATAAGGAAGTACAGTACCCAGAAAAGGTGACCTCTGTAACAGACCACAGTCTTTTTTTACAGCAGGATAGTCAACACTTTTGGACAAAATGAAAACAAAAAAAAAAAAAAAGGATTTAATGAGTGTAAATGAGCTGAAATGATACAGATTTGTCTGCTTCAGCCTCATAATACTTACCCCTAACTAATATTGAGTTTTTCTCCCTATGTAAGTACAACTTTAGGGTCTATTTCTAGACATTTGCTTCTTTCTTTGCATTCAGAAAAGACACTTTAATGCTTTGTAGCTCATGCTTGGCTGCCATGTGGAAATATCTGTTTCACTGAGCTATTTTAACTGTATTCATCATTGTTTCAAAGCCTTTTTTCTCTTTGTTTGTTGATCCTATTAGCATATTTTTTCCAGCTGAAAACCATCAAACAATTACCATGTGGAGATTACTATGCTATAGAAATGCTCTTCTTTCCTGCTGAATTGTAATACACTATTTGTCCTTGGGTTTGAAGCATTAGTCAGCTGGCAGATTGGAGTTCCTACACTGCATTTCTCATCAGGTGATGGTGTAATGGATGTGGAGCTGGGTTTTATGGCCACTGGTATCATTTTCAAGCTTCCCAACACCTACTGACTCAAAATTCCTCTCTTGAGAGGAAAAATAATTAATCCAGGTTGTAAGTAAATACAGTTTTCATTAAACAAATAATAGGTTGGTCCTCCCCCCTCATACACCTGTGAATAGAAACCCAAGAAGGCGTGCAACTGCAGCACTTCTCCAACATTCCCATATTACATTTTTAAAAGCTTTTCATCTGATAATCACATCAGGATTGTCAAATTACCATCACACAAGCATCAGTTTCAGTTTATTCAGGAAATGAAGGCAAGAGAAGAGGTGATTTGTCCATGGATTCCCAGGAAATGATTGAAAAAGGTGGGATTTCAAAGCCAGATATATTGGTACCCAGTTCTCTATCCCATCTTAAAGCCTGTGTTGTGGAAGCTAGTGTATTCTTTCTACCACATTTTTCCCTTTTAAAGCTACCCATATATTCACTTGCTGGGAACATGACTTGTGTTCAGTCCTTTGATGACTGGTCCTGCACCAGAGGGAGGCCAGAAAGTTGAGTGATATTTCAATAATGAGATATGTCTAGTGCTTTATAGTTATATAATACTCTGGATGAGTTAGCCATGATTATAGCTCATCCATCCTATATTTTTTATCTTGGTTGACTGTCACACTCAGTGACTGAATTAGTTTGTACCCCCTAAACATTGCCACAATGATTGTTTCATCCCCCTGAGCAGTTCCTGAGAATGTTTCCACCTGATCTTGTGGGGTTTCTGCTAGTTGTTTTTAACTTTTACATATATATCTCCACACTACTCAAGATAAAGCTCTTTTTTTCTTTTTTATATGGTTGAAGTACACCTACAGCATCTGTTAACAGTGATGTTTTTATCACATAGGAGATCCACTAATTTTGCTTTTGCAGAAGTTGTATGCAAAACTCCCTTCATCTCCTCTCACTTTCTTCAAAGACTACACTTTTCAACTCTATATGAATTATATTTCCTACCTGACTCTTTTTAAATATCCTTCTTGCTTCTACATCCCATCTTTCAGTTGTTTTATCATGTTCTGTTCAGCAGGATATATTTCATATATTTCAGAAATATTGTTAACAGTAAAGTACAGCTGGGTTAAAATCTTGTAGTTATATGCCTTATTGTCATATGACTTGTATAAAAAAATCGAGGGGCAAATTCCACAATGAGACCTATATTAACACAACTTTTTTCAAGACTAGGAACAAGTTTTGCTCAGAGAAAGAGGTTTTAACAATGTTCAGGTTATTTCCAAATTATCCTTATTTGCTTTCACGTTTTCCCTAAAGGACCTCCTTCTTTTCATGGTTTCATAACTGGACAGACAGCTAAGGGGGCTTTCTTTGTGTAGTTTTGCTTGCTTTACCATTGCTTCTTCAGAAATTCCCTGGTTTATCCCACTAAATCATCTTACGACACACAAGTCAGGAAAATGGATCATCTTGATGCTAAGGAATCCTGTTTCAGATGGCAGTAATATCCTAACTGGCAATACTTATAGAAAATGAAGTGGCTCTTTTGTACCACAGACTAATTATTTTTGCATAGAAATGCAGTTTTCCCAATCATCCACTGTGAATACACAAAAAAATATGTTTCTTACAGTTTATATTATAAAATACTCTATTGTCAGCAAGGTTCGAAACGCTTTACCTAACTTCTGCCACCAGGAAGAATTCCTTCTTCTCCCCTTCTTCTTGACTGTTGAGGTGAGAGCTTTCCAGGCAATAGAAACCAAAAAACATTGTTTGGGATTCTGGACTGAGATGTTTTAATTTCTTTAAGTCAGCTGGTCCAGACCTCTAATAGGTACTGGTAGAAGACTTGAGGAAGTCATTTAGCAGGGTGAAGCTCTGGAACACACTTGATTTTCCTGAAGTCCACTGAATCCAGGATATCCTGGCAAAGCCCTGCAGTATCACCCCAGCATGTTTTTTAAGTGAAATTCTATTTCATACACACAAAAGCAACATTACAACAACTACAATCAACTAGTGTTATCATTGGAGAGGATTGTGGGTAGTAAATGATGAGAGTCCCAATACTTATGACAATATACTGAGTGGCAGAATAAGGAGAAAGGGTGTGGGGTCAGTCCTGCACTTTTTTTTTACTTCTTTTTAAAGAATTGGAACGGACCATGTATTTTTCAATAGCTGATCTGTATTTTCTCAGGCTAACACACAGTGTTTTCAACACAGGGCTAACACACAATGTTTTCCACACAGGTCTTTTCTGGTTAAGTTCTGTCATCCCAGTCTCTGTGGATGGGCATCTGCAATTTCACAACCATTTTTAATGCCAAAATCTATCCAGAATAGTGCAGTGAAGAAGCATGTTTTTCTACTGTGAAATTGGCTCATAACACATTACAGTAATGTCCCTTCAAGAAATAGTTGGTGAAAGACTCCAATTCTTTGTTCTGCTTTGTGGCTCTTCTACTTTCTGACATTAAATTACTCAGGCAGGATGCTTCATTTGAATATCTATAGTATAAATTACCAGTTTTGTTCTTCCCTAGTATTTGCTTGACAAATTAATTACCAATACAGTTTTGTGCAGCTTGTGCATTTCCAAGACTGTGTAAGGTGGCAGCTGAGGGTTCAGCTAGTATAAATTAATTATAGGTGCAATTGACCTTGTGTGAAAGTGGCACATGGAAGGTTCAGAGCCATTGTGTTTGGCTGTCACTACGAGGCACCTGCTCTTTGTATTCCTAATTCAGCCAGTGTAACAAGCAGGATTTTATCTAATAAGAGTGTGTGATATCTTACTCTGGGAAGCAGAAGAAGTGGAGAAGGGAGGTAATGCTGGAAGTGACTCTACCTCAGGTGCCTCCATTACCTGATGCAAATGTGTAGAGAGGGCTATAATCCAACTTTATTCCCAAAGGGTGTTGGGTGAAACAGCATTCTGGAGATGTTAGGACTGGCCTAACTCAACTGCTATGGGGGAGGGCAGAGCTACATGGAGTTATACTAACACTCCACTTGTGAGTGACTCTCACCAGTTGCTGGTACCTGTGAAGCCTCCTTCGTTGGGCAATATCTGCCACATGGGAAGGAGACTTTTGGTCAATGAAAGTGAGAAAAGGAGAGGACACAATGTAACTCAACATTGGCTTAAGTTCAGAATGTGCTTGGCCAACACTCACAATTCTTAGATTGTCTAGATACTTGACTACTTCGCTGAATTAAAACTATCATTTATCTACTTGTTTCTCAGGAAAAAAGTTTGAAAATTGTTACATACATAGTTTACCCGCTGTTCTGGTTTTTTAGCTTGGGATAGGGGAAAGTTTTCAAGGATACTTTTTTCCCCTGCAGGTTTAATCATCTCCTGCTTATTTCTCAGCCGAAAGAATAATCTGTGAAATCAACTGGTTTTTGCAGGAATGATTATGCACCTCGGGATGATTTCAGGTAGGGAATAAATGAAAGGATCAGATACTTCTGAAAGAATAAGTAGCTTGTAAAATTTCACATGTCTTTGGTAAAAGTACATATGTAGTGTCTTAAAAAAATGTATTTTCTGAGCATAGCAGTGCCTTCTAAGTGTTACCCAGAGCGAGAGTTACAAATACAGACATCAAAACTATAGCATACATAAGCTTTTACAGTGAGACCTGAAGTGCTGAACACTGCTGAGGCAAAGTGTCTGTGGCGTGCTCTGAGGGTGTTTTATTAAAAACTTTGGAAAATTCTCTAGACTGGATGTGATTTCCAACTACATCAGCATGGACTGGAGTAGATTTCCTGGAAACAGTGGCAGAGATTGTTCAGTAGTGGTGAAATGTGAAATGAAAAGCTCACCTTTCATGTATGAATTCTGCAGAGTTTTTTTTATTTTTCCCTCCTGATCTGAGGGAAAAATAAGGCATTTGCCTTTTCTTTACATCTTCCTTCTGGTTTCCTTTTCCTGCTCAAATGAGCATGACCCCAATGTGACAAGTATGAAAGGGTTTCTATGACTTTAATGGGGGGGCTCAGGTTGGTAAAGTTGCAGAGAATCACCAGGGCTGGAAGTGACTTCCTAAACCCCTGCTTAAACCAGGTCTAATCGCACAACCTTTCTGGGCCAGTGTTTGACCACTCTGACAATATTTTATTTATTTTTAATGGAAGTTTCCTAGGTTGCAACTTGTGTCTATTGCTTCTCTTCTACCCACTGTGCAGCTGTAGAGTCTGACCATTTCTCTACTCCCTCCCATTCGACAGTTGAAGACAAGGACTTCCTCAAACCTCTTCTCAAGTCTGGACAAACCAGGCTCCTGACAGATATCCATCCCACCTACCCGGTCTAGCCCCAAACTCTCCCTGTTCGAGATTATAATTAACTGATGCTAAAATGCTGTGTGAGAATTAGCAGTCTGTATTTGTTTCAAAGACTGAGCCTAAAGGTGAGAAGCTTAACATTATATTATTGGTCTCTGTTGGCTATTGTATTAGGATACTACTTTGGAGAAAGTAGAAAATTACCATTTACTTCAGACTATTTCCATTCAATAACATAGCAGCTGAAATTTTGCTACTGAATTTAAACTGTCAAGGATTAAATATTCATATTACAGAAAGCTGATCTGAATGTGTTTTATATGTTTCTGAAAGACAACCAATGGGTGGCTTGAACTAGAACATTCTCAGCTCTAATGCCCATTTAGATCAGGATGTTAGGGGCAAAGTTTAGGTACTGAGCAAATGTAAATGCTGTGAAGTTTGGCATAGATGGTGCTGGTTTGTCCTGATGTGCTACTGATTATTCATTCTTCTCACAGAAGTGGATGGTTTGAACAATTCTGGACTGTTAAATCAGCATTGTATCTTCACAATATGTGGAAAGACAAAAACTTTGGGAATTCCAGGTTTTGTATAGCAAACCCACAAAAAACACCAGCTGTGCACTGCTGATTTGTAGCAACCCTTTTGAGTGAACTTCTGTCCAAACAACATGCAGGAATCCTGGAAGACTAGATGAAAAATGTTTGCCAAAGCTGAGTATATTTGGACAAATGGTAGGTGGTTTTGGGTCAGTCTCTTAATCAGCAGAGTTTGGGTTGTACTTCAAAATGGGCTTGGAAATAAATGGGGAGTGATATATCTTCTGGGCATGTAAATCTAGATTTTTGTGTAAACTGAACACGGGGTTTGTTCAAGGGAAGAAAAACTGTCTGATTTCCATATGAAAGATCACACACATCAGAGATAAGTAAGCCCTTCAAAATCAAGATACATTTTGTGCCATACTCTCAAAATGCTAATTCATGAAAAAGAAATGAGAAGTTCAAGTAAATTACTTTAAGTATTTGGAATAAAGCTTTTCTTCTTTCTGTAGAAGAAGAAAGCTTTTCTTCTTCTACAACCCTTCTTTCTTTGAAGGGTTGTAGTTTCTGTGTCTAGATCTGGACCCGCAAATTCTAAATACATGTGCAGGTATATACAGTAATACATACAATGCAGTAATGTGGTACTGTGAAGTGGTAGTGTGGATCCTGGAGTCAAAAATATGATCCTTATTCTCTGTATCCTGGTATTTCACCATGTAATTTTTTACGGAGTTTTTTTATTCTGAAAACAACATGGAGCACTGCCACTGGATATTTTTGATCTTGTGGCCAGTTGCCAGTAATGATTAGTTATAGGCAAAGAAAAGGCTAGGAGGTTTTAGCATTTGGTAAGTGATGAGAGGATAGTTAATAGCATTAGTATGTCAAGACAGAGACAAGGAATCGTAGCCAGGACCAAATCTTAATGCTCCCAACTGCTCTTTACGTGAGACATTTTAATTACTCCCTTGCTTTCTGTGTGATGCATTAACTATACAGCCCACATCCTCCTGGAGAAGTCTGTGATGACTAGCATGACTCTCTGCCCTCACTTACCTCCCTCTGAGCTGATGACAAGTCTCTCTGAAGCAATTTGTAACACTACGATTTTAGGTTTAATACCTGAAATTGCCAATTTTGATTGGTCAGGAATAGAGTTAGGAATGGTGTGATTTGATGGTTACCACAGCAGGCCTGGCACACAGCTGAAACCAAAAAGCTCCTTAGCAGTCATCCATGGGGCTTTTCTGTGGGAATTCTGAATTTGGACAACAGACTCCAGAGAGACTGGTTCTGAGGGAAGCACCTTGGGAGAAACCCTCCAACAGCGTTCTTCCTAAGAAAGCCTATCGATATAAGTAGCCTAAAATTAATTTTTAACCTTCTTAGGAGTTTTGACCATCTCTAAAAGCCTGACCTAAATGGAACTCAGAACTGTTGATAGCACACTGCACAGGAGGCCACCTGTTTTGGACCACATCTGTCTTGAAAGCTGGAAAGTGATGTGCTCCTAGGGATGCAGGAATAGTAGTTTACTGTGCATGTATCTCACTTAGCCTGATGATGCTCACTTTTAAAGATGCTGCTTATTACCAAAAATAGTAACAGTGGTAATGATCAAAACAGTAAATGTATAAAGTCCCTTTTCTCTTACAGTCATGCTTTGCTGCCATCTGGATTTTGTCACCAGCAGCTTCTCACAAGAATCATCCATTTAACACTAAGCTTGTTATCAAAATGTTTTACCCCTTGATGTGTTTAATTAAGCCTGGCTGTATCTGCAGTACTGCATTTACCTGTGCAGTGTTTTTCACCAAGATTTTTTTGCTTCCTGCAACCATTCATAGCTTGCAACCATTCCTGTGTGGTATCATCTGTGCAATTATATTTTATTTCTGAGGGTTTATGACTTAGTATTTTAAAAAGTCAGATGTAGTGCTTACTCATTTCTGAATTGGCTGTACCTGGTTTTGTTTCTCTTACGAAATTCTATTTACCAATTTTGAAATTAGTTTCTGGCAGCAGTTAATAGGATTAATGTAAATACTTTGATACTTCCCCTTCAGAATTCTTTGTTTTAGTTGGAGCATACAGATGTAAGTGTGGCAAAACCACTATGGCTTTGTCAGTGTGTTTCTCACTTAGTGTTTAACAAGGAGGTACATAAAACTATGAAAGTGCATATTTCACTGTGGAGAAGAGCTGTTGAAGACTTTATTTTGAGCTCAACTATTTAGGGAAAAGTATTCCTCCTCACCTTCTCCACTTTTATCTTTGAGTTAGCTTGTGTTTAGTTAGCTAACCTGTCAAGCTAGTTTTGTGTGAGAATGAAGAAATACACTAAAAGGATTGTCATCTCCTTCTCACAACATAGGAAAGCAATATGTAACCACAAAAATTCAAGTAGCAGAGGGATCAAAAAGACAGAACAGAAAAAAATCTGTTATATGTTCTCACATTCATGGGCTTCTATTACTGTTCTTTTTCGCTAGTTCCCATGAACATTAATGTCAGAAGCAGGAGTTGTATGGGTGGATATCATAGGCTATATTCCAGCCCTATGGCAATTTTTTTTCTGAAGTGGTACTTGAGAGGATGAGGCTGTTAAGGATATTTGTGTAAGGAAGATGTGTAATGTTTATGACAGGAGGAAAAGGCTGTAAGTTTTTTCTTAGGTATCAATATAAAATAATTAATTTTATTTTTGAGCTAGTATGGCCAAGAATTAATGTTCTGGAGAAATCTTTGCTGTATTTGTCAAACCCCTGAAATGCTATTAAGCTGTCATAGATAACTACAGCATGTCACATAGCCTTTATATTTTACCCACTGGGTTTGGTTGTTTGGGCTTTTTAATATATTTTATACTCTTGAATGCTTTTACCTGTCATGGTTCAGAGCTTTGATTTAAATAAATATTTAGGAACACAGATGCCTTGTCTGAAACTTTTTCGGACTCCATTGACTGGAAATAGGTCTTTATAAACTTCCTCAGTTTTGTTCAACAAGGGCTATCTTGAGTAGAGCCTTTTAATATTTTAATACTTTTATCCTTTGAAAAACAGGTATACCAAAGTATGTAATATAGTACTAGTTCACTATTAAGTTTGGAGCAAAATTTTTGATTTCACAGGTAAATAATAATTTATGCAATCTATATTCATTATGGGAGGTTTTAAAAGACATTATAAATATTATGTTTTGTAGATAAAAATTTGGAGATCGTAACTGCTTCATTGAAACATAAAAAACCCAAAAAACCAGACTACTTTGTGTTTGTTTTTTCAATGTTTCAACCTATTTCTCCATGTAAGAACAGTCTGGAAGAAAACTTTGTTAGAGTGGAAGTTTTATTGGAATCACATTCAAATACTTAGACAAGGACCCAGAGTTCTCATGGCCTTTTACCAAAGGCAGATTTGGGACTTTTGCATTCTGCCAATCACCAAGCACTAGTCAAAACTAGGGAACATCTGTGTTTGTTTCTTCTTGCCAATCTTCAGTATAACTGCAGTAGTTAAGAAGGAAAATCTTCTAAAATCAGAAGTTTAACTTACTCTCTATCTCCAGAGAATTTTACCTTCTGTCCCCCATAAATCAATTCATAGTGACATGTCTTGCAGATGGTCTGTCAGCAACCAAACATTTAGTGTAGCTGTCCATGTAGCAGACATTCAGGTTCCAGGATATAATGTCCAATTTTGTTTACTAGACATTCAAATAATGGAACCACTACTTTGATGTATGGTTGCATAATTTTATGGAAAGAGAGAGATCAGTGCCATTGCACTCAGACAAAATAGCTCTGTCATTTCAGTTTTAGGGCTGTAGCTAGGTACACAGTGGTGTTTCGTTTGCCTGATTTTTAGGGATTAGCACTACTGTGTATTTACTTTCTAAAATGATTAACATAACACTGAGGACGGACTCCCTCGAAAACTGGGCTGTCAACAAAGATAATACAAACTGTGACACGAGCTGGAAAGAAACAGTACTTATCACATGAAGGGGGAAAAGGCAAAGCCAAGTTAACTGGTATTGATTGTTACAGCACAGGCAGATGTTAAACATACACAGCAGACAATTACAGCACAATTAGAATTATAGAGCTGACTTCTCACCTCAATTAAAGGGAAACCTGGTGTGGACAATGTGACAGGAAAGGGAGCTGTTCTCTCCTTTCCTTTTATCTTGTGCAATGTTCCTTTCTCTGCTTCCATGGACTGTTTAGTCTGGTATTCCATTTGCCCTTAGTAGCGATATTTGTTCTCTCTGCTGTCCTGTGAGAAATTCCATGCTTAAGAAGCAGAAAAAAGGTAAATTCTGAAAACTGGGAGAAAATCACAGTGTCTCAACTGCTATTAACTGTTGCAGATCTGACTTCAGTATCCTTCCTCAGGCACCCTTCACAATTGTCTCTCCCCTAATTCTTCAGATCCAAAGTGACTTCCCATGGTCACTGAGTGAGTCACTGGAAGAAGCAGAAAAGACCTGGATGTGGACACTTGCGCTGCCTCCTCAAATCACTGTTCAGCTCCTTCCCAAATGAGCTTTGAAGATGGAAATTCACCCTCCAAATGAAGGTACTTAGCAGTACAGAACAGCTGTTTCTCACCACTGCCTGAAGACATTTTTATCACTAAATTCTCTTATGTACAGAAATGTCTTTCATTAGTCTTAGGGCTGAAATATAACCTAATAGTTCATCTTGTAACTTCTCATCCCCTTGTTAATATCACCAGGCAGGATCTGGGTTGCTGACCTTGTGGGTGAAGGGAAGATGAATCTTTTTTATACGATTTTAAGACACTGTTGAACCTAGTGTTGAAAATTGAATGAAGATGAGAGTCTTGAGAGTGCTCTGTCTAAATTGTACAGCTGACTCCATACTTATGAAATTATTGATATTTGACAGCAAAAGAATAGTTTCAAATAGTGATTGAAGTTATCTCTTTCTTCATATGACCCTTCGCTAGTTGTTGGTTGCTGGCACTCTCTCCTGTGTGAAAGGGCAAAGGCTGGAGTTAACGTATACCAGTTAACGTGTATACATATATATATATATATATATATATATACACACACATACATGTGCAAGTGTACCTTCTAAGTTCAGTGCATAACACTGTTAGAAAAAAAAATAACCTGCTTAAACTTGGCGTGACCATACTTGCATAAGAAACTGATAATGTGTAACTGTAGAGTAGAAGGGAGTACTTCTGAAAGATGATCTCTGAACTGAATTTTTTCATTAAATTTGGCCTCAAAGTCCAGAGAGTATGATTAATGCTGCAATCTTTTCTGCTTTCTATGTTTCTTCAGTCTAGTGTAATGAAATTTTGCAATGGAGACTAATATCATGCATCTTAGCTGGTTTTTTTCACCTCTTCTTACAAGGTCCCTGCGGAGAAACTCTCTTTGTCAATTTTAAGGATGTGCGCTCTGTAGCCTTTGTTGCAGGGTCTAGTTTGTTTTTTGTCTATATGGACTGCTAGTGGTTTTGCTTTCTCTTGACTGCTTTGTGTCTGTCCTGTTTGGTAGAATGTATTCCTTTGGTGTGTAATAGGAGTGAATAATTGGAAATTGAAGTCAATGAATGATTGTCATACTCCCTATGGTAAGCAGAAAGCAAAATTACCTGATTAGTCTTAACATGTTTAGTCTTTTTCCTATGGGATACTGCTGAAATCCAATACATAGCTTTGGTTGAAATGGATTAGTTGAGTGTGTTTGTTAAAATGAACATTGTTTTATCTTCCCACGTTTTACATAAAATCATCTTCGTTAATTTGGTTTTCTCTTTAAGAAAATCAATTCTATTTAATGAAATCTGAATTTCCTTTTCCACTGGATGGCACAAAACATGAGCTCTACCTTGATGTTTCTCATGTCTAATGTATGGATCAATTGATCCTACTTCTTCTTTTACTAATAAATTAAGGGGGAGGCGGCCTGCAAATATTTACTCCAACATAGGGGATTTGAAATTTCCTCAAGATAGATTAGAAACAGATATTCTTACAAGCTGCAAATCTTCTTCTAACATTAAGACTTTGCATTAGATTGGTCCTGAGGTGCACTGTGTATTTATGAAAAATCCGTAGGTAGAGAAGAGGTGGTATAAGATGTACTTTTACTTTAATAAATGTTTAGGACTCTTATTTGGGCACAGGTGGCCATAGAGATTTTTTGTTGAGTTTGAGTTGGGATTTTTGTGGCGTTATTTTTTTTCTTTGGGTTTTGTTGGTTTTTTGGTGGTTTTTGTGGTGTTGTTTTTGTCTCGGGGGGCGGGTAGTTTGTGGGTTTTTTGTTGCTTTGTTTTGTTATTTTATGGACAACTGCACATTCCTGGCATATGATTGAGTTTGAAATAATGAGGACCAGAAAACTCTGCTTATTTACTGCTCAGAGCAGTAGCATTCATCTGAGAATCTGCATTATGACACACAGTGATGCAGTGGAAGCTCGATCTGCATTCAGGTTTCTTTAAAAGTTTGTGAGGTTGTTCGCTGAAATACTGCATCCTTGGAGAAAGAAGCAAATAAATATACTTGTATGGTTAGCAGGTTTTGATTTTGCAAATAATCTGTCTCAGTCTTAAGTGAACAAAGGTGGAAAAATTAACTCTGGCAGCAACATTTATAGCCACAAGATATTCCATGCAAGGGTTTTTTTGCCCACAGAACAAGTTGTTATTTCTGAAATATTACTCTTTGTCTGGACTTGACTGACTGGTGAATAATTAAAAAAAAAAAAACAAGAGAGGGAGTTTGCCTGCCATGATTATATGAGAGAAAAATCCTACTCAAACTTTGATTTGTAAGATGATGACTCTTATACAAGTTTTCTACTTCTTAACAGGATCCTGAAAAATGTTCCCCAAAAGCTTGGAAAGTGAACATGTCGTTCAAATGGACCCTCTTGATTCAAAATAACCAAAGGATGGTTCTGACACTTAATTTTTAGCAAGAGCCATGGATTGCATTCAGGCAGTGATAAACCCCTTGTTACAAGCTCTCAGATTGCTGAACTATTGCAGTTTTTAGATAGGAGTGCAAGTCCAGATCGTGATATAGGAATACCAACTTAAACATTTTGAGGGTTTCCTGAAAAAAAGCAAACACTCCTGTCTGAAGGAATTATGGGGGCTGAAATGGTTTACCCTTGCGATTTTGCCCTGCAATTAATCAACAGCACGGGTATATCTTCTCTGCTTTTGTGATGATGAGCCTTGACAGGTGAGCCTTCTCTAGACAGAAAAATTTTACTTCTCTACAATCAGTCTGTCACATTTTGAGGAGCACAAACTTAATTTTTAAAACAAACATCTGGAAATAGAAATGTAGGTTAGAAGAAATAGAAATATGATGTCAGAGGCAACAGCCTTCCCCCCGCAGTCTATTCTGAGAGCCCAAAATGCTTCTAATATTGAGTTCACTCTGACGAGAAAAGCTACAGATGACTGTTCTGAAAAGGTTGTGGGAGGTAGAGTCCACACTAAAGTGATTCATTGCTCCATCCAGAATGGCCCTCAAGCTTAGGGTGAAAGTTCATTCTTCTGCAAGTCAGTGTGGAATATGCAGTTTGTAAGATGACTGGGGCATTCTGCCAGGGAAAGGGTAGGGGTTAATATCAGTTAATTAATATAAGAGGGCTAAATTTAAAAAATCTTCTTAAATGCCTAGAAGTAACGCTGTGATTCCCATAAGTCAGTGTTACATACAAAGCTTGAGCAGCATCATAATTCCTCTGCCAGAGGGAGGTAGAGATGCAGATAGGTCAGAATTATTGAAAACAAGAATAGAGGATGTGATTTGTTTGTAACAATGCCTATGAAGAGCAACTGAGGTTTAGTATTTATGTGGGACTGTGCTAATATTTAATTTGCTGATGGTCAGACAAAGATTAGAATTGCCCTAGATGGGAATGAAGACTATTTATTGTTGGACAGTGAGATTCAGCAGTTAAGACAAGACTGGTATTTCCAAGAGATGGTGTTGTATCCCCATTATGGTGGTCACTGCTCAAATTAGTTCTGTGCATGGAAAGGATTTGGGTTTGAGGAAGGTGCTGGCAAAGCAATCAGCTTACACAGACCTTGTGAGTGGTATGGATGGAAATGTCACCCATCACCCTAAGTTTGTACAATGCTGTAAGATACAGCAATGAGTTTATAGCTTCCTTTTTCCTCTAAGGTTTTCCATGGGACTGATAATGGGAAAAAGAAAGCATTTTTTATATGATTCCAATGATACAACTGGACAAAGCAGATATAAATTTGGTTATTTCAGTGTCCTAGAAACAATTTATTACACAACAGTCCAGATGTCTAAGAATGGCTGCTAGAAATTTCCAGAATCACAGCTCTATCAGATATATTGCCTAAACCAAATGCTTCTGTCACAGACATTTTACTTTAGTACAACTAAAAAAAAATGTTTTATATGTGTATAGGTACTTCTGGCAGGAAATAGACGGAAGGTCGCAGGTGGCTGTGGGAGTTTGATGCCAGATTAGTGAGACAAATTAAGTTTTCACTCAATTTAAAATGATAAGAGATTTGGGGGTGTCAAGGAAAAGTACTTTGGACCTTAAAATGATATGATGCAGCTTATTCCCTGCCAGAAAAAGAACCAGTAAAGCACTTCTGAATAGATGCTGACTGCTGGTGGGGACTTCGGGAAAAAATGAGGCTCATCACTGCTCAGCACTTGTCTGCTTGATTTTAGCAACTAATTAAGTTGTAGTGGCCTTTTTAGTGATCTGAGCTACACATGAGAGATTCAAAGCCCAAAATTCAATAGTGTGTGCTCTCCTGTTTCCTGACTAATCCTGTAAGGTGCAGTGGGTTGAATGGATGATCTAATAAGAAAACATAACTGCAGTCAGCTATCTGTCCTATAAAAATTAATAGTGAAAACCCACTGAAATAAAGAAAAATAAACTCATTTATGAAGGAATAATAAAATAAAATAGCTAATGAGGAAAGCTGCCTATTGAAGAATCAGATTTTGTAAGCAATTGTGTGAAGTATAAAGTATGTGCACTGTGCTGCATGTGCCTGTGATTGCTGAGTTTCTCATGTCTTCTCTCTCTACTAACTACATTGACAACAGGTGGCATGGGAAGATGGTTTTATGCAGCACATCATTCAGAAAGTTTGAATGTAGAATCATTTATAAGTGCAAATACATCTGCGATGCTTCCTCACTGTCCAAGGAAGTTTGCAAAACAAATTATTACCTCATACACACAAAGTATAAACTCCACTTTTTTAGAAGAAAAGGAAAGGTAGACATAGAATTGCAGAAGCTGGCTATTGGGTCAGTTATTAAATTTTTCCTCTATAACTTTACACACAGTGAAATTTTTTCACACTTCTGTGGGGAAAAGGTACATGCAGAAGATACTTCGTAAGCTGTGGAACTGACCAAATATATCTATACCACTCTGGAAATATTTGCAGCCATATATCAATTTTTAAAAAAACTTCCACCAGTTCTTCCCCTTTCTCTGAAGTGGAAACATCAATTCCACCCCAGCACTTTCTCCTTGCTCCAGGACTTAATCCTTCATGCTTTTTCCAGCTTTTCTCTCCTACTCATCTCAGACCCCTCATGCTGTTTCAAGTCAGTGCAGAAACAAAAAAAAGTATTTAAATACAAACTGCAGGTCATTCCTCACTGCAGCTTCTTTACCTTCTGCTTTGGCAGCAGCATGATGCTGCTCTCCAGCAGCTGGCAGTTTCCCATACTGCAGCTCTGCAAGATAAATCAGGGGCCAAGGCTGATCAGCTGTTTTTAAAAAGTTAGGATTTTATTTTATTTCCCTGGAAGGAATTTCATTTAGTGCTCTAGGACTCTCTGTACCAAGCCACCCTAAGGCATTATGAACTTGGCAACTTTCTAGTAGCAAATTTAACTTGTGAAATTTTCTGTTGGTAGAGGAGACTGGAAATTTTGCAAGGAAGTTTGCATCTACAGTCACCTTTCTGGGGTGCATTGCAACTTATATGTCCCTTCCACATACCTGTAGCTCTTTGGTCCTGTGTTCTCTGTGCATCTGGACCAAGTGCTCTTGCTCTTCCCAGGGAAAATCATGCAATAAGTAGCATCCTTTTCCGAGTTGTGAGGATACCTAGGCAAAATATCAGAGCCCTGTCTCCTAATAAACTCAGTTTGGGCCTCATCTTTAGTGAGGAACATGACAGAATGAAAATATGTCACCTAATTCTCACTTTAAATCAATTTTGCAAGCCTTTGTTAAATACAGTCTTATCTAACAGGCTCCACTGAGTGTGGACGAATCACTGAAATATTGCTGGTTTCTTATTTTGGGCTCCAAGGCCCTGGGCAAGGTTTTTCACTATTTTTGAAGTGTCCAACACACAGGAATTTTGATTTGAATATAACAATAAGGTCCCTGACTGTACATAGGTAGACTATTGATACTGGGCAGGCAGAAGGTTGTTCATTTGCTGGGCCAGAAGACAGTTCTACAGCTTGCACCTTTGAAACAAATCCCCAAATCCTCTTCTCTAGTCTCTCTTCTCCCACCAGCTGAATGAAAACCTGTATCTCTGAACACCAAGAAATTCAGAGGAATGAGAGCAATCCCTTGTGGTTGTTGGCCATCCTTACTTCTAGTCATCTGTAGGACATATTCTTAGCCAAAATGGCATCAAACAAGAACCAGCTTAGTAGGATCATATTCTGTGTGATATGGATCAGTTGTAGGACTCCAGTATCTTATCTTTTCATAACTACAGTGGAACAGTAATAAGCTTATAATGTTTTGATTCCTGACATTATTCGTATTCAGGTTATAGAATGTCCCTATGACTTATTTTGTAGTTATTTTGTCTGAAAACCCATTGTTCAGAAGCAGATTGCAATGCCAGGAAACAGCAACATTGGTATTCCAGAAGGTTCCAGATGCTTCTTTTGAGAGGAGCCCTTATTTGTTACTTGCCACCTGCCTGGAGCAATTTCTCATCTGACTTCTGGGTTTTGATATTGGTTTCTAATACAATGGGCAAAACTCATTTGTATTTTAGCTCCAGGCTGGTTAGTGAAGGTTTGGTTGGGGTTAATTAGGAATAATATTTTACCTTCAGCATTCAGAATTGAGGTACTTTGGTAGGTATCATGTGCCTACCAAGACTCATTACTTTTCTGCCAGAACAGTCTTTTAGCCAATTGTTTTGTTAAAGGATTAGATTGGAAGGCAGTAGACTTGCTTGTGATGAAAATGCTCAGTCCTGTAGAAGCTGATCAGATCGCTAGCACCTCCCTGCTTTCTACAGATCATCACATTTTAAGCTGGGTTTGAACCAGCAGTATTACACTGAAGGAGTTGTATGTGGTGAGCAGATTCTGCTCTTTCCTTTTACTGAAAAAACAAGAGGTCTTCAGCCTGTGGCAGCTATTGTTCTCACAGATGTTAGCATCCATCTTGTAATGATGTCCTTATGGGATTTTGTTTCATTTTATTGGAAGTCTTTCTGATTTTATGGGTTGGTTTTGGTTAGTGTGTTTTTGTTTCTTTGTTTAGGGGTTTTTGTTTCTTTGTTCAAGGTTTTTTTTGTTTGTTTGGGTTTTTTTGGTTGGTTGGTTGGGTTTTTTTGGTTTGTTTTTTTTTAATTGCAGAAAAATTACATTTGTGTGTGCAAAGGGCAAAGCTGAACTTAGCTGTCTATTGCATCTGATCTTAAACAGCAAATGCAGTGCTGCCAAGAGCACCTTTGGCACAGCAATTAGTTGCCAATCCTGAGACCATTGGGTAGAGAGACCGCACTCCTCCTCTACTTCTGTGTGTCCCTGCAAGGGATAGTCACACTGTAATTCTTTATAAATGTGTTTTCCTTCTTAGTTTATATTAAGATCTATAACATGAATCACAACACAGTCCTGGTGCCTGTATTATACTCCTACTGCATACACCTACAGCTATCTCACCACAAACCAGCTTACAAATTACAGCCTCTCTCTGCTACTTTGTGACACTGATACTGGCATTAGAATCCTAACTTATTAGCAGACTCTTCTCTCTAATCCATTAACAGCAACAACACTAATAAATTCATTGCCTGAGGTCTGACTGCACTCAGTCAATTCTGCTACTGATTTCAGGGAGGGCAGGGGTGGGTTTAGGGTTGATCATTTCCTTGGAAAACATCAACCATGAAAAATTTTCCTTCTTTCAATTAAATAATGGGTCTTATGGCAGGGACTGTTAAATTATGCTATTTTTCTTGTTTATGTATTATCACTTCTCATGATATTTCCCAAAAGACATGCTGTTTGGGGAGAAAAACATGTTCAGTCCACCATCACCGTCTTCCTGTGTGGTAAGGGAAAACAGACATATTGTATCATCAAAAATAGCATTGCCTGACAGCCTCTAAAAATATACATCTCACATCACTAGCTATTTTAAATATCTGGCTAAAGGAAGAAAACCTCTCCAACACATCTCAGTTATGAAGTATTGACACATTATGATTTTACGTAAAAAAATCAGATCCTCATTAGCAGAAACTTATAACAAAGTTACTAAGCATTTTTAGCCATCTTGAACAATAGAACAGAAGGATACATTAGAGTACTTAGATACTCTGAGGATATAGGTTTGGGAAATGCCCACAGAGAAATTGCATGAATCAATACACTAGCTACTCACTCCATCCCCTGGAGAATATTGCCCAGTAATTATATAAGCTCAGAATTTCCTTTAATGACTCAAGATCAGACTGTAACCCTAAGCAAATATCAGTGCTGAAGGGAAACCATACAAATCACAGGGTACAATTCTGTACCCCAATATCATCCTGAAGTGCTCTCCTCTGGTCCAGATATAGCATTTGTACAGAAATAAATTGTGAAAATTGTGCTATCTCTTGAGGGCAGACTTTGCTTTCTTCAAACTTTTCTTGGAGCTAGTAGAAGAGCAGCATCTACAGATATTTCAGCAGGCAGGACAGGAGTATGGAATTGAATGTTCCTTTTCCTTAGTCCATTCACTCTTCAGAGAAGCTGACCAAGTTGTGAAATATGAAAATGTGCTGCAGCTTTTCATCAACCACACTAATATCCTTTCCATCTCAACTTTTATCTGACAGTACATGACTGTCTGCAGGTCACTGTACTGTTATTGGGGGCAACACCTCAATTACTATCTTTTGCTCAACAAGAAGACCCAAAGTGCACTTTAGTCCTGGAAAGAGATCAATTTAAGCACTTCTGTGCAAGCAAAAATATTTCCTTTTGAAAAATCTTAAATTTACTGCATTCATTCTCTGCATTTCCTTACTTTGCAAGTGATTGTTTTAATTTTTGCCCTGATAGGGTGGTGGTGAGCTCACCAGCAGTCTGATATTCCTTACAGGGCAGGGGCATATCCCTGTGGGCTCTGAATGCAATTTGACCATCAGTTCCAGGGATGCTTGAAATGTCCCTCAGGGAGGATTTGACATCAGGGATCCTCTGAGGGTGTCCATCTTATCTTTGTTGCTCAGAAGACTGAAACACATCATCAGAATGTGCCATGGAGTAAGAAATTGAGAGCTTTCATTTTTCTGAAATTTTTCATTTTATTCTCCTTTAAGATTAGCATTTTATCTGTAGAATGCCTAATTTTTGTTCTGTTAAAAAAAAAATCTCTTGCTGACATCATGTTTACCAGCAGACACATAACAAATAAGGAGTGATTTCTGGTCATCTTGTAACCGCATAGTATGGAATGGTAGAGGTTTTTCAGGGCTCATAACAATAAACTTTTTCTCTGTAGACACTGTAATTTCCAAAACCCAGATAAGTCCTGCACTGTGAACTGAGGAATTCTGATATTAGCAGTGATACTTTTGACTTGCCATGAGACCTTGAATAAAAGAAAGTTCCTCTAAAGTGCCTCAGTTTACCTTCAGCAGACATTGTTTATGTGTCTCTGAAACCTTTGAACACAAATTGTTCTTTAAAATAAGAAAAAAAATAGATAAAGAAAGCAAATCATTGTACATAACAGCTTTGCAGTTGCAAGTAATGAAAAGACGCTGTTGCTTATTTTCTCATCTTTGGAATAGCTAAGTCTATGGAACTGAAATAAATAGAATTTGCCCTGTATACATTACAGAATATAGGAAAGCCATATGAGTTGCATAGCTCCATCCTGGAATTATAATAAGCACTTGTGGTGTTGTCATGCCAGTGTATATTGTCAGAGTTTAATAGTCTGGTTGATGTTAGATGATTTAAAACTAATGTACTGATTAACTTGACTAAACCTCAATAATTTACTAATGAAACAGCCCATTTTTCTTAAGGAATGGCAAGGAAAAAGAACTTCCTGTTTCAAAAAATGAAACTAAAGTAATTGAAATTTGGCATTGTTTTGGAGTTTAGGAAAGCATTGTCAGTTTGAGAGAAAACATACTCTCTGTGCTTATTTGTCCCCCTCTCTGTTTCTGGCAAATGGAAATCTGCTATTGTGTTCAGTTATTTGGAGAGCATGCAGCAGAGTTTTACTATCAGCATGAAAAGGTTTAATTGTGAACAGTAAAACAGCACAACCTGGTCATGCCTTACTACTTCTTCATGTCTCTAGATTTGTTTTCTGGACAGCCTCAAAAAGTGTTGCTTTTGTGCTAGAGAGCTGATGTGAAAGATTTTCCACTTGCTAATGGTATCTTATATTTCCTTTCTGTTTGCAGAACTGTGTGATGAATTTACAGGAGGCTTAAGACTCACCCAGCAGAACTGGAATAAATGATTCCTTTATAGTGGTACTGGAATGCTACTCTATGCGAAACCTCTGAATAAAGGTTGTAGTATTTAGAATATCTATTTCCTCATAGAAAGAGAGACATAATGGTTTTGAGAAAGGGTATTTGTACTTTGAAGTGTACTACACAGTAGGCACCATCCTGATGTAGCTATGCCTCTGCTGCTCATTTTCATCAGTTAGGCATGCCCTGGGACAGTAACACTTTGCAATTAGGACAGATCTATGGATGTGACACTATGAGTGTTTAAGTCCAGCCAGGAAGAGCTAGCAGGTCATTATCTAATGTCATGAGAGGAGATGGGAGACTTGTTATCTTCTTCACCAGAGATTTGTCTGCGAGCTGAATCCTTGTATAGCATCTTTTTTTAGGGTTAAAATGAAGACACAGAGATTTTCTATTTAGATTTCTGTAGCACTGAGAATGGGAACTGTTTTGTACACTCAGGTCTATGTTTTATGAATAGGTAAATATCTTTGGTTAGTGGTGAAATAGAGATATGAAAGTAAGGATATTTCAGAGTTACCTTGGTACATATATTCCAGCTCTCATCTCCAGAGTGCATGTTTAAAATGTCTATGACAGGGTGGTAGAGACCTGCCTATTTTAACAACTACAGACAGGCTACGGGACAGAGTCTCAGCTTTGTTCTTTATTCTCAGCTGTATATTTTCTTATATTAATACTTGGCCATGATTTGTTTTTTGGGGAGTATTTTTCCTGATTCCTTGTTAGAATATGAGTATCTTTTTTGCTTGCAGATGATGTGGCTATCTATATAGAGAATGAAAAAGACAATAAATGCAGTGTTATCTGGGCAACTGACAGACTGTGAAGACAAAACTGGGATACATTTTGAGCTCCTGAAGGATAATTGTGGTTTGGGTGACTTCTCAAAGGCAAGTTACTTCAGTTTTCTTCCTGTTGTTACCCGTTTGAGAGGTTGTGAGGCTCAAAGTATTACTGCCTAAAATTCTTTAGAAATGCAGAGAATTGTCCAAGTATTCCTGTTGAAAACTCAGACTGAAGGGACTAAATTCTTCCCTTGCTATGCTGTCACTGGTAAATAAAATAAACACAGACTTGTCACCTTTCCAAGTGCTAGGGTTAAGGGTTAATCATCCTCTGGCCCCAGGTTTACACAGCAATTTCTTGTTGTCATGCTTCAAAAGTGAAGGACTTTCTGAAGCAGCATAATGCAACATAACAGAATACTTCAGCTGAAAAAAAATGTTTTCAGGTGGAAGTGCATTTGTGTTATGAACTATTTGTGGATAATGAATTAGTCTTTCTCTAATAATCAATTTGTGCAGCATCGAGGAATGGAAAAAAAAAAAAAAGACTGTGGATACCTTCTAACTGTTTTGCCATTCTCCAAGAAATGTTTTTGGCAATATATCAACAGGAATTAATAAACATTAATAAAACTTGAAAGCAACAGCTAAAAGTGTTTGATTCAGAGGTGGTAAGTACTTGCCTGCTGCCACCCTTATTGATGGGTGCTCTCCAAGCACGGGCAGGCTGTAGAGAGAGAAGAGCTGACTGTGATGGAAACCTGTGAGGGGTGGCTCTGGCAGGGGGATGAAAGCCTCCCCTTTCACAATATGCTGTGTAATGCTGACAGAAAATCACTCCTGTTAGCAGGGCAGCAGGCTGGCAGGAAGATCAAAAAGCACGTCTGGGAACGTGACTGACGGGCAGCACAGTGGAGATGAAAGACCCTGCAACTCCACTCTCTTGGGAGGAGTCACAGAAAAAAGATCAGATGATGGATGACCTGGGGAGGAAAGCTTCAGCAAAGGTAGGAATGTGCTGCCTTTTGATTTCACGCAGCTCCGAACAGAGCCTAGGATCTCCTGTGTAAACAGCTCCTGTTAGTGGCTGGTCAAACTGGAATCTGGAGGGTCCTTGGAACCAGGGTTGGAGATGGTCAGCCAAGGTGGGGGCTGTATCAGAGGTGGCTGGCATGGTGGATGTGCTCTCATGGACAGAGGGCATGTTCCAAATAATGGTTAAATCCTGGATAAATCAAGACAGATAGTGGTCTGGGCCATGGAACAGATGTAGAACTGTGTTTGAATATTTGCAATTGTATAGACACCAAATGGTGGCTCATCTGATTCTGTATGACCTGTCAGGACTCTTACAGAGACCTCTGTCCTGTTGCCCTAGCAGCAAAGATCTGTGGATTTTAGAGTGCTGGTCGGAAGGCCAAGGTGGAGTCAAGAATAAAAACTGGCTCTAACAGGAGCGGGAGAAGACATGATGGCTGCAGCACCTTCATGTTGCTGTTATCCTGTTCAACTGACCCCCTTTATTTCTTCCCAGTGACCTGTATTTGTTTCTGTCCATAGCTGGGGCAAAAACTTCACTTACTAAGCCCTCTCTTGAAGGAAAATCTCTAGTTCTCAACACTTATAAGTAGGATTTTTTGTTTGACCCCACAGTATCCATGTTACCAACCCTTCCAATGAGTCTGGCATGTGAAGATTTTACACTGATTACTGTCAGTGTGCAGGAAGTGCCAGCTACTCCCTAAAAGACAAGGACCTGAGGGTACTTTCTTCTCAGGGCAGCAAGTCATGGCCCATCCCACCATCCCAGAAGCAAGGCAGCCCCAGCCCAGAACATCTGGGATGGGATGGGATGGGATGGGATGGGATGGGATGGGATGGGATGGGATGGGATGGGATGGGATGGGATGGGATGGGATGGGATGGGATGTGGGCCCAACCCAGCGGGGCCCTTGGCCAGTTAGGGGTGGGGGATGCCAGAGGCCGGCTCTGATGCTTCACTGCTGGGGCAAGGTCTGATGTTCTCGGGCATGGTGGACAGTGTTCAGGGTGAGACAGAGACAGTCAAGGCTGGTGATGCCCTCAGGGCCTGGCTGTCACAGTGGGTGGCCTCCAAGAGCCCAGAAAGGCTTGAGCAGCTGACTTGTGTGAGGCTGGAGGATGGCATATGAGAAATAACAGGCTCTTTCTTAGCTAATGATGACCCTTGAGGACAGCGTGTGGATAACAGATGATGCAGGATTCCCTCCAGTAAGCAAGTACAAATCTTTGGACAGGAGCTGCTGAACCCACTTATTCATCACTGATGGATTTGCTATGGGAAATAAACACTGTGGCTAGGTAGGACTCAGTAAATAGAATCAATAGTGTTCAGGCAACTGCACTTTGTAAGATACATTTTAATGGGGACCTTCCTGGAGAACACTTTTTTCTGAAGCCAAGCCAATTTTCTGCTCAGGCACAGGAAGGTAATTATTTTTCTAATTGGCTTCAGCAGTACAGCAGATGCATAATGAAAGATTGTTAATAAAATGATAAAATATGTCATTAATGATAATGTTGATAGTTCTGAATATTGTCGAGAAAGGAAAATAAACCCAAGACTAAGGTTAGTGAATCAGAGCTGGAAGAGTTTAGAGCTGGGGGATGAGGAAAGAGACAGAAAACAAAAAACTGGAAGCCCAGATGATGTGCTTAGAGGCAAGATTCATGAAGAGAGACAGGACACATACAGAGAAGATAAAAAATGAGCCTAGAAAGGATAAACCCATGAATTTCTGATTTTTTTCCATAGGCTTCCTGCATGGAGTATCAGAACTGTTCTGAGGCACAGATGTGCACAAGCCCTTTCCCTTTCGTCATGAATTAGAACTTCAGTTAACATTTTTGATTTAAGCAAGGGGCTATATAAAAATTATTTTAGCAGATGGTTGAATATCTTCACAGGTAACAGTTCAGGTCAATCAGGGTAAACCCTTGGAAATATTTTGTTAACTTGAAAAAAAAAGGGACTCACCAGGAGATAACTTGTTCTCATTAAAACTTAGGTATAAATCACAGGGCCCTTGAAGTTCTCATTACCTTCAACCTCCATCTTCAGCAAATATGCAGAAAAATATCAGCTCAGCAGTGTTAGTCACAGTACAAAAGAAAACTTTTCTGTAGGAAATCTAAGGATTCCTCAACCCTTTTATTTATGATGCAAAATGGCTGAAACATTGAAATATCACAGGCCCCATTTTTGGAAGCCCTGTTATAGGCTGAAAAAAACACATGCACACACAGCAGTCTAACGAAAGGAGGATGACAATCTTTCCCTTTTTTTGTGTGTAATTCACTTGTGTATGAACTAAAGTCAGTGAGGATAAAAGTCAGTACTTTAGGGAAAACCTTAAGCAGAAACATGTAAGAAGTTTTCATGCTGAATCAGACCAATGCTTCATCTTGTTCTGACATCTTATCTTTGTGAATGCCACCATTGTCTCAGTGGGCATGTGATTAATGTAGAATAACCTGTGCATAGGCAGAATTTCTTCCTAATCTTGTCAGAGAGGGTTTGGGATTTGCTAAGCTGTATGAAAAGATGCACTCCTAAACAAATAGATTTTTAAATAGTCATAAGTTCTAAAAAGTGCGGTTACAAAGATGGTGGGTGGCGTTTTTTCAAGTCCTCGTATTCTCATGTGATTTGCTGTGAGTGATCCCTACTGAATTCTGCATTAAATTCATCCTTGTAATCTGACAAGGCAGGAATCTCCCTGTGAGGATCACCTTGTTCTTTTTTCACTCAACATATTTTATTTTCTGTTTGAATTTCTGTTGCTCACACCTGTTAAAAACACTTATTCTGTTGCTAGGAGAGCAGAAATGAGAGAAAATGGTCTGCATCCTGCTTCACATGTTAGTAGCTAAAATAACTGCAAAAGACACATTTCAAGCATCCTTTTGTGTCAAATGCTTTTAGTGTATATTTACACTACCCCTGAAAGCCTCTTCCACCCTTGTCACTGTAGTAATTCCTTCTCTTAGCACTAGCCAGAGCAGCTGGCAGAATTTCTAAGGCCTCTGTTAACATCTGACACCTCCTACCCTGCCCTTGCTACTGTTCTCCCTAACCAATTGTGGAAAATATGTTGTGTACACACACATTTTTTTGGTAATTCTCTGCCTCCCTTCTGAAAATCTTGGGCTTATCCCAATCCATTTTGCTAATATTGCCTGAAATGTTCACTGGGATCACTATACCCTTCAAAATGTAAAGTTTATCCTTTTCTTGAATAAGGAACAGCTGCTTAATAGCAAATACTTCCCTAGGCTCAAAACCTCTGGGTGAGTTGAGACTATTTGGTTGTTCATGGAGCTTTTGCACACCAAATGCTGATCTGGGAAGGTTATTATCAGAAGTTATGGGTCTACTGTTGGCTCTGGCACTCTGGTTTGTTAACAAATTATTTCAAGAAATCATATTTTTAATCTGTGCCACTGTTTGCCCTCTCACATCCACCTTCTCTAGTCATCTTAGGCACAAGCTGCTTATTTCACTCCTGTAAAGCCCCAACAAAGAGGATTTCAGTTTCAGCTGGGATCCCTTGCTTCAGCAATTAATCTCACCAATTTATGCTTTGCAGAAGTGGAGCTGGTGTCCAGGCTAGCTTCTGCAATATTAAAATTGAACCTCAATTTTAGCAGAATTAAACCTGATATTTTAAGAGAGAGAAAATTAGTTTTTCATTAGTCTTGAATTTCTCATATGATTCCTTTTAATGAATTTGTCTATGAGCTCCTGAAGCAGCCCATTCAGTAGCTTCTTCATTGGAACTCTGCCTTTTCTTACCTGTTCCAGGACACCTGCAGTCCCTTTAAAGAGTGAGGGGCAAAGAGCTGAAGCAGCCATGTGTAATAATAACACTTCAGATGATCAGACTAATACCATTGCACAATACAGAAATGAAAACCAGGCTGTGGCTGCTTCTGGGTCAACTATTGAAAGAAGCAGGAAATCATGTCATTGTGACTAGTCTGTGAATGCTTCCTGCTAGACATCAGTGATTTTAGTTCTGTTTTGCTAATTGCAAGGGTTGCTGGTAAAACTATGTTCTTTACATTTGTCCTCTGCAGCTTTGCAGGGTATCTCAAAGGCTTTCTAAATTTGACAGTGAAAAAGAGAAAATAAGGCAGGATATTCTTCCTTCTCTTCCAGTTGTGAAGCCAACTCTTTTCCTGTTCAGAATCCCATCTTTGTGGCCTGTCTTTATTTGCCCTGAACATCACAACTAGTTTTCCATAGCAAGAAGATAGAAGCAATGGTTTCCATAATCATTACTGCTAAAAAGATGGGATTACTTAATAGTGTGACTAGAAGACAGTTGCACTAGAGGTAATTTTGGCCTAGGAAAGCTGCTTTTGATGTTTGGAATTTAAAAAAAAAAAAAGTAATAGAATATAGTAAAAGTTACATAAATTAACATTTTTTTCTGTGGTGAAAGACTAAAGAATCTTATAAATAAAACTGGAATTCATCAACTGCATAAGGTGTCCCCTTTTTCTATTAAAAACTATGCAGAGCAATAAGGAGACTTAGCTTTGCATCAGAAGATACTGAAATTATGCTTTTCCTCTGTTTCTTGCTAAGAGAATACTGAGGCGATATGTGAAGAGGAATTTTCTGTTGTGATGGTGAAAAAACGATTTTTACCTTCATAGAGTATTACCTTATTATAGAGAACAGGCTTAACAATGTCTTTAAATGGTGAAGATAACAAGCTATTTAAGGGCTCTGAATATACTTTTACTGGTAAATTCACATTTGGTACAGTAACCTCCTTATTCATATTCTCATAAAAGCCAAAAAAAATCACCATCTCTAGGATACAGGGAATAAGGGGTATTAAATATCTTCTATGGTATCAAGCCTGTAAGTGTTGCCAGGAACCATGGTATCTTGCAAAAAACCACCTCTGACCCTGACAGTAGAGACATTTTATTACTGAAACACAGATGGTCTCCTGCTGTGTGTGAAACTTCAGCACAAAAGGAGTTGGGTGTTTTTAAGCAAACCATTATTTGTAACAAAAGATGCTTTTTCTCTCCCAGACAATTGTTGAGAGAAAGCGACAGACTCTTACTGTTAAACAAGCCTTAGAATTTTTCGTTCCAAGGGAAACAGCATGAGGTTGGTGTAATCAATTGCTATTTGACAGAATGATAAAAATGCACATGGTACACAGTAGCTAAATATCTGTCCAGATGCAGCCAGAATGGCAAATGACCAAGAACACGTCAGCAACAGCATGACAAAAGTGTAATCTTTACCCTTTATTAACTAATGGACCAAAAACCCGCACTAAACAGAAACTTTATGTCTAGGTGAAATGCTACATTTCACTCAGGAAAAAAGGTTATGATGGACCAATTATTCTCATCTTGGTTTAGGCTGGAACCTTTTCTCATTTTCAGCTTTGCTCTGGGGGCAGTGGAGGAGGCACAGGAAAAATCTTATGGGCTGCCAAAACACAGAAAAGATGGGTAAGAGGAAAAGGTATTGGTATATTTACATACTCTTGCAAAAGTATCACCAAAGTATATTAGGTACGTCCTACTATAATTCCTCCTCACCATTGCTACAAGGAACCCTTTATACAATAATGCAATACCACTTTAAAACATTGTCTCTCTGTCTAGGTGCTGTGATTTGTCTTTACTTTTCCATGATATTTAGCCAACTAGATTACATTTTAAACTGTCTTTTAAATTCACCCACATTAAATTTGGACATGACATAAAAGCTTGAAAACAACTCCCTTCTGCACACTGTGGACTGTTATCCTCCTTGCCACTGTGGAAGACAGTTTGGTTGAGACACCCTGACCAATGCCTGTTTGCAATGTTTCCAGATGCCATGACTGCATCATACTTGTTGGATAGGTCTTGCGTCACCAGACCATTGGCCAGTGAAAGAATATCTTGGCCAGTGAAAGACTATCTTGGCTGCCTGTACTGAGCTTGAAGATCCATAATGGGCTAAATGGAGCCAAAAGAATGATCCTGTAGTGACAGGGAGGAACAGCCTCTCCCAACTACTTGTCTGATGGCATGAAGACTCATGAAATATAGGAAGTGTGGCACTATGGGGCTTGCAGTAAGTCTACCTCATATGCAGTAGCTGTAGCTGGATGTGTTTTGACTGCAGTAACAGAGCATGTAGAGAAGGTACAGGTCCCCTTCTGTAATGGACTCCTTTGTTTTAGGCAGTGCTAAGTCTGAGCATCACCATGAGTTCTGCAAGTTGTGCAAAGTGAATTGTTGGCTGCTTACTCTGATTTCTGATGAGCTATGTGGTTTTTCAAAAATTAACCAGCAAGTAAAACCAGAACCACACAGAGAGGTACTGAAATCAGTAGAACTAAAGGCCTAACACAGGCGGAACCGCAGTTGCCATAAAGCTTCACATTCATTTACCATTGCATTGCTACAGGATGAAAGATGCTCTCTGGCATCACTGGTGGCCACTGTCACCAGCCACAAGAAATACGCTGTGACTTTTCTGGAGAGGATGAGGGAGGATTCAATTTTCCGTTGTTAAGTTTTGGACAGTTACAAATATTTTTATTCAGAGGTAGAATTATTTTTATTGTTTTCTCTGTTGATCAATTTGATGTCACTAAGCAGGGTTGGATTTGTGAGATCGCACAAAAGGGATGAATACACTGGGGAAGGAAAATAGTACCACCCATGGCAAATTGGCATGAGGTTCCCATAGCAAGCTGGGTTGGCAAAGGTGAGGTAATTCTGTATATCTCAGAATCTTCAACCCGTATCACTGCTTTTGTATATTTTCCATTTTAAATAATTCTCTTCAAGAAGGGAATCTTTTAGGGAAGCAAGGGTATCTATCTTTTTCACATTCTTTCACTTTGTGTCAATGCCTGGAGACATCAGATAGCTCAGCAGGTGGCACTGAAGACAATATAGTCCTGAAAAATCACTGGAATCAATTTCTGCATCAGTTATTGCTTATGATTGTCTTGCTTGGGATATCTCTTGTTTCATGGGAGCTGCTGGGCACTACTGAGGCTCCTCAAAGTCACACCATGGCATGAGTGACCGTGACTCAGCAGAGGCAGGCAGCAAGAGATTCTATCACTTAGGTTTCTTTTGCTACAAAAGCACAGCCCTGCCTTCGGGCTAATGTGTGCTTTGTCTTGTCACAGAACTCAATACCACATCCTACTGTCAGCAATGGTGTCAGCTTTATGGCTATTTGGTGCCACAAAGCTGTGCTAAGGGACCATGGGAAGATTATGGATTGAAGCCAAAAGAATCTAGTGTGAGGGTTCAGATACTGCCACATATCACACAACTGCCTAAATGATTTCTAAAACTATAGGGATCCAAAGTTATAGCTGTAGCCCAAGTAGATTTTGTTATTGTTGTGGGTTTAGTTTTTTTAATATATAATTCCTGTGTCTTTCTCATTTCCTCTAATATGTTTACTAGCTCTGAATCCTTTAAAGGCAACAATGTGCTGGCAGAGGCTCTTGGGAACTGTTGGTTAAAATTCTGCTGCCAAGTTGATGAGAGTTTTAGGATAATTTCCTGGACTGGGAGATCAGTTCATCTCTGAATATGATCAAAGCTGCCAATGTGTATCTATTGTGCCTATCTATGACACACGTAAGGACCACATACAAAACTAAGAATAGCATCACTGCAGACAAGAAAAAAACACTCAGTCTCTGTGCCACTTACCCATGATGACAATTGTACACACAGACTCATAACTCTGAATCTCATGAGAACAAATCTTGCTTTTTTCCCTATACTAACTTTGTTAAGAATAAATTAATGGCAGGAAATGGAAACTGCAATTGATTGTCTATCAGTAGAAATCAGAGATAAGTTTTACGGCAGCATATGGGATTTCTTTTCCTGGAAATACCCTGAGAGAACCCATTTTTTCAGAAGGCAGATGATTTGAATTTTGGCTTTCTTTCACATCCCTAAACTTTAAAACAAAAGAGTCCCACCTCACTAGTTATTGTAGAGATCAAGTATTCAGTCTTTAATGAAATTAATCAAGGCCTTTTGCAAGCAGCAGTGTCAATGAGGTCCCTAAGCAAAATCACTAGATTTTTTGGTGGGAAAGTCAGTGTAAATGTTAGGTGAGTGTCGCTGTTGAGCCGCTAGCTGAGGAATGACCCAAGTTTTCAGACAAGGAAAGAGAGAAGAAGAAGAGCTTTATTGTTTTGATTTCCATATATATATCGAGTTTACAGAGGTCACCCAGATTGGTCAGCCCGAGACCTCCCCCTAGGCCCAACTGGCCAAGCCCGAACTGACCCAATCTGGAGAAGTTGTTTGCAAAACATCCAAACTTTATCTTTGTTTATGAAATATAGCAAAATGTTCTCACGAGAAAAACCTGTGCTAGTCACAGGTGAGCAGATCAATGCTTGCAAGGGCTTATATAATTTTATAATTAACTTATATAATTTTATATATGTTAATATATTAACTTATATAATTATATATACAACTTACATAATTTTAAATTCTGTTAAGAACAGGAAGGGAAAAAAGAAAGAAACAAATAAGAAATAAACATTTTTTCTGACATGTGTTTGAAGGTCACGATTTCCTCCTTTTACAACTGATGGTTGCTGCTGGGCACAAGTTGACTAAGGTTTGTTGTGGTTATGCTCTCAGGCAGTGCAATTAATTCATATGGGCAACTAAGCAGTACAAGGCATGATCAAATTCTGAAAAAAGTATTTTAAAATGAGCACAAGATACTCTGCAGGTAAGGCAGTAATTTGCTCACTAGTTAGACCTGTAGCACTTGAATGTTTCCAAAGTGCATATTGGCTTGAGCTCAGTGTGGTAAGGTCTTTCCTGATCTATACCGGTACCAGAAACAAGCATGACAATTGTAACACAACAGTTAAAAACATAGAACCACCCTGCCCTGGTTACCTCTATAGCCTTTGATACCCTGGCTACACTTAACTGTGGCTACACTTAACTTCTGTGTCCTGTTGGATGACTGTGTTTATCAATTAGTAACCGACTCATTGAGGCTTACATGAAAAAGTAGGAAAATTCTCTTGGTGGTGATAAAGTTCCCATTTTGCTGAAGCTGTATAAACTGAGAGTTTAAACCATGCATTTGCATCCTCCTCTTGTGATAACTGTAGCCTGTACAGAGCATGGCCACAAGGATTAACAAAGGTTTCTTTGTCAGAATTAAAAGGGCTGATGGAGTGGTGTTAATTCTTACTACTTTAAATCCTTCGTTTGGTTTAAAGATCTGCTGATTTATGTGAACTTCTCACAGCACTCGCACTGTAATGATTCTGGCGGTTGGCAAGCAGGAGTATCATCCCTCTCCTATCTTTCCTAGGCACGCCTTGGTCCACTGAAGACATTCTGATGCCACCCGCAGGAGGACGCAGGTACTTTCAGCAGTTCTGTCCTAATTTACAGCAGCTCTCTGCCCTTTCAAGAGTGATTTAGCAATATAAGCAGGTAATATTAGCAAGCAGAGGAATGTCAAGGCATGGAGATGTGTGGGCATGTAACTACAGGCTGACATTAAAGGCCCTTATTGGATCCGTGCCTCAGAATGAGAAGTATTATTTTAGTGCTGGAGTATAAGACAGAGAACAGAAAGCTCCCTCTTCGTGTTCATCTGGACTCAGATAAACACAGATGGAGGTTAGACCCTGCTCCTTCTCACAGCCCCCTACTGCAGTTTACCCCCGTGGAAGGCTCCAGCCTACAGCTAGACCACAAATATGTTCTGTGAAAGCCTTGCCAAAGCCACAGATGTGTGAGGTCTCCCTTATTCCTGCAGGGCATCCTGTGTTTCTGGGTGTTTTCTAGAAAGCCGAGCACAATATCCAGCATCTTGGTGTGCAAGAGGCTGCATCCCACTAGCAGGAAGCAGTGCCAGTGTGCTGTCACAGCTCCCAGCCATGACACAGCATGCAGAGTCTGGGAGCCAAGCAGCCTCACCCAGCAGTTGTTCTGGGACAGCACAACCTGCCTTTGTATTAATTCACAGATTTTCCCTGGAAGCTTCACCTATGCATATCTGTGCAATATGGTCCTGCTGCTATTAAGCTAAAAGACTTGTGACATCCAAGTATAATTAAGGGAAATCTTGGCTTCCTGGAGAACTTGATTACCTTTATGATTATGCTATTAAGTACTGGTGAATAAGGGGGAAAAAAAATCACAGTTTCACAAAATAGTAACAGAGAAGAGGTAAGCAGAAAAGAGAAGGGAAATCCTAATGTTTATTATATTTAGATGAGTTTTGTATAACTCTGACTGTACTATAAAAGTAATGTAAGATGATTTCTGAGTGCATAAATAGAATGACAGAATCTTTGATTTTAATGTTGCAAACAAATTACTGATCAGCAGCATTTTTTGCATAATATGCTCAGTAAAATGCTGCTTTTTGTTGCACTTTATCAGCAATGTGAAAAAACAGATTTACAGTGTATAGTTTTAACATTTGCAGCAGCATCATTTTGAAGTCTCTAATTAAAGTCATGGGGTTTTGACTGAGGACTGCAGCTGCACCCCACGAGGTGTCTTTTATAATTTTTTATTTGGAAGACTTGTGATGTGTGTTCCTGGTTTGGGCTAGCAAGTGTGTTTGCCTGCCTGTTCTCTGTTTCACACCTCACAGTGTCAGGAACAATACTCCAGGATTTGCCAGCTCAGCAAACACCTGGATCAAATTCACAGCACACACTGACTTGTTTCTGTCTCACACTCCTTTCCTTTCCTGAAAAATTTGCATCACTGGAGATACCTTATTTTCAAAATGTTTTGTGTTTGTATCTTTATGCCTGTTTGGAGGAGGATGGGATGAAACTGCAGCATCTATGTCTCGGTGGATATGCTTCAGGAGCTCTGTCGTTGTGAAATCATTGTGCCTCAGATAGGTCTTCGTCAGATTCTCTTGGGTAGGGAGGGGGATTTGATAATCAAGATGGGGAACTATGGCACAAAGATGCCATATTCCACAAATATTTGGGCACTTGTTTAATTGACAAGTGTAAATCCAATTCCCTGCGTAATCTGAGGATTTCTGGGAAGCCAGCCAAACTTTTCACAAGAACACACTTCAGCATCACCGCAGTTGCTTGGTAGATCAAGAACTGAGTGGCTGCCGTGGGTGGGCAAAGTCAAACAGTGAATCCTGATATCCCAAGTCTTCGTGCTGTGTTTTAACTGTAACAACTCTCTTTTTGCTTAGTTGGGTCCATCCTGTCCCTTCTCCCTGTTAGGACATTTAGCGAGGCATTGCAGAGTCAGCAAGAGCCCCGAAGCCAGGAGGAGCAGTGGCCCCACAGCAATCCCCCAGGCCTGTTTCACTCTCGCAGGCTGGCGCTGCTGCCTCTTTACCTTGTGGCCACCGATGCATTTTCAATTCTGGCGGCACGTGGATGTTAGCGCCCGAATTTACCCCAATGTTTAGCTCACTGGAAATACTGCTCGGACTTACTTAGCCCCGTACCGGCGGTCCCTCAGCATTGCAAGCAAACTGCACGTCCTCCACGGCTGTGCCGAAAGGGCCCCCGAGAAGAGCCTGGTGCTCTGCAGGGAGGGCAGAGAGGTGCCGGGGAGCCCCGGAGCATCCCCGGCGCCCGTCCGTGCCCGCCGCTCCCCGCAGGGGGCGCTGCCCGGGCTCGGCGCCTCCGGCAGGGCCGGGGCCGGGGCGGCTCCGCGCGGGGGCAGCGCCGGGCGCGTCCCGCCCTCCCGCCTCCTCCCGCGTCCCCTCCCCTCGGCCGCTCTGGTGGAGCCGCCGGGCTCCCCCGTTCCTCTTCACATGGGGCTCGCCCTGCCGGCGGGACGGCGCTCCCGCTCTCCCGCCGACCGCTGAGGGGGACCCGGCGCGGGAGAAGGGGACTCGTCGCTGCTGCCGCCGGCGGGCAGGTAGGGGCGGGCAGCGCACCTGAGGGGAGTCGGGGAGCGGGCGGCGGCGGGACGGGCGCGCCGGGCTCTGCCGCCCCGGCCGGCCGTGCCGGGAGCGGAGGGGGCGCACGTGGAGAGGGCGCCTCGCATCCCGCCCGCCTCCCTCCGATGCCCGGTGCCGCCGCTCCGCCGGGGTCTTCCCGACAGGATCTCCCTGAGCGGGTTCGGGATGCTCGCGGGACCCCCGCCGGTCACTTGCGAGAGCATCGCGGGGAGATTCTCCTCCCGGCTGCCGCGGGGAGCGGCGCAACTTCAGGGAGGAACCCGGGCGGGGACGCTGGTCTTCCCCGTTCGCCCAAAGGGGATGGAGCTTAATTAAAGAGCTGCGGATCTCCCCCTGTCCATTCCATCTTTTCTTTTACCTGTCAGGAGAACAGGTCCGTTATTTGTGAAATTATTTTTTGTCAGTTTAGGTGTTGTTTCTTTTTTTTTTTCTGTACACTACCAAATACAGTTGGTAGATTAAAACACAGGACGAATTCCTTATGCCCTTAAAGTGAGTGCTATGGGTTTACCGAGTTCGTATAATCTGATGTTCTCATACCTCAAAATAAACCTTTTCATTAAAAGGAAGAAAACCGGAATCAGTTTTCAGAGCTTTTGATTGATTAGAGCTCCCTCGTGGAAATCAGCGGGGAGTTTTGCCTGATTAAGAGCTGCAAAATTGTCCTGAGGTTTGTTACACAACTGGCTGTAGTTGTGCAGTACGGGCTCAGTTAGGTAACTTTGCAACTGGGTCTTGTTTTCACTGGTCCAGCTGAAGTACTTTCAAGTCAAATTTGTTTCATTGCTCTGCTTTAAGCCCTCTTACTCGATGTATACAAGGGAGTGGGAGGACTCTTTTACCTGCCTTATAAAGAGTAAACGTGTTGGTTAAATAGGGAAGCTGGTGACATCCGTTGGAAATAGTGATTGCAATTTAGCAATTTTGCAAATGCTCCATGTGTTTTGCTGGCAGTGCCCGGTCAACTGCTTTCATCCTGAAGGTGGTTTATTTCAGTTGTGTTGCAGTTGAGCCTGAGAAACTCTAGTTAAGAACCAGGGACTCAGCTGTCACAGAAGGTGTACAGACACGCATGTAATCATAGTCTCTCCAGCAAAGGGCATGCTTTCTCGTGTGATTATGCAGAATGTTATAGAAAACAGAGCTCTCAGAGTATCTTGGAGGTTGCAATTTCCACACGTGAGCTGACCATTCAATTGTTGCTGTTCTGTTTTATCTGTGCTGCTGAAATACCTGACAGTAAGCAGTTTACAGAATCCAGTCAGTTGGTTGTAGAACTTTTGCTCCTGCTGCAACTGCAAGAGTTTATGTCAAATTGCCTTTTTTTTTTTTTTTTTTTTTTTTTCCTTTTAAGGCAGGAAAGTAGGTAAAATAAAATGGAAGCTTTCTTGCCCTTCAAGTAGCATCAACAGAGGACCAGACTTGGGGAGGGTGGAACATACAAAAGCCAGCACTTTTCTTTGGGTTTCTAACTACTTTCAGATGAGAAAATCTCTTTTGGCATGGCACTTCACAAGTTTGTTCTTGGTTCCTTGAAATTTCAGGTGGTGAAAGTCTGATCGATCTAGCAATTCAAGTGAGAAAAAAAGCATTGTATTATGGTCTGTGGAGTTCAAATGAACATTACTGGAAAGCTTCAAATAGCCTTAAAATAGTCCTTAGTGGGGCAGGCATATTTGCTATGTTTGGGACAATTGGATTTCCATTTAGAAGAATAGGGAGTGTTTCTGGAGCAGGGCATGACTCTGTTAGCTTTGGTATTCAGTACCAGTGTTCCCAAACTGAGACCACGATCCAGAACAAATCCATTGCATGTAAATTCAGTGTCTGCAGATACCTATGTTGGTATTGCTAACCTCATTGGAGGTTGGATAACTAATATATTTAAGGATAAGTCTGTAGAAAAAACTCAGGCATGTGATGAATGGCTTTCCAGAGCTAGGATGGTAGAAAATAAATTGTGTATCACTAAAGTTAAAGGTATTCAAGAAAGCTGTTAATAACATTTAAAAGGAGGTTCTTAATATGCACGTGAAGAGCATTATCAGTTTGTATGGCTCAGTAATCAGTGTGTAGCTGAGGTATCATACTTAACTGTCCATCTCCAAATTTTTGGGTAGAGATTTTTCTAAAACTGGATGCTTAAACATACCCCAGTTTGAAACACTGAAGTAAGGTGAATTATGGTGAACTAATTCTGCTCAAGAAACTGGATATTTGCACCTTTGACAGAAAAACTATCTTCTTAGTAGTGTGCCAAAGCTTGGAGCTCTCCATATGCAGAGAAGCTAATGGGGTACACATTGTGGTGTTCCATGTTCAGTGCTGGTTTAAAGGAGACATTTCTACAGCAGCTATCACTTCTATATCACAATTGTTGATTTGTCTTCACGAGGTGGGCTAAAAAAGTCTCATGGATGTGGAGACATTAAGTGCCTTGCTGAGTTGCTTGGGAAGTTTGAAAGAGCAAGACATTGAGGCCAGATGGAAAAAGGTCTAGACTGGCAGTTCGATCTGCCTTGTTTGCTATAGATTGTTTAAACAGCTCTTTCTAGGTATTGCACTCAATAGCTGGCTGACAACATTCAAAGTTTAAAAAGTGTTTTCCTATTAAATTCCTTTCTATCTCTTTGCATGGACATGGTACTTGGTAGGCATTCGTATTTTATCATGCTGTCATAGCTTCCCTTTTCCTGGGTTTATTATTTTAATGTTTTAAAATAATCTATTAGACTCCATGCAAAAACAACACTCTGTTAATGGATAGTTAGAGTGGTGAAATTTGAATGTGAGATAGCTAGCGGTCAGCATTATGGTTCCTGTGCAACCATTAGTCAGCAACACTTCGCATAAATATCCAATCTAAAATCTGATATCATCCACTGTAGTGTATCTCATTGGAAAGGTGACTTTAGGTAAGCAGGAAGCTCTAACCGGAGGATGAAGGGTCCATGCCTACAAAGAGCTGTGCTCAGTTTGTTGTGAAAATGGTAACTTGGGGTTTAAGTGTTTGTGACTCAAAAGTTTAAGTCCATTTTTGCTCTTGAAAACTGCAGTGTGCAACTTCAGGGTGGCTAAGTATTTTTAGGTTTTTTGCAAGATGCCTGACAGCAAAACCTGCATAACAGCTGCTATGAGGAGCTCTGCTTTTGTCTGCCCTTGGAACTGAAGTGTCCTTTTGCTGGTGCAATTGTCAGCGATGCTAGTTGTTGGTAGAGAGAGGTTTTTATTCCATTTAAATTCAAATTTCAGTAGCTAAAGACCCTCATATTGTCTCCCGTTAATCAGCCAACTGTAGTTTCTGTCTTTAAGCAAACGAAGTTGTGTTAATTTCCTTCTGCTTGCCCTTTTATGCTGCAAGTGCAACACAGCTGCGAAGTTGCCATCTAGTTTTGATGCAGGAACACACTCTTCTTCCAGGTGGTGTGCATGTCCTCAAACAGCCTGGGTTCTCAAAGAAAGGTGGGTCTGAAAGTGGCAATTGTGGCCTAGAAAAAGCTACACAGATAAGGGGAGCTACATGCATGCTTAAAAACTAGCACATGCCCAAGTGTTTTTGTGAATAAGCTGGAATGCTTTGCTGAATCACAGCTGCAAGGGTGCAGAAATACTATACCTATAGTGTCTGCTGCAGCTGAGTGCAGCGCTTGGAGTGAATTTCAGGGCATGTGTCGGAGACCATCCAAACAGCAAAAACTAACCAGGAGTGGGACTGTACATGCTAGACAGGAATGGAAACATTACACTGCAAGTTGCTTTACTGGGAGATTTTACTAGTACTTCCCCCTTTCTCTCTGTTACTCAAATGCCGAATGAAAATTGATGCAGTAAATTACCTAATTCCCACTGATTTCCTTACAAAATTTTCTATGAAGGGTATGTCTAAGTAAACTGCCTTGAGAGTCCAGTCCATGGCCTGCAGAAGCGCTGGGATTTGCCCGATAATGACGTTTTTGTGCCAATCCCTGATAACTGACTCATAGGCGGGACCAGCGTTAAGTATGGAAGTCCCGGTACCGACCCGGTCTTGGTTCCATTAAGCTGCCCGCGACGCCCGAGGGCGGCGGTGATGCGGCGGTGATGCGGGGCCGGGGCCGGGGCTCCGGGCGCTGCCGTTCCGGCGGGCGCGGGCAGAGCCGCCGGGAGGCGCCCGAGGACCGGCGGAGCTCGCTGCGCTGCCGGCGGGATCCCGGCGCGTGTGCGGGCGGGACGCGCATCCCGAGACACCTGTGCCGCTCCCCCGTGCGGCACGTCCTGCACACCCTCTCGTTCGCAGCGACCGCCTGCTTCACCTGGGTCTCTCTGTGGTGTCCTGCCACTGCAAAGCCCTTTCTTTCATTGTGCTCCCGGTTCTGTTACAGGAGCGAGTCTGAGCAGGAGATTCCTCTCCTAACTTAGCTCGCTGCCCTACCCCCCTCCCCCCAATTGTTACCACTAACCTTTTTTACTTTGCCGGCTCAGGCCCTCCAAAGCTGAAAATGAAATGTCTGCCAGCTTCTTTGGTAGCCTGACTGAAGGCAGTGCAAGCAGCACCTCAGGATGCGGCACTAAGAGGATTCTTGGCTAGACCAACCTTTTGTGGCTAAAGCAGCAATTCCCAGCTGTAACCACCCTTGTGACTTTGATTCTTCACTTCTTGTCAATAAGTGTGTGACTGACACAGGGGAAGTACCCACAGCATTATTTACTAGTGACTGTCGTTTGTGGCTTAGCAAAGTCTGGAAGTGGCTGTTACAGAGAGTTGGAGTAGCACAGAGTAAGATTCCTTTTGGCTGAACAGGGGACAAATGGAATGCAGGTGTGCCCTAAGCAAAAAAGTTTTCTTCATGTAAAAGATTGTGAGCTGTGGATCTGCTTGGGCAGTTAATCCATGCTTTACTAATCTAGTGGCTTCTTGATTTCCCCCTGTGAATTATTTGCTGCAAACTGATCACTAAATGTTATATGGATTGTCAGTCACCAGGCAGCAAGGTAGGCATTCAGGATATATCTGGAGGGGGCAAGGCACCCTTCTCACAGGTGGCAAAAGCCAATCATTTGGAATGGGGTGCAGCTTGGAAAGGGGCAGTCCATGAATTAATTTATGACTCTTTTTTGACTGTTTACTTGAAAAAGTTTCTCTGCTTGCATCTCCAGGCAAGATTGTTGTCTTTGGTAATGCTTCTCACTGTGGCTCAGCGTAATGTGAAGGACTAGGATTGCTAATGTTAGTTGCCATCTAGAAGGACTCTGTCAATAACCAGCTGGGTTATATATAACAAGCCCATATAACAAGCAGAACTGGCTTGTTGAATTAAAAGTATCTTGTGAAATATCCGCAGTAATATGCGTACAGTTATGTGAGGACTGCGACTGGCACTTTGAAGTCATTGCCAGTAAAATCATCAGAAATGTGGACAAATGAATAACCCGCAGCTAACAGTGTGCTAAGTAATGTAGACAGCTGCTTCTTATTTGGTTTTACACTAATTGCTGTTGCTGCTGTTACCATTGCATTTGCAAGTTGATGGAGTTGCACATCATCTGTATACTCCTGGTGCAAATGTTGCCCTGGTACATCATGTGCTGATAAAAGCAGATGCTTTTACTTGGCTTTTAATTTATGGTCCAAGTTTTATGGGATCATTAAAGTTCACTGAAAAAGATACAAAATGACTTGGAGGTCCTGCCAGACATTTGGCCAGACCAGCTCATCTTTGCATAGTGATCAAAGAGAGGAGGAACAAAAGAAAATCTGTAAAAAATCGATGAAATTATTTATTTGGAATTAATGCGTAGATGAAGAGAAGCGTTAGGGAAGGGCAAATGGAAAACTGGACTAGCCTGCCTGTCAGAATATTTTCAGTAGGGTCTAGTCCTCTATGAGGGATTGCAGGTAGCTTGTAACTACTTGGGGATGTTCTTTTTGAACTTGCAGAAAGATTTCAGTCTTAAGCTTGCGTTGAAGATCTGGGCTGAGGCTCAGCTTCACTTGCATGGAAAAAAACAGAGAAAAGTTTGCTGTAGTACAGCTTAATTTGTTTGTTTGGTTGGTTTTTGGTAGGGTTGTTTTTGGGTTTTTTTTTTTTTTTTTTTTGCAGATGTATAAAATACACTGTCAGCCCTTTATGTTTGGGATGACAGTATGTGCTGGAGGTTGCCACAGCCAAGTGAAGAAAGATCAAGCAGAAACATCTAAGGCATACGTAATTTCCTCTGAATTTAGGAAAAGTCCTTTTGTCTCTTCATCTAGATTGTGGTGCCTGACTATCTGTAATTTTAATTTTGTTTCTCTTCGTGACATAAGCAGTCGTGCTAACTTTGATAGAGATTCCAAATAAATATTACTGTTAGTTTTGGTTTTATATCTTAAAAGCTCAAGTGCAACTTATAGGAAAAATGACAGTGTCAATCCTTCCTTTTCCTATCCATCAAAATCTTATCTTCCGTAAGAAAAAATTGGGTTAGGACTGCAGAGTAGTCAGAAATGAAGAAATTGGTGAACTATGTTTGAAAGTCACTTTTTCTTCACTAGCTCAGACGCTTTGTATCTCTCTCTATCAAGGACTGGGGGATGAAGCAGAATAAATGTTCATTATATGCAGGTAGTAACTGCAGTTTGAAATGTCAGATGCTGCTTATAATTAGGAATATGAGACTAAAACTCTGTCTCTGCACATAGATTTGTAATGAATGGCTGATTTAAAATAAAGTATACACAAAAAGGCATGAAAATGTTAAAATAAATATTTTTATGAGATTATCCCTTAGTATTGAATTAAACTTTGTCTCACTTCTGTAATTATTTTAAGTACAAATAATGATTTGCAAGTGACTGAGTGTACAAGAAGATATTTTTTGTGTGTGCGTAATTTTAATAGTCCTGTTTATGAATTATGTTCAGCTGTGGCCCCGAGGAAGAGATACCTGTATAAGCTGATGCATTGCTTCCCCATCAACTCAAAACAGAACCTAATAAAAACTGCAACGTAAATAAAATTTATTTTGATTTCAAGGATAAGTTAATTGGAGAGTACTTTTCAGGTGATTAATTCTTAAACGTTTTCCGTGGACTGGTAAGGGAGATGGTATTTCAGTTTTTGCACTCAAAGCTAAAATGTCTAGTTCATGGGGACTTATTATGAACTTTTTGATTTCATCAGAACCATAGAATTTTATGAACTATTCAGTAAATCTGGTCAGCAGCATGGATTCTGTTAGATGGAGCTCCTGTTAACCACCCCTGTGGGGAGAAGCTAACTCATTTAGCTGTAATGCTGCTCTCTTGGTCACTTTGTTCACCCTTTATGGTGCACGAAGAGACTATGAAAGCAAGATATACATAACTTTAAAACAGTTATTTACTGACTGAGAAATGTGGTAGGTGGGTGACTAGCAACCAGGCAAAGCACTGACGTACTACTTCTAGGTAAAACTCGTGATTCACAGCCAAGGTTGGGAGGCACCTCTGAAGGTTATTTTGTCCAATTCTTCTTTTCAAGCACAGCCACTTAGAGCCAGTCACCCAGAACTGCGTCTAGGCGGTTTCTGAATCTCTCTGATGAGGGAAACTGCAACTTCCCTGGGCAACTTGTGCCAGTGCTTGGTCACCCTCACAGTGTAAAAAGTGTTTTCTGATCTTCAGAAGGAACCACTGTGTTTCATCACATGTGTTGTGCCCATCACATCTGGTCCAGTCGCTGGGCATGACTGGAAAGAGGCCAGCTCCATGCTCTGTGTGCCCTCTCTTCAAGTATTTGTATGTGTTAGTAAGTTCCTCCTGAACCTTGTATTCTTCAGACTGAACAGTCCTAGCTCTTTCCTCTTGTGTGCAGTGCTCCCATCCCTTCATTATCCTTGTGGCCCTTTGCTGGTCTCTCTCCAGTATGTCCGTGTTGTTCTTTCACTGAGGAACCCAGATCTCCACCTGTGGCCGCACTCATCCTGGCACTATAGCTGGCCTGGCAGTCATCAGTATTGGGGAAATTCACTTCTACTGTGCCTTGGATGGATTAATTGTCAGTATTGATGGGGTCTTCTTCCACAGGGGTTTTGTTTGTTTTTTCTTTTCTTGAGTCCTTGAACTGTTAACAACCTATGTTTCAAGGATCTTATGTCTAGTTGCAGATTTACCATTCCTGTCTCTCATGGCTCTAGTCTGAGTATTGTTGCACAGCTTTCTTGCAAGCTGGCAGTTTCCTCAGAAGTTTCATTCAAGGTTATGCAGTTCTGCTGTGTCAAAACTAGGCCTTGGATCGCAGATAGCTGAACCCCTAGGAGGAGGATTCACACAAAGCTGAGGTGTGAAATCAGTATGAGCTATGCTGTGCCAATTCCCTTAGGAGGACACACAGTGACTAATAGCTGCAAGGTTATTTGAACTACTTTCAAAATAACTGGATGTCTGCAGGAGAAGCCTTGCAACTTAAGCCTTCCTCCTCTGTGCCGGACTTTTACCTGTCAGTGTGATTTTGTATGTATTTCAGACATGAATGTGGTTTGTAATTCACTCTTTGCCCAATTATAGACAGTGACAAGTGGTGCTGATATAGATTGCCTATGGTCAGGAAAACTCTTTTATTTTTGTGCCAGGGAAGGTTTATGTTGAATATTAGGAAAATTTTCTTCACTGGAAAGATTGTCAAGCTCTGGAACAGGCTGTCCAGGGAACTGGTTGAGTCACCATTACTGGAAGTATTTAAAAGATTCATACATGTATCACGTAAGGACATGGTTTAGTGGTGAACTTGGTAGCATTAGATTAACTGCTGGTTTCAATGATCTTAAAGGTCTTTTTCAACCTATGTAAATTCTAAAAAAGAAAAAAGCACAAAACCTATCAAAATAAATAGAGGAAATAGAGGAAGGTGAAACTCAAGATTTTGACGAGAGATGTAGAGCAGCAATGGACTGAGAGTGAGAATCAGCACATTGTCCTGCAATGTTATATGCAGGAAAGGGTGGTGCAGTAGGTAAAATTAGAAGAAAGTTAAAAAACCCAAGTTTTATGAAGAGACAAGATGATACTTTTGGTATTTCCCAAGGGATAGAAGGAATAAACATTACAAGTAGGTTTTAATAAAAAAACTGCTGGTAAAGTTCTGCCTCTTTTGAAATGCAAAACAAAACTTATATTGCCTTCACTGGTGCTGGAATTATTGCTATCTTGAATGTCAGGAGAGCGAGACAGCATCAGAAAAGAAACTAAATGTTTTCTTGTATTTACAAGTTTACAGAATTGGAACTTTTGTTATCTACAGTGGAAAATCAGGTCAAACACTGGGAAAAACTTACTCACTGGAAAAGTAATGCAAAAGAAAAAATTTTCTGAAATAATTGAGAATTCATTCATCGGAAGGTTTGAAGAGCAGAAAGTGTCTACCATGAAGTTTTCAGATGCAGTTAATTCAGTTTTGGGGACAAATGGTATTTCAGCTATACATCTTGTGATTTTATAAAATCTTTCAGAAATTAGGCTTTCAAATTTGTTTGATCCTTTCTATGCAGGAGACATAGCTTTCTTAAATTGTTAATATCTATGCAGCACATGAAGGAAGCCAATGTGTTTCTAACAGACAATCACATGAGTTAATGAAAGGTAACATACTGTGAAAATAATGTGATTTGTTTGGGGTTGGTTTTGATTTTGTTTTTTTTTTTCTTGAACTAAGATTTCTGATAGTGTGCATCTGGTAATGGTCCTGTTTTATAAACTTGCTATTTATTAATGCTTTTTGATCTGTTTGCTCTTGCTGTTTAGGTACTTATTTTGACTACTAAAAATGGCCCCTATGACTAGCAAAAAAAAAAAAAGTGCTAGTTGAGTGCTAGTCTGACACTTTTGAAAAGTGCTACCCTCTTGCTGCTAGAGATACATAAAGTGTGATGTGAATGACTTCCCACTTCTCCTTATGCAGAGGGACAGAGACTGTGATATCTTCATCAAAGAGGTAACATCTAAAGCTTCAGACAGAGTGGCATAAGCATTCATCAGGTATTAGCAAAGTGACTGGTACATCAGTCATCCTCTACCTGCTGCTGTGTTAAGGATTATTTTATGCACTGGAATGGTGGTGGTTTTGTGTGGGGTTTTTGTGTGATTTGTTGTTTTGTTTTGGTTGTGGTTTGGTTGCTTTTTGTGAAGTGTTCAATTTGAGAGCACTTAAATTGCAACAGTCTTTATAGGATAATTTCTGCTAGTTTTGTTTATGAAAACAATCAACCAGTGGGATGGCAAAACTGTATGCTCTCTAAAATCCTCTTTTTCATTAGGATGTAACACTGAAGAATTACTTTCTCCCATCTGTGATCTTTACTTCCTGCTGTAGCAAAACAGAAATTTGCAGGGGTTTTTGTACCCAGTTGAAATTTCTTATAGCAGTGTTCTTTCCAGTCGTTTCCCCAATTAAGCATTGAATTTGTCACCTAAGTAGATGGATTTTGTTGGTTTGTTTAAAAAAAAAGTTCAAGAGTATCAGATACAATTTGTTTTGAGGTTCTGTAAAAACTTTTTTGACTAAGCATCCTTTAAACCTTTGGAGTTAACTGCTCTAAGAGGTATACTTAAAGCAAGCAGTGATTTTTAGAAGGGTTGACTGGAGGAGATATAAAAATTAGCAATTCTAATCTGCAATGGAAATGGATCTGCTTTGAACCAAAGTTTAACTGGTGTTCACAAACAGTAGTTTCACTGTGAAGATGTTTATTTCCTGCCTTAAACAAATCTTTATTTTCTGCACCTTGATACTCATGATGTTAATGTATTGGTTTGCTTTCCTGTCCTATTAAGCTGTATTGGTCCTTCTTTTACTGGAATAAATCTGGTCCTCACAGTTTTCTTACATAAACACTGCCTGCATGGTTTAGAAGATCTAAAGCTGGTTTGTACTGAGTAAGTTAAAAATGAAGTATGACTTTTACGAGGGATAATAATGAAGCCAAATAAATGTATTCTGTAGGAATTTAGGGTCATAATTTGCATAAAGCAGAATTTTGCATTACTTGAATTCTACTATCTTCCTTTCTACAATTCCTTTCATTGTGGGGAATTACTGTGTAATCATTCTCTAAAGTGAGTACCCAGAATTAATTTCCTTATTTGCACTTATGTCTTGGTGGTGTTTTATTATGGAAGTAGTTACATTTAACAAACCAATTAGCAGGTGAATAATTCTTTCATGCTGTTGCATCAATTTCTCAGTGACCATCCGCTGTCAGATATGAATTTTTTCAAAGAGTACAGTTTTTTTACTGTAACCGGTGGCTAAGTTGAGGTTGATTGAAATAGCAAAGAGAGAATGTTGAGGGTTTGATCAATTTGAAATGGTCCATTTCCCCTGCAGTTCAAGACAATTAGGGAAGATGGATGCAGCAAGTGACTTGCAGTATGACTGATCTGCTTAAATTCCTTAACAAAATACAAGCTGTGCTCCAGAAATTTTCACAGATTACTGCTGTGTAGGTTTTCAGCAGAATGCATGAGTTTTGCAGAAGTGGCAGTGATCAGGGGTTACTGAAAGATATGGGAAAACAAAGGGGAGAGTAGCCCTTACTTTCTTCATGCAGCTGTTGCCAAGAAACTTCAGTTGAACACAACCTGTTATTGATTGTGGTTTCCTTGGTTTAGTGATGATATATACATTAGACCACAAATTCAGTTTCTCTAAAGGGATTCTCAAGTGATCTATCCCTGTCTCTGATAGTGAAGAATTTTTGTAGTCTGGATTTTGTGCTGGGTTTTGTTTATTTGTGTTTGTTTGTTGTTTGTTTGTTTTAAACTGATTATGGATACTGTAAGCAGACTGAAAACACCAGTGGAATTGCAGTTGGAAAATAAGGTAGAAGTTCATGTCACTTGTGTTGAAGTGGAGGAAAAATTAGTATGCAGTTAAAAGCTTATGAATGAGCAAATGATGGGTGTTAAATGCTCTTATTAGCCATGTCTTAGGAGGAAAACACAGAAGCTGACCTCTGTGGGAAAGGTAATGCATTAGCTGACATTGTAAAATGTCTTGTGAGCCTTGTAAAGAGTGAGGCAGTTACATTTGGTTTGCTTTGTTTGTTATCTGTCACAGAGAAGGGGTTGCCAGGATTCTTCTGCAGAGGGAACAGTGCATGAGCAGCAGAAACTTTGGAGCAGAGGAACTGAAAGGTGTCGATAGGGGTGGAGATGGATGGAACTGCTGAGCATTTTGCAGGAAGTCCTGCCTGAACTGTTAATACCTACTTGCCTTTACAACTGGGCTTATGTAGATGGTGAATGTCTGAAAGAGCCCCTTGTGACAGTTCCCATGGTGAACTCACTTGTGTTACCAAGGCGTGGTTCATGAGAGCTCATGTCATCCCTTTCCTCTTGAATCATCTCTGTTTCTGGAGTTTCTCTGGGTAAGTGGTGTGGGTAAATGCTCCAAGCTGTATGAGGATGCTGGTGTGAGGTGACGAGGAAGCCTGGCCATACCTGCTTTAAATAGTTTGCTAGATCACATTTAGTGCTTGCAAGCATCCATGTTGTATGTTTTCAGAGATGCACTCGGGCCTTAAACAGAGAAGATTAAATAAATTTTGAGAATGAGCATGCTTTAGCAGCAGAGGTTTCTCCGGCTGTCACTTGGCCCTCTCTTTGTGCTGCGTGAGTCACCACCCATGTTTTAAGGGAACACAAAGAAAATCTGTGGGGTCTCAGAGCACTGATTTGGTGACTTTTCCTTTTAGAAAGGAGATGATTAGAACATTTCCCTATTGCAAGTAAAATGCAAGGATGCTTAAAAATCAAACCAAACAATCTCAAGGAAGCAAGACTTGCAAACAGTTCTTGTTCCACTGCTGGCAGCATTTTTGTTGACTTAGTAGTCTGTGCCAGGAATCCTTTCATTTTCAGCATCAGGCCCACTCTGTATTTTCAGGACAGCTCATGAAGAAGAAACATGAGGCTAAAAAGCTAAGAGGGTTTTCTTCATTAATTCTTTCTTGTAGGGTATGAGGTTTAATAATTTTGTGCATCTGGGATGCTTTGAAAATGGAAAGTGGGATGGGAAACACTATTTTCTAGTATGTTTTTTTCTCTAGGGGTTTGTTATGTAGTGCATAGTTTGGGGATTTGGCTGCAAAAGTATAGCTAGTTTGTGACTTAGCTGCTTTTCCTAACCGTTCTAAGATAAAATATCAATTGGTGTAATTTTTGAGCTGCAAGCTCTCTTGGCTTCCAGTTAGTTCTTTCAACTCAGTGCAGAATTAAAGCATTTGCAGAGCCCAGTTTTATTACTTTATTGGGGTTTTTTGCATCATAGAAAATGCTCGCAAAGCACCAAACAACATTGAGTTGGTGAGAAGATGAGAAAAGAAAGCAAACTGAACACTGAACAAACTACAGTGACACAGTTTAATATTTTACCTTGTATTGTCATGTTGTTTTCTTGTTAGTGGTAGAAATGAAAAAGAAAGTTGTGATCAGTGTCTCAAAATTAAATGTAAACATCTGAAAATTTCAAGGGTTTTTTTGTGTTCTATTTAAACAAACTATGTATAAGGGTTTTCAACTAAATATTGATTTTTCTTTTTTATTCAGAGATAAAGAGGATAATCTTTTCGCACTCATTTAGTTTCTAGCTGTTGGTTCTCCTCAGCTCTTGCTGTTAGGCTATTTTAAAGCAGACTTTAAGGAGTTTATGATTCTCTTTAACCATATGATTAAGATAAAACACTTTAAAAAAAAAAAACCAACCCAAACTTGCTTCTAATTACTTCATATTTGTTTAATAACTCTTATTTTTCTAATTCTAAAATTATTATGGAATCATAGAATGGTTTGGGTTGGAAGAGACTGTAAATATAACCTAGTTCCAATCCCTCCATGGCCAGGAACACCTTCTAATAGGTCAGATTGCTCAGCTCCCCATCTAACCTGGCTTTGAACACTTCCAGGGATGGGGAATCCACAGCTTCTCTGGGTAACTTCTTCCAGTGCCTCACCGCTCTCACAGCAGAGGATTTCTTCCTAACATCTGAAAGAGCAGAGATTTAAATTAGTTTAAAACCTGTCCCCCTTGTCCCACCACTATCTGCCCATTTAAGAAGTTGCTCTCACTCTTTTTTATAAGCCCCCTTAAAGTACTGAAAGGCCACAATTAGGTCTCCCTGGAGTTTTCTCCAGGCTGAGCAACTTAACTCGTTGAACTTCTTAATGAGGTTCTCATGGGCCCACTTTTCAAACTTGTCCAGGTGCCTCTGGATAGCATCCTGTTTTTTCCTTGTGTCAGCTGCGCTGCTCAGCTTTGAGCAGCGCAGCTGACAAACCCTCAGCTACAAACTTACTGAGGGTGCACTCAATCTTGCTGTTTACGTCACTCATAAAGATGGGAAAGGGCATGGATCCCGAGACACAGCCCTGAGGAACACCCCTTATCATCGTCCTCCATTGGCCATAGAGACATGATCACAACTCTGACTGCATCCATTCAGGCACTTCTTTATCCAAAAAATAGTCCATGCTTCAAACCCATGTTTCTTCAATTTGGAGATAAGGATGTCATGTGAGACTGTGTCAAAAGCTTTACAGAAGTCCCGGTAGAGGACTACAATTGGTCTTCCCTTTTGGACCATTGTTGTCACTCCATCATGGAAGGCCATAAGATTGGTCAGGCATGATTTGACCTCAGTAAAGCTGTGCTGGTTGTCTTGGATCACCTCTTTGTCTTTACATTGTTTCCATGAGGATCTGCTCTGTGATCTTGCCAGGCACAGAGGTAGGCTTATAAGTAGTTTCCTTTCTTCCCTTTTTAAAAACAGGAGAGGTTTCCCTTTTTCCAGTCACCAGGAACTTCACCTGATTGCCATGATTTTTCAAATATGATGGAAAATATATTGGTAACACCATCATCTAGTTCCCCTACTAGGACTTTGGGATGCATCTCATCAGGCCCTGGAGACTTGTGGCTATTCAGTTTCATCAAGTGGTCCCAAACCTGCTCTTTGCTTACAGTGTGAGGGATGTCACTACCCCAAGCCTAGTCTAGAGGTTCAGGGACTAGAGAGATATGGGAAGCCTGAATTACACTTCTAAACCGTTGGCCTGGATTGAAGCAGATGTGCTTTCATTTGTCAGGAAGCATTTATCCTTGCTTGCAGGGTCAAGTGAATAAAATATTTGATTTTTAATTGGCCACTGAACAAAGTAACCATAAATGCTTGCTTGCTTTGTTCCGATACAAATCTTCATTTATCTTATTACTTATTTTGAAAGAACAATGAAAGATTTTTTTTTAAGATTTGGAAGAGTCAAAATAAATATTCCTTTCCTGAAAACAAAATTTTCTTTTCTGAAGTAGCTTTCATGGCAGCAGAACACATAGGTGGCCTTAAAAGTCAACAGTAAGGATTGCCAGTCCTTAAGTACATGGGCCAGTGGTGAGAGAACTTTCTGTGGGTAAATTGAAACTTTCCTTTTTCTGTAAAATGTTTGTACTTGGAGCTGGGCCAGAGGACAAGAGAACTGTCTGGATTCCCTGCTCAGCTGGCTGCGGCAGGGAGAGGAGGTGCAGTGCCTCTGGCGTCAGCCTGGTTTCATGCAGTGTTGGAGAACATGACTGCCAGGGGCACACTGACTGAAGTAGCATCAGGTAGCTGCATTAATAGAACTAGTGTTTGGAACAAAATTGTCATTCAATTTTTAGCTGAAGTGACTTAGCAAAGTGAGTGGAAATCATGAATAACTTGGTGTATCAGAGGGGCTAAAACTGAGTTACTGGGTTGTTTATCTGAATAAACATTTTTGGTAGCTCTTACCCCATCCCATTCAACTTGTTTGGAAACCCCAAATACTGCAGAGTATTACCAGCTGTCAAGGGAAGTGGTGACTCTCAGCTGCTTTTGCTCTTGTTCCTGTAGGGTGTTCTGGGAAAGCAAGGCTCAGGTATGAGGTATGTCTGGGCAGCAATGCCAGGTGACAAATCTGCTTTCTCTCCCTGTCACGGTCTTGCTTACCTGAGGTGTGTATTTGGGAGCTGTTTTAACCCCCTGGGAAGGAAGAGCCAATATGAAAGGTTGAAACAGGAAGAAAAGGAAGGGAAGATTAAAAAGAAAAAGTGCCTTTGAAGTCATACTTTGAACTAGCCCCTGAATTCTTACAAATGTATAAATGTTGCTCCTCTGTGCTGTGGTGAATGAGTCATAAACATTGCTGGTGTGCTTTTTCAAATCTGTGTAAAAAGGGAAGCAATGCAACTCCAGCTCTTCTGACTGGGAACTGAGGAGCAGCAAGGTTATGGGATTTGTGTGCAATCATACAAGGAGTGAGGCCACACCAGAAGAGGGACGTCTGGTCTTTGAGTCCAGGACACAATTAAATGCATTGCTCCTAAAAAAGCATTTTTCAATACTTTGTGCATATTGGACAGAAAGAGCAGAAAGCTTGATCTCAAGGTTTTGATTAATTTCTATTCAAACAAAGTAAGTGACAGGCAGAAATAGTTGCTTGTGATGTATCAGTAGTGCAGGTATGCTTTTAGCCCATACAGAAGCCCTTATGGAAAAATTACTGTTTAGGGAGAGATTTAGAGCTATTTCTCTTCCATGAGCTATTTTCTACTTCAACTGAACTAACATCTATTAAACATTCATTCTAAGTAAAATACCCTCAAGAGTCAATTTAGGTAAGCTGCAATACCTCTTTCTAGGCTAAAAATTGCTCTGCATAATTCATACAGAAAAAAAACCCCATTAAATTATTTTTTCTGTTTCTCTCAGTCTTTATTATGTTTTGAGATTTTTTTTTTTTTTTAAGAGTTAGTAGGAAAGGAGGGAAGAAAGCTCCTTTGTCAGCTGCAAAAAGGGCCAGTCAAAGCTTTTGTGTGTAAGGGATTTTGTAATGATGTCCTTGATTTTCTTCTCCTTTAAGTTTTATATGTTATCATGACTGCAAACTCGCACTCTCCCACTGTCATAAACAATAGTCTGGTAACCTTTAGAGTTTTGGCATCTTCCAGTCTGGCGGGAAAATGAATGTGCAGAACAACGCTGAAGATAGTGACTTAAATCATGTTGCAATACCCAGTTAGCCTGTGTAGTATTTACTTCAAAAACTGTATACTATTTTTAAAACCTTGTGCCTGCAACGGTGGATGCTGTTTGAGGATTGGCATCGCATTTGATTACTGCTTGAGAAGACAAGCAGCTGCTTTGGGTTGAAGGTAAGAAAAAATATACTGCCGAACAACAGAGCTCGCTGAGCTGGGAGCTTGTGGGGGTAGGAAGGAGGATGATGCAGGTGAGACCTGCCTAGAGGTGTGGGTCTTGCTGGGAAACGGGAGGGACTGAGCTCATGTTCTGGGTCAGGTGGTGGATGGAGAGAGTCTGGGGTCTCCTAGCCTTGCCCTGGTACCATTGTCCCTTTCTCTTAGAATTAAGCTTTACTGTACGTTTGTGTTCAAACACTAAAGTTTAAGACCTAGCTGTTAAAGGGGAGATCATTAAGTGGCACAAGGAACTGGTGCATGTCAGACTTGAGGAGATAGCATTAAGGGATGGGACCACGGCCCAGTAAAATCAGGGAACATTTTTTCCTTAGTCTCTTGTGTAAATTTTTTATGAGATTATACAAAGGTTTTAACATGTTATGTAGTCCTCTGCCTTGTCCTAAATTTTTTTATGAGGATGTTTTCAAGAGACAAAACAAAAATATAATTTTGGGACTTTGTGCCAGGATTCTTTGTTCTTTTTGTTGCTGCAGTTGTCCATTAAAGCTAATATTTACCTACACTTCAGTGAGTCCCCTCCCACCCTGCTCCTAATCAGCTCTTTCCAAGCCTAGGAAGGCGATTCGAGTAACCAATACCAGGCTCTAAACTCTGGGTCAAGGAGGGCTTTGAGTCAGGTGAGTCATTCTAACTCTCTATGCTTATGCTCTGAACTCCTAACTTGACTGACTAAACTAATACTGACTAAAAATCATGGACTGCAAAAAAGTTACTCATGTTTTGCACTATTTGAAATTGATGTCATCTGCAGGTATTTGCCAGCACCATGTTGTCAGAGATTGTTTCTGTACAGGTCTGCAAGCAGAATAGATGTGTAAGATTAATGTGGTCTGCATCAGTCTAAATCTGTTAGATTTGTTTAACCTGCTTTGCATGGGGAAGTGTATCTGAATGAGCTCACTGACTTTGCTGGAAGGAGATTAGAGAGTCCTTTTTGCCATCAGAGCCATAAGGAAGGGACAATGACAGGTAGCACAGCTACCTGCAGAAGATATCTTGGTAGAGCCTGTGACTTTTTGCCAGTTCATATATCTTACATCTATACAGGCTGAAGAGCTTAAAATGTGTAAAAGCTCAAGTTGATCCAAACTCTGCTAGCAAGTCTGGTTTGATTTACACCTGTTTTGGCCATGGTAGAGGAGTTCTTAAATTTGGTGTCCCAGCAAAGTCTTTTCGGTGTAGACAAATGCACAGTCTTGATTCCTTCACCTCATCTAGCTTTGATTATTTTTGAAAACTCTGCTTAATGAGAATCTCATCTTATCAGGTAATGAAGCATTAGCTTGCTATTCTGAGTCCAGCTGGACAAATTTTTAGCTGTTTTCAAGCAGGAAGATCTATGTAAGAGATTTATCTCTGTAAATATCCAGCCAAGTCTTTTTGGGACCCTGGATTGAGAAGATGCTAATTGCTGGTGGGTTTATTTCATTTTTTTCTACTCTGTGTAGTATACTGTGCTTGCTGGATTCTGGCAGTCAAACTGTAGATCGCAGTTCAAAATGCATATTTTATTTCATATTTTACCTGTTGTTTTCTCACATGACACTTTTGCCATTTATCTTTCTTTATAAAATACTCAAATTGAACTCTAGGAGCCCTATTTTCCCAGATGTAAGTAATTTTTTATCTCAATAGGAATCAGTGACATGGCATCTAATGCCACCTAAGAGTAACTCTAAGAGGTTTTTCATTCTTTTTTTCCTTTCCTTCTTCCTCTTTCCATTTTCTTGAAATTTCCAATTCTTTCATAATTTCATTTTTCTATATATTAAATAGGTTATTAAAAAAGTTGATTTACAGCAAGAAGTGAGAAAGATAAGTTAGTGGAACAGGACTTGGGAAACTCAAATTCAACTTCCCCAGCAGATCTTCAGCAAATCTCCCCATCCTATTTATGGTTTGCATTTAGGGCTTTTTTGTTGTTGTTTTGGTTTTTTTAATCACCCTGATGATTAAAACCCATGGTGAGGGATAAAATAAATCCTTCAAATGGCATGTTGAAAAGATGGTTCTTAATTTTGGAACTTCCATTTTGGAGACCACATATAGGTTCACCACTTGACCTCTCAGTAAACTGGTATTTCCCACACAGTATTGTCACAGCAATGACTTTAGCCACAGTCAGCAATTATCCAGCCAGCTTTCAGTATGTATCTGTGAAAGGGTGTTAACACAAGTGGTGACTCAGACACCTTATAGTGTTACACAGTCTTTTGTATGCTTTGTATTCATGGTTTGATTTTTATTTATTTTTTTTTTAAATCCTAGACATCCATTCTATATCTAATCTAGGAGTTTCAGGAATAATTTTTTCTGTTTTTAACAGTACTGAACAACATGTCCCACTTCCCCTCCAGAAGGGTGCACAGCCTCTGTATTTCAGAGTCTATTGGGCTGATAGGGCTGTCTCACATCACTACCACAAATAAACTTCCCAGCACGACTTTTGCACAACACTCTACCCCATTCTACAGAGTAATGCAGAGCTCTAAAGTCATCCATATAAGTCAAATCCTTTAGAACTGTATTACTTTAATACTTCAATTTGCCATGAAAAATTGCCAAAGCATATTTCCAGACCTAGTAATTCCTTTAAAAATTGGTTTCTCATTATCTACTTAGCTAAATACCAATTTTACCCTTTTCTGAATATAGATCATTAAATTAGAATAGGTTTAACATTTTCCTCTTCCTGCACCCAAATTCCTTGGGGCTCAGGAGACCAGACCATGCCTGATGGAACAGAGCAATTCAGTAACTTGATTAAAAGGACAGGGCTGCTCAACAAATAGGCCCAGCAAAGGTCCTGTGTTGAAGCTTTCATGCACCAACCTTTTAATTTCAGAATGACATTCAATAAGGGCAATAAATTAACTAATCAAAAGGACTTGCATGAGTGAGTTAGAGGTGACTGAACTTGAACTGAGAAAGCAAGCACATAGATTGAATAGAAAGGATGATAACCATATTCTTGTTCTCCTTTAGAAGGACAATACAAGCTAGGATGCCCATCATTTCAGCACTTCAGAGGTACTCTGGCACCTCTTAAGGAGGGAAGCAGGGTCAAAACTAGGAATATGTAGGAATTTCCTTCTGCTCTACCACTTTCAAGTATTCACGCCAGTATTTCCAGACCCCCATTTTCATATCCCCCACTTTACATTTCCAGCTTCTGTTCAAGATGTCCTGATGGAAGAGCTGCAAAGCATTCACTGCATTGCCAGAGCCAAAAAAAGATCAAGTCAGGCATGACCACATTGCGAATCATATTACTGTGTGAATTAGAAGCAATTCTCCCAACTGTTATTCTAAAGGCAATGCAATTCAATAGTATTAGGAACAGTGCATTAGTAACAACGTTTACTGGACCAGTCACATAATACTTCATCATCATTATCTAGATATGCCTTAAATGAGAAGAGATGTGATACCAGCGCTTGAGGCATTCAGAGAGTGCCATTCAAATACTGCACAGAGCTCAGAAAGGGGTTTTTGACATACAGTGGGCATTCATGTGCCATGCTGACAGGGTCATCGAGGGGCAACCACTGGTCTTTTGCACCCATGTCTTCTGCGGAGCAAGGGAAATAGCAGACCTTCATGACCATAGGCCAAAGCAAGAACCAGAAGTGAGACATAAATAATTGTGAGGAAACATGGACATTTTTCAGGCTTGGGGGAGTAGTTTCTGGCTTTTTTTTTTAGTTGATTTGGTTTTGGGTTTTTTTTAGATAAATAGCAATCCCTTGCACTTCCATGAGTTACTGTGTTTCACTGCAGGATTACTGAATCGCAGTTCTTTACATGCCCCACCTTGCAGCACCTTTCTGTGTGCCACTGGTTGTCCTGCATATCCCTAGTGAAAAGCCCTGGGGGCAGCTGTGTGCCCAGCTCTGCCTGCTGGCAGCCAACACACGTGCTCCCTGCTGCAGCCTCTTACACAAATGCACAGGGAGCTCCTGGCACCAGCAAATTCCCTCCAGTGCACAATGCTGATGAGCCTTCATGCAAGCACCAGCGACCTGAAGCAGAGCTCTGCCTCATCATTCAAAATTCATCTTGCATGTATTCTGTCTTTTAGAATCAGGCCTTTTAACAGCTCTCCCTTTCTCCCTTTCTGATTCATGAGCAGCATCTGACAGGTCTAGGATACTCACCAAAACTGGCAAATGATAATCTTACAAATTAAAACCAGCCTTCCCTAAAACTGTTTTTTCTTTTTAAAACACCCACCAGTCATAACATGAATTCAGCTACTACATTTTGCACCCTGGTTGTATTTTACTAACATCCATCACTGTAAAGGAGAATTAAATTATGTACAGGAGAGGCTGGGAAAAATATTCTTTGGACTTCATGCTCTTTAAAACAGCCTTTCCTTGCAGACGACAGATTCAGGTCAGGAAAAGTCTAAAATGGGACACTATTGCCATGGATAACAGAGTGAACAAGTAGTTAGTGCCCTTCCCCACTCCCACCACAACACACCCTCAAGAAGACCTGATTTAAACACAGTTGTTTTCATGGTGCTTTGGAAACCTTTGATGGCAACAATATAGAGATTCCTTTGTCACTTTTAATCTTCCCTGTAGCCCTGTGTGGCACAGACCCATAAACAGAATTCTGACTCTGAGGTAGTCGCACTTGACTTTAGTGTAACCAGCAAAGCAAAAGGAATTGAGAACAGAGTTGCAGAAACCCTACTGAAATAAAGCATCCAGACAGTAGGTAGGAAATAGATGGATATAATTATGTATATCCACAAATCTCTTGCTACTTTACAAACTAGTAGTCTTTAAGGGAGACCTGTTTTCTCATCATCTTATCCAGTTTTCTGTAGACACAGTAACAGAGTAGAAACTAGAAATACAGGCTCCCAGATCTGTTTCTATGGCTGCCAGAGATGAGAAAATGAATCATGGTAGAAGTCTTTTTCTGGTTTCTTATATGTCATCGTTGCTACATCATCAGATCTTCCATAGTCTATTGAATAGCCGTGTATTGAGCTTATTGTTCAGCAACTTCATTTTCTCCCAAGAGAACGCGAGTATCTGGTTTAGCCCATGAAAAACTGGGAGGCACATTAATTACACCAAAATCCAGATATGATTCAACTAGTGGAGTGCAGTATAATATGTAAAATACAAGACACATAGACTACCCACCCCCTGAGAAAGACAGCAACTTGAAATTCTGATTCAGCAACCAGGCCTTGCCCTAAGGACGGAAAAGGTCACTGTGTACAAGAAGTTTGATACTCTGCATCAGAATCACTTAAGTTTAAAAGCTAGCCTATGATTTTCATTGGGTAAAAGGACAGACTTTAAAAAAACCAGAAATTATGAATGCAATAACAATGAATTCATTACATCCATATTAAGTACATCTAAAGGTTACATACTCCCTACGAAAGCAAGCACAGTAAGAATCTGGCCTATTGGGTATGCTCAGCTGTTCATAATTGTTTTATAACATTAGTTCCATATTATCCTTTTTTGATACACTATGAACTTGAACTTGAAATTGTTTTGCTAAGAGATATGCTACTTAAAAAGTTATAGACTTTTTATAATATATTTCATGTATAGAAAAAAGGAAATATGAAAGAATTAGGAATTTGAAGAAATTATTTGAAATAATCATGCCAAATTTCTTCTGCTTTACGATCTACTTGCAGTACTTCTTAAGGAGGAAGAAGAAGAGAAAGAAAAAAGAAAAACCTTTTACAACTACACTCCTGCATGGCCTTAAATACTGTGCCACTGATTCCTGTTGAGGTAAAAAACCTGCTTTTAGCTGGGAAAATAGGGCTCCTAGAGTTCAATTTGAGTATTTTTATAAAGAAAGATAAATGGCAAAAGTGTCATGTGGGAAAAACAGCAGGTAGAAACTAAAATAAAATCTGCAGTTTGACTGCCAGAATCCAGCAAGCACAGTATAGTACACAAAGAATGACAAAAAAAAAAATTCACCAGCAATTAGTGAGAAGCTAGGCAACCAGTTGTGTGGGGATGTCCCTAACTCTTTAGTTTGTGTTGTCTTTAATTAAAGAAATTAAAAAAAAATCTAGTAGTCACCTGAAGCTGATTTCATCAAAGTTCCACCAGTACTGAGGTATTCATCATTAGACCTTATGCTGTGACCCTGACAAGGTAAGAGGTAGGTACAGGAGCAGAGTACCTTAACTGTAATTATGACATCCTCTAATAGAAGTTAGTTCTTGTTTAACTTGAAGGAAGAATGTGAGCAATTGCAAGCAACACAGTTTGTCTCTATGGCTCCTTAGAATTGTTTCATCTTGAAGACTACCATTCTTTTGGGGGACTATACCTCTGCTGGAAGGCTTAAAGTAATCTAGAACTTCCAGACATCCCAAATCAGAAAGTGTAACTGAAATTAATTATACCAGGAGATTGTTTTGGGTTGCTGAATGCAAAAATCCATTTAGCAACCTCTCAACAAAAGAACACGTGAAACATGGAGGAGCTCTACTTTAACCTGCTGTGGAGTATACAGTCCTAGCTCTGTGGTCTTGATAGATCAATCAGTTGAAGTAATAACTTTTTTACAAGAATTTAATGAATAAAACATCTATATTAATATTTCTATTTAAACCTGCCTAAGCCCTAGTTCTTGCTCATTCTCAGCATGAGTTGACAAGACACATCCCTCTCTAGAATGCCTTAAATAGAGCTGACAGAAATCATCTTCCTGATGTCCATTGTGTGACAAAGACTTATTATGATTTTCTCAATTTTCACTGTGAGGTCTGCAGGAGAGAGCTGGCAGAACAGTAAGAGTATTGGGTCCTCAAGGTTAATACCATACTCCTTCCTGGTGATGCTTTTATTTGCAAAGTATTTGGGGTTTGCTGGTTGTCCAGCAGCCCTACTTGGATGCAAATGCCCAGGTAAACATTCTGGCCATCCTTTAATTATTTAACGTAGGACAATAATTAGGCCTTGTGTGCTTTTAAAACTCTCATATTGTGCAGATATATGTGACTGAATAATTGATCAGGAAAGTAAATAGGAAACCTCTGCAAATGGTTTCATGCAGTGCAAAGACAGAAATATCTCTGCTATACAGACTTTGTGTAGGATCATCATCATCTCATGACAACCAGTGCAAAGCTGGTAAAAACAGGGAAGTAGATGGCTTTACTCCAAATCTGTGTATAGACATACATATTTTCTTTCCACTGCTTTTTCAGCAATGTTTCCAAGCTTGACTAAATTGAAAACACTTTTCTCAGTAATGTTGTCTTGAAGTGACTTTGTAGCAAAAGGCTGAATGTTCCAGTTATTGGTATTAGTAGGTCTAATGCATGAAGTATTTTCCAGGTCACTACTAACTTAGATATATGGTGGCCACAGCCTATGCTTTATATATGCTTGTATAATTCCCTTATTACCAGAGGTCAGTTGTGAGTTCCTCCTCGGTATGTGCCAGATAGTCATAGGAAATTCAAACACCAGAAAAAGAATGAATAAACTTGTCATATTTATTCTGAATTTTTAGTAAAACTTGTTGAGAGTACTGTGCAATGCTATGGAGAGTATTCTGTAGAACAGCTAGATAAGGAATATTCTTATTGATCATTCTGAAGCTTATACATTTCTTGAATGCTGTTCCTCTGAAGACACTGAATTTCTTCTTGAAGAACACTTTTGAGGATCGTGGCATTTGTTTGACTGATTTTGTTTGCTTTGTTGTGGGTTTTAATATTTTTTTTAAGTATCTTTCTTACTATCAAATGTATGAGGAGATTGAAATTTGTTGTGGAAAGAATTAAGCAATTGGGGATATAAGCCTGGGTAGAGCCCCGTAATCAAGAGGTGGTGGGAAAAGATGAATAATGTTGTCAAAGGTTTCCTGAACAGAGCAATTGGGATAGAACAGGGTAGGATTAGTTTGAAAGGACCAATTTTCTTCACTTGTTTTTCAAGGCAAATATTAAAACCCAAGCATGTCGTCAATTACAGACTGTTTCACCTGCAAAATTATTCTGAAATTTTAAAATTAGGCTCTTAGGCTTTTTTAGATATTCCATCCTTTGGGTTTGACTAGATGACTTAATAAGATCCCCTGAAATTTTAAGGTACTCTGATCCTTCACCTTTTTTCCCCTCTGGCAAAACTATTTGTTAAATTTAATTTAAAATAGTTTTGTTTTCCATGAAATTCTGTTCATGGAGAATATACTGCTTATTTCGAGCAGGCAGGCTTTTTCCTCCCTCGTAATAATAATGACTGAATGGAAAGGTACAAGTTGAAGGAGGACTTTGCTGCTAAAAACAGTGCCAATACTGTGGGTGTATAGTCAGAAGTTAAGATGAGATAACACTTGCATCAACTATGAACTGTTGCTTGGCACAAATTTGCTTGAAATCAATGGCAACTATATCAGCATATTTTGGTCTTTTTTTTCTTGTTGTTTCAATTTATATAACCCATAAATTCACTTAAGCCTAGCAGAAAGTTTCTTCTTCTAGACAGTACAACTGTAGTGCAATCTCCCTAATTTTGTAAATCATTTTTAGTGCAATCTCCCTAATTTTGTAAATCATTTTTTGTATTGAAAATGTAACCCCACTGTTGACATGTTATTAATGTTTCTGCACTCAAAGGTCAGCTCTCCCTGGAGTCTCCTTTCGTCTGGAAGATGACATATATTAAAATTTTATAACAGTTCCCACTAGTTTCAGTCCTACAATCTCGGGATCAATATGGCTGTTCTTCTTCACAGCCTATCGAGTGCAACACATGCCTTAGGTGAGCAATAACGAGATTGGAACTAGGTTCTTCTAAGCAAGGCTTGTTTGCATAAAGGTTTAAACCCAGCCACAGTAGTGCTGGTAAGGCTCCTTTCACTTCAGATGAAAGGAACTGCCAACATTTTCACATATAAAAAGCTGATCTTTTGAAATAAGGGACAGCAAGGATGGGTGCACCTGGGTGCAGGGCTACACTTGTAACTATGATTGTTTTCACTGCACATTCTGCTCTTTGTACATAATTAAAGAAAGAAATTCTCTTTCTTTACACTAAAGAGAAATATTCTCTTTAGTGTAAAAGTCTCAGCTGTTAGGAAGGGGATCCAGATCATCCAGGAATATGCTTGCTGTGCTTTGTGTGAGAAGACTGGCCTGTGGTAGTCTAAGCAAGCTCTGTGGGTTAGCAGTTTTGGTGAGAATGGATTTGAGAGCAGAGGCCAGAATTCCACTTGTCCTTCAGCCACTGTAAAAGGAGGGTGCGAACAAACACTTGTGTCTGAAAAGCTGGATTTCAGATGCTTCCATCAGAAAACTTTAGATAAGGTCAAGGCAATTATTTTTTTTCTATAGACTTACTCCACTGTGACTAACACAATGGCCTGGTGCCTCTGGAGACTGTTATGCCCCTGGACGTTATTATGTGGGTAATAAGATTAGCTTAAAAGCTTGGAGAGTCACTAAATTCGTATTTTCAACGTGGGATAAATTTTTCTAAAACAGCATGACTTCTCATTGATTGCATATTTTAAAATGTCAGGCAGCGTCCTGCTAAGTTTATTGATGAATGCAATGGCTGAAATGTAATATTAAGGGGGAAAAAATAACACAGCATCTAACAAACAAATCACGGTTTTCTTTTAAATCTCCTCTTGTCATGGTCTCTTTGAAGGATGCTGCAATACATCTTTGAGAACTAATATTACAGCTCATTGAATATTTGTGAATTATTAAGATGTCTTTCCTCCTGGCCAGCTCTTTAATAGGGAAGATGTTGCCAGGGCCAAACCTCCATGATGACACGTTTTGGATGAGCTGCTCCCTTTTACCTTTGTAAAGAAGCCAAAGTGTCAAATACCTTAACACTAAAAAGATTTATTGAGATAAGCTGTGATTGTGAAGGGTTTAGATAGCTTTTATCACCATCATTTGATCTGATATGTGCCCCACTGGGACTGATTGATCACTTGGTGCTTATCAGTAGATAAATGTGTGAACTGGACTGAGTGGTACTGATTGAGGTGCCAGGGGCCGTTACAGAAACTTGGGACAATTCCAGTATTAGGTGATCCTGTGCTCTTATATAATGTGATTGCTTGACTGAATAGGTCAAGTTATTTACCTAGGGTTTTTTTGGTGCTAAGTTTTCCCAGCAAAATAACCAAACATGGGCAAGTGACTTCTTTTCAGTCCTCGGCTTCTATGTTTAAACATAACTCCAGACCTTCAACCTTCTGTTTTCATGGATAAATTAATAATCAAGAAAACCCAGAGAAACCCATGGAGATTAAATTAAGCCCTAATTTCTTCAGAATGTGGAAAACCTTTACAGAGTCCTGTGCAAATTGATGAGTCACATGAAATTATTTCAGTCAGTAATGCCAGCAGAAGTTCATCTTGGTGGATACTGAAAGCAAGTATAAATGTTATTTTAAAGAATGAAAACACTGATAAACTCCACGGAGTTGCTTCTCTTCTGATGTACTTGGTGGGAGAGACAAATGCCTCTCTTAATATCTGCATAATCTGATGTTAACCTAAAACTTAATTTGTTTTCCTCAGAAAACATTTATGCCCATCTTGCTGCAGGTTTCACAACAATTTGTCTTTAGCACCTATGATATGAATGAAGCTGGGATGCTGTTTTGCATCACTTTACATTAAATATACACTAAAATTATTATTAAGGTCTTCTGACACTTCACGCTACACAACTCCATTTTGACTTGCCTACTGACTTTAAAAAAGTTTTATGCTGGAATTTGTGTTCCTAACTGCAAAGGAAAGACAAAACATCCCTTAAGTAAGGTTCCAAGAGCCTCTTGAGCAAGATGATTTTGGGTGATCCCAAAAAAGAAACCCAAAAAACCCCAAACCAGAACAAAAAAACAAGTGGGAGAGAGAGCAGAGTGGGTTGAAAAGCACTCAAGACTGGAAGCTACTCGAACAAGGAGATTAGGTAAAAGATTGGTGATGTTAGCTCAAATAAAGAGCAGAAATGGAAACTGAGCTAAGGGTAGAAAATAGGGTAGGCAGAGATGTGAGAAAACAGGAAGGATGCATAAATGAGCAGTGTATAGCTGTGCTACAGTCTGGAATGGGACCTGAGGTCTCTTCTCTGTATTTTTTTTTCTGTATTGCTCTACATCTATTATTTAAAGCAGATTTACCAATGAACAAACCCTTTCCTAATGAAATGCTTGCCTCCTATCACCTCTGCTGCTCTGGCTGTGCTTTCTGGCAGAAGAGCTTTTGCATTTAGTGTACTTGCTGCACAGGTCTGAGTACTGTATGCCTGTGCCAGCAGCCGTTGTCTGGGAGAAATTGCTCTCCCGTGTGACAGGAGCTGAGAGTGGATGGGCAAAGCTCCTTTGTACACACCCCACTGCCATGGAATGTGTTTTGGCACAGCTTTTACTTTTCTATGGCATGTAGCAGGCAGGAAAGTCTACTGCTGCTGTGAGGTTCCACTGCATGATGAGCAGCAGATATCTGTGCGATAAAAACACTTCTGTATTTTTGATGCCTGTGGTTCATACCACCAAATATTTGTTGGATGGATTGTCTGCTTCTGGTTTGCTTTCTGAATAACTCTGGCATATTTAATGTAGTAGCTCCCTGCTTTGAAAAGCAAAGCCAAGCACTTGAGGGTCAGGGAATGCCAGAACAAAATATTGCGTATTAATTACTTAATCGAGCCTTCTAGTTTGTGTGTGTTGTGACACTGGTTTTTATGAAGTTTTCATAGACCCTTTTTTCTGTGACAGTCCTGCAACTGGAGAGTCTTTGCCATCCTTAGTGGTAATTTTACCACTCTTTTTGAGAGCAAACGGGTTTGTGGGTGACTCACTCCATAACTTGCCTGTAGGAAAGGTCAAATACTGCAAAAGTGAGTTAATACAGGGATGCCACAGCCCTGTGATGTGAATGACATCTTTATGTTGTCTTCAGCAAGATTTAGGGTGGGCTTCAAATTCAGACACAATTTGGACTTGAATTTTTTCCTTTTCCAATGACTTCATTGATAGGAATCCACATAAAAGAAGGATTTCAGTACAGCTCCCTTAATTTCAGAAACTTTTTTTTGTTGGATTTTTATTTCCAGATTCTAAATAATAAAAAGCAAAGTTTTACATTAAACAATGTTATTTAAAAACCTCGTGTTTTTTCTGGTTTTTTAACATTTGTCTGGGTGCTTCATTGTTCACATGTGATCCTTGATGCAATTATTAGACGTCTCCTTAGGTGAAAAAAAGTCCCAGCAGTAAAGATTTATGTTCCAGTCTAAAAATGCAATTTAAATTGATGTAAAGGATCTAAATTTAGGTTAAAAAATAAATCTCTTTTATAATGAAGGTAATTGTAAAGAACAAAGCATTTGGTAAAAAGTATAAGCTGTGTGTAATTGTGATGGAAGAGTCACAATACTTAAGCCTTAGGATATCACTTGAGAGAATGTTCAGGATTTTGGAAATCTTTGTAGCTGTACTGCTTAACTTTGAATTAAAATTTATTGGTGTAAAAAGAAGCATAAAGTTATTTAGATCTTTGGAAAAACAGTTGCTTCAAGAGTCTTTCCTCTGACACGTGCTTACTACTTCCATATGTATGTTGCAAACTCACTGTAAGGGTCTGATCTGCTTTCTCAGTGTGCAGCAGCTGTCGTGGTTTAACCCCAGCTGGCAGCTAAGCACTACACAGCTGCTCACCCTGGTGGGATGGGAGAGAGAATTGGAAGAGTAAAAGTGAGTAAAACTCAGGGGTTGAGAAAAAGACAGTTAATTGGGCAAAGTGAAAGCTGCACACACAGGCAAAGCAAAGTAAGGAATCCATTTGCCATGGACAGGCAGGTGTTTAGCCATCCACAGGAAAGCAGGGCTCCATCTCCTGTAATGGTTGTTTGGGAAAATGAACACCATCACTCCAAATACCTTTGCCTTCCTTCTTCTTGGCCCTGCTTTATGTGCTGAGGATGATGCCATATGGTGCAGGATATCCCTTTGGTCGATGGAGGTCAGCTGTCCTGGCTGTTTCCCTTACCAGCTCCATGTGAACCGCAGCCCATTTGCTGGTGGGGTGATATAAGGAGTAGGAAAGTCCTTGGCTCTGTGTGAGCCCTGATCAGCAATAAAAATACTTCCCTGTTATTATCAACACTGTTTTTGCAAAGGAAAACATCACCCCGTACTAGCCACTGTGAGGAAAATTAGCTTAATCCCAGCCCAAAACAGCACAGCACATCTGCCAGGGATAAGGCTCTCACATAAATCACTGGAATACCGTGATATATGAGGGAAGACTCTGGTTTGGAGAGCCACTAGAATCCTGCAGAAACACTGGAGAAATTCTACTCCATAGCCATAAAATGATATTAACTGAGCAAATAGTTTTGAATGGATACTTTATGTGATGTATCTCCCTGTGTTTGCAGAAAGTCCATGAAGAAAGTGGTAATGGGCTCAGTGTATTTGCTGTTCAATAAACTTTATGTAGCAAACAATGTTCTTCTATAAACATGGATTTCCATTTGTATTGCATACTTGTTACCAGCCAGTGGGTGTTATTTCTTCTTTCTGGTTTGACCTTATATGACCCAAATCTCATGAAAGGATGGTTTTCTCTTAGACAGGTATAGAAAATACCTGTTTATGAAAGTTCTGTTCCTTGTTGCTCTGAAGGGAAAATGCAGAGACATTTCTTCACTTTTTTGAGTGAAGACAGGTGGGCCTGGTATAATTATGGTCACCTGTAGTAATCATGAACCTTTTTGGAGCAGCTGCAGACTTTGTGCAGGGCAATTTACAGGATACGTTTCACTGGGAGTCCAAATCTACTTTCTTTTTTGTCTTGCTAGATGGATGAATCCTATCTAAACTCAAAAAGCATCTGCTTGTGTTGGAGAGAGAAAATGTTAGGGCCATGCTGTGTGTGTTCTCTTCACCTCTCTTCTAGTAAATCTCATTCTAGACCAGCAGACTCTGCTGTCCATAGCCGGCAATAGGAGTGACATTGCAGTGCTGTCAAAAAAGGTTGGGAAGCTGGCCAAGGTGGAGCTGGGACAGGACTGTGGTAAGTTTGGCAAAGAAAAATAAATAAAAAAGGAAAGTCAGAGGCAGACAGTTTCTAAAAGGGTTTCATGGGAACCATTGGTTCCTGTGTTTTTTGAGGCTTCTGGCTTCTGTCTTCTCAAGAGTCTCAATTCTGCAGCTTGTCACATGTCTGAGCTCCTACTACAGGGGTGTTTGGGACAGGAACACCTTGCTATTTTAATAATTAATCTCTAATGATCTGTGTCCTTTTCTTACCTCTCTCACAGCTTTTGTGGTCCTCTTTTACCATGCTATTGCCACAGTGTCAATAATCCCACTAAATACCATAGAATAACTGATCTAGGGGAATTAAAAGGTGCATTTGGGGTGTTTTTTGCTTTTCTAGCACCTTTGGAAAAATACTGCCTGTATCAGATCTAAGCTTTTGGCTCTGGAGGTGACAAGGATTTTGATTGTGGTCAGTGTGGTTGTGGAAGTCCCAGCCACTCCAACCTCAGTGCCACTCCAAAAGGGAAGCAGTTGGCCTGTTTTGATAAATGTCAAGATGAGCTGTTGTACCAAATACTTCTTTTCTAGCCAAAGAGCATATGGGTACAGCTACTCTGTTGGCAGTAGAGGATAAAATGAGTACTCCAAATCTTACCCTTGGGAAAGAACATTGGGTACTGTAAAAAGAGTAGCTCCTCTCCAATTTCACAGGAGCTGGTTCAGTCACAGAAACTGTGTATTTAGACCTCATATCCTCTCTGAAGACTAGAGTTTTATGTGGTTTTTATTTGGATCTTTTATTTTGAGGCAAAGATGGGGAAATGGCTTTGGTCTTTCTTACCTTCTGTGGTTTGTAAAGATTGTCTTGTTTTTGAATAGGTTGGGTCATTGATATCTTGTGCTTAGTTGGAGGTCATCTCTGAGTGCCTCAGGCAACAGGTTGATAAATGAGCTTCATTACTTCTTGTGGGGACTATGTTTTGAATTGGAATTAGTGAAGTAGAATCCAGTGCAGTAATTTGTACCTAAAAATTTGCTCATCTAAGGTGGAGGAGTATAGGAAATCCTACAGGCTGTTTGGATAAGCACAGGCTCTGTGAAGGACCATGTGGAATTCACTTTCTAACTGAATACGTTTTCCCTTATTTTAAAATGTGGTTTGTAGAACAGATGCCTGTCTTGACTCCCCATGATCAGCAGGGATACAGCTGGCCAGAGGTGCTGCTTCCTCCCTCTGAGTCACTGGTAAACACAGTACTCACAGGAATATTTGTGGTCTGCCTGTAACCAGACAGGGGTGTATGGGCATTTGTGATCTCATCTGAGCAGTGGTAGGAATGAACGGGACAGGCACAAGTAAGTGTTAATAGTTTTGTAGTGAAACAAACCACCAACTAATATGTAGCTCCTATTTTCCACATCCTTTCCACCATAAATTGCATTATCCAAATGTTTGAATTCTGATAGTGATAGTGCTATATGAAGCCAAAACTTAATTGTCTAAGGGATTAATGGCTGTTAGGTAAGTAAAGCTGTTTTACCCATTGTTTGGTATTTGTATGCACTACTGTGTATTTTACTGTAAATGAAGAAGATATTGGAGTGACAGAACAGGGATGAGTTTCTCCCACTTGGAGAAACTGTGTGAGAGCTGACACTCTGTTGTGTCAGCTTAGGAGTTTTAAGCCTGTGGGTGTTTGAGGGGAAGTATCAAGGGTTCCTTGACTTAACATCATTATAAATGAAGGGTTAGCATTTCCCGAAATACACCACTGCAAATGGCTTGGCTTAAATATAATTATTTTACTCATGGCAAAAGTCAAAATGCCTGACTAGTGAGTGAGAAATTGAATGATATTTGAGCAAAATATTTTGAGTTTTCATGCAGCCAGATTAAAGAGATGATTTTGTGGCCTTTTAACCTTTGCTAGACAAATCTTAGCGTGATCGTAACTATTTTTATTTTTTTACTAACTTAAATCTGGTTTTGCAGTAGCATTTTCTGGTTTTTTTCTTTGACAGAAAACTTCTGTGTGATCCTCTGTCTAATTCTAATGATAGTATCCTCTGTTTTTGGATGGGGACAACAAAATTAGGTTTTGATGTCTTGGAGCTTTTATCATAACTTTAAGGGAGTTTGAGGCTACTGTTTTGAAAAGTACAAAGCACTTTTTAAAGATAAGAAACTGAAGATGAGAATATTTGAAATAAGGCAATAGAAAATACAACTACTTCTCTGAGCCCACTCTTTGGTTTTTGCTTAAATTACTGGGAAAGGCAAGGAGAGCATCCAACAGGAAACACAAGTTCCAGCAAAGTTAAAAATTGCAATCTATGTGGCAATTAAGAAACCCGTGATATTGATAACAAACTAAGAGCCTTTACTAGACTCTGTTTCAATCAGTTTGTCACCAAACTGCTTGTAAATTTCCTAGACAATTTTATGTAGTGGGCAGACTTGAAGTGTTTTCATTTTGGACATCAGGTTGAAGCTAAGACAGAAGTCTTTCTAGCAAACTGCTAAATCTCATATAATAAGAAATACTAATTGTACTGGACAGCAGATAGATAAGCGGAGGAAAAAAAAGGTTATTACCCTTAGAATTGCACAGCAATTTAAATTACAGTTTTAATTTGAAAATATGGCAAGCAGAAATTAAACCCCATTTTGAACAATCAGAAAGTAAAAGCAACTTTAAATATTTAATTTTCTCATTGCAATCTTTGATTAAACACAATTATGAGGGGGGAAAAAAAAAATCTCAAGGTACCATTTGTCTGAGTTCAAAATGTGTTCACTGACTGAAAGGACTTATTCAGGAATTCAGAATACCAAAGAGTGAAAGATAAGGTTTTAAACAGTCCTTCCTATTTATCGCTGTATTCTATTAAGCCACCCTTCTGCTCAGAAACATCATTATAACAGCCAGACTAAATAATTTGTATAACCTCTCTTGAGTGTCCCTTAAAGGAGAGCATGGGAAGTACTACACTCCTGTAAAAGATGTTTGTCTCTGTATTGATAGTCACTCCGTAGGCAGTGTGTAAGTGAGGTATTCAAGAGCTTGCATTTTTGTTTGTAGAGTTTGACCAGCCAAAGTTGTCATTGCAAATGGCTTTTTGCAAAGTAATTTATGGATGCACGTCCAGTTTGGAATATGCTGCTTGTTTAATGTAACTATAGTTTTTGAGAACCCATCTTCTGCCTATACGGTGCAGGAAATTGCAGTGATCTTTTTCCTTTTTAGTCCTAAATTTTTTTAACTGAGTTAACCAGACCTTCTGACATACCAGCTGAGTAAGTCAGTAAAGTCAGAGGGAGTCCTGGAAGGATCCTAGCTTTGTTCAGTGTTACAAGGAGAAGGCCAAGGGAATGTGATCTTAATGCGGTCATCTGAGAAGATGCACCCAGGGTCTTCTTGGAGAAACAGTGTTGGATGTTTGGCAGGAGGCATAAGAGGTAGCAAGGAAAACTTACAATAAATTCTTGTCAGAGATGGTGGCCAAATGCTGGAAGAGAGGTCCAGAGAGATGGTGGGATCTTCATCCATGGAGACTGCCAGAACTAATCTGAACCAGACCTGCTTTGAGCTAGGGATAGGAAATAGAAACTCCCAGAGATCTCTCTCAGCCTAAATTACTTGTGCTAGACAGTTGGCCTGCATTAACTGTATTGAAGACCCAGTGCAATTTGATTGCAGCAATATGGTATTTTGTCAGGTGTCAAAGTGACTGAGAATTAAAGAGCTGCTTTGCAGTATCATTGGGAAACATGATGCAGGTATATTCAAACCAATCTGAGAATTTGCTTGGGCAACCTATTTCACTTGGAAGGATAATCTTGGCAGAAGTCTGAAATGGTCATAGGTTACTTACCATAGATGGACAGAATATGGCTGCTTGGAGGCTGGAAAAGGGGAGGAATGGAAAAAACAAGCTGAAACTTCATAGTGGAAGTAGCTAAATAAGAAATGCTGCAGTAATCATCTGACTGGAACATTTTTCTCAGCATGTTGTAAAATACCCATGTTCTTGTAAAACGTAAAATTAAGAGCCAGCATAGGTTGGAAATATAATTCATGTCAGGCTTTCTAGTTTATGGTAAAAATCCCATGAGAAGAATTGGAGTTTTCCTTCAGTAAGTACTAAATATTTGCCTGTGTCATTTCTACCTTCAATTAAGTTAATGTTTAAGATGCCTCTATGAGCTTCATTTAATAACATATTACACAAGTGAATCATTTGAAGAATTCTTCAGTGAAATATGGAAATAATTTTCATGTAACATCAGCAAGTTAACATCTTATTTTGATGTACTGCTCTACACTTAATATCCCAGCTCGGTCTTTGTTGATATATTTACTCCAAAGTTGAAGCAATTTAAAACACTAAATGGTATGACTGTGCATTCAGTCTCATTACAGGCTTAATGCAACAGCAGTCAAGCACCTCATTATTGTATAACCCAATTTTTGTAGAGGGCAGAAATTATAGGTAAAATTTGAATGTTGACTCCAGAGTATAAAGAGTGTCATCCATCATTCACTGGGTCAGATCTGAATTGCTGTAATCTTTGTAATTGGAAAAGAGTGCTTATGACTGAAACAGCAAAATTCTTATAAAAGTGCATATCTTTTCAGAATGTTTCAGGATTTTTTAGTACATCTTTTCCATAGATACCCAAGGCTGGATTTGATATGAAAAAGAAGTTAAAAAGGTATCTGTCACTGAGATTTTGATGGACATGAATTGAATGGGCTGATTTGTGAGGATATGCATTTACTATTACCCATGTTTTCTATTATTGATTTGTATGGGTTTTTTCTTTGTTCTTTTCCTCTCCAAGCACCTTTACCTATGGGGCCTGCTGACACTAGAGAAGAAGATAAAAAACAAGTGTTCTACTACTTAAGATGAACAAAAATGAGGATCTTGGATTCTATACTAAGGAAGGCTTTTTAAATCTCTTCATTTTGGAGTTACCCTATACTTGTGTACACTGAAACATGTTCATGCATTAGACCAGTAGTTATATGAAATTATGAAATTGTAATTCTTTTAAATTATGAAAAATATCTCTGAGTATTTGAGTATTGTCTGTTTGTACAGTTGCATTTTGGTTACTACCAATATGCATATTCCTAATTCTAAAAATATGTAGGTATAGAGGAGCCCGATGGCTGTCCTTTTAGAGTTAAAATCCACATATACATACTTGAACAAGGAAGACATTGCTTTCTGCTTTGAGCAACAATCAGGTTTTAGCATGTTCTAAATTTGTGGCATCTCTCATGGACTATTTGGGACCAAGTTTAGTTTAGTTATTACCACTCCTTTTTGGCATGATGGGATATCTGTTGAAGCTTCTACTCTCCTGTGCTCTTAGGAAATATCATGGTGACCCTGCTCTACCATTCCTTATGTCCTTGATGCTTTGCAACTATCTCTCAACAAACATTGAAAAAGAGTAGATAAATTTCTGTTTGAAGAGGAATCATATTCTGCAGAGGGCAGGTGAGGGAAGGAATTAACAGTTTCATTGGTCTGGAGAGAAAGCCTGGAAACAACTTTTAACTCCCAATTCATACAGAACTATCCCTTAGATAATCTGACCATAGTGATTGCACTTGTGAAAACGTCTGGCTGGGTCTTCAATACCAGCCTCTTGTGTCTCTTCCCCCTTGAGTGCCGTCAATGCTGGCTTATTGGCATTCCTTTCTCTCAGTTAGCAGTGAGTGCTTTATGGACTTTATTGCACTTTGTATAAATCTGTCCTTTAAAGACAGATGAATGTAGGTGAAGCCCTGTGTAATATGTGCCCAAATCTTAGGGGTATTGCTTGCCTAATGTGAACTTCATGAAGTGTTCTTCTACCAGGCAGTGATGTCAAGACCAGCAGGTGTTATGGTCTTTTTTGCGTGTGGCAGTTGGCAGTAAGACTTCCATCAATACTGATTATGTGAGTTCATTATTTTGGGTGCATCCTTTTAGGAACTGAGACCCCCTTCCCTCTGCCTCTAACTTTGTAATAACTATCAGAGCTGAATTGTTTGTTTTGCCCTTTCGTTGTCAATGTATGCTAACAATGACTGATGGGGACTTGCAGATTTCAAAAGGAAGACATAACTCTTGAGTATACTCATAGGTTCCTTTTAGAAGTGCTTAAGACACAACCATGTGTCAGATGAAGTTTTATAAAAGCCCTTCCAGGTATCTTGCTTCTCATCTTTATCAGTTGCTGACAAAACAGATATTTCTCACATCCCAAGAGTTCATGAGGGAAACATTTGAACATTCTTGGTGGCTTGGATTTTTAGAGCTTGTTTCTGAAAGTGTTATTTAGCCAAAGCCTTGGCACTGTGTCAGAAGGAAGTAGGTCTACTATAACATTGCTGACAAAGCTCTGTTGCTTCCAGGGCCCAGGTTAGGATCTCTGTGAGGCTGCGCTCTGTCCTGACGCATTAGGACCCATCTTTGGTAGCTCAGTAGAGCACAGATCCTGGGAAGCATGGACACACCAGCAGAGGAATGGCACGGCACTGGCACCAGCGGTACATTTGGCACTGGTAGGACTTTTTGCTGACAGCATGCTGCAATTCTTTTGGGAATCAATTAGATACCAAAAATAGCTACTGGCTTTTTCAGAGACTGAATCTATCATAGTATGGTGGTACTGTGATTGCAAAGCTTCCAATACGGAGAAGGATGTAACTTCCTAGAGGAAAGTCAGACTAAGCTAGTAGAAATGAATCTGGGAAAGAAATGAACACTCTCCATATAAATATAATTTGGCTGTCACAGCTGCTTCTCCTTTAGGATCTTTTTGTGCCTGCACTTGGAGCTGCAATGTGATCATATCCCTTGCTGATTTAGCTGAGACAGTGGCAATGTGTGCTTGGCCTAAGTCTCGTGGGTGACTGCTCGAATATTTGATCAAGGATCTTGAAAATAGAAAGTAAGTAAATGACAAGAAGGTGAGAAAGGCTCAGGGTCTAACTTAAACTAGTGGTACAAACCCAGTGTGTTGTCCCTTAACCTCTGTTGGGAAAAGAGTGAAGTCAGGACTGGCTCCAGCCATTAGGTAAAGGTGTTTATTACCCAGCAGGCCCCTGAGGGTGGGCAAGTTGCTCCTTGTCTGTCCAAGTCCTGGGAGGCCATAGGAGTTCTGCTTGTTGCTGAGAAAGGGATCAAAGATCTCAGGGGAGCAACTATGAAGTGAGGGACGAACTGCTTGCAGCACTGTCCATTGCTCCCTTTCTTCTTCTCCTGCCCTACTTGGCTGAGTGATTTGACTTTAAACCTCTGTCCCAGTCTTGGGCTCAGCGTGGCCCCAGAAGCACTCCTGTGCAATTGATAAATTCAGTTTTTCTCACACTGCTAGGAAGCCCTAAGCCAACTTACAGCAGGTATACCTTCCGGTTGTATTGTAAGTGCAAGAACTAAACAGTAAATGGGAAGTACTTTTTCACTGCTGTTTTGATGTGCCTGGCTTTGGATCAGGGGCTGGAAGCAGCTTCTCTTGTAGAATCATTTTTATGCTGCAGAAAGAGCCGCTATAGCCATCTGTTGAGGAAAATTAGCAGTTTGCAATATGTTACATCTGTAAATGGATAAACTCGTTCAGGCATTACATGTGTTTATATACATGTTTTGGTATAATTGAGTATAGCTGAGGAACACAACTTGCTGCTTCATTTCCAAGTTACAAGCAATACTACAAGAGGAAATGGCCTCAAGTTGCACTAGGGGAGGTTTAGATTGGATATTAAGAGAAAAATTCTTCACCGAAAGGGTTGTAAAGCACTGGAGCAGGCTGCCCAGGGAAGTGGTTTATACGCCATCTTTGCAGGCGCTTAAAAGAGGTGTAGATGTGGTGATTAGGGACATGGATTAGTGGTGGACTTGGCAGTGTTGGGTTAATGGCTGGACTCAATGACATCAGGGGTCTTTTCAACCTAAACAATTCTGTGATCCTCCTCTAGCTAATAGACAGTGTGCTTTTGCAGGGTGGATAAAGGGTAATTTTAATTTCAAACTTATTTTATGTAAGTGCAGATGATAAGGCAAGGATTAACATAGTAGACTATACATCTTTCTTGTTGTTCAGAACTGTTTAATTATTTCAAGAATTGTTTTCCCTCAAACATGTTCTGAAGGCTCTCAGTTGGAATTATTTGATATCAGAATTTTGACTGCTACACCTTAGAGTGCTGTGATTATTTGATTTTGTTCCAGGCTTATCTTTCTTTGACGTATAGCAAAATATCCAATTATTTAAGATTCTTGGATAAGTAACTGTATTGTCAAGCTTCATTTCTTGCTAAGATACTTTTATTTTTCCTCTTAATATCTGATTGGGAGAAGCAATTTTAAAAAAGCAGCAAACACATATCCTCGGAGTAAATGTACTTTTGTTCCCATGTTTCATTTGATATATCACTTAGTGCAAGCAGCAAACTGAAATGGCAAGCCTAAGAAAATTATAATGGATTTTAGTGATAAGTAGTCAAATAAGTTTCACATGGTAGTACCTTTGAAATTGTTGATTAGAGGGACAGAGAGATTCAATTACATTTCTCTGATTTACTGGGCTTACATGTCACTTATATTCACAAACCACTTGCATATAGTAGGTTTGGTGGGTTTGTGTGTCTGTAATTCCCCAGTGTGGTGTTTGAAGTGGATTCGGTGGTCCTGAGCTTTTTATCGATGCTTAATTTCTGTGCTTACAACTGCTTATGCTTCAGGTATTATCTCAAGAGTAGAACTCCAGAGTTTGAGAACCAGTACCCTAACCATCAGGTAAATAATTTACTTGGGGCAGCTTGAATTTTACTAGGGCTTCATATTATTCAGTTCTGCTCATATTATTCAGTTCTGCTCATAAATCATCCGTTCAGGGAATCATGGTATAGGACAGTCTGAACTTTTCTGGCATTTCTTTCTCTTGCTTTTTAAATACATTTTTAACTTTTATAATGGTAAGAAAGGGCTGTAGAACGTGAGTTCTAATGGATTTGCAAATAGAAATAAAATGAAGAACAAACCCACTTTTGTTAATGTTTTTTGAGGTAAAATATGCCATTTTCTTGATTTGGAAGAGGAACACTCAGGTTATTTATTGTTTTTGCTTGACAGTATTGAGTTGCAAGTGAAGGAAAGGAATATTTAAGGAAACAAGACTAGATAAGAGGACAATTGTGTGTGTTACTGTGTGTCAGCATACATGAATCAGTCTGTTTTCTTTCTAGCCTTACACTATTCCAAATAAAATACATTCTGATATCTTATTAAGGCAACACACTGCCTTAGAAAGTGTCATTTTATAAACAAGCCCAAATACACGCACTCTGTAGCCAGCCTGTGAGCCAGCTGTGCTGCGGGAGAGGCATACTCCTTGTGACTGGTAAAAATACAGTGAATGTAAATGAAGCAGACTTTGGTTAATTCTGTGAGAAAATCTCTGCTGCTTTTCCAGTAGTAAGCACTGATACTGCTTTCTAGTAGGGGACCTATCTGCATTAAACCCTAGGAAAGTTATTTTGATCTTGTATTTGTTCAGTCTCATGTTTTCTGTATTAGTGAGTTTTTGATTTCTCTTCCCCTGCATATTTTACAGCATTGTAAGAAGGAAGACAGTGGGAACTCTGTGAAGTAAGAGGTGACTGGTGGCATTAGCTACATGCTAAAGGAGCCAGCGTGAATCCTAGATTTGCTCTTCCTGTAGAGGATAATGGAGTATATGTATTTTAGCACTGACTCTTACAGGTGCTTTGCATTGCACTGAGTCTGACTTCAATGGGAGCCACTCAGAGCATCCAGAACTGGGCACATTCAAGCATCTCCCAGTGCTCCAGTTATCATGGGGATCTTCTCTCTCCTAACTGAGATGGGATTATTTGTACAGGTGCAGCACACTTTTGTAGAGTGTTTTGTCGTGTGTTAGACGTCTCAATTTCTTTCCTGTGACTTTCCCTTCTCCCCTTGTAATTGAACCAGCTGGTTCTATGGTAATGAGTCCCTCTGAACTGTCAGTGTGTGTGTATTTCCATTTACACTGCTGGTACTTTGTTCTGAACCTTCTCCCCTTCTGTCCAAATAGATTACTTGCATTATCAGATATGTCTCATTGTTCACAATAGCATTACTGGGGATTCTCCAGATCCCACTTCTTTACTGAGTGTATTGCTCATTTTTAAAAGGCCTTTATCAAACTCTTATAGGTGTAACTTAAAATAAATCTTTGTTAATAGTGGTCAGATTATCAAAGTGAAGGAGGAAAAATTGTATTTTTAATTGCACAAACTATCCTGTGGAGGGGTCTAGCTAACCTGTTGACTTTTCATTACACAATAATTTGTATTCAAATTAATTTGTCAGCTGGATTTTTTGCCTGTATTATCTATGATAATTTAGACTTCTGTAGCAATTTATAATATAGATGATGTTGATCAGGGTAATTTTTTTAATGCCAACAGGAAGAGAGTCTTGTGCAGTGATTTGCGATATGGCTGATAACCAGGAGTCTAGGAATGTGGTCAAAGATAAATAACTGAATGACTACGTTTTAAGATAGCACTGATTGTTCATGAGACATTTCCAGAGATGTACAGAGAAAGGCCAAGGCAATGGCTGCAGCAGCAAGATTAGACATAATGAAAAAACCTTACAACACATTGCAATAAAGATAGGTCTGCTTTCCCTATCATGCTGGGGTCTCTGTTCAGACCTGGGCAAGCCAGGTGTCTTAGTGAGCTCCTGATTAAGCACATGGAATATTAATTTAATGATCTTGCTGAATCAGTACCTCCTGATGAATTCCCACCTTTCCTCCTTTGTACAAAGCTTATTTACATCTGAATATGAAGGAATGGATTTGCTTTTCACTACTAACGAAGCCTTGGTGCCAACAACTGATAGAGCAATTGCTAGAGACTGGGAATTCCCAATTACATAATATTTCTCAAAGAAAAATAATTACCTATCTCAGTTAGTATCATTCCCTGAAGGGGTCCATGGCCTACATTCTGCTGGAGCTGAACAAGTCACTAAACAGAGGAACTTTTTAAAACTCTTCTACCTGAACACCCAATGTATATTCAGCCTTTTCTATAAATCTTGCTCTTACTGTATTATATTTAGCTTGATCTGCATTTTATTAATTTTAAGCTTCTAACTGTAGACTTGGTTTTCATATTTCCGTTTATTAGACTTTAACCCCTGGAAGATCCAGAAGCTGTAGGTACAAAGCTTTCTGTCTAGAGAATTAAGCTGTTCATGTGTTTTGAATGCTTAATGTCTCTCCCGTATATAATTTATAAGTATAAATATGAGTAGCTAGTGCCACAACATCCAGTGCTTTTAGGCCTACTCTCTTTTGGAGGCACTTATTTACAGCTCTTATTTCATGTAACTCTACCGTTAGTATTTCCCACCATGTGCACATACTGCAAACATAATTTATCTTTCCAGGAGCAGAGTCTTGCTGTTTACTTCTGTAGAAGCAGACAGATGCTATTAGCTCATTTTCATTTCATGACCAAAGTGCCTGTAAAGTAATTCATATGCAGCTCTCAACATACGGTGATGGGAAATGTGCAACCCCCAAATTCATTTGTGTTTAGTTTGGTCTGGAGTACAGGTTTATAAATAACAAGACATTTTTCTAAATGCAAAGCACCCTGGTTACTGCTTTTAATCTCAGCATCTTTCCCATTTGCTGCTCAGTTATTACCTGAACTGAAGGTGAGGCTGAGTGAGAATATTTCCCTGATTTTTCACAAGGTGCTGTAGAGACCAGTCCCTTCATTCTTCACCCAGACAACTTGCAGAAAAGCGTTTTGGACATGGTGTGTATAGGACAGCAAAATGACTCTGTGGGCAAAGGAGAAAGCTTGAAGTCTGAATTCAGATAGCATCTTAGATTTATTTCATGGTGAGTCTAAGGAGCCTGGTTATGAGTTTGTGGTGAGGTTGTGTGTATCACCATTTTACAACAAGGTGGATCTCGTTGTGTGAGCTGAATTCAAGTCTTTTAGATCCTGGAGAGAAACATGCACTGGTTGTGTGCCATGTCACAAAAATCTTTACTTCAGCAGGCACTAGATGACTGAACATTTTTAAGCCATTTAGTCCCCCTGAATAGAGAAAGAGGTAGCTGTCAAATATATAATACTGAATTTCACTGTAATCTAGGTATCTAGGCAGGCACAATTTTCTGAACTTGTGTAGCTTTTAATGAAATACCTACATGTGGGAGCCTTTGTAGCACTACTTTGTGCCAGAAATGCTGGGCTCATATATATATTTTGATTTTCTGCATGGCTTTGGAGCCAAGGGACCTAAATCATCAATTAGTACTCAATAACATATCATAGAGACAATCTGTACCCTAAAAAGTTTATAATTTGATTGTTTTCTCCTTAGTCACAGCGTAGAAGAGGTTGGAAGGGATCTCTGAAGATCATCTATTCTAAGCCTCTGCTTAAAGTAGATTGCTCAGGGCCATGTCCAGACAAGTTTTGGATATCTTTAAGGATGAAGACTCTACAAGATCTCCAATAATCATGTTGCAGTGTTCAACCAAACTTACAGTAAAAAGTTTCCTTTTAATCAGAATTTCCTGAATTTCAGTTTGTGCTGTTTTCCTCTTGTCCTTTCACTGGGCACTACTGACAAGAATTGGGCTTCATGTCCTTAATTGCCCATTTCATCATATATATTAATAAGATCACTTTGAGCCATGAATCTCTTTAAAAAGGTCAAAAGAGCACATTAATTTCTAGTAAATGAGCTCTAAGTATGCCAGATATAGAATGTGGCAGATATGTTGGAGAGAGTGGAGACAGAGACCTGTCTTCAAGGTTCTCACTTTTTCTTGTTATCTGACGCATTCTTTGGGGTTGTTTTTTGGTTTTGTTTTGCGGCACGGGGGTTGGGTTTTTTTTGTTTGAGGGGTTTTTTTGTTGATGTTTGGGGGTTTTTTTTGTAACCTAGTATGTTTCAATTTCAGCACAGTGCACTTTTAATTTTTTTTTCTAGTTAGTACTGTCTTCTTGGTATTTCACCATGGAGAGGTGAAAACAGAAGGCCTGGTTTGGTTCCCCATTCTGTTCAGTCTAGCACTGGCTAATAAGTTTGTGTGGGAAGCATATGATCCACCACTTCCCTCTTTTCTAGAGAAAATGAGAGAGAATGTATGCAGCAATGACATGAAAAGTTTAGTAATATGTGACCTATCGCTTATTTCCCTTACTTTTTGTATCTGTGCTATTGCTTTCCTCCTTGTTCAATGAATATTGAAGCTATGTGGACATAGAAGGAATAATGAGGTTCTAATGAACTGAAAATGGAAGAGTTTGTAGCAAAGAAGAATGAATAACTTTTTCCTCCATCAATAATGTATGTAGTTAATTGACAAAAAACTTCTTACACAATCTAACTTGTCTATGTTTGTGCAAAATAATACCTTTTTTAGCTACTTTCAGTAGACTCAAAACCTATTTCCCAGGCCTCCAGCTTCCTGGTGATGTGACATCAGCACAACAGCCCAAGCTGGTGATTATATTAAAAGAAGAATATAATGAGACAAAAGAGTAAGGCTGTGGCTTGGTATTTTCCATTGATAAATTTAGAACTTGCAAAAGCTGAAATAATAGTTGTAGTGATAAAAAGAAATATAATTTTTATACTTACCCGCTGTTCTGAAAATTCAGTGTATAATTATTGTAGGAGGAAGAAAAATACATCTCTCCCCCTCACTCTGCTACTTTTTCCTCTTCAGTGTTGAAATCATCCAGTTTAATTAAATCACCAGCCTATTTCTGCACAAAGGATGACATTTTATTAATGATGTATGATGTGCATGAGACAGAATTAACCCAATTTTCAAATGGATTTCAATTTGGAAAGGGCAGCATGTAAAAATGTCTTGTAAATGTGTGGGATGAGCTTGTTGAGCAGCTTTCTGAAGGAGATGGGATTGTAAAATGAATAATTAGACAACAGTCTCTCCAGTCCCTCACTTTATAACGTAGCCCAATATCATTACCTTTTCCATATGTTGTTTAGTTTCCCCTATTTTCTCAGTCATGTTTCTTCCTAGCAGTAAATCCAAGGAAGTTTGATTTACTGTAGTTTAGGTGATGATATTTACGAGTAACTGGGAGGGGCTGAGGGTGACTGTTTTGATCTTAGGATGTCAGGCACTATGGTGTGGCTCACATTTCAAATATGCCTGTAGAGCCTGAGCTTCAGAGAGTGGTTGGGGTCTACTCAGGCTCACTTTACCTATATATGAATGGGGTATTCACAGCAGATCAATGGTCATACAGTTAGCTGTATAGATTTGAAGAACTGTAAGTTGTTAAGCTTTTATCTTTTCTGCCAGGGGAGCAGATGATCTCCCTTATCATTCAGACTTTCATTCCTGAAATGTCTCTGTGTGTAGTAGAGGTTCTAACTGTATTGCCAACTCCTCTTACTCTAAATTGAGAAATACCTTTCCAGTTTTGCCTTTCTAATTCATAGGAAAACTGGATAGGTGTGATTTTGTGGGTTTTGTGTTTATTTTTAATTTAGCAGATTTGGGGAAGAAAACTTCACTTTAATTTCCATATCTCTGAAATTTAATTTTTATCAAAACAGTTCTCAAAAATCATTGAACTCTGAGAACAGGGTGTCGTGGAATAGACAGTGAAAAAGTTTGAAACAGACCACTGTGGCTAGCACAGGTTCTTCCCGTGGGAACATTTTGCTATATTTCATAAACAAGATAAAGTTTGGATGTTTTGCAAACAGTTTCTCCGGATTGAGTGAGTTCGGGCTTGGCCAATTGGGCCTAGGGGGAGGTCTCGGGCTGACCAATCTGGGGCACCTCTGTAAACTCTATATATATGGAATTCAAAACAATAAAGTTCCTTTTCTCCTCTCTTTCCTTGTCTGAGAACTTGGGTCAGTCCTCAGCTAGCGGCTCAACAGCGACAGACCACTAAAACGTCTTGCTGATAAAATGTCAAGACAAATCTGCCCTCTAGAAGTACGAGATTCATTTTTTGTGGCTGTTTTGTAATGGGGTAAGGTGATGACAGGGCTAATCCATGTACTAAGAAGAGACAGGTTTTAAAGGGTCAGGCTGTGAAGCTCAGAACAAATGTGCGAATTACAGCGTTCCCATAGTCTTCTTTATTGATGCAAAAATGGTCACATAGGGATTCTTGGTGAGCTCTGTATTAAAATGTTTTTGTTGCTTCTGTTGAGAGAACAGGCCTGAGCTACAAGATTGGTGGTGGTGTTCATAATGAAGTAAGGTTGGAGATCCCTGTTATTCCAGCTATCTGTGTTCATGTAACTCTGATTCCTGACCCAAAAGAGCAAACACTCCATAACAACAAGACATGCCAGCATAAATATCCTGCCCCTCTGTTTAGTACATCAATCTTGGCTACTTGCTTAGGAATGGAGGCAGGTAATCTTCTGTAGTAAGTGGAAGCAATGAAACGTATTTTGAAATTTAAGGTTGGTATGAAAGGGGCCTTCTATGGCATTTGTGCCTAAGGTTTGTGTGAGAAGAAGTGCATACTCTTTAGAAGGAATAGAGAGAAATAAAAGCAGATTGGAGGAGTGCTGAACAAATTTAATTCAGCCTCGTTAAGGTGTTATCATAAGAAATGTGGAATTACCATCCTGTCTGTCTGTCCTTTGGCCTGGGGAAACATGGCTGTATAAGCAGGAACAGAGCTGGAAGTTGAGCTCACAGTTCACCCCCAGAGTTCACAGGCATGGCAGAAAATTTTGTTCTGAACTTGGATTACTTATAAACGTATGAAATGATTATTTCTTTTTTCTGTAGGTATTTCTTTGATTTTATTTTTTCTCCTCATGCTCTGGTTCTCATTCACAATTATTGTCAAGCAGAAATTTGCGTTGGCTTCTATCTGGAAGGAAGGGCTGTACTGTGCATGCACCATCCTTAATAGACCTTTTCTCTCTTTCAGAACAAGGAATGAAGAAAATGAGCAACATCTATGAATCAGCAGCCAATACCCTGGGAATTTTTAACAGCCCATGCCTGACTAAAGTGGAGTTGCGAGTTGCATGCAAAGGCATATCAGACAGGGATGCCCTCTCAAAACCAGATCCTTGTGTCATCCTTAAAATGCAGTCACATGGCCAGTGGTTTGAGGTGAGTGTTTAATAAAATAAAATTGATTCTTCTGGTGCTTTTGGATGGCATAGACAAACTGAGGCAAAATTGAAATAGCAAGAACAATAAAGAGAAGGAACAGTTTGAAGCCTGTGGCACAATCTTGTAAGAGTGAAGAGAGATTTTCCATTAACCCTAACACACTTTGAATCAGAAATTTGAACTTCTCTTTGGAGTCTAGATTAAAAGTCAAGATGAATAAAGAATCAAGCATCATAAAACTTCTCCCTTTAGGCCTTCTTTTTTAATAAAAGCTATATAATAGCAGAGATAATGATAATGACCACCAGGCATTACAATATAAAGAAGAGAAATACTGTGAAAGAGAGGAGTATTTATTATTAGTTGCAAGGAATTTGGTAGTAGAGTAGCTTGATTTGAAAATTTTGAGTGTTACAGTTAGATTCACTGTTGCAGTTAGTAAAACTAATGTATTTGCTTTATCAATTTGCCTTGTATTGCAGATTGCATGTTTGATTAAAATCCTACTTCATGTTATTTTGCCTGATCATGGAAATAATTTCATTGATAACTGGAAACAGCATGTCTTAAAGAAATTCAAACTGTAGATATAGAATATAGAACAGAATGTATTGTTTTTAATGACATCTTGTTGGTTATTTTACTTAAAAGTTATACTTGAGTGTTTGTAGTTAACCAAGCTAAAAGGTGTGACTTAAAAAAGAGAATAGAAAGTATGTAAGAGAAAATTAGGAATGTATTAAATCCAGTTAATTTTGAGTGCATATTCAACCCTCTTTTCAAGAGTTTTAGCATTCAGCATAGGATTGTGCTATCTATGAAAATATAAAAATAATAACAGTGAGCATATGCAGAAAGTAAAATCCTAAATTCAGGGGTCTTTTAATTAGGCATTTTCAGCCAAGCTTGTCAGACTTTGAGGCTTCTGCTCCATTTATTCCAATTGTTTTGACCTGTGGACCTCTGAGATTTTTCCAGTGCAGACCAGCGCCAGCCTAGGAAAGTTAAGGTTTTTCTGATGGTATTCTTCGTCTTTTCTCAGTTTGCTCTTGTGGAACCATTAGATATATCTCTGGTAGAAAACCAGACTATAAGTAGAAATAAAATTCTCACCGTCATAGTAGTGCCACAAAATCAGTGTATCCATGTGTTGGAATTTAGGGTGATATAATAGTTAGCCTAAAAAAAGGTAATTTTGGGTATCTGTGTAGAAAGATGCATTCAGCTGCATTGTGTGTAATCACACAAATAGAAGAAATTAACCAAGCAATGGATTAAAGGTCAAAATAATTGAAATGCCCATTTGGAAAGGACAGAATGAAAAATTTTGTGCTGTCTCAGTTCTCTGAATGACTTTGGGTGCATTTCACATACATTTTGGCTCTGTCAGGGGAAGTATAATAAAATTATATATTCTGTTGTAGTTATGGAGATTCCCTTTATTTGATGATTTTTTTAATTTGGAAAGTGATTGTCTGAATAGAGTAATTCTTGCAGAACAGATCTGCCCACTGATATGATTCTTATCTCTCATCAGTTGCTTCTACTGTCTAGTGAGAGTCCAGGGCATTCATTTTAGTGTGAACAAAAAGTTTTTATTAGTTTGTGTTCCTATCAGTGCTGCAAAGTGAATGTTGTTCTGACATGATGAGTCTTTTCTGGCCAGCACACTCTTAAAAGAATTTTTAATTAAGTTCCGATTGCTGAGCTAAATTGAGCAGAGTCACTCAGGTATAGCTGAAGACATAATTTGCTGGAAAAAATTCCTGCTGACAGCAGTCAATGATCCAGCAAGACCCAAAAAAATGGACAAAGTAATAATTAAAAAAAAAAAAATCCAGTGAAGTGAGTATATTCAACATAGAAATCACTAAATGGCAACCCAAAAAAGGAGTAGAACTGAGAAGTGTGGATTTAGTGCCTTCATGAAATTGTCTTGAATTTCCAGATACCTTAAACCCCTTGGAGGTCCAAACATACTGTAGCAAGGTACAATATTTCTGAAACATACATAATGATCACATACTCTGCTTATGTGGAGGTTTTGTCATCATGGAGTAGCTGGATTGAAGAATGCAGGTTGGTCCAAAATGCAGGTTGTGGTCTGTGTAGATTGTGCTCTTGCATACAAGTGCTTTTGAAATCCATGGAAAGTTCTGAGAGCTGCTGCACAGCTGCTTCTGGGCCAGATGCAGCTGAAACATGTGGACTTAGGCTGATGTGATTGTGCATGAAGATTGTGAAGTATGAAGACATACTGGGATATTAGGGAGTCACTCTACAGCTGCAGACAATCCCTGAAAGTGAGTAATCTGTGTGCATTTGTCTCTGAGAGAATTTTGATAAAATATGTCAGCCTGTTGCTGAGGAAATTATTTTTTTTTCAGTTCTGCAGTTCTGTGCACGCATATGTGTGTGTTTGTGTAAATTATGCCACCCACACATGTAAATATAGAAAGAAAATGTGTTGATGCTCTTGTAGAGTGGGTAGAAGCAGTTTCCAGAGATTGGAAATGACATCTAAATATTATTCTTGCTTTTTTTTTTTTTTTTAAATAATTTTGGTTTTCCTATTTTGTTTGGTTTTGTGGGGTTTTGTTTGTTTGTTTCCTGGACAGAGAACTGGTGAGATTGGAAGGGACCTCTGGAGGTCACATGGTCCATCCCCTGCTGCTCAGGCAGGGACACCTAGAGCCAGATGGCCAGGACTGTGTCAGACAGTTTATGAATATCTCTAAGGAGGGGGATCCTGCATACTCCCTGGGCAACCTGTGCCAGTACTTGGTCAAAACAAGTGTTTCCTAATGTTCCTATGTTTCAACTAGTGCCCATTACCTCTGGTTCTGTCACAAGCCACCAGTGGAAAAAAGCCTGGCTCTGTTGTCTTTGGACCCTCCCTTCGGGTATTACATTGATAAGATGCCCCCGAGTGATCCAGGTGTATCATCTACAAACTTGCTGAAAGTACAGTCTGCCCCATCATCCAGATCATTAACAAAGATCTCAAACAGGACCCAGTGCTGACCCCTGTGGCCCACTGCTGGCCACAGGCATCCAACTAGAATTTGTATACCTGATAACCAGCCTCTGGGCCTGGCCAGTTTTCAATCCACATCATGGTGTGCTCATCCATTCCCTATATCAGCAGCTCCTCTATGAGGATCTTATGGGAGGCACTGTGAAAGGCCTTACTGGAGGCCAGGTAGAAAATATCCACTGCTATTCCCTCATCTACCAGGTGGATCTACTTCATTTTACAAGTTTGTCAAGGTGGTCAAGCATGACTTTCTCTTGGTGAAGCCATATTGGATACTCATGATGATTTTCTTATGCTTAATGTGCCTAGGATTAATTGCTGTACCAACTTCCCAGGAGTTGAGGTGAAATTTATTGGCCTGTAGTTCCTTGGATGATTTGACGAGAGGCACATAATTCCTCAGAAGAGAAACCATTAGGAACTTGGACAAGTACTCTAAGAATTCTTGGTGCTGTCCCCAGTTCTGGGACAGATATGCTTGCTGGTTTTCTCTTCTTGTCTGGGTAGATGTTTCTCTGTAAACAAACATGCACATGCACAAGTGTGCACACACACCTCCCCCCTACACATCGCTGTGTATGTGTGTTGGTGCTGGCTGAAAAGCACTATCTCCACCAATCTAGAATGTAAATGATGTATTGTGTCTCCCAGCAAAATCTGCAGTTTACTCTTTCTCTCACATGAAGCCTAACATGACAGGGTGTGATACAGCAGAATTTAAGATTACGCTATCTTCATGTATTAAAAGCCAATTTGCTAATCCAGGGCTGAATTTTAGCTCTTCTGGCCTTAATTTTGAGCAGGTACACACTTGCAGGGTGATGAAATGTTTACTTAAACTGTTTGTTTAACATAATAATTTGATGGCTGTTTTTCATACTGATTTGAATATGTTCAAGGAGTTTAATTAGTGTACTAAGTTTCAGATGGTGAATGACTGAGGTAGAAGATGACAAATTCCTTTGCTCCAATGATTATTTTACCCACGTAGTGTGTGAATGTCCATGTGTAATAATTGTTAACTGTGTATAGCATTGGAGTCTTCAGCTGAGATGTGCTGGCACTGGCATTCTCATTAACTCCTTATTTCCTAAGAAAGTAGCTTGGGCTTGTTCACAGGTTATCTGCATATGACAAATACCCACAGTACACGGTATTTTGAAAGCTGAGTAAGTTGCTGAGCTGTGTCTGGTCATACAAGATTTACATGAGATCAGGAGGTGTCATACAGCCTGATGTAGCCAGAGGGAACATGATATCTGTAATTTTGAAAAGAGGAGCCATGTTTGGGAATTACAGAGGGCTTCCTGTAGTTCTACTCTCATGTCTTTCAGCTGCAGGACAATGGAGTATCTGCTGCATTGTGGATATTAGCAGCCAGCTGGAGGCTTTCCTTTTTACCCAAAGTTTTTGTTAAAGCTGAATAACTGCAGAGCAAATAAAGTAGCACCCAAAGGCAATATGCACTTGCTAATAAAATTCATCTTGATGGAATTGGATGAAATTGTTAGAAAGGATAAGTTTAATGAAATAGAGTTTTTTGTTGAGATGTTCTCTGAAGTCACACTTCGTGAAACTTACTGAGCTTTGATAAAAATGTGTTGATATTCTTAAAATAAAAGTTGTTAACTTAAAAGTTTAGCGTGACATTTCAAGGATCAGCTTGGCAGGATTAAACAAACAAAACTGATTTTTCTGGGTTCCCTTTCACATTAACCTGCACATTCGCACAGACCCTCATGCAAACAGATGGTAAAGACCAGTGAGCTTGGAAATGTATGGAAGTAGTTAAAGTACAAAATACCAGTGGAGTCTACTGAACAGACTACGTAGGAATCAAGCTATAGGAAGGACACAGTCTTGTTCTTCATCTGTATTTGCTTTTCCCTTTAGTCCTGCTCTCTCTTCTGTTTTACTTCTGAATTACAGTATCCTTCTTCCTCTGCTTTTTCACCTAACTCAACTCCCCATTTCATTCCCAGCGCCTGCTGCCATGATTCTCTCCTCTCTGTATTGGAGACTGGGGGAGATTCCCTGCCCTTTCCTAGCATGGAGGAAGGATCCGAAGAGAAGACCCTGAGGCAGACTTCAGCTATTTGTTTCCATAGATACCCAAAAGTATCTTTCATGTTATCCATCTGTGGCTGTTACAGCCCACTGCAGAAGCCAACAAGCCATGAAATAGGGGAGTCTGTGGGATGATATATTCCATGACTCTACCAAACTGTTCCAAAATAAACATGAAAATACTGTGAAGAGTGTAAAAAAACCCCACATATAAGTAAATGCAAAAAAATACATCCCTTTAAGTTCATCTTGGTGAACAAGTAATAGATGAAGCATTTGGATGGAACTGGAAGCTTCAATGATCAGAAACAAGAACTACCACAGCAGCCATACAGAATGAGGCTTGAGGCTGTCTAACCCCACCTTGCATCTCGTTGCTATTTGGTGATAGTGAGTAAACAGGGGATCAGAGAAATATAAAAGTGTCTTGCCAGCTTGTTCTCCCAGCCCTCAGTGATCTGCAGCTCAGGGAGTTCTTAAAAAAGGAGTTTATACCTTTATAATAATAATAAAAAAAGTTGGTAGAATAACTTCCATAACTTAGTTCAAATAATTTTAAAAGTTTTTGTATATAAAAAATAAAATTTCAGGATATCCTGTGACATAAGGGCTTAAGTGGAGGTTGAATAAAGTAATATTACTTGTATTTTTTGAACTTGCCTCTTGCTGATTAATTTTAAGTTCCTTGTTCCTGTATTAAAGGAGACACTGAGAAAATCCCTGTTCATTTTCTTAGTGCCATTTGGGATTTTTTTCTTCTGATTTGTCCATGACAGTGTAAAAAGGCAACTTATATTTTGAAGATTCAGCATACCTAATCTGTCACAGAACATGGATTTGTTTGGGTAGTTATTCGAACTATGTTTATTTCAGAGCATTGCAGAGATGCAGTGGCATAACCTATTGTTACTTTTCCACAAAGATTTCTGAGCAGTGATTTGGGATTTATTCTCTGCTTTACAGAACTTCAAGGCTTCACAGTGGGCTGGTTTATTGGATGTTTGACAGGTTTGGGGATTTTTTTGAAATAATGCTCTAGTCAATGCTGTAGCAGATTCTAGAAATTATTTTTCTGATTCCACTCTTAAGATTTCAGCTTGGTGAACAAACATCCTCTAATTAACATATAGAATTAACTGTAAGTAATGGGGTTACAGTAAGATGAACATACCATTTTAGGAAAATTTTTCTCTGACCAAGAAAGGAAATTACAAAGTTCTGATGAGATGTTTTATATCAGATTATATTAAATTGGGTGGAAAAGAGATGTTTTCACTGAATAGAGGTTATGAAATTAGCTCTTCTCATTGTAAAGAAGCTTCTGATTCATTTGCAGATCTGGGAGTTTTTCTCTTCTGGTTGTAGAAGAGGGCTGGTAATTGGAAATGCTACATGCATGTTCTCTGGCCAAAGCTTAGATCAAAGTGTTTAATGAAATACTAGATTTATTGTAAAATTGTATTCATGTAGATTGTGGTTGATGAAAGCCAATGGGGAAGAACTGAGTCTTTAATTGAAATTATCAAGATCTTAATCAGGAAAGAAAGGCAATGGGATTCTTTCTGATTAAGCCACAAGGTGGCCAAGGTCCTACCTTTCCTGACTTGGGGCTGGTAGCCAGGTTGATTGTCCCCTCCTGCCCAGATCATTCAGGTCTTCAGAGCACTTGGTCTCGTATACAGATTTATGCCCTGCACTCCTTGCAGGTGATGATCTGCGAGTGCAGCTGTTGATTACTGACCTTCGGACCCAGGAAGAGATGGGAGCAGTCCTGCTGCATTCACTTCCCAAGGAATGTTCCTAGAAGATGATGCTTAAGAGTTTTTTAGGTGCCATTAGACTTACCTTGTTTTAACTCATCAAACTGAAAGCTGTGATTTTATTTACACCACAGCATTGTGCCTTTTTAGATGCCTTTATGGTTTATTTCATCTTCATAGTTCTATATCATACTTTTCTTTCTCCTTTTTCATCAAGTCTCTATTGATGCTAATGAATGTTTCTTTACTCAAAACTGCTTGGTGACCTCTGTTGCTGCCAAGATTTGCTTTTAGCTTCTGCTTTCTGTTCCTGGTACATTTCCTTGAAGTCTTTTTGTATGGTGTGACTGTCAAAGACAGCTCGTCTTTTTCAAGCACCATTGGAAGTCTGTGGGGTCAAGCTGCAGGCTAATTGAATGCTTTATCTTGGTCTGTTCTCAGCCTGAATTCATCTAATCTGATATTTTCCTTGCAAAGCCTTAATATTTTGGAGGCACCCTTCTCTACCACGGGTTTGCCTGCTGAAGACCTCCTGTCATTAACTCTTTCAGGAAAAAGAAAAGTTCTTCACGTGGAGGGAATCTGCTATGCAGTTTTTTTCTGTGTCCTACAGACCATAATTCATAATATTCTGTTCAGCCCCTAATGCACTTAGGAGACTTTTACAAATATATATGTGTAAGCTCAAAGCCTGGAACTATAATTTCTATTACCCTTCTTCTTAAAAAGAAAAGAAAACTCTCTCCCAGATTTTTCCCAACTACTTATGCGAAGTTAGAAGTCTGAAAACTAAAGGCTGTAATTTTTTTGTGTTGGCAAATATTTAATTAGAAGCTGGTACTGGGATCTTTTTCCTCCTGTGCCTAGTTCAGAAATATGAACATCATTATGTTTTGATGAGATTTTTCTTTTTAGACCCCAGGTAGTAATATGTCTATTTATTTTAAATCCATTTTATAATAACTTCTTCTTGTTTTTATCTCATCCATCCCTGCTACTTTTCTTGAGCCTCCTCCTTGTCTCAGCATTTAAAGACAGCCACAGTGCTTTTTCTCCTGTCTTTTAAAATCAGCTAGTCTTTCAGCTTGAACTCATTTGAATCAGACAGATTGTCTCAACTGAAAACCAATACTGTCATGTTGAGTCAATATATATGAAATATCATATTATTCCACTAGCTCAGACATCATTTTCTGCCTCTGTAGTGCAGTTTGTGAAGTGTAATGCATTTGCAAAGGAGAGAAAGTAGATGTCTTTTTCATATTGAGAGTGGTCATATTTGGGCTGGATGGTTCCTCTCTACCAGAGCTGGAAGCTGGCTTCTGTATCTGTCCAGCAAAACCTCTTCAGGTCCCCTGTCATCAAGTCATGGAGAGTGAAGAGTTATTTTCTCATAGTTTACATAATTGAATATAACCAAGTGTGCTCCTGGGAAGTCAGGAGGGAGTGCTTATATATGAGAGACCCTAAAAGCTACGTGGTCTCCCCCTGAACCTGTGGCCTGGAGCATCCTCTCCCAGAAAGATCTTCTACTGGGGCTGATTTCCAGGAACCCTCTGCCTGGTAAATAAAAAGTAAATACTAAAATTTACTGGTAAATCAGCCCCTGGGAGAGCCATGGAAATTAAATGTGGGATTATGTAGTCATTTTCCAATGTTAGGAAATAGTTACATACCTAAAAATCAGTTCACTACTGTACTAGCTTAGATGAAAATCTGAATGACCTGTGCTTGTTTGCATTCTGTTTCAATGTCCAGTGGATCAGGGATTATGGAAATCACCGAGAAACTCTGTTCCTTCTGGGTGAACAATTTCTCTAAAGCCATACTCCAGCAGCCATCTCCAATTACAGTATGTTTGTGTTTGCAAGTAGCACTACGCATTTATCTTACCATTTGTACCTGTGGAGAAGGGGACTGGGATGAATGCTCAGTTGTTAGATTTCTTGGTGGCTTTGCAAACATTTGTATATTGTTGCTGCTAGAAACATCTTGAACAGTTTTAAGCTACTTGAAAATTTTGTCTTTATCTTAGCTTTTGAGTAATTTTATTGCAGACATGAAATACCAAGAAATAACTGAGAGGAGTTCGTATTTGTTCTTGTATTAATGACATTTAAAATGTCAAAATACCATGGCTGACAAAATATTTTACTCTATATTAATAAAAGAACTTTTTTTACCTCATTACAGGGCAGATGAATTATTTCCCCTTCCCATGCAGTTCTAGATATTTCTTTGTTTTAATGTGCTTTTATCTGTTCATCAGTGTTTCTAATCATCCTAAGATATTCTTGCAAATCTTGCTTTTAGCCATGCTGTCTATTTGATGTTTCTTAATTCATGCTTCATTAACTTTTCACAACTTTTTGTCAGGATACATTTCCATGAAAGCTGTGACTCTTACACAGTGTTTTCAGTCATACATATGACAAGATTTTTCTAGTATTTACTTTTTTAACCATGTTGAGCCTTGTAGTTTTGTTGTGTGAGTAGGTTAAGAAAGGAAAAAGAAGAGCCCATTAAAAATGTTTTCAAAATTATCTAAGGAAGATATCAGGAAAAAGAATTCTTTAAAGTGATCCCACTGTTTCTTAACCCTGAATAAGTATCTTGGTAATCTCAGAATTTATATGTTTAAAGAATAGACATGAAATTGTCTGTCCCACATGTACAACTGAATATGGATATATGGCATTTATTAATGTATCTCTTCATATTACCCAGGAGTCGAACTAAGGGCTTGCAACTACCTTTCTTTCTATGGCTAGCTGAGAGAGATCCTTCTCTTCTACTCCAGAAAGAAATCAGCCCTTCTCTAAAATGTGTAGCAGTAATCCCAGGTCCCAAGTCTGTAAGGATAGCCACTGAGCAGAATGATGGCCTCATCAGGTAGACATGCTTACCTTTGTTATCTTTGTTTTCATGAGTCCCTGAAGCACAAAGACAAGCTAACATGGACTGAGAATGTGAAGCTGGTGGAAAACCTTTAGCTATGGCTCCCTTTCAGATAAAAGAACTGGTGGACAGGAAGGATGAGCTTAAGAAAGAGCTTGATTTCTCTAAGTCTCACCCTTTCACTGAGGGAGATTGTAAAATAAAAGCTGGGATGTGTTTTCTCATGCAATACTGTACTAGGTTTTTGCTGTTATAGATCCTCAGAAGAGATTTTTTAAAAGGCATTTGCTAAGTAAAGGAAACCCTAGAGATGATAAAAATATGTGAAATAATTACAGAAATTCTGCTTAAAAAATACTGTTCCTTTAAAAGAAAAAAAAAAAGGAAAAAAGATAAAAAGAGACCTTTTGATGCCTGATGAATAGGTAGCACAGAATACCAGCAGCTCTTGTGGATGTACAACCTTAGGTAGGGAATTGTGGGAATGTAGCCCCAGTCTGTGAAGTGGGGGGAGGCATTATCACTACGTTTAGCATTAAGCATATATTGACTGCATTGAGTATTCTTTGGCATCTGCTGAAGGGAAAAATACTAGTTCAGTGTGAGAGGAATTCTATACTGCCAGCGGCCCAACATTAAAAAAAAAAAAAAAAAAAAAAAATTCTTTTGCACTCTTCCCCTGCAGTTTAATTATCTATCAGATATGAAATATTTTAAGCTTGGATGAAGAGTCTAAGGCTGCTTTTATCACGGGCAGGCAGATGCACATTTCAGATTACCTCAGTAATATGCCTGCCTCTCATGAGCTATTTTTTACAGATAGACAAACTTCACACATCTCCAGGATGGATTTTAAGCCTGGTTTGATTTCAGTAGTCTGACAGATTGTGATAAACCTACAGTAAACAGGAATCTTTAGAGCTGCTTTGTGAGTAGATAATTCACTTGATTGATTCAGTACACTGATTCTTAACCTGTAGCATCAGAATGAAACAGAGATTGTCAACAGCGTGAGCCTCTTCTGTGTTTACTGTGAGGGGCCTAATAACAAATTTTTTCCTGAAGGAAAAGAGCACTTATGAAACTCTGAGAATAAGTGATTAAGAAAGATAGTCTGAATGTGTTTTCAAAACTCTTCTATTCAAATATTGATTGACCAGGTATACCAAGTTCATTAAGCTGGTTTGATTTAAAACCATTAAATTATGAGGGAACATGCTGTTGACATGAATTAATGGAGTTCAAGTTTATGCATAGGAAAGTAAAAGCAATTTCACTGGAACTACTGTTTTCCATCTTCCCTCATGTTTGGTAGTAGCTTAAAAATATATTGTATGGGTTATATTGTAACCAAGCCAGAACACAAACTCCCTGAAATCTGGCTGAGAATTGAAATGTCCAAACAACATTTCTGTATAGATGCACTGACCTCATCTGTTAAGAGATATTTCAGGATTTGCCTGATTTTTAAATTTTTTTTTCAAAAGTGGAATGGATTGATTTCTTTCTCTCCTTGAGAACTTTACAATTTTGTGTGTAAAAACAGGTAATCAAAGCAGAGCCACATTGCATCAAATACCAGAATCATGATTTCTGCTCTTGTTTCTTTGTCACTTTTTGTGGTCTCCAAAAGAAGATCCTAGATGTAAACTAGTAAGACTTGTCTCTGAAGAAGAGGGAAGCAACAGGGCTGAAAATAATCCCATTTCTGGCAGAAGGCTTGGAGTGGCTGCTACTGCCACCATGCCACTGCTGCTGACAGCAAAGCAAAAGTCCTGGCTTTACAAAGGAGCTTATTTGCTAAGAAAATTTTAGGGCACTTTGAACAATCCATAGAAAGTTTATTGTATTTGGGTGTAGATTGCTTAGGTGATCTGTGTAAATTTATCTGCCTTTTGTTCAAAATGTCACACTTAAAGATGGCAGAATAAAAATATATGACAAGCCAATTCTTGGGTTGAACAGTCTCCTCTAGAAGAGCATGTAAGTCATTGGAACTGGAATCATTGCTGTAGCTCCCTGTGAATATTTTTTTGTGTTCAAAGGCATACAGTGTATTGTTCAGCTACTTTCTTTGTAGTTTAGTTTGAAATTCATCATAAAATATTAACTGCAACTATCTGAGGTAAATGTCACAATTTTGTGGGATGCTCAGTTTTATTCCACACCACCAACCCAGAATGTTGAGCTTTTGAAGCAGAAAACTGTCTGTCGTGGTAATCTGTATTTGTCATGATAAACTTAATCAGAGGGATTTGAGGGTTTTTTTTCAATTCAATTTCAATTAAAAAACAAATCAATTAAAAATATGAGGTTTGACACTCTTGTTTTTCAAATATTTGGAAAAACTCATCGCTTTGCTATGGCACCAGCTGGCTCGTGCATGCTGTTGGTGTAGAACCAAGTGATGCACTGCATCCCTTCTATATGCCTCTTCAGGGAAACATGAGGATGATCATTGAATCTTGTTGTATTTAACTTTAAATGCTGTTTGAGGGCTGATTAGTCTGCTGTTGCCTTGTAACTGGGGTAAACTTAAAAGCTTATGCAGTGTCACTGCCAAATGAACTGGACTAGCTTCAACAGCTTTATTCCCCTGGCTGCCCTTCAGGTTCCACATGGATGCAGGAACTGTTTTTACTGACAGTGGCATTTGCTGTTTTAAAGCTGTGTTTTCACTTCTCCAGCATATATTGGGCTTGTCAGCTGCCATGTGTGTGTCTTTCCTATTCTGCATGGGAATATACAATATAAATTCCCATGCCTTTGTTTCTCTGTTTGAAGTTATTGACATTGCGTTAGTTGTCACCTGATGTTTCAGTACTCTTTTTACAGCCCAGTTCGTGCTTAATTTTGTTGAAGGCCCTATGCTTGCCTGCTTGCTTCCTTGGTTTTTAATATAAATCTCAAAGTAGATCCTTGACCATCTCTGCATTACTCTTACTCCTTCTCTTAATAAAAAAAGAATATCCTGAGTTGGAAGAGACCCACAAGGGCCATTGATTCCAACTCCTGGCCCTGTGCAGGACACCCCAAGAGTCACACCATGTGCCTGAGAGTGTTGTCCAAATGCTTCTTGAACTCTGACAGGCTTGTGCTGTGACCACTTCCCTGGGGAGCCTCTTCCAGTACCCAAACACCATCTAGGAAAAAAGCTTTTTCTAATACCCAGCCTAAACCTCCCTGGACACAGCTTAATGCCATTTGGCGTGTCTATTTTTTCTTCCTTATTATGGTGGGACTTAGTTGATCTTTTCCCATATTTAGCCTAATAGCTCCATAATGAAGTCATGTCCAAAATATTACAGCCAAATTTTCCCTTTTTGCATGTGTAATTTATATTTTTCACTGGAAATTTATTGAGATTTTCTAATAATATTGAAAACTGTGGATGATAACTAGCCTTGTCGTGGACAGTGAGACTTATCTTCAAGAAGTTAAAATTCTGCACACAACTCTGATTCAACCCAAAACTTTTATTTTTGAATTCAACTTATATGGAACCTTGTTTTGCAACTTCTGGAGATTTTTGCCCAGATCTTGATTTGGTTTGAATTTGCTGATGAATACTGAATTGCTCCATCGGCACCATAAAATGCTCACAGGGCTTGCATGCTTGTTTTTTAAATTTATACTCTAGACTTGGCTTGTCAGGTTTGATCTGATGTTGTCATGATTTAAAGTAGCCATGTCCTGACCTTCAGGTCATTTTGTGGGAAAAGAAGGTACTTGCAAGTCCCAATTTCCCTGCATTTTGTGGGAAACAAGGTACTTGCAAGTCCCAATTTTAATGGAAGACAACACAATTAGTGTAACTCTTCCAACTTGATAATATTTTGGTCTCCGAGCTTTTCTTTTATGATGGAAACCTTTCCATTTCAAGTAGTTTGAGTTAAAGAATGAAAGGAATCATTATTATGCTTTAAGGAACCATTCAAATTTTTTTCCTTATAATTTAGAAGAACTGGACAGCAGCAATTTATGTTCATGTTATTTTTAGAAGGGTAATACTATGAACCCCAAGGAATACATGCATTTTTAGTTAATTTTGAAACCAAGGAAGTCCATAGTTTTGAATACATTTTAATTGTATCAGTTGGGAATACTTTAAAATAAGATTCTAACATAATGATAAAGTTCACAGAGTTTACATTGTCATAGTATGCATCTTTCCATCTGGATATATTCTTTCAAAGCAATCACGTGCTCTTACCCATTTAGCTGGAGCACAGCTGATGCAGGCTAATTACTTTTTTCCTCCTTTTCATTGTATCACTCTGCTTTTTCTGCTGATTTCAGCTGGAGTTGGAGGTCAGTCTATTTAAAGAGCCCACACTTTTATCTCGATGTCTCTTGTGAAGTGTTGCATAATTTGGCTACTCCTGGGGATCTTTGTGGTGAGAATACCTAATTTACTGACCATCTGCCTGCCTTTTCCTTTTCCTTTCATTACAGATGTGGAGAGAAAAAGTTGAAAAGAAGGCAGTCATGTAATACGTGTGTAGAACTTGGTTACTGACCACGTTACATACTGTGTTGGTCATTCAGAAATCCTCTTTCTTCCGGAAGTTGGTGTTATGATAAGAAATTCAAAGGAGGGCTGGTCTGTGTCACTCAGTACTGAAGAGGAATGTTTATGAAGGATTTGTTTATTCCAAAAGCAGTTGGTTGAGGTTTTCCATAACATTTATTGTTGATTTCCTTACAAATATATATTGACTTCAGACTGTATTCAAAATCCCAGGCAACACCTTATTTTGTGACCAGCATTCTTGTATGACAGCTCTGGGGTCCTCATTCTTCCCCAGCAGAGAGCTACTGAAAGTTCTGGATGATCTGGCTGGAAGGGCTCAAGTTAGTTTTATTTGGGCATGGTGTGTATTTTTGAATATGAGAAAGTGGAGAGCAAGACAAGACAGAACAGATGCTAATGTAGAATTAAAATGAGATTGCATCTAGAAAACAATAGCATGAAAACTTAAATAGAGCCTGGGGAGCAGCAGTGCGTGGTCCCAGGAGAAACCTAGAGAATAGGCTTTTGGCTCTGAGATTATTTTAAAGGACATGTATGGCTGTGATGAAGGAAAATTTTGTTCATTTGACTTCTTTACGAATGCTTTAAAATAGTCACATCAAAGCTTCTTGACTCTAGAGAACTCTAAAAAGCCACTCTATTCTGGAGAACAAGCACTGTGAGGAATGGCTGAGGGGACTGGGTTTGCTTAGCCTGGAAAGAAGGGGACTGAGAGAAGACCTTTGTTGTTCTCTACAGCTACCTGAAAGGGGTTTGTAGAGTGTCAGTCTCTTCTCCCAGATAACAAGATGAAATAGCCTCAAGTTACTCCATGAGAGCTTTAGGTCAGATATTAGGAAACAATTCTTCACCAAAGTGGTTATTGGCATTGGAATAAGCTGCTCAGAGAAGTGGTTGAACCACCGTTCTTGGAGGTGTTTAAAAGTTCTTTAGATGTGGTATTTAGGCATATGCTTTAGTGGAGGACTTGGCAGCGTTGAATTTGGTTGGACTTGGTGATCTTTATGGTATTTTCCAAACTAGATGATCCTATGCTTCTCTCCTGTTTTCATTCTCAGTGGAATAATCTTATAGGATCCAAATCTTGGCACATACTTCAGTGGGATCATATTTACTGAGGTTTATACCTGTATGGATACTCTCGCTGTTGGTCCTTTTTGCCAAGTGGCAATACCTCAAATAGGTCATGGTGTGTCTGCAGATGTTTCATGCAGCAGATTACACTAGGTACAGGTGTAATGGACATATTCTTCACCATCACTTCTAAAAGTGGTCTCTTAAACTCTTCAGGGACCTTTTATCTGATTTCCCAAATTGCAGTTTTATTCTAAAAGTGTATGTATGCAAATTCAGACCTAAAGTAGTGCTTTTGCTGTGGTGATTTTTTGTCCCCAGTTTCTTGCCATGCTGTCATGTGTGTTTATAAACACTTAGCGAAGAGCTATTGGGGCAGGGAATACATTTTCTGTTTTATTTGCAGAGAATAATAACCTTTCTAACCGTGTCATTGCAATAAAATAATCACAATGATGGGTCTCTGAGTAGTAGTAGTAAGTCTGATACAGTTGAAATAAACTAGTCACTTACCTTGGAGTGAAAGTTTCTTTCACTCCAAGAGAGTGAAGAAAAGAGAGAAAAGGAAGCAAAACATACTTGTTTATTTTTTGTTATCTTTTGCTTAGAGAAAATATTAAACATGGCTTGTCACTTAACTTGGCTGGGACTATCTTCATGCCGCTTTTTTTTTTTTTTTAACCGCTTATCCTGCAATATGGAGTGTTTTGATTTAGACATGCTTTTTAAAGATCAGCATTCATGGCACATGCAGTGAAGAGCAATTTAAAATTAAAAGGCTGCTTTAGACTTTTAAGAGCACCTGCATCTTATTTTAGAAGCAGTTGGAACTCTGGGCCAGCACCTTGTAGGGTAATTTAAATTCTTCTTTTTTATTTTTTTATTTGACTAGTTGGTAAGGAATTGATTTGAACAGCATGGTGCTGAGCTCTTCAGATTTTGAAGTACTTCCAATTCCCAGTCACATTTAGCTGCAGATCGTGATCTTCCCTTGGTCCTACAAAGCTAGACATCTTAAGAATGTCACTCAGACAAAGTAGTGGATCTAGACTCTTTTGATTTATCAAACATTTGATTTCCGGTTTTTTGGTTTTTTGGGGTTTTTTTTTGCTTATGCATAGAAGTTCCTTAGGTCAACAGGAAGACACTTAAAAGTTACAAAAAAAAAAATACTGACATAAAGTAGCCAATTGTACCATATCTGTTCAGCATTTAAAGAAGAAAGTCCTTTCATCAGTAAAACATTCATAAGCACTGCAGTACATTCAGTGTATTGGTTTATCCACAGTAAAGCAGCATCATGGAAGAAATGATTCTTTAGTTACATTCAATACTCAATTTGGGAGTATGGTCTGCCCTATGCCCCATATGAAACAGAAGACCTGTGGGAATGAGGTGAAGGTAAGAAGGGAATCACCATGTAATGAGGGCTGATCATTATTCACAGGCAAAAAGAGAAGCTGCAGCTGCACAGGTAGTGTCCATTCTGGAAATTACTCCTCTGAGCACTTGGCTTTGAGCCACAAGTCTTCACCCTAATGAAGTTTTTTTGGAATGCCCTACACAAATAGAGGGATATAATGGTGCTTTACTCATATAAAGTAACACAAGACAGCTGTGTCCTTTCTTAGCTTCATTTTCAAAAGTACAAAAACATGGTGAGATCCATTCTCGGCAAGATGTAGTAGCTGTTCTAAATACAGGAATTAGAGGTTTTTGTCCCTGCCCTCCATAGGGCACTTAGCCCTTTTAGGCAAAAGCAGTTAGGCTTGTGATCAGGTGGGGCTGTAGAGGTGAGTCATTAAGTCACTGGAAATTCCCTGGGATCTGAACCATCAGTGAGAACCTTTGCAATGCAGTAGCTGCAATACAAGAAGCTGCCAACAGGCAGCTCATGGTAAGAGGTTGCCATTAATTGTGGCAGTGCTCAGAAATGGTGTGGGCAGGTGTACACCAGTATAGAAAGGCTTTATAAACTGGAACCATGAAACAGTGAGGATGGCATTAAACAGCATTACCACCTCCCTGTACTGGATGGATTTCTTCTAAAAGGCTGGAGGAAGCTGATGATTTTTTTAAAAACTCTCTGTGTATTTTTGCCTTTGGGTTGAGATAAATAAATCATAAGATACATTAGAGATTTCACTAGAGTGTGGAGGAGGAGAATGTAAAGTCTGAATATTTTGTTTTCTGTCTGAATCACTAGTGTGCTACCAGTCAGTTTAATTAGAATAATTAGTCATGAGATATATAATTGGTGTGAATCTTCTTGCAGATTATATAGAAAGCTTTTGAAGAGGAATGTGGTTATTTGATACTGATCCTGCAAACATTTATGCACACTCTTAGCTCAGCATTCATGAGTCTCTCATCCCATTGACAGTGGAGGAAGATCTCCTTTAGATAAGGGGCTTTCTCAAATTGAGCTTCAGCAGCGGGCAGCATTCCTCTGTGACTGCGATTTGTGGCAAATCCAGTGTTTTAGGGATACCTTCAGTAAGGGACTTTCACATTTGCTCAATTACTAGTTCTTGAAGAACAGTAACTGTGAAGGACCAAGTGGTGGCATGTCCTCTTGTGGCTGTGTTTGTATCTTGATCTCTAAAGCGTTTTTTCTCCTGTGCCCTCACTGAGAGGTGATTTTAGCACCACTGTGTTGTGTCCTGCTGTGGAGAAAGATCCAATTGTAGTGACCATGGTGTGTTCTTGCACACCATGTGTGTTCTTGTGACCAAAAGTGTGTTCTTGCTTTCTTGTGAACTATGCTAGATCATTTTCTGTAGCAGGTTCAGCTGGTGGTTGGGCACAGACCTTTTGAAGGTTGTAAGAAGTGAGGATAGGAAGTTGATGGTGCTATGTGGAAGAATGGACCTGGGTTGGGTCCCAGTAGCTTTCGGTTTTCCTGTGAATAAACTTGAAAAATTTCAGCAACTGTTGTAGATAATAACAAATGCTACCATTTGATCCCCTTTTCCCTCCCCAGAAGAGTGGTTTGCTTTTTGCTTGGGTTTTTTTGTTGTTGTTTGTTTTGTTTTGTCTTTTGTAATAGGTTTTACTGTTGGTTATTTTGTTGTGGTCTGTCGTTTAAGTGTCTAATGGTATCAGTTTTATGTTCTCCCAGTCTTTTGAGAAAGTAACACTGAGATTTTTGTTCTCCTTTCCTTATTTGTCTCTTATGTCAAAATTATTTTTGATCCTGAGATTAAATGACAGGTAGCAAACTTATTGCTATAGAAGGTCTTGTAAATGTATTTAGGGAGCCCTGCTGTATGCATAAGATTTTCTTCTTGTATCATATACTTAGGTGTTTTGGTGTAGTTTGATAATCTAATTGACTGTAACGGTAGATTCAGTACTGTTCAACTTTGTAAGAAATCTTACATTTTTCATTATTCTTGGCCAGAAAGAATTGAAAGCTTATGGAGGTTTTTATTATTTTTATGGTACTTTGGTTAATTTCATATCTCTTTTTTGGCATGCAGTACAGGGTGTAACATAAAAATATGTGATTCAGCAATAACTGTGGAAGGATTTCTGTTATTATGGTGCACAGAACTGCAGATACTGCAAAAAAGACTGAAATAAAAAGAATGGAATATGTGTCTGCAGAGTAGGACAGTGTCACCTCGTGGCCTTACTGGTTCACAAAATTAATTGTGATGCTCCCTTGAGTATTCTGTGTGCACTAGAAACCTGGTGAAGATACATAACTCATAGGAAGAAAATGTTCCTGAATTGTGTTGTCTTCTGGTTTGGTAGTGTTGGCTCTTCACATATTTGAAAGTCCCATGGTATTAGCTGCTTTGCAAACTTTTTGTTCTGAATTGTGAATTTAGCAAGCAAAAATCAGTGAATTTCAGATGAATTAAAAGCAGTGTCAGATAATGGTTTCAAACTCCTGAAGTGGAACAGTAAAAAATGCAGTAAGGTATACGTGAAATCAGTGTCATGATACAATTTTCTGAAATCCAGCTATCCTCTTAAGGATAGATAGCACAACATTTCTCTCCTGGTGGCCAGGAAGTTTAAGTAGTTCAAATTGGTGCTTTTCTCCCATGTAACAATTGCTAGGACAAGAGGGAATGGCCTCAAGTTGCACTCAGGGAGGTTTAGATTGGATATTATGAAAAATTTCTTCATCAAAGTGGTTATTGAGCATTGGAACAGGCTGGCCAGGGAAGTGGTGGAGTCACTGTCCCTGGAGATTTTAAGAGACCTGTAGATGTGGTGTTTAGTGGTGATGATTTAGTGGTGGACTTGGCAGTGCTGGGTTAATGGCTGGACTTGATGATCTTAAAAGTCTTTTCCAACTTAAACAATTCTATAGTTTTATAAATTTATTTGAACTTCTGTATAGTCTTTTGGATTCTAATTGGGCAATAAGCCTATCAGAATTTAGATTTCAAGAGTCTGTGAATATAATGTTGGTTATGTGTCAAATAACCATCAGTTACATTCCTATGCAAACCGTGTCTTTTCTGTCCCAGCCCTTCTCTACATCTCACCTTTGTTGTCCTTGCATAAAATAAACAACATCAACCAACCAAACCCCTCATATTGTAAACCTTTTACAGCAGTGTCAATTTATTTCCATAAAACACTATGGATATTTGTGATCTTGTATGTGGTTACAAGCACCAAAACATAAAAAACAAACCAAATCCAAACAAAACAAAAAAAAACCCACAAAGCAACAAAACCCTCATAAAATTCTAGTACATCTGACAAGTTCTCTAGATTTGTCCCATCAAAGATGCTGCACACTGCAGAGCCCAGCCTGTGCAGTAGTACAGAATAACTGCTTCAGTTCCTTAATTCTGGTGAATGTTGCAAGTTCCATCACTCGAACCCCTGCATATTTGACTGTGTTAACTGCTGTTTCTAGACAGCTGCTCAGAAACTCTGGACAAAGCTGCAAAAAGACCCCATGTAGATGTGCAGAAAGGAATTACATCAACTCAAAGTAGGAGAAAAACAAAATAAAGAAGTAGCAAACAGAATATTTGGGGTTTCATGCATTTCACAAAGTGTTAGTAAAATCTCTGAACAGGGGAAGACAAAGACTTGTGAGGAAGTTGCTGTTTTAAAATATTTGAAGGGAAAACACGAGCAGCCATATGTTGTAACATTTTGGCTGAAAGTGAAGTGTATGTTTGACTGTTTTTATGATTTTATATAAATGTTTGAAAAATGTGATGAGAAAATATACATTTCCCTTTTACAAAACCAAGGCATGCCACCTCCTGTCTAAGCTTTGGCCAGGTAGTTCTGAGTTGTCTAATTTCTTCAGGCATTTTAGAGAGTGGGGTAAGCATCACTCCTTTGCACCAGTGGCTGAGGAACTGAGAATTATATAGGATTGAGAATTAGGGCTGGTCTGTGGCAGAGCCTGGATCCCACAGTTCGGTGCCTTGACCGGGAAGGCTTCTCTTTCTGTTTATTTGTCTAGCTTATGTATCTCTTCATGTAACATTTTTTTACAGGGTGGTTTATGCTTGTACCACCTCTGTGAGGCTGAACAGCACTGTTGTGGTCTTTACATAGATGTAGACTCCAAGAACAGGGGATCTTAGTGAATGCCCAAAGTTATACAAGTATCTGTGGAATAAAAGGGACTGCATAAAGCTTATGTAAATCCCAAGTAATAACCTTAACTTTCTAGGCCTTACCCATTTGCTTGAGAGAAAGCCAGAGATAAAAACAGAATGGAAAAAAGAAAAAGGAAAAAAAAAAAGGAATGCAGAAGGGGGTTTTCTTTTTTCCCTGAAAGACTGGCTTCCTATTTTGATTTCAGAAGCAAACCCCAGCCTTTTTCTATGCTAATTGTGTAAGTGGTACTGTTTTCTAGCAGCGAAATTCTCTGATTTCACAGAGAAGTTACATTGAGCATAGGGAGAGAAAAAAAAAAATAGAGAGAGAGAGAATGCTATGAATTGGATTCTCCCTCTGTTCCCCAAGAATTTTCTGCTTCCACCTGCCATTGTGGTGACTTCCTTCTCAGTCAATGGCTTTAAAACTGGCTTAGCAGGATCTCTTTCTAGGGATGGCTGTTGTGTCAGAGAAAAAACTCCATGCTGGGAGGCATGGGGCAGCACATAGTGACATTTCGAGCAATGAGCTTGTCAAAATAAACAGTCTCACTTTTAAAATATGTATCCTGAATGTGTTGCCTCCCAATGCATATTCATGCATTAAATGCAAATATCTCCTTTTGCTGCACATATTGTGGATGTTTGCCCTCTCTATTTGGGTGGTGTATCATATGGCATATAAATAAGAGATGACAAGTTGTGTAATAAGTGGAGGAGGAGAGGAGGTAAGGGGATTTGATTTAATAAGAAACATGCATAATTTACACACACGGCACTATTCCACTCTGGTTTTGCATATTTTAATAGCAAATCCTGTGGCTTTGTGCCAACCAGTGTCTTACAAATAATAGTCTTTTACTAGCTTTAAATATAAGATTTCTCAGATGTAGTCCACTTGCTAGAATAAGCATCCTGCACTGGTTTAGCTTTATACTGAAGTCTATAACTGCCCTTGTTTCTTTGCAAGGTGAAAGCAGTTTGGGTAAATACATCTAATATACAGTATGTGCAAGATGATCTGTTTCAGATTATGGTTTTTCTACACCCACAAGTTAGAAATACAAAGTATTTTAGGACTGATTTATGTCTCACTGACCTGTAAATGATCTAAGCTGAAGGCACAAACTAATAATCATATGCTGCAGTACCCAGATATCCATAGCTGTTTGCCCTTGCAATGGTGGGCGCATAAAACTAGAGGATGTTTTCAGAGTATTTTTTTATAATCACTGGTGTTTGTTCCAGTCACTCAGGAACTGATCATATGAAAGTTTGTGGATTCATTATCCAATTTTTGTCTTTAAACACATACTCAGCTAAACCCTACCCTATACGTGAGTATTTCACTCAAGTTGCAGAATTCAAAATTGTCATTGGGCCACTGAAATTAACAGCAATGCCTCAAATTTGTTGTGAGATGGATAGCGATATAGCTGAATAAAAGAGCTTTTTACTTGAAGGCAGCAACTCCAGGCATATGCTTCAGTGGACAATTCTGCCACAAAATGAAGCATTAATGGAGGAGTTTCTTTGGCATTGCAGCCCTGACCAGTGCAAGCATTCATTTTACCTCAGGTGTATATCAGGTGCAAAATGCTAAGGCACATTCCCTGTAGTTGTGTCCCCTCCTTATACAGTGTAGGAGAGGAGGGAGAAAGGCAGTTTAATGTGTGCTCCCAAACATCTATTTTTATGGATCCTTGATCCATACATGCTACCTCTGGGTCCTAGGCTGAATGCCAGTGAGGTGAAAAAAATCCCATTGGTTTTTGGAGGCAGTTCAGCCACATTTAGTCTCAGTGAATATTACAAGGGGAGGTTTATTTTCCTGAAGTTTTCTGCCCATATTAGTAAAAATTTTCAAAATCTATCTCTGTCATGTGAATTTCATTAAAAATAGTAATAAACTATTTTAGAGGGGTGGGGGAATCTTTGAAGGTAGTGTTGTTTATTTTTTCCCACTCCCCAAACTAGATACTTACAAGCAGAAGGAGAACCAGGCATAAAAAAATGAGCAAAGTTTGTCTCCTTCCCATAAATGTGCCTTAATGATGAAAAAGGGCAATTTTTGTGAAAAATCAGTCTCCTATTATGCCCACAAAGCTCTCTGCAATGACATGAACCATTTTATGGTTTAACTTACTGGGAAAACCAAGATGCCCATTGCTCCAGACATTTTCATTTCCATGCTATTTCTGTAAAGACATGCAGCGTCTAGAGCAGTGTGTTATATATGTAATTCCCAGCTGGGAATCACTAAACAAACTGAAATGGAAATAATTAATGGTGATTTTTCCCCCCTCACTCCGTATTCCCTTCTCAAAAGAGAGCGAGCAAAACAAGCAGCAAGGAAATGCTGCTTTCCAAATATGTAACAAGGAACAGTCTTCAAAGCTGTTAAGTAAGTATGGAAAAGAGTAAAAAAATCTAATTTTCTGAATTATGGAATGGGTTTCTGAGCAACGAAATACTACTTGTCTCTCAAATGCCTTTTATCACTTTTTCTGAAAAAATATGGCATGCATGAATACTTATTGGAATTTTATCTTTAGAAAATAGTGGAATTAAAATTGGTGTGAATGTGAGGAGGTAGTGTTACAAGTGCAAGGTAATTGTGTCTTTATCAAGTTTGCTGGCTTTCTCTATTTTCTACATTTTAAGGCTTTGTACCACTTGAGTTTCCTAATCATCCATTTGAATAGATAAAAATGTATTCTGGATAGATACAAAAGCTGTGGTTCTGTGGCTACTTCTCCCTCAGCAGTAGAGGGAAAGTAATCAAAGATTAATTTCTGATTCCTGGTGCCAACGGAGCAGAGAGGGATGGGATGCTTTTGCAGTCATTTAAAGGGCAGGATCTGAAATTGTAGGTTTTGTTCTGGAAAAAACTGCAAAACAGAATGGCACTTGACTTAGGAGGTGGGTGTTCTCCTACTGCTCTGCCATTGTCATTTTGGGAAAGTTTTTACTCACCTATCAGTGTGACAGAGTTCAGAGGTGCTGAAGTGCACCTTGCAGGACAGACAGACATGCAACGGTGTTTGAGCTCTTCTGTTGCTGGGGCTTCTTGTGACTCTGTGGTGCAGGATGGTTGTAGGTCCTGAGACCAGGGAGGATCAAGGCCAGCTAACTGGTGAACAGAGGCTATGAAATGTCACCTGTATCAGGTAACAACCTCTCTTCTTGCTGCAAGACCATTCCCTATAGAAAAATAACCATTAGGTGGTATGAAGGGTGTATGCTTTGGCACACCAGCACTGTCTGGAGGTAAGCGTATCAACAGGTAGAACAATGTAGTGGTCACTTAGTGGCATCCACTCTGCGGAAGCCTCTACACAGCTGGGAGGTTGTAAGTGTACAGATGGAAGGACCAAAGCAGCCTGGTGTTGGAATTGAAAGGAAAATGAAGGACTATAGTTAAGCAGTTAATTGGAGCAGCCGATGGTAGAAAACTTGGGCTTCCTGCCCTTTTATTATACTGTACATATGCTGCTGTGGTTTCCTACCTATCAACTGGAATTCAGATGATTCTGCAGCCTGATAAAATGTCAGGGACTTTTTTGCAAATAAATACCCATTTAAACTAATCTGTGGGAAAATATACCATCTCAAGTATCGGGTCTGTGTGAGAGTTTGTGAGGTTCAACAAGGCCAAGCTCAAGGTCCTGAATGTGGGTTGGGGCAGCCCCTGGTATCAACACAGGCTGGAGATGAACTGATGGAGAGCAGCTGCCCAGGAGGGCTTGGAGTACTGGGGGATGAGAGGCTGGACATGAGCCAGTGTGTGCTCAAGGTGAGGTTCAAATAGGCCAACCATATTCTGGACTGTACGACAAACATGGCCAGCAGGTTGAGGGAGGTGATTCTCCCCCTCAACACTGCTCTGGTGAGACTCCACCTGGAGCACTGTGTCCGGCTCTGGAGTTCTCAGTACTGGGAAGATATGGGCCTGTTTGTTTCCTCAGACACACAACCTTTTGGTCATCGCATGTATATTTAAAAACTTCGGATTACCAGAGCCACTGCTCACAGACTGGAGGTGCTGGGAGGAGATGGGAAGGGAGAGAGTCGAGCACTTGCCAACTTCAGTGCAAATCCAGAGCATTACAGCTGCATCTTTTGTGCTAAAAGAGCTTGAGAAAGCGCAGTTTGTCAAAGATGTATAATCAGTGTGGTGTAAAGTCAGCTGCTTTTGCTTTACAAGGGTGGAATATTTCTCTGGCCTTCCAGTCTGAGACTTGCTTTAACCAAGCAGGCTGCAGCAATATGGGTGGCAAACTTCTGGGCTTCTGGTCCAGTGCCTCATTGCCATTAGTCACACCACGTGTAGCTCTGGCTGTTTAGAAATCCTAACTGCTGTTTGGCAAAGTGTCTTACCAAGAGGAAGCATAAATCTGATAAACTCTCGGTCCCCTAGGAAATGAGAGTAATGGATGATTTACATTTACATTGCTATGTTGGTATTTGTCAAATTGACTCCTGTTTGGCTTTCAAATCCTTAATTTGGGTTTTAGAGTTGGTTGCTATTAAATACCGTTTTATCACCCCAGCAACACTGTCAGACCAATTTCTCACTTGTCTTCCTCTTACTGACATGGAAATAGAAGTTCACTGATCTATTTATCATTCATTCTTGAATGGCTTCCCAGGATGTATTCTCTGGAAAACAACCAATTCATTGTACAATGCTAAAACTACTGGAATCTAAATGAATATGAAACAAAATTCCGCCAGATTATGCTTCCTGCTGCAGGAGATTCCTGCTATGGGCAGAGTTTTAATGGTTCACATTCAAAGACATCTGTGTTTCTTGATTAATGCATCCACCACTTCAGTTTCAGAAGTGCAATGGCTGAACTTCAGTGCCTGTGCTTCTATTCTAAGTTGCTTTGTAACAAGCATGTGTAGTTCAGAGTTTTATGAAAACAGGCCAGAGGCCAGGAGAAATGGGCTACTAAATCTGCTTTCAGTAGATTTCTTCAACCTTGTCACTGTCATATCTAACAGTATGGAAAGGTAAAGGCCAACTTAATAACAAAGGGCAGCTAATGAGGAAAAAGGATGTTTTGAGTCCCACAGGAGAAGATTACAGAAAATACACTGGTTTTCTTAATGCCCACCATTAATTTCCTGACACAATGACTGTCCACTTTTTAAATTCTTTTCCCTTCTCCACTTTGTGTGGAGGAAGCGGGAGAGAACATATCCATAACAAAATAACATAAATTTAAAACTGTTGAACAATGTACCTATTTTAAAACAAAAACAAAATCAAAACTTCATGATTTTTGAAGCCACCATTGATATTTCAGATTCAAAGGACTGACTTATTCTTTACAGTCTACAGCTCAGTGAGACTAAGGATAAGCAAATTTCAGCTCCAGTTTGTCTGGTGTTCCAGTCAAGCAAGATTTAGCAATTGCTGGCATCTTTGCCGAAAATTGACTTTAGCTTTGCCTTTTCATTCTCAGCTTTCTGAGTGTTAAGCTTTCCTGTAGTCTGCACTTCCCTTTGCTTTTGCTATCCTCAGTGGCAGCTATTCAGTTTCCAGTTTGACGAGGTGAACACCACTTGGGTTAGATAGCGGTGCTTCTGTGCCAAGAAGGTGTCACAGTTCAGTTCACCACAGTGCTTTATACTGTAATCAGCCCACCATGAGCTGCTAACAGCACACTCCTCTATTAACAAAATCACCACTAGGACTATAAACACCCTTTCATGCTTCTGGGCTGAAAACTTATTCTCAGCTGCTTATGATTTTGCCAAACTGCTTCTGTTTGGGTTGACGTGCTAAAAGATAGGTATAAGCCTGCTGGTGAATAATTTAATGTGAAATTTTGGACAGATCCCCAAACCAACATTCAGGATCAGACCTGAGCCACACACCATGGTGTCAGCTGCACCAAGCTGAACACTGTGACTTTACCTACAGCTCTGCTCTCATCAAACCTTCTGCTAGGAAGAACCAATAATGTAGTATGCTGTTCTGCCTGTCTTCAAAGACACATTCACTTTTTTGGGTAGAGACAATGCCTCCCACCAGCACTTTGGTGAACGGGATGCCCATTGCTGTCTCTGGGCAAATCTGCCCATATAAACTAATAAGCAAAACCAATAAGCATGTTCTAAACTGTAAGCTTATGGTTAGTCATTAGTTTATGTTTAGTTAAGATTTATTAGATTTTAGTGCATAATCTTGACAGTGATTATAGAGAACTTAAATATCACACAGCTCACAAAACCCCAAGAAATTATTACTGCTGCTTTGACAGCCCAGTTTAAATAACCTACAGTGAATAAGATAAAGGGTCACACATTGAACAAGGAGAAGAAAAGAAGAAGATAGCTGCTCATTAAGTGAGCATCATCTATTCTGTGTGCTGAATGATGCAAAAGTTAGGTTAAAAAATGAGGATGTGGACCTGTAATTAAGAACTGTATTATAAAGCATGTGGACAAAAGGGCCAAAATGAGGGTTGTACAGGCAACCTGGAGAAGCAGAGAAGTCTGTTTTATCTAGTAACTTTAATAATGCTTTCCTAATGCAAGGTTTGTGTGTGTCTAAGCTGTGTGACAGTGCTACATGAACAAAATTTATATGCAATAACATTATTGCATGTCATGAAGTGCTGAGCATTTTATCTGGTGTGCTGCCATCTCAATTTTTTTCTGTTGTGTGAGGGCAAATACTAATTTTGCATCATATAAAATGGAAATACCAACAAAAAGAAAACAAAATAGTTACATCCCTGCTACCCTGGGTCTCCAGAACCCTAATTCAAATCTTTCATTTTCACCAAACTTGTAGAAAGTCACTTGACTTGGAGGCTTCTCTTCCTCTTTAAAACTTGTATAAATCCTTCCAAAGCTGAGCGATGATGGCAGCCAGTGTTGGGTGGCCATGGGGTTCCTGTGTAGCTGTTGGCTGTTCTGGTTTGGGTTTTTTCTGACCATATTTAACTCTGCTCCTCCCTTGCCTTCTCCAGATGTGGAAACAAGGAGACACATCCATCTCATCCTAAGGGAGAGATACACCACATGATGGCTCTCTGACCTCTCCAGAGGGGGTGGTTAGAAATCTACCGCACACATTGATATTAAATTGAACTATCTTCAATCTCGGTATAAATCTCACCCCCGCAAACACAGAATTCCTGACTTCTGTGGCTTGAGGCATCATCTTTGGAACTAAGAACTGAAAAATTACTATCTAAACAGGTTTAAATTGTTATATTCCCCTCCCCCATCGGTTGTATTCTCAATACTTTCTTCAGGAAGAGGTAAATTCTTTTAAGCAAGTATCACTTATTTCTACACTTTGTAGCATGGTATTTAAGAACACAAAAATAAGAATCTGAAGAATGTGTGATATCATAATGGATGTATTTTTATACTATACCTTACACCATCAGCTGACATACTTTAGTTTAAGATAGAAAACCAACTTAATATAATTTGTATCTTTCTTCTGATGAGTATTCTCCAACTCCCATCTGATTTTTAAATTTTTTTTACTTTTTTCTGACTTCAGAAATGGCTTTATTGCTTTAGACACTCCTGCGCAATTTCTAGGCAGTCATTAAATAGCAATAGAATATCAAATTAACCTTAAAATAGCCCTCAAACTGATTTAGGAAATCAGGAACTGTTTGAGAGACATGCATTAAAATGCAGAGGTCTTGCGTTTTTGTGGAGAAAAAGGGTATTTCAAGAAATGATATTTTAAGTAAGATTTTTAAACCTACTTTTTCTGAATTTTTTGTCTGTAGCCTTCATTTCACAATTTTTGCAAAACCTTTTTGTTCTAATTATTGGGAGTTATTCCTTCAGCATGGTAAGAGAAAGAATGGTATAAATAGAATTATTTTGTGACTTGGAAGCATAGGATCTTGCCTTTCAGCTGTATAATCTGACAGCCTTTGTGGTGCATGCAGTGGCCTTTTCTTGATTTAAAAGCTCAGCTTCTCACACCACATAGCACAGGCTTCCTAAACATCCAAGCTGCCCAGGTGAGTGAGAAAATAAGCAATAAGAGTTGAAGTAGCATTTAGAGGAAAGAATTGTTCAGGGCCACAACTGCGACTGGGAAACAACTAGTGTGGTTTTGATTATGTTTTTGAATTCTTGGCATTTTATTACAGGACATCTTATGGGTGCTCTAAGATTGTCTTAAAATTAACTAGCTTGAGTCATACCAATTAAATCCTCATTTAGCAGTAGGTAACTAAAAGCTGGGATCCACTTGTGAGAGCAATGATTTATGCCAGGGAAGTGGTAGCCTCTCAGTGAGAGTGCACTGCTCTTTAATCAGAAATTTCACAGCTCAGAGACCGAGTGCCATTCTCAAACTGCCTTGTTTATTGCATGTGGCAATTATTCCCCAGTTATGTACTTAAGGCTTTCTTCTGCATGCTTTGGGAAAGAAAGTTTTGTCACTGTTGCTGAGCCTGTCTTAGGTGTGTAAAAATCAGCATCAGAAGCAGTCGTGTTAAAACCTTAATGAGGTATCCACTGGTTTAATCTCACTTCACCCGGTGATGTTCCCGTACTGCCATGCTTGTCTCTCCACAGCACTGCCAGCTCTAGACTGCACTGCAGCATTTTCCATTTCCTTATCCCATATTTTTGGTGTGGTGTATTTTTTCCCCTACAACTTGATGACAGTGGCATCATTTGGATTGTAAGTTTTAGTGGTATCTCCTGAATGAATGCAGTGCATTTCATTTATATGAAAATGTTTTCAGTGGGATTAACCATCAAGGGTTTAGCCACTTTGGAGGCTTTGCCTAAACTCTGTGAGAATATTAGATAAAAAAGCATAAAAAATGCTACTCATGGCACAAATGACATACATAGATGAATGTTACATTCACTCCTTTTCAGTACAATATCAACCGCTGCAGTGTCTTAGCATTTTCAGCAGGTGTGCTCCTTGACTGATTACTCCCATACTTTGGAGATTCCTCAGTAGTCTAATGAAAATGTAAATGCACATCATCAGCAGTTTAAACTCGCATAGCTCCCCTGCAGAGAGCAAAGTCAGGCCATTTTCTATCAGCTGAGGAGCAGCCTTTGGAATATCAGCAAGTTACAGAGCAGGATGCTTTGTAGTTTCACTGGTATATGAAGTGCATCCATAATGTAATTACTTTCAACTCCAGATTCCCCAAATGCCTTAATCTCAGAAAACGGAGAGAATGCTGATCATTCTTTTAAACTACACCTGGTAAGATTTATTGGTGAAATCTTGCTTTTGAGCAGAATGCAACTACCTGACTAATTACTGCAGGTCTTTATTCATAGATCTGCTCAAGAGGGAAAAAGGCAGAAGTTTTGCCTAGCTCCATAATTTCTTATCTCATCCAGTAGCCCGCTGGGAGAACTCAGACTCTTGTCCACTTACTGTCAAATGTCTTTTCTTCTCTGATAAAATGGATCTTGTCACTTGAAAAGAAAAACTGTCTTTTAAGCTTTCTAGAGAAATAATTTAGAAAGAACAGAAGTGCAATGAGAACTTGACCAAAGGGCTGCCTTTTTGGGCTGGAAGTGGATTGCTAATATCCTCAGATCACTGCAGGCAGAAGCTTCAGCACACTGGGGCAGTGCTGCCTTGCTCAGGCAGCAGAAACAGCAATCCAGCAGATGGTGTGAGCTCCCTGGTAACTGCGTGTTTTATTCATTCAAGTACTCACCTGTTGCCTGTGTCTAATGAAATTTCCCTCTCTGACTGTGTCTGATTCTTAAATGAAACCTAATCTGGCAATCTCTGACACACAAAACGTGCTTTGACTGTAGCAGTAGGCATCACTAAAGCACTGCCTGACTTAGCCTTAGCTGTGTGTTAAAGAAAGCACTTCTCTTTACAGAACTGTTGTGCCTGGTCCTTCCACATTCTGGTGAGGACAGAGGTATGTCTAATACTCAGTTGTTCCAAAAGGTCATCCACATTTGTTCTTTTCTGGATACCTTGCAAAGGATCCTTTTGTCTGTCCTACACAGAACTTTAAAGGTCCTAAGACCATGTTCATTTTCTGTGCTTTAGAAGCTGATGTATCTCTCACCTAGTCCTCAAGAGCTCCAGTGGCGGAGATGCCAGAGCTTCCCCAGGCATCCTATTCTAACACTGTTGCTCTTTTAAGTTTACTTCATTATACTTTCCATTACATCTAACCTTAGGGGTTTTTTTGCAGTTCCAGCACTTAAATCCTCTGAGCCTGAAGAACAAACTGTTTCCTCCTCTTTTAAAGCAGCTGCTGCTTGTAAATTTTTGTCAGTCTTTTCAAGACAGTAAGCTCAGTTTGTTCAGTCTTTCCTCTTAAGTCATGTTTTCCTAAGCTCTGATCAATTTTCACTATTCTGCCTGCAAGCTTCCTTCAGGTGATCATTCCTATTTTGAAATGCAATACACCAAACTGAGCAGGTGCTCCACCACCATTTTGAGTTTGAGTGGAAAGATTTCCTTTGTGCATCGCATAGGCTGTTCCTCACCTCATACACTGCTGTAAAATTATTTTAGTCTTTCCAACAGTGTGATTAAACAGTTGTCATGTGTACATTTCTGATCCACAGATTGTCTTCCCTGTAGTCACATGTTTCCTCACTTGCAGTGATAAATCTAATTACTTCTGCTGAGGTATAGAACATTATATTGCTGCTCTCACAAGCAGCACATGCAATTCAGCCTATTCTCCAGTTTGCTGAGAAATTTTTTAGGCCCTGATTTCCAATATACTAAAACTCCCTCCCAGCTGAGTGCTATTTAACAAACCTTTTTTGTCATCCTTCAGTTCATTAAGACAAATATTTGGTAATGCCACACTTAGGACACTTCCCTGTGGAATACCATTGAATGAATGCATCTCTCTCTACTTATGATGAGCCAAATATGTTTTCTTAATAGCATTTTCTAAACATTTCTAGAGCATCCTAATATTTCCACCTTCTTTTAGAGAATTTCACATGAAATCAAAGTAAAAAATACTTAATAAAGCAATATGACAGCTATGCTTTTTCTCTGTTCCCCAAAGGCCATTATCTTGTCATAGAAGTAAATTAGATTGGTTTGATGGGTCTTCCTGACAAATTCATGCTGTCTGGTTTTCATCTCCTTTGGTTCTTTTTTTAGGAATTTACAAGTAGTTTGATTATTTACACTGTTACAGTTCAGGGAATTTAAGCTGAGGTGTTGGATTTACAGGTTTGTGGCTTCTCATTTAATTGTTTGCCATTTTGCTGTCTTCTGGTAACTCAGTGTATCCCAGACACACTGAGACAGACTGACCTGGTGCTTTTAAAACACCTGAGTTTAAGGTACAGGATATGCTCAATGCATTATCAAATCTGTCCTCTAGCTATGTATGCTATCCTACCTCCACCCAGAGGATGATTTGTATTTCTGCCATTACTGTATTTTCTCTAAGGAAATTCCAGTCTTTATCAACCTTTTCCTTTACACCAGCATTCCTAGGGAGCTGTAGTCACACTCCTTCTGTGCTGAAACTTGCCTTCCTGAATGTCATTGATTTTTACTTTGCTGTTCCCATCTTCCTAAGCCTAAGATTGTGAACTCTGTTGTAGTCCCTTGTGCCTTTGCTTGAGTAAAGAAGAAAACACAAGGGTACAAACATATAGCCCATTTAAGCCAGGCTGTTCAGATTTTGGCAATATGCTGATTCTCTGTGGCTTTCCCCAGGCTACCTTCATCTTTAGTGGGTTCAAGGTTAAAAATCACTGGTTTGAACATTAAGGTCAGAATCTAAAACCCCTGTGAGGGCTGTTCATTCAGAGCAGTCAGTGACATAAAGGTGTCCAAAACTGTGAAAACCATTGGGATTATATCCCTGCGAGTGCTGTGCATCTCCCAGAGTGACTACTGTGAATACTGGCTACTTTCCTCTTCACTGCCTTTTTTAAAACAAAAGCAAAAATCATTAGTTGTCATGTCAATCTTTTACCAATTAGAGGAGTTAACTTAAATTGCCTGTATCCAAAAACAGCACAAGCTTTCTTTGAAATTTTGGGAAATGTGTAACTGTAATAACTTAAAAATAGGCTTTGAAATTTCATTTTCTCTTTCGACAATGTTGGTTGCCATGGAGTTCAAGTAATAGGTTGTGATGTTTAACACTGAATTAATTACTACTTCTCACTCACAGAGAGCATCTAATTATACATATTCAAGAAGAATGGTTTTTGGCATTCCTGAGAGAGAAAGTATCTTTTTTAGTACTATATATACATACTTTTGTAACCAGATGGGGTCTAGTAAATGCATAATCTTATGGCAATTTTTACCAGGGCTTTTTATTGTTTCCTAGTTTACCAAAATTTGCAGTTTTAAATATTGTTTTACAGTAATTTCCTTGTAATATGAATATTTACATTCAATCAGCACAGGCATTAACTTTTAAACTACCAAAAAGTTTAAATGAACATATAGATTAAACGAATACATAGGACAACATGCACTTTTTTTTTCAGTGCTGAACATGTTTTCTCCCTAGCATATGTAGTTGCTTTTATCTTCAATGAGAAGTCATGCAAATGGCAAATGCAAGTGGAGGGAGTGATGAGAAACCTTGCTGTCTTTATTTCAGCTGATTTAGCCTTTTCCAGTTCTCCACAGAAAATAATCTGTTGCTTAGATTTACTGGTTTTAGATAGTAAGTCACATTTTAGGATGGATGCTAGTATCTTTGGCTTTGGTGGGCTAAACTGAAAATCATCCTAGACAAATTAAATTATATGCTTCCATCTGATAAACATCTGTAAAAGGCTTTTGTGAAAACTGAACAAATAAAATGAATCAGGTATCACTGTTGTTAACAGAACAGAAAGACTGAGGTGTTAAATCACTACTGTTCTCTTAACCATCTCTAATACATTCTTCTAAGAATGATCACCTGAGGTGTCCTTTTTTAATGCAAAATCTCATCAAAGCGGAGGTTGCATGAGTAACAGTCTTTTTCTTTCTATAAAGCCTCAGTCTCTCATTCTCTGTCCATTGTTGTATGTCTAGTTGAAATTAATGAGATCTGTGCTGTCTTTTTTTTGTATGTCTAGTGGCAATATCACGCTTATGGTAGGGATTTTTTAAAGACCAAGTACCTTTACTTTTCCACTTATAAAAAAGTAAGTCAGGTGGCTACATTATCAAATGTTAAGGCAATTGACTATATGTGAACTTCAGCAGAAAGGGAAAAGTAATGTGGTGTTAGTGGTTTTATTTTCTTTGGGCAGTTAAGGTAATTGTGAGTCAATTTGACTTGTGCAGAGAAGGATTTGATACCACTGATGTGTTTTAATATACTGAAACTTGTTTCCTATTCCTTTTTCTGGCAGGCAGAAAACATTGACAATAATGTGGGTTAAAATGTCAAGAATGAAAAAGTGATACATGGAAATTTTTGAAGGGTGCTTACATTTACATGAAAATGTCTCCAAGAATTATTTCAAGAGGAAAGAATTTAATAAACATGTAATAAATGAGACAATTAGTACCTTTAAATAAACTACAATATTTGGGTGCTTAAAACAGCAATTGTCAACAGCTGGCAACCAACCATTTTATTTTTCCCCATGGCTTCCCATTAAAAATCCTGAATAAACAAACAAACAAACCCCCCCCCCCCAACATGAAGAAATGAGATTGAACAGAATTTGTTAATCTTATTCTGTTGGCTGCATAATATTCTCTTTGCTTTTATATTGGAATTTCTGATCCTTTGTGCCATCACTGCATGTAACAGTACTTGGACTTCTAGCTAGCCTGGAGTCTGGATTTGATTGCTTTCTTGTAAATGTAACATTAAAAATAATTTCCCTTCAGAACTGTTGCACCTTTAGCAGTTTTCAATGGCAATAATGAGCACCATGTTCTACTACCTTCAGTCTTTTTCTCACAGACTAATTTGCTGTCTCATCTTTGAGTGACAAAGACGAGGCAGAGTCAGAATAATGAGACAAAAACAATAGTTAAGCAGAGCGCTCCGTTATGAAGGTTCAGAGTGTGTTTCATCCTCTTGTTGCAAGGAGAGTAAGATTGGGGGGGGTGAAAATTCAATACTGCTATGTACGATATTGAAATTAAATATAATGAGGGACTAGTGCAGTTTTACTGATAACTCATGAACTCCTGAGAAATACAATATTCTGTTTTGTTCAGGGAAAGAAGCTCTATAGATCCTCCAGAAACTGAGAGAAAACTGTAGAAGCCCCTACTAGTCTGGTTATGTATCCAAACCACAACTTTTATACTGCTTTGTAACCACTAAGCAGCACCATCATCTCCAAAGATGGCTTGAATTGGTACATTATGTGGTTAAAATAATAGATATAGAACTAGGTTTTGACACTGCCAGTCTTAGAATTTCTCATCGCTCGCCTTTGCCATCCTTCTTGTCTTGCACTAAATGCATTGCACTGTCTGTCGCTATTGCAGTGTTAAGGTTGTACATCTTTGGCACCTGATGTTCTGGAAAAAGTAAATCTGTCAGTTGTACATTTTTGATCTGGCCATGTTTCTGCGAAAAGAATGTTTGCCAAGCTTGCTCTCATGAGTCACACTAGGAATTGTAGCATAGGAGGCATTTTCCTTCTTTCAGATTCAAAAACTCAGTTCTCTCTGTGCTGGCACTCTAGGAAAAAAGCTGTGCTTCAGCTCTTCTTCCCTCTTGGGGTCAACTCCATTAAAGCAAAGCCCATTTTTTATCTTTCAGCCATTCAGAGGAGCTCTGTCCACCCTCACGTTGCTGCTCCTGCACACCCATTCTGCTTTGGTGTCGTGGCTCCTACTCTTCAAACTTGTGTGGCTCTGAAAAGGAGCTTAATATCTCCTCAGACTTAACAGCTATTGTGCCACAACTTTAACAATTTTTTCTCAATTGCTGGTCCACTGTGGTCCAAGCCACTGAAGTGAAGTTGAATGAAAATGGAGTTATTTAAATAGGAGGGTGAATTGGAAATGTCACTGTTTCGCTAGGAAGGGAGTTGCCAGCAGTTTAAGTGATTGCATATTGCATCCATAATGATGCCTTGGACAGCTCTAATTTTTGTCAGCAAGGCAGCTGACTTTGAAGGTGTGATGTTGGCAGTAGCTGTGTGTGGAGCTGCTCCAGGAGTTGGGTGATATGGCTCCCTATGGGAGGACATAACATCTTTTCTCTCTCATAAGAAGTTCCAGGAACTTCCTCCCTTTGAATAGATTTCAAGGAGTTTTTTGGCATTGATAATAATTGGCAGCAAAATCTGCACTTTGGCTGCTCAGCTTGATCTGTGTTATTCTTTTGTCTCTATGGATTTAGATTAATTTGCATATTGATACAAATTTTTCATGTTTTAAGGTGTGCCTGCACCAACTTTATCAAGTTCCTTTTAATCATTGGGATGAATATACACTGTAAAGCTACCCTGATCTTATTAATATTTTAAAGTGATGTCAGATTTCAAATTAAATCTCACTTGGCTGTATTAAAAAGAATGGAATCCAGCCAACCTGAAAGTTGTCACTAGTTTCCAAAATGCTTTTAGGAAGACAAATATATGTTAGAAAATAAAAAGTGTAATTAGAAGAGGAGCTCTGAAGAAGAGAGTCGTATTTAATATTTAAACCAGTAAGTAGTATAGTAATAACATTTTGTGCCAAGGACATACTTTTACTGCATATTAATGCAATTAAAATTACATCACTGTCTGCTAATTTCCTTCCAGTTCTGTACACTTAAAAGCAAGAGCAAATCCTGCTGATTAATGCTTGTAAAGGGAAATCTTTGTGTGAAAAGTGTTGCAGTAGGGCAAAGTTCTGCAACAATGGTGGATTATGTTTACCCTGTGCAATTTTTCTTTTTGCTCGTTTTTCTCTCCCATCCTAGTGTTAAGTCAACTGGAAGTCATACTACTAATTAAAAAAGACACTGCAGATAATAAACGCTCTCTCCCTTAAGGGGATCACGTAGCTTTGTATGGGGTTTTTACTGTGCAGTGCAATGCTCCAGGCATCATATAAATTTTGGCACAGGAGCACAGTTTTTGGGATGCTTTTGCATCTGCCTGAAATAAGGCTTAGAATGACAGTCTTGTTTCAGAGAAGTTTTTTGCTTCTCTCAAAATGAATGCAATATGATTCACATTAAAAAGTTATGATTCAGATTGACATTTTCCTCAGATGGGGTTTGCCATGAGCCTTGGACCCAGGAGATCCCAAGCTTCTTTGGAGCTCTGAGCTTGGTTGATAAGTCTCCACTTCGAGGCTTTCAGCTCCAGCATACCATGGCTGGCAGTATGCTTAGTTTTTAGGTAATTTCAGGATAGAAATTTTTAGTTTGCTTTGGGTTTTAATGATGCTCAGTGTAATTATTATGGCAACCTCCAGTGCCAGAACACTATTGTTGGAACTTTCCTCACTTTATTTGGATTGTACTGTGGAATTCAGAGACATCCCCACCTTAACCACCCCCAGGATCTTCCAGCTTTTTTTTAATTGCTTGCTCACTGTTTTCACTGTTACAAAATAAATATTGCTGTAGTCAGCCATTCTTTAAGAGAAACTTTTTTGCCATTTATGAATTCTCCAAAGGTCTCCTGATTCTCTTTAGCTCCACTTACCACAAGTGTGATAGCATCTACTCACCAGTTTGTTGCATTCCTGAAAGCAATTCTTTTTCTAAGAGCCATGCCAGATCAAGGTAATTTAAATGTTACCTTGGAGGAAGTACAGTTTGAGGAGAGGCCTTTCAGTGGGGTTTGGCTTCCCCTCTCATTTTGCTGCTAGCCAACTGTAAGAGCTGGGATAATTTGCTCCTTTTTCCTGTCTTCTGGTACGTAGCTGCCAGTTCTGTTTAACTAGCCTATAATGTGGAGACATACAGGTTTAAAACAGATTGGATTAAGAAGTGATGTAGCCACCCAAGACAATGAGCCCTACTGCATCAGAGCAACACTTTAGGTTTCAGATCTGAGCTATTGTACCCATACACATCTCAGATTGGGTATCCACTAGTTTGGGGGTGGAATGTTGGGGCTGTGTACTGCCCTCATTTTCCAGTGTAAATGAGACTCATTTTTCAATCCTACTCTCCCTGACAGCTTTTCTGGTTTAGCAGCAATAGCTTTAATTTGCTGGGAATGACAGGGACTTCAGCATGCACCGGCAGCTAACTCAGACCTGCTCTTGAATCTCTTCTCCATGGTGCTGGTTGTAGCTGCTGGTACAGCTCACTCCACTGCAGTCAGATCTGAGGTCTCATCCTCTCGGACAGAGAACTGACCCTCACAACCTGCCTTGGCTTGTGGAGCTCTATGGCCTGAAAGGGAGGGGAAAAGAAACTAGTAGGATCCTGTGATGTGAAAGTTCGTTGAAATCAATCCCCTGCACAGGCTACTCTTCTCCATGGCTTCTCTCACCCTTTGGGCACTTGGAAACTTTTTGCTGATATCGAACCTTACGTGCTCATTGCAGGCTTGAACACTCAGTGCTGCAGCCAGTGCATTTCAGAAGGACTCCTGACCAGGGCCTGGCATGGAGTTCTTTTGATCACAGTAATCCTTAAAAGCCGACGATAAGAGTTTTGGCTCTTGACGTATGCTGTGTTTGCTCATGTAGAGGCTGTGAATCCTTCCCTATCCTGTGGACATGTTGCCTCAAAACAAAGTCACAACCATTTTGGCTTGCCTGCTCTTGAAATCACCAGGGATCTGTGGCATGCTACCATTCAGGGAACATTCACTAAATGTGCTAATACAGTGTTTAAATTATTGAGTACTAAAAAGTACCAGGTCAGAGAGCTTCTGTGGCATGAGATAGAAGCTACTCTGAACTTGCTTTATTAGACTTTAATGGAACAGCAGGTGCCACACAGAATAATGCATATGGTTCATTTGCTTGGAAATGTCCAGTTTTTATGTGGCACAGCTACAATTTCTGCAGCTTTACCTCCCTGCCAGTTTTTGCCTTCAGGTCCAAGAATATGGTATCACCGTCTCTTTGAGTCTCAGGTCATTCAGCAGGTATTCAGTGCCACTGACAGCCCTAGGAAAAGATGAAATAAATATTTCATCTTCAATTTATTAAAAAGTAATGTAGTTTGTAACAGGGTTCTGGTAGGGGCTCAGCCATGCTTGAATAAAATCTGTGATTCCAAATAAGACTTTTTTGATTGGTTTGATTTGGCTTTTGAGAGGAGAGGAGCTCAGAGAAAACTGTGAGCACCTGTTCTGCACATCTGGCTGAAACTCACACTCTAGAAAAATTTCAGAGGCTTTTGTTTGGGAACACATATTTCTTTCAGAGTGTCCATTTTTTGATACATCCCTGCTTTTGCTATCTGCAGTGTTTGATTTATAGAATGTCTGCAAAGACAGTTTTGTGAGGTTCTTAGATTAGAGGTTGTTTAAAGGAAAAAAGCATACAAAGAACTATAAAATTATGAAACTGATATAATTTCTATCTGAATGAAGATACTTCATGTTTTTATAATGCATATTTTAAACTATTTAACTCATTGCTATTGATATTAATAATAATGGAGTTTTTTGTAGCTACTGCTTCTGTAAGCTGCCTCTAAATAACATATATGTCTAATTGCATTCATTTAGAAGAGAAATCTATTTCAGCTAATCAGCTTTATTTAGTAAAATGCTATAATATGCACTAACTTTTAACTGCTGTTTTTTAAGCTACACTGATTTCATTTGTGTTTAACTATTGATTTGTTTGGACTTATGTATATTATTACAAGGACATAACCATATTATTGAGCATGTGTCCAACTGCATTGCTGAGGAAAGTCAATAAAAGGCAAATCAGAAGCCTGCTTTAAGTGGGGCTTAAGCAGAAGCTGATTTATATTTGTATGGGATTTTAGAGTGGTTTCTTTCTTGATTTCAGGCTGCAGTCTTAACAAAATCTAAGGAACTGAAAGCTGCAGTTACTTGCTCATTTTTACATCATCTTTGATTCAAGTGTTTGAAGGCTAATGGAAAATGCGTGCTGTGAAAGCCTAGCATATAGGTTACACAGCATAAATTTAGCAAGTGAGTTTGCTTTAAGAAAACTGGAAAAGTAAAACTATAAGGGAATGCACATCAAATCTTCCAGGTAATATCTTTCTAGGCTACCTCAGAGACAATCATACTAAAGCCAACCAAATAAGATCAATTTAAATTCAAAATGTGACTTTGCTGAGCCTTTTATAGTTTGATTTTGTTTTTACTCAGTGGTGCTTTGAGAGAGAAGATGCTCAATTGTGTCTTCCTTTATAAAGCACTAATCAAGATTTTCATTATGTAGTTTGAATGGGGCTGATTTTTTTCTCTTTGTTCATGTGGATTATTTTTTTTCCATTGATCCGAATTTCTTCATGACTATCAGATACCTCTATCCCCTTTTTTTGCTAAATCCAAGTGAAATGCTGAGCTTGGTCAAATTAGTCCTGTGGAGCCCATGCTTTTCAATTAAGGCAGCAGTGCTTTAAGAGCACAGCCCCATAGCAGAGATATGAAGCAAACCTACCTAAGGTGTTTTTCATGCTGGAGCATGAACACCTTCTCTTCCTGTGTACCAAGATAACAACAGCTCTTTCTTGAATACACCTAGAAGGGGCTTTTGGGGGTTAAAAGCATTGTGATTTTTTCACCATGGAGTTGGCAACCGTTGCAATCCAATTCCTGAGAACACAGGCTGAACTGAAGAATAATTCATTTTAGAATTAAATAATGCTTTTCCCCTCCATTTCTTTCATAAATAATTTAAGTACGTATTTAAACCTCCTGGGTTTCAGTTGGGCTTGAGTGTTTGCTGTACAGAATCAAGACAGACTTAAGGGTGTGCTTGAGACTGAGCTTGCTTGGATGAAGTCCTTGCAGGGTGCAATCCTATACCATTGCATTAATCAGGTTATATACTGTGGTGTGTGCCTAAGTGGATTTTCTGGTATATTTGTGGTCTAGATTAGTTAATTAAACTGCAGTTTAATTTTTGTGGAAGGAAGGTCATAGACTTTGCTGATACAGAAACATAGAGATCTGGCTCATGCAAACTGAAGAATGCAAATTATGGGATCAGTTAGTGTAAGTGTTCTAAGTATCCTTGACATTACATGACCTACTCATAGAAACTTTAGTGTAAGTAAGAAATTTAGAAATGTTGTCATGGTAAACTAGATGATTTACAAAAGAAAGCGTAACCATTTTGCATTTCTCTTCATGACTGACACTATTCTGAAGGTTTTCAGCGAGTTTCTCAGTTCAGCGGGAAGCGTCTCTTAGGTGTGCGCTTCTGCTGTACCAACCTTTTTGTGGTGAGAAGTGGGACTCTGCCCTCTTGAAATGGCATTGTGCAGGTACAGAGGAACTTGATGGAGAAGAATGTGTGAAGAGAGAACTGTGTTTATGTTTGTATCTCAGCCAACTGAGGAATCACTTGAACAGAAGAGGCTGCAAAGCCTCATTTTGTTTTCTATTATATTTCTTTTAAATTTTTAATCTTCTCTTTATTCTCCTGAGAGACCTAAGAAGTACTGTTGTGAGAATATGTTTGACTGTAGCATTTTTTCTTACCTTTTCCACTGTGTTTTATGTGAACCAATTCCCTTTGGAGTCACACTAACTTTCAGCCCAACATCAACTACACATGACTTCTTAGATTTCAAAGGCATAGGTGACTAGGGTGTGAAATCTCCATAAGTGTGCACACGTGATTAGTATATATACATGCACAAGCCTGTGGAGAATTCATTATTTATTGCCAAGTGTGTCAATTCTAAATGGCCACCTGTGTATGCACTTTATGCTCATGAAGCATTTGTATGCGCAATGCAAAAAAAACCCCAAACAAACCAAAATAGAAGAAAGAAATACAATTTAGGCAGGTCATTTATTTTCTGCAGTGGGAGTTTGCAATGGGGAGTGTAGAAAAGCACCTTCTGAATCTTGTATTCCCAGCTCCCTGTCCCTCCTCCTTCAATTGCTTCCTTGAATTCTCATACTATAAATATGCTGTTCATGAATTGCGTATTTCACGGCCTTGGATTAAGTAGAGGGTTGTTGTGGGTTGTTTCATTCTGTCTATTCATGTGTGGTGTTGGCTGGCATTGTGCCGTTTCACAGCTAGTTTGCCTGCAGTGGATGCCATATGATGATGGATTTAGCCACCTGTGTAGCGCTGCAAGTGATATTGCTGTAACATATGTTTGCTCCTCTCTCCCAGCGAAACCATTTCAAGGCAAAGCAATGTCAGTAAGGAGCAAACACAGGCCAGATCCATGTAATTAGTGTTTTTCCTGAGTATCTCTACCATCAAACATCTTCCAGGGGGTACAACTAATGTTGCCCCTTGGCTGCCAAAGCCTATGCAAACCCAGATGCTATCCAAAATAACTTACTGGCAAGGAAGAATTTTGTTGGTAGAACTTTATTTGGTGGGACTTGGGATACATCTGTGTTACTTGGGGATTACACCTGATAGGGCTAAATCAGCACAAGTTCAGGGCGAAGACTTGTCAACAAAGGATTAAAGGAGGAAGGACACAATCAAAATTTCCAGAAAGGTGTATTTAATTTTTTTCCCAGAAGAGTTTGAGAAGCTCTGTATGTCTCTAAATCTATGTACACCAACATTCTTTTTCCCCTTACAAAATAAACAGCTACATAGGAATATAGAGCAAGCTGGAAACAGCCACCATCAGCATTCTGTGGTTGCACTCTGTTGACAGCATTGTATGTGCTCCTCCTGTGGCAAGAAAAAGTGGTGTGCATGGGGAAGCAATGAGAAAACACAGGTGGAGATGCTGAATGGAAGAAAAGATGGCTCACAGTAACTGAGATTGCTTGCCATCATGCATTTATGAGGAACTATAGATAATAAGGTCCGAGTGTGTCAGGAGGCAGTAGATGTGCAAGAGGTGTGTGTATGGGATGGGTCTGTGAGGCAAGGGAACACATTCTTGTCAGCTCTGTCAGTGGGTAACACCGTAATAGAGACGCGGGAGCAGATTTTCAAAGCCAGGAGAAGATTGTGAGGCCCAGCACCATTTGGTGCCCTGATTTCTTGAGTGACCTAGTCCCACCACACCATTACTGCAGGGGACTGAGAATAGTGTTCTGCAGTTTTAGGAAAAGGCTCAAGCAGTTGGAAATATCTCCAGTAAATGTGAGACCAAGTACATTTGATCTTACATAACCTCATAGACACTGCTCCTGGAACCAGGTCACACAGGTAGAAGTGAAAGGTCACACCTGGCTATAAATGTGTTTGGACCTAAGCCAGGAACTACTTTATTTGCCTCTTCTCACTGAAGAGGGAAACTGAGGGAAACATGCACATTATCCTGCCAATAAAGTATTCACCCTGACAGGAAGAAACCTGTAGACCACAGCTCTTCCTGGTGACTCCACTGAAGCCTTTTGAGTAAGAGGCTCTGTTCATTTGTAAATACAGTGACATTTTGAGCTTTTGTACAGCCAGGGGGAGCTCCCTGGGAGACTTATGGCTGGATGATTTCTTCCTAGAGAGCAGCAAATGAGGTTAAATCAATTTCATCCTGCAATGGAAGGGAAATGGAAGGAGAAGGAATAATATTCCTCCCTTCAGCTCTCACAGAAAAGCGGTTTTATTTACAAAACTTTTAATTATATTTCCTATTTTAGTTTCAATAATTCACATTTGCAGAACTGGGAAATCTTTTGTCTTGAAATATTTCCTCTTGAAATCTGTAGTAACAAATGTAATGCTGGCTTACATAGAACCTAAGTATGAAGAATATTTCTTTCTCATTAAACTGCTGTTACTGTTGTGGAAAAATCAGTAATCAGTACTTAGAAGTTTGGTAACACACTGATATTTAATATCTTTTATAACTGTCAGATTTGTAAGATGTATTTGACAGCTGGTGAAAACACTGTGGGAGTCAGGTAGTACCTTTGCTAGATTGGAAGAGTGAGGAAAAATTCCCCTCTTCCTCTTCTTGACACCCTGTCTTTGATTCCTTGACACTAAAAAGGTTTACATGTATTTTGTTTTACCTTGCTGTTCTTTGCATTTGGATATTGTGGGGTGGGAGGAGAGGAGAATATTGTGTAGCTGAAGTCTCACTTCAAACATGGATGTGCCCACACCATGTGGTGGTCATGGTGAACCTGTAATTTCTGTGTATTTTTCCTCCCTCAGAGTGGGATGAGTAAGATGTGAATAGCACTTAGTGATGAATAATGGCATGGAAAACAATAGGTGAAAGGTTCTGAGCACCCTGAGAATGCTTGGCTTTGCCCCCCCTCTGTGTTTTGGTTGCTTCTTTATAGTTGTTTAAGCTGATGAATATTTTTCTGAATGAATTTGAAAATTCCTGGAAAGCTTCTAAGGTGGGATGGTAGTGCACTTGAGCTATGACGAGCAGTATCTGGAGCCCTGTTGGCATCTCATGTCCATTTCTGACTGAAATGCACATTTCTTGGCTGATAACCTGCACTGGATAAGGGCACTGCAGTGAGGTTTGTCCCTGTGAGAAAGAACACAGATTTAAATAGAAATATTAAAGAAGAGAAAAAGAAAAAGCATGGTTTCGTTCAGGAGTACTAGAAACTTCCTTCTCTGATTGAAATTCTCAAGTCCTTTGTAAATATGACTAAAAGTGTATATATATATATATGTGTGTGTGTGTGTGTGTGTGTGTATCTATGTATATATATGTTTATATAAATAATATATAGAGATGTATTTTTAAGATGTGTAAAAATCTCCACCTTTCAGCTATCATTTGATAACTATGGACTAGAAAATATCGGTCACTTTTGACAGCTCCCTAGCCCAATAACCATGTGGTTATGCTGAGTTATACTGAGGCTGTCCTCATTTTTCTTAAAAGAGTCTTGGTTTCCATATTTCATTTTTTTAAAGTTCCCTGAGATATTCAGGGGTTTTATTTCTATTTCTTCTTTTTTACCAGGAACAGTCCAAAGGAAAACATTCTGAGAGGAATAGTATTTAAAGTCAGGGGAAAGGGAAAGTGTGGAAAGACTCCCTCAAAGAATCTCTACAGTTCTAATGATTCTTGCATATAATTTCACAATGCCCTTATGTAGATATTAAGCTTCTGGAGACAAAATTCGCCATGCTAAGCACGATGGCTTTGTTGCAAAGGAATCAGAAGCTCACAGAAGCTGCACCTCAGATTTCCTGGAGTATAACTTATCCAGGAAATTATCCTGGAGCAATTCTAGTTTTTGTTTTAATTACTCCATCCAAAATTAAACACCCCATTTAATCCTGGTGCTATCCCTTGCCACCCATGATGCTCATGGTGTTCATATCTGTATTTAAGTCCAGTTTTTCCCTTAGTGGGGATACACATCAGAGTAAATTGTGGCTAAATGACTTCTGCAAATATTTTTTTATCATCTTCCTTGAAGAATAATGAAAGCAATGAGCAATATTTTATAATTTGTTGACTTGGACTTAATTATTGTATGCTTAATGTGTGCATGATGGGCTTATTTTCCTCTTATCCCTGTGAGACAAGACAATGCTTTTAAAACAGAAAAGAATCTAAACACAGGATTGAACAGAAGGGTCCCTGCTGTTGCAATGTCAACCCAGAGACAGACATTTAAAAAGTAAAACAAACTGAATGGTCTTGGGTTTAGTGCAAGTAGACTAGACATCCACTAAACGCTATGGAAGATGGTTTATGCTTTACTAGCACTTCTTTAGGACAGTCATCATCTTCTCTTGAACATTTTACTGAGAAGTGATGTGGTTTTGTTTCAGCATCTTACAGTGCCATTCTTCCCCTCCCATAAATCCTTCATATTACATGGACACTTCCTGAAGTACATGAGAATCAAGGCAATAGGATGCTCCAACCATTAAGAAAAAACGGGAAGAAAATTTCAGTGTTTGCATGCGATGTTAGTAAACAGTGTGTATAATTAGCAAGTGCTATATTAGAAGGCTAATATGACTTCTGTTCGAAGTTGTTCAGGAAAACAGATTTCAGAGCATATTCACACTCAGGAAAGCAGATTTCAGAGCACATTCTACATATGTGAAAATCTAGAGACACATATAAATATGCTTCCATGTGCATATGGATTTACAGCAGCTCTTCTACCTCTCTTGACTTCTCTTTGCTGTTACTTCTTTGAAAGAAGTAGAGCCTGTGGAGTGTGCTCAGCACAGGCCAATGGCTTAGAACTGTGAGGTTAATAGCCTTCCTTTGAATGTCAGTGCACATCAGTTTGTTTCTGGGTTGCCCACAGACCCCTGGTCCAGTCAGGATTTTATAGGATGTGCTCAGATTCTTGCCTTCCTTTCTTCAAAGAGAGTTAGTTATGGTTGGATACCATAGCTTTATGCCAAAAACAGATCCTAGAAAAAGTGAGCAGTGTCTGACCAAAGATGGGCCTAGTTCAACTGCTTGTCTCCTACAGTGACCAGTAATGGTCCATAACAGAGAAAGGTACTGGAAACAGGGCAAATATTTCCTATCCCTTTTTTGGTATGGCTTCTCAGCATACAAAAGAGACTTGTAGGCCCCCAAAGGTAGAGGATGGATTTCTTGCTGAGAACAGTATTTCAGCTACTCAGCCTCCTCAGATAAAGCAGGCCAGGTCTTTGTGGCCTCCATCACCGGCTGCCCAAGGATCTGGTTCTCTTTCACATGAAACTCTTCCATCAGTTGTGTGTGGTTGAGTTTTGGGGGAGCAGGTGGGGATAGTAGTATGTGCACACAGTTTGGAAGTGGCATGAATTAAAAATGTGTTAAGTTGTAAATAGAGGTGTTGACAATGCGTTTGGCAATAGCAGATGTACTTGACAGAAGGTGTGGGTAGCTGTTTAGTGCTCAGGAGGAGAGCATTCAGCCCCCCAGCTCTTCAGGAGTTTTATGAGATACTGCCAAAACCAATCCAGGTTTGAAAAGCACCTCCCTGCCTTCATCCAGAAGGACTTTACGTGCAGGAGAGTGTACACTGGATTGACTACACTATCGCTGAGCCACCCTTGTTGTAATGCACATCTGCTGAGAGCAGGAGAATGCTGTGTAACCCTGGTGGTTTGGTTTGCTGTTTGTCTCAGGATGCACCTAAAGCCAGGTTCAACCAGTCTGTTCTTGTAACTGATGAGTGCAGTGTCAGAGACATCATCTTGCTACTTGTTGGCCACTTCTTCCAGTGCTTCTGAGAGCCTCCTAACCATATGTGCACTCCTGCACACACGGCTTAAATTTTCCATATGCCACCTGACAAGCTTTCCCAGGCACTTCATTCCACCTTGAGATAACTCCCACTTCTCTTAATGAAATGTGTCATTGGGGAATATTTTGCCCTTCAGAATATTTCACAAAGGCTTCAGACCTTCTCATGAGATGAACAGTACCTTGCCAGGAAGATTGAGATTTTCAGGTTTCTGTAGTATGCAGTGAGTAGTGTGCCACTATCACAAGCAAACAATACCTTCTAGACTTTTTGGCCCCATAAATCTTCTGGCACTTTTTCCATGCTGTATTTCCAGTATTGCTGTCTCCATAGGTAACTACAGAAGCAAAAAATCTCTCAGAATAGACTATGTGGTATCTAACGTGGGCACTGTATTAGTTTCATATTTTTGTTGTTGTGACTCTAGGAAGTATGCCTCAGCAGGTAACATCAAAATGGTCCCTTCTGTCTGAATCGCAAGCCTCTGGATGATTCATTTATGTGATATTTTAGCCAGAGAAACTGGAATTTAATCACCATTTCAACTTAATTTTGAAATGTGTAGTGGACAGATCCTATGCAATTCTCCCTAAAGGATCCAGGGCTTTATCCAAACATCACCAGCACAAGTTTAGATTTCAGTTTTTAACCCAGGAACATCTCATCAACTGAGTAGCATGATAAAAACACCCACTTCAGAAACTTGCTGATATTTCTAAATATGTTGACTCTTTCTCCTTTCTTCTTTCATTCTGTGATTGGTCTTACAGCTGAGGAAAACTGTGCAATGTACACTTTCATTTGGAGCTTTTTACATAAGTTACCTTCTAAAAAATAACCTGACCCCAACTTTTCATTTTCTGAGACTAGCTGTTTACATAGCTATGTCACATTGTGATATATTAAGAGTTTGAGTGTACAGTGTTGTGGGTTTGTATTGCAGGGGTGAAAAATCCAAGATAATATTCTAACGAATTTGCAGTTAGGTGGGGTGTTGTGGTGGATAATACCACCTCAGGAACTGCTGGGGAGCCGAGTGGTTCCAGTACAGCAGGGCTTCACTGGTGGGAGACATCCTAGTCCCCCCCCGGAGAACACGATGGTCCCTCCCCAAATTATGTAAATCCCCCCAGCTGTAACTTAACCCCTGATCCCATCCCTTCCTTCTCCCCATTGGTTGTGATGTTCCCCCCGCCTCCTCTTCCCTGACCCTTCAGCTATCCCTATAAATATAGACAACGAGGGTCTCTCTCCCTCTTTCATCCTGGACCCCTTCGGAATAAACTTCTGGAATATCCAGCTGACTGAGCGCTCTGAGTTCTTTGTCTCTGGTGACGCACGAGCTATCCAGCTCTGTGGGTGAGTGAGAATATGTGCCATACACCGGCACGGGTGTGAGAAAGGTCGTTCTGTACAGCACCAGGCAGTGCTGGCTGGAGTGATCTCTCAATAGCCTTAGAGACACTTTCGGTAAACGCAGAGGCCTGGTTCCACCCCTCCTCCCCCCTCTGCCCCAAGTGGCGCTCGATACAGGGACCTCAAAAATCCCTGAAAGTGTCTCGGAAGGCTTTATGCCATAGATGTCACGATCGGAGCAGCTACTTCCCTCGAAAACAGGTCTAAGTTTTATTAGATCCGTTTAAGGAGGCAGCCGAGAAATCTCCGTTTGTCTGGGACAGGAGAAATCGGCTAACACCAGAGAACCACGCCGAAAGTTTTTTTTTTACACTCTCGGAAGCCTCGAAGTGGTAAGTGAGGCTTTGCCGGGGTGAATTTTTCTTTTGTTTTTTTTTCCTTATTCTTTCTTTCGGTGTTGGGAAGAATTTATTTGGGGAATATGGGTGGGAAGTTAACCCGTCCCCAATCAGAGCTTTATACCTACCTTAAAACTACCCTTACGTCAGATAATTCCCAGTTTTCTAAGGGGAATTTAAAATGTTTTGTTCGTTGGATTTTTAACATCTTTCCAAATGTTTCTGTAGCTGCTGTTCAGTCTCTTAGTTTCTGGGATAAGATCGGAGAGAAACTAACTGTTCTCACACAGGCTGGGGATCAAACGACTGCTAATTTTCTCCCTTTGTTTGTAGTGATTTACAAGTCTGTTAAGAACGCTAAGACTGAATCAGTTCTGCCGAAAAATTCAGATCTCTCTTGTGCTGTCTCCCCTGTGTCTGTTCCCTCCCTCGCTGTCCCTAAACCCCCAGAACCCCAGGGGGGAGAAGCGCTCTCTCCCCTATCCCCCGCTCCAGCCGGGTCTGGCCAGCCCGGCTCGAGCCTGCCCCTCACCCTCTTCCCAGCTCCCCAAAACCTCCCTACCTCGACTCCATGTTTTTCGCGAGACGGCACAAACCACGCGTTACCCTTTCCTCCTGCGGGGCAACATGGCGCCGCCCACGTGCAGAAACAAGCTGGCATGCCTGATCCTTATCAGTTTAAAACTCCCGGGTTAGCGTCGGCCCCTCCCCCCGCAGTATCGGCTGTCCCGTCGGCTCCACTCCTCCTGGTATCGGGTGTCCCTGCGTCAGCCCTGCCCCCCGCGGGGAGCTCCGATCCCGGCGCGGGTCCCTCCCTCGTTCACCCCCCCCTCCCCGGCGGTGCTACTCCCGCGGCCCCGCCCCTCCCCGGTTCCCACGGCAACGGAGCCAGCCAGCGGCGGAGGAGGAGCCGTCCCCACTGTGCCCGGTCCCGGCCTCGGGCTGCCTGTTCCTCTTCGGAGGAGGAGAGCAGCGACTCTGAAGAGGACCCGTGGCTCGATATACGCAGATGGCTCCGGGAAATCCCAAAAGTCAGTCGTGACTTGGAAGCATCCCGAAACGCAAGTGTGGAAGCACGATATCCAAATAATCGAAGGCTCACCGCAAATCGCGGAGCTTGCGGCTGCTGTTAGAGCTTTTGAGATGTTCGAAGAACCTATTAATCTGAAAGCAGCCGTTCCATGTGATGCATGTGAGGTCACACACCGATCTCCCTGGACCAGTTGCTGAAGGGAATCGGAGGGCAGACGCTCTGGCTATGCCGGTGAAAGCTCCTAACATTCCAGACACCTTTGCTCAGGCAAAGCTGAGCCACCAATTTTACCATCAGAATGTACCAGCACTGATGAGAATGTTTAAACTACCTCGTAACCAAGCAAGAGCAATTGTAGCAACCTGTCCTAGCTGTCAGAGCTACCAAATGCCATCATTAGGGTCTGGGGTTAACCCCCGGGGTCTAGGCAGCTGTGAAGTCTGGCAAACAGATGTGACCCATGTCCCCCAGTTTGGCAGATTGAAATATGTACACGTTTCTGTAGACACATTTTCTGGAGCTGTTTTTGCATCTGCCCATGCAGGAGAAAAGGCAAGAGATGTTATAAAGCACTTTCTCCTTGCTTTTGCTACCCTGGGCGTTCCTGCTGAGATAAAAACTGACAACGGTCCAGCATACATCTCTAACAAACTTCAAGAGTTTTTTAGCTCATGGGGCATCAAACACATTACAGGTATCCCCCACTCCCCCACAGGACAATCCATAGTTGAGAGGACCCACCAGACAATTAAGAGGGTCCTAGACCAACAGCAGGGAGGGTCAGAACTCAATTCTCCCATTATGAGACTCTGCAAAGCCCTTTTTACAATAAATTTCTTAAACAATTCGTTTGAAGAGCCTGACCCCCCTGTGTTCCGGCATTTTACTAATTCGACCCAAGCCAAATTAAAAGAACAACCGCCAGTGTTAATCAAAGATCCAGAAAGCCATCGAATATCAGGCCCTTTTTCACTAATTGTATGGGGGAGGGGATATGCTTGTGTTTCCACACCTTCAGGACCCAAGTGGATACCAGGAAAATATGTAAAACCCTACCTCCGACCGTCAGTGACAGCTCCTGAGCAGACGAAAGATGACACACCAGACACTGACAAAGAAACCCCAGACAAAGAAACCAGTGCCGCTTGGAGAAGACGTCGGCGCAAGATTCCAGCCACGTGAACAGCTATTTGTGCCGCCTTCAAGCAGTTCCCCTAACCCACAAATCCCTTATCTGTTACCCTCACGTGTTTCCCTAACCCACAACCTTATTACCTGTGTCTTATGAAAAAAAGGGGGGATGAGAGGGGAAAAAGAAAGAAGTAACAGAAAACCATCTTTTAATGATTTTTGCTTGAAATCCCATCCCAGCTCCAAGGGGGACCGTGCACTCTTGGCAGGCTTTCTGTACTAGCACCAAACAAAACCCAAATTCTACATTGGAGAAACCATACTCAATTGGCCCGCCAAAAAAGAAATATACAACAATTAGATCCTAATTGTGATAGCGAAATTATCAATTGGTCATTGTCTAAAAGGATTGCTGCATCGTTTTTCCTGCCTGGAGTAGCAGCAGCAAAAGCCTTAGGTGAACTTAGCCACCTTGAGTGCTGGCTCGGAAAGCATGCTAACCTAACCTCGAGTGCCCTCTCTCAACTTCTTGAAGGTGAAGAAACCACCAGGCATGCAACACTGCAAAACAGAGCAGCCATCGATTTTCTTTTATTAGCCCATGGACATGGCTGTGAGGAATTCGAGGGGCTGTGTTGCTTTAACCTGTCATCTCATAGCCAGAGCATCCACGCGACGATACAGAAAATAAAGGATCAAATCAAAGAACTGAAGACAGGAAAAGAAGCAGACTGGATTGGCGATCTTTTCGGACACTGGGGACTTCAAGGATGGCTAACATCCTTAGTCAAAACTGGACTGTGGGTGATCCTAATAATTTTCCTTGTTCTAAGCTTGTTCGGTTGCCTCAAGAAGTGTTTAACTAAGCAAGTAGGGGAAGCCTTTCCTTTAAATAAAGAAGGGGGAGATGTTGTGGTGGATAATACCACCTCAGGAACTGCTGGGGAGCCGAGTGGTTCCAGTACAGCAGGGCTTCACTGGTGGGAGACATCCTAGTCCCCCCCCTGGAGAACACGATGGTCCCTCCCCAAATTATGTAAATCCCCCCAGCTGTAACTTAACCCCTGATCCCATCCCTTCCTTCTCCCCATTGGTTGTGATGTTCCCCCCGCCTCCTCTTCCCTGACCCTTCAGCTATCCCTATAAATATAGACAACGAGGGTCTCTCTCCCTCTTTCATCCTGGACCCCTTCGGAATAAACTTCTGGAATATCCAGCTGACTGAGCGCTCTGAGTTCTTTGTCTCTGGTGACGCACGAGCTATCCAGCTCTGTGGGTGAGTGAGAATATGTGCCATACACCGGCGCGGGTGTGAGAAAGGTCGTTCTGTACAGCACCAGGCAGTGCTGGCTGGAGTGATCTCTCAATAGCCTTAGAGACACTTTCGGTAAACGCAGAGGCCTGGTTCCACCCCTCCTCCCCCCTCTGCACCAGTGGGGGTTTTTGCCTTTGCCTTACAGTAATTCCATGCCACATTGCAATTAAGAAATCACATTTAAAAATACAAGTGTTCCCTAAAGAATATAAGCAAATGAAATCAGTGCCCTTTTTCATTAAGGTAATTGTCATGGTTAAGACAGATGCTGAAAGATCTTCTGTCTGATGGCAATTCCATAGGGGGTGTTACAGTGTTTCTAGAATGCAGGTGAGAGATTTTAAAAGTTAAAAATTCGATTGAAATTCTTGTTGCCTCCCTGTGTGTGGCTAGCACAGATCTTTCCCGTGAGAATTATTCTCTCTCTTCTTCCTGTGTTTTATAAATAAAGTTTGGATGTTGTTAAAAACAGTTTCTCAGATGTGGACAGTTCAGGCCTGGCCAATCAGGCCTAGGGGGAGGCTTTGAACTGACCAATCTGAGTGACCTTTGAAAAGTCTATATAAGATGGAATTAAATAATAAAATCTTCTTCTGGATGCCACACTTTGAACCTGGGACTTCTTACTCTGCTAGCGGCTCAACAGCGACACCTGTGATGTAGGAGCAGATGTCGAGAACTATAACTTTCTACTCTTGACGAAATCTGTCATAGTTTATCCGTGGACTTTTTTCTTGTGTAAGCAAGTATGTTCATGGAAGTCCTTCCCAAAAATGGCAGAAAAGGTAGCCTGCTACCTGTTGGGGGTACCTAGCTCTTTTTGCGTTTCTCTGCTTCACAGACTGTTCTTGTTGGAATGCTGAAGCCAGTGTTCAGGCACCCTGCCTCACTGCAATAGTTTTCACCCCAAATGATGTGTGTCCAAAAATAAGCAACAACAAAGCTTTCCTGTTAGAATGAACAGTGCTCAAACATTTAGGAAAATATTTCTGCCATTTTTGTGTAGGATTACTAAATGAAGGCCCAATTACAGCTGTAGCAAGCAGAAAAAAGCTTGATATAAACCATTGAAATAATTATTGGGTCTTTGTAATTTCAGAAAGGCTTTTAAAATTCTACCTAGCAATAGCTAATTAAAACAGGACCCATATGCTATTTAAACATCAGTACTGTGATTGTTAGAAGAGTTTTAAGAGTTACATTGCTACATAATTAAGGTATTATGAACTGTTCCAATTCACAAAACACTTAGGTGCTTCATTACCTTTTGCAGACTGCTCATCCATTAAAACAGGAGAACTCTGAACCTGAAAGAAAGAAGGTGCATAAATGCGTTATGGAATCAGGGTTAAACTAGCAATACTACCTACTATTCCATGAAAATTTAGTTTCTGACAAGCCTTGCAAGGTGTGGAGGATTTCATATATATGCTGATAAACAATTTTTATAGAATAAACAGAGTCGCCCATGAATAAAAAAAAAAAGGACATTTTTGGAAAAAAAGGATGACTGCAAATCTGCTTTTGTAGTATTTGTAGAAACACTGAAAAGCTTAGCGATGACTGAAGACTGTCTTTCTGTATTGTGGCTTTACACAGGTTCTGAATGTTGATATATCAAGCATGGATTTACTGGCAAGGAAGCAGTATTAAACGTGTTGAAACAGCTTAGGCCACAGTATCACTGATGTGTGTGATGTGCAGTTCCATATCAACTGACAAGGGTGCAGCTGCATGGATGTCCTTAAATATTCCCACCCATGTTATATCAGTGCCTGTGAGGAAATAATCTGCTGCTGAATTAGATTATGGAAGATCCCCACCACATCTTAAAAGAGCCAGTTCTTGCCTTGAAGAGTCTATGGTTAGGAAGACAACATAAAGGCTGGGGTGGTGGGGAGAAATGAAGGCACAGATTGAGTTTATAACTCATGTGTCTTGTTTTATAGTTTTTGATTCACAGTGAGTTGCTTTTGTTGGGTTTTTTGGTTTGTTTTTTTTTTAATAACCAGTGCATATACCAATATTCATTCTGCAAAGTTGTGGATCAGATGTATCTTATTCATCAAAGCTGTTTGCTCCATAAGGATTACAGCTCATTATTCGTAATGGAATCATGGCTAAAATGTTCTCTTCTCAGCTGTCCTCTGTGTTTTGGTATACCTGTCCCTTAATTTTGTGGCAGCAACTTGTGCTGCCATGTTTCCACATATTATATTAACACTTAGATTTCTCTGCAACATCATTACATAGTTAATGGAAAAATCCCAATTTTTCCTGGTGCTGAGCTGGGTTAGCAGAAGATTGTCCTTCCCTGCACCAAGACTGATGCTGAAATTGAGATAAGTGATTTGCATTCCAAAAGGCTCATTAACCGTCAGACTGCTGTGGATTAGATTACTAATGGCATCCTGATGGTTGCATGCAACTTCCAGCAAATTTTTTGTAGCTAGTATTAAATCAATTTGAATGATAATGGGGAGCCACTAATACATAAGCATTTATTAGCAAAATTCTGTAGCTATAATGGCTGCCAGCTCTATATTTTAATGTTCACTAATGGTTTCATGCTCTCCCATATAACTCACAGAACCAAGTGGGATTCTATGCTCTGGCAGTTTATGTCAGAGTTTCAAACCTGAGAGACCAAAATCTAAAAGCATGAAATCCTGGCCTTATTCCTTATATATGACCCAACCAATCATGTTATCATTGCAAGGATTACAAAGGTCGACAAAACCAACTTCACACAATTCAGGGCATTGCATCAACTTTCCCAGCTTATATGTTCATTAAAACATAAAGGGATTAAGAAGAATCAGTGCTACCTCCATTTTAGTTTTCTATTGTAATCCAGTTTTCAAATTACTAGATAATTCTCATATTTTAGAACTTTTCCCGAAAATAAGAAAACTGGTATTTTTTCCAGTGGAAATCTTTATGAGAGGTGCCAAAACTCATGATTCTTGCAATCGGAAGTTTTCAGTGGATTTACCAATTCCCTGGCCTGTCTTCCTCCCATCATTCTCAGCGGCATCCCAGCACAAACTCATGTAAGTCCCTGGACAAACTTCATGCAGTCCTCTTGCTTTTCTATCCCCTGTGCTCCCCCATGGCTCAGAGGAGCTGTATTCTCCTGTGGGAAACCTCCAAGCTGGGTTGTGCCTGTCCTGCTATTCACTGCTTTATATGTGACCTTCAAAAGTGGTGAGTGTTTACAGTCCTTGCTGGAATCAGTTGGAGCACCAGGAGCACAGCAGCCTTAAAAACAAGACTGTACAGATCTTTATGGGTAGGTGCTGAAACAAAGATGCCTGAAGTGAAAGGCTTCTAAAGACTGCTAAATACACTTAGCCGTAGATTTGCTTTGTGCAAATGCAGGAAGTGATATTAGAGACAAAATAAATTTGCTAACTGGTAGAAATGTGAAGCTATTCTTTACCATCAAGAAAAGGTAAAGCAAAGATAGAGGACTGAAGTAGACAAAGAGGGGTAAAGACCATAGGACTCGATTGGATGTCGCTGTTGAGCGGCTAGCTGAGGACTGACCCAAGTTCTCAGAGAAGCGAAGAGAGGAGAAAAGGCACTTTATTGTTTTGAATTCCATATATATAGAGTTTACAGAAGTGCCCCAGATTGGTCAGCCCGAGACCTCCCCCTAGGCCCAATTGGCCAAGCCCGAACTCACTCAATCCGGAGAAACTGTTTGCAAAACATCCAAACTTTATCTTGTTTATGATATATAGCAAAATGTTCCCACGGGAAGAACCTGTGCTAGCCACAATTGTACTGTTTTTGTCCTGTTTTTCAACATAGATAGATGAAGAGAGGCATTCTTCTTGAGCTACTTTCTTCTGACTAAATAGAAGGATTCTCCTAGCAAAAAACTACAGCAGGAATTTATTAAAAGGCGTAGTTTTTTATTTTAAAAAAATTGGCATTCTGGAGATGCAGAATGTTTGAAGACCACTTCTGTTTCTATTGTCTGAATATTGGCATGTTTTGTCACGGCTGGTGTCTACTGCACTTGTTTTTCTCTGTTTGAAGCTGAAGACAGCAGTGTGTCTGTGATAATTATTCTTTCACACTACTATCTTTTTATTCTGCAGGAATGCAATAAGATAGCAGGGTGAACAATACTCCACTCCTGGTTATATAAAGGGAGTTTCATCCTCCTGCTGACACTTTTCCCTAGCCTTTCTCCTCCTCTAGCCATGGTAGCTATACACCTGTTCTCCCCATTGCATGGCACAACACTCTGCAAGATCACTAATGTCACTGCTTCCACCTGGCAGAAACCAAGTCCTGCTTTTGTTTCTCAGTGTGCAAGAAGAATGGGCTCCATGTTTTGGGCTGAAGTTCTGTGTTGGGATGAGTCATTTAGTGCAGAATGTTTATGTGTCTGTCAGGGCTGTCAGCTGGAGCCCCAAACACACAGCAGACTGACAGGGAATGGATTACAGGCTGGACTTCCTACATATGTAGCTTGCAACCTGCTTATGTCCCATCAGTGATCAAATGGCCTAAGGGCTGTACCACTGATACCTACATGCAGAATATACTCTTACAGTATTAGGATCAATGCAAGTTGCACCCTGACATGCTGCTCCTGGTTTCCACTGCATGGTTCAGCCAAAATCCCTCTTGCTCTCAGTTGCTACAGGGAGTTTTCTTTCGACTTTTTCAATCATTAGAAGGTGCTGAATGATTTGCTGCACCATGTCAGTGCGTGTCTAACACCAGGGTTTTTTGGGTAAGCGACAGCCTGATGGTGGTTTTCAGAAAATAGACCCCAACGAGGGTATACACACTGTGCCTGAACCCACCCCTTCCTTGTTTATATCTAGCCCTAATAAGCCCAACCTGTGGGCAACACAAGGCTCTGAGCTGAAACTACTACCAAGAGCATCCTCTAGTCCAACCCTCACAGTTTTTGAGGCTGGACTGTTGATACAGAAGAAGAATAAGTGCATTGCTCTAAGTCTCTTAATTTGGAAAGAATGCAAAAGTGTGTTTTCTCCTCTACCCAAACACCTATAAAAGAAACAATTTTCTACAGTGTTCCAGGTCTAAAGACAAACTTCATCAAGCATTATTTACATTTCTCATTTCTGTATCAGTGTGTTAATGGAAAATGCTATGATGAGCAGAGAAGGTATTGAAAAGTCAAAGGGAATTTTGGAGGAGATATGTGGAGAGCAGATATTAAAACCCTTTTTTTAATATGGAAGCATTGGATAAATTGCTCAAATATACAAATTGAAAAAAAACATGTCTGGAATATATTAGCATATTGCTATACTGAAAGGGCAGTTTATAAAACACCATCTATTTTATGCAAATAAAATAAACACATTTAACACTACAGATACATAATACAGTGCTGCTGGATTCCATTGTTTTTCATTTCTATTGTTTAGCAAGACATGAAAATGCATATTTGAGTTTTGTTGACTTTAACATTACTGCTATCAGGAAAAGACCTCAAATACACACAGAGAGAACTGAAATCCAATCAAAACTTTCTGTGGCTTATTACAGTTTTACAGCCCCTAAAAGGGGAAGACAGGAGAGCCTCACTGCCAAATGTAGTAATTCTGTGAGTCAAGCTAGCATTCTCTTGGGAAAAGAAAATACATTATCATATTTAATTGCAATAGTTTTTGCTCATTTTTTAAAAAGCAGGATAAAATTCAGGAGGTTTTAGTGAAAATGGCTCTTGGTGATGGCTTTCATTCCTGAAGCAGCTCATAAATTTTCAGCAGTGTCATCAAAATTAAATTTTAGGACCCCGTGCATAAAGACCAAATGGCTTATGAATTACTTAGTAACTAATTAAGCATGTTCCACTGCAGTGGTCCTCCAGATCAGGAGGCAGGGGCAGGAAGCTGTGAGGGCTGTGAATAGCCTTGGGCAGGACTAACTCCTGAGTCACCAGGTTGTAACCCCAGGTTGGCTGTGCATGCAAACTGTAGGAACTGGGATCTTATTTCATGGTCTGAGCATGCTGAACTGCTGGTGTGTGCTGCGTGTTTTGCCTCTGTTCTCACAGCCAGAGCAGTCTGGGCAGTGTTTTCATTTTGAAGCTGTTTTTTTTCATGTCCATGTGTCTGTGCCTAAAGCCATTCTTTACAGGAGCCCTAGAAGGGAAGCCATGAACTACAAATGGACAAATTTCCATCAAAACCTGCCTTGCTACAGGCTGCTTCTTCATAGCTTCAGTCATAGCTCAATTTTAAAGTCTACCAGGAAGACCAAATCCTGCTGGTGCTGCTTATTCATCATAGCCATTAGCATGTGCAGATTCATGGGGCTTCCTTGAAGTTCCCTGGGATTTGTCTGAAGGTTGTTTAGATCTGGCTATTCTGTGTTACCTTTGGCCTAGGCTTCTGGTATAGCTGTATTGACCACTCTCCTAGTGGGCAGTGTCTTCCCCAAGGTGTTATGCTCTCTCTGTTGGCTGCTTGGTCTGAAGTTAAAGCCCCTGAGTTCCAGGGATGAAAGATCTCATGGTGGGATATACACAGATTGAATCATGGTGAAGCATGTATAATTTTCACCAAAGAGTCTGTATTTACAAGATGTAGAGCATGAGAGTAGGAAACAAGAGTAGATACATGGACTACCTGCACACAGTGGAAGAACCGCAAGACTAACGCTTGTCTTTTATGATCAAATCTTGTGCTCACTAGCTGGAACAAAATCCACATTTAGCATCCCTGCTGTTGCCAAGAGGTGAACCAGGCTGCATTTGGTATGCTCTGAACATTTGAACCCCTTCACAGATATGCCTATACCAGCCAATTTTACAAATCACAGTGAATGTAAGAGGGACTGATGTGTGTGTGTGCTGCAAATACCTGATGTATGTGGACATACTGTTTACAAATAACTCCTGGAAAGTCATAACACTTTCCAGTAGGATCTGAAACCATTGCAGGAAGCAGCTTTAGCTGCTTATTGCCTGAGGTGGTTGTGTAGGCAAGTCAGATGTAGTAAAGAAGATCCCTGTATGTAGCACATCCCAGGCCACAGAGCTTTTCAGAGAAGGGAAAATTGTGGTCATCTCAGTTTGAGTTTATACATCTTTGGATAGCATGCATGTGTATCAGGCTTGATTACAAGGATCTTGTTTTCCAGAAATCATTTTAAATTAGACATTACCAGATAATTACAGTAACCTTAACTCGCTGAGATCTTTGCAACACAAGCCAAACAAGTTCCAAGCCAGCAGTCTGATAGGATGCTGTCTGCAAGACTGTAATACAACTCAGCTAAACTTGCTCTGTTCTTCTAATCAGCTCTGTACTGTTCAACAGCAGAATGTGTGCTTGTGAGTAAAATTGGGCAGAAAAACAATGCCCTACTCTATTTTCCTGGATTTTGTAGTAGTTCACAGAAAGGCTTCCTCTGCTCTTCCTGCTCTTCCAAGCTGTCAGGCTGCCATGGCTTCAGCAAATGGTTGCCACATTAAAAAGCCTCATAGGATCTATGTGTAAAAGCAAAAAAAGAGTGAGAGTAGTTTATAATGGACTTTAGTCACAACAAATCTGTTGTTTTTCTAGGCTGTCATTTGAATACATGGTCCAAATTCCCCAGTTGTGTGAGAAGATTCAAGCTGGTTTAAACAGACCTTGGAAATTGTTACATCTGGTATAGGAATTCAGGAAAGACTGGTAAAGCACTGTGTATCTTGTGTTATAGTACATTGCCTTCCTGCTGCTAATGCCTCCATGATATAATTGATTTAGCAGTCAAATTACAACATTAAAAACAAATTATTAAATCTTTAATTATGAGCGCTTCATTAGAAAATTAATTTCTTAAACAAACAACTTGTCTGGGCCTATATCAATTGACATTATTCATTAACCCGTTTGAAAATCTATATTAGTTATGGTTAACTTACCTGGGTGTATGAGGCAGGAAATCTTTCTAATAGAAATAAATTATCAAAATACTATTTATAGTCAGTTAATTAAAGAGCAAATTATTGAAGTAGAGTAGATTTCTTACAGAGTGTAATGTGGCCCTACTGATACTCAGGAAGCAAAGATCATCCCATCACCTGATGTTTCTCTGTTCTCAGTTATGGGTAAGTTCCTGAGAAATTGTGTAATGCCAGGTTTCTCTCTTGATCAATCCTGTGCCACCATGCACACTTCTTTGCAAGCTTAACTGCAAACATCTGTCCTTCTATTCAAATGGACTGGCACTGCAACATATTTGTTAATCTTCTCTACCTTCAGGACATCAAAAAAAGCAGAAACATGACTGTAAGTGCTATAGAAGCCTGGTGCCCAGGATGTGAGATTATCTGGCTGTACTAAAAATTAATTCTGCAAGTTAGTTTTGGAGTAATGAAAGGTGGAATTAGCAAATAAATGCTTTGCATCCTGATTAGAGTAAGTTTGAATTAATTTCTTTGTAGGCACATGATGTAGCAGAATCTAATTGTGTGAGGTACAGTATTATGTTCATGAACAGAGGATTCCCAAGAAATGGCATTTGAAAAACTCAACTATCAGGTACTTAGAACATTTTAAAGCATTTTCCACTGGAGCATTTTTTCTTTCTGTCATGCAGGCAAGGTCAGGTATTGCATTGTGAATCAAAAGAATATGCAAAACAATTTCCTTTTAAAGTAAAAAACTTAAAATTTAGCTGATCTGGAGACATTAGAATATCATCTGTATGGGGAAAAGCAGCCAAGTATTTGATACATGCCTTAATAAAAAACTATCTTCTTGCACAGAAATAATCAACAAAAGTGTATTTCTCCATAGAAGCAGATTAAAAATGAACAACCAAATAACAATGAAATTGAAACTGCTTTAGTGAAGACCTGTATTCCCAAGGCTCACTTTCTAAACTGTGAGAGAAACTGTGTGGAGGATATATGGCTGAAGAGCTTCCAAATGGTTGCGTAGTACTCTGACTTTCAGACAGCTGCCAGGCATTGAACTGCTTGCTAGCCATTCGTGGCAAGTTGAAAGCGGAGCTAAATGGTAAAATATGTGAATATTTTTGTTACCACTTCCAAGGCCAGTTTTGTCCTCTACAGAAAGCCTGTGTCCTCAGGACATGTAAATTAAGAAGATTTGATTGAAGCTCTCAACATCAAATGAAGGATATGGAATAGTGAATGGCAATGATCATAGGCTTTGAATATCTGGGCTGTGTTTGCGATATAAAGTAAAGAAAGGTCTAGGATTCAGGCTTCAGGGCTTGGCTTGGAGGTAGCATTCAAGAGTTTTCAGTGAAAAAATTCTCTTTCTTATGCCAGTGTACTCAAATCTGAGTGAGTTACAGCACCTTATCCAATGAGTTGATGTGGATCATTATGCTCTTGTGATGTTTCCTAAGCACTTGTTAAATATGCAGGGAGCGCAGCACATGGATATCTCCTGCCACTGAGTGATTTCTGTGAGGTCCTTCTGTGTTGCTTATGGCTGGGTCAGGATGTGTTGAGTACCTCAGAAAATGCAACCTTTTATTCCAAAAATTCTGTAGTTGCCAACTTTATGTGATTGTTAAGGCTCGGAAATCTTAGCAGAATAAGACATAGGACTTTGGTATAATCATTGCTTGTCTATATTTAATGACCCTGCAGGAGGTAATCTCATGCAGACAAGAGTGCAGCCCTCTTGTTGCTGCCTGCTCCAAAACACAATTTGGTGCATGGGCATGGCCACTCTGGAAGGTGTGACCTCCAGAATGTGAGCTCCTGTGCAGAGGCTTTGTGCAGAGGGAGTCATGGAGTTTGTTGGGCTTCCTCACGGACTGTATGTGTATTTTTGTAAGAGATTATAAAAGAAACTAGTTTTTTGGAAATGCAAGCCTAAACTTTTTGGCGCCCAAGAGTGGTGTTAGGTCAGCTCTGAGTGATAGCTCATAGCTAATCATGAAGAAAACTTCATGGCTTAAGAAGGGATACAGTAAAAAGGCTCTCCTGAGGCATGAGCACTCCCCTGTACAGTGATAGTGAGGGCCAAAAGACTGAGACCTATTAACCCCCAGTGGGGAGCCTACTCTGGAGGCTAAATCTGTGAAATTAAATCCTTGTGCTGCTTTGCAGGAATTTCCACTCCTTGTCAAGAAGCTTCCCAAATCTATTATGCATACCTGATTTGACATTCTCTCTTCAGACTTGTCCTTCTTATCTCTAGCAGGACTTTAAATGCTACACAAAAAATTTCAGAATTATAAGTGCTCCCATGTTAAATGTAAGATAATGTAAAATATCTCCTGGAAAAGACTCTCTACCTTATCATGGTCCTCTCACTGTTCAGTCCAGTTAATCATTGTTCATTGGAAAGACCTTAATTTAAGCTGTGTTAATGATTTGTTCTAAAGAGACATTGTGCTTTTCAGGTTCACTGAAACGTTCTGCAACTGGCTTTTCAAAACTGGCTTGAATATTCACAGTGCAGCAGCTGGTGCAAGAAGTATTCTCCATTATAACCCAAGGTCAATAGATGGGAAAAAGCTCCATGTTTAACAGTTTTTCCCTATAAAAGTTCTGCAGTTGGGCTCAGAAAAGTGTCAGCATTTATGTTTTTCTTCAGTTGAAATGTCAGGGCTGAAGTTCTTTGCTATTCCATGCTTTATGTGAAATCTAAATTCACAGCAGGCAAATTAAAACTGGCTCACGTGTTTTCCTCATCATCCCTGAGCCTGACTGGCTAGGCCATAAGCTCACCATCGCTTCTTCCCACTAATGCTTCTCCCTACGGATCTGGCAGATGGAGAAGAGTCAGAGCTGAGACAGGGAGCCCAAGAGACCAGGCTGGGTCAGGGATCAGTCAGTGAGATGTGTGTTTGCAATTGGTAATTGGGGCTCACTGGTAGAGCAGCACAGGGTGACCCCAATGCACTGCTGTGTCCTGGTGTCCCTTCCTGCCCTTACATACCCCATGGTGAGGCTGATGTTTTTGGGGCTCAGCTGGCATTCCCATGCTTCCAGCGCTGTGGCACTGCATTCATGTGTCAAGAAAACTGAAGGCTTTTCTTATTTTCTTTAAATTTTAAGGCATTTCTTAGCCAGGAATGTTAAAGTCATGTGGGGAGACATGGTTGCTATGTGTTTCTCTGGGAGAAGGAATCTTTTATAATGTATAGAAAACAGAATGCAGATGGATCCACGTGAAATAACCAGCAGCCTGGTGGCTCAGATGGTCCCCAGTGATGTGAGGGATGAAAGTTAGTGTTTCTGGTCTAAATCAGAGCAGACACCTTGATATGGTGTCCAGGAGGAGCAGCTGGCTTATTTTCAAACATTTCTCAGCAAAATTTTTGTCAAACCTCTGTTTAACCTGACTTCTTGTTTAACCCAAGTTCATGTTCCAGTGGCACACTCTTTCCGTGTAAAATACCTGATCATCTCTTCACCTTAGGGACACAACAGGTATGATTCATTCCCTGTGATGCAGTTGGAGTCCCAGAAGCCATTTTACCAGGAAAACAGTTAAAAATCCAAGGGAATTACATTATATATTTTCCCAACAAGATAACAATTTTAAACTGTTTGCTTTCATAGCAGTTGATACAATGACTAAAAATTATCACTCTGGCCCAAAATATTTGGGTTTCATGAAATTAAGCTGAAAAAACTCGGTGTTCTCTAACTCTTAACTATTTGAATGAAATGAAGGTGTTTCTTTCCAGAGGAGAGTAAACTAAAATCAGGTAACTAGTGCAGTCAGGAGCACTGTGACTGTGCATTAATGCACAAGCAGAGCCCTTGCTCTTTTTTCTCTTGTATTTGAGCTTTCCAAAAGGACAGTGAGTGGGAGGGCCACCTATGCACTTTCCAGTGTTTTTATGCAGCCTAGAAAAACTGTATTTAGCAAGGAAATCGATTACAACAGCTGCACATAGTCTGAAAATTAAAGGGGACTGTTGTAGCTTCCTCAGAGATCCTTTTTGTTCCAGAAAACTGGTGATTCCCTTGGCACAAGGGCTCTCAACCAATTCAGGTTCTGCTTTCATCATGCTGGGGACTGAGCGTAACTCTTTCCAATCCTGTGAAACTCCCCATTCTTCTCCTTAACAATGGTGCCATAATTTGCCTGGCGCTAGTAGTTAACCTGCATTGCACCCACAGGTTTTTTCATGTTTTCTAACTGTGAAATCTTGGAATTGCTCGGATGAGACTCTGAAACCTGCACAGGCTTCAAGTCTGCCAAAGTTCAGTACAGACCCTCAAGTGCTGATATGGAATGACTGTGCTGTGACTGTTATGGCTATTGAGGATTTTGTTTCTGAGTGAATGAGACAAATCATATGCAAATACCTATCAACAATCACATTTCTCTCTTCTTTTAAAAGCTAGGATCATAAAAGGCAGCTCTATCTGTGAACTTCTCAAAGAAGTTTTACATAGTCAATATAATAAATTATTTGTTTCCTGCTTCAGAGCAGTGAGAAGTAACTGAGAAAGTAAAGGCAATCAAGCAGAGGCCAGTCAGTGGCTGTTAGCAGAGAAGTGGGCTTTCTTAATGAAGAACTTTCCAACTAAGAAATAATAATGCTGGTTTTACTGTAATTTCAGTTGTCTGGGCTCTTTCTAGATACTAGTTTTCCAGTGCTAGAAAGCAGGTCTTCATGGTTGTAAACCTCTAAAGGTTTACAAGCTATCTCATATTTATATAGATACACAAGTAATAGAAATTAATTGCAAATAATTTTTAGACTGTTCATGTTAAATGCTTCTCTTGAAGCCAGCCTGTGGCAAAAAGTTTCTGCTGACATTGAGAAGATTTTGTTCAGCTTTGAGGTCTACAGTCTGAAAAGAATTAAAGATCTATTAATTTCTTTCCACTGTTTTCGATCATCAATTAAACTGAAAACAAGGGCTGTAAATTATGGTGACCTTGGCAATAACTTATCATTTGTGGGATAGAAATGTGATGCTGTGAAAGCACTGTTAATAATAAAAAACATATTAATAACTTTCTCGGAAACCACCAAGCAAAGTGTAAATTGCTTTCTGCTTGGTATCAAATTTTTATGTAAGGTACTGTATCATGGAAATTTTCAGTCTTGTTAAAATTCAGATGGCCTAAAAATAATGCTACCCCTTCACCTCTGTACCTTTTGTCATTTCAGCTGACAAATGTGATTCTACTAGATTTAATCAGCATTTTTTAATGACTTCTACAGAAAATGCAGCCTGTTGGTTTTCCCTTGTTGGCCTGTAAAATGTATAGGGAACAGTGTACCAATTTGTTGGACTCAGAAATTGCTAAAAATGTAACAGCCACAAAAAGCACACTCTGGTCTGAATGTAGTGGCACACACATTCTCTATTTAGTGGAATTTGCATTTTTATGGCTCTTCAACTAGATTTTTACAAACACTGAAGGAACTGCAAGCACCTATATAAATTTTCAGACGTAGTTCTGTAGACCAAAAGGAACTTCTTTCCCCCCAAAAAATGTCCTTTTGTTGAGAAGACAGTAAATTCTTCATGGCCCTTGGCCGCTCTTCACCTCAAAGATGCCAAGAAACAACTGGTGAAAATGTGTTTCTGTTGTGCTAATTACATGTTTGCTAGAAATACAGTGGAGAGCAGATAGGTACCAGTTTTCTGTGTGGGACATGGAGATCTCCACTTAACTCATCTGTGCTAAACCCTGAAGCATGGCCTTGAGGTGCAGAGCTTTGGGTCCTGTAGATAATTCCCCATTTTCCCAGTTCCCAAGGACACAGTGAGAAGACTGGTTTTGTGATCATTTGAAAGCCTTAGATTCCAGGTGACACTAAGCTTCTACATAATCTTTGTTCATCCTTGTATATGCAATAGCTTATACTTCATCTAATTTTGGTAGAAGAAGATAAAAAATCCCCCTCAGACCAATCTTCTCCCTCAGCTTTACTTCTCAACTAATGGTAGAAGATGAAGTGGAGATCCTCAGCCCATACTTCAACCATTGATTTATGTCTTTGCCAGTGAATTTTTTTCTAGGATAAAGTACTGTTTCCACACTGAAGTTACCATGCTTATCACAGTTCTGCAAAGCTCACTGCTTCTCAGCAGCTCACAGACAAAAGATATAAACAGCATAAGAAGCCTGAATTTTAGTATTTTTTCATCTGTCCTTTGAGCCTTCTTTAATTTGATGCTGACTGCAAAGACAGTTTTGCAGTTTTTCAGCAGTGATGGTGGGCAAACAGGGAAGCAGGCAATCATTTCTGACAACTGTCCATCCATGTCAACAGTACAGAGAGAAAACTCAGCTTCCAACTTCCTATAGGTATGACAAGAGGATTCGGAAGGCCTGTTTTCTAAATTTTAATTCCTGCTGTTGAGCTGGCACTTTGCACTGTGGATGCCAACTCTGGTGTTTGTATGTCATTCATAGTTCCCCAAGGGAAGGCTCACAGGGTGGCTGCATCCAGATGGGCCTGCCAAGTAATCCTGGCTACTCAGCAGGGTGCCACCTTCTGTGAAGTGACAAGGACCTAAAGAGATGAAGAGGGAAAGCAGTGTGAGTCCATCCCAGGAGGTGAAGATGCAAGTCCTTTTCTCTGTTTAAATTGTCCTTGAAGGGGAAGTGCAGGTGAAGCTGAACCGTGAAGCAGATGTTCAGATCATGGTGTCAGATGAACACTGCTGTTTTTAAGGTCAGTTTTGCCTCTTGACACAGCCCAAAGGTGCGTGTAGCTGTCAATTGTTTCTTTTGAAAATTTGTTCTGCTTCAGTGAGTTGGAGAAATTCCTTGTTCCAGCAAAGTCCCAAAATAACTTGACTAACCTCATATGTCAGGCATCAGCAAATCCTAAAGTTGTGGGCATGACCCCTGTCTATGTCCTGTGGAAAAATCTCCTGTCATCAGGATTAGGGTTTTCTGTAACAGGACCAAAAGTATAAGTTCCACTCACTTGTAACATACTGTTGTGAGACTTTAAAGCTGTCTTCCCCAAAAGTAATGGAGATTTAGTATTCATCATTATGTTTTGGAAAACATTCATGCTGAGAAGCTGTAACTTCCTGAGTGTTCAGTTAATGAGGCTGGGCAAAGCTAAACAGTGTTTTCTTTGAGCATTTGAACCTTCATCTTCCACATAAGTTGAAGTCCTGTAGGTGATTTTGGGTGACAGCGGGATTAAGGGCAAATGGCTTGAGGCTGACATCTTGTCACACTGCTATGAACCTGTGTTTTGGGTTAACATGGAGCATGACACTGTATTTTGATTGAAATTAAGCAGGTCCTGCAGGTATTAACACAACTTGTGGTCAAAATCAAGTCAGTATTTTTTTTTTTCAATGTCTGCAGCCCTGTAGATCGTGAGGTCTTTGATGGTTATCAGCATGAAACTGTACTTAGCAATATTATTCTCTCCAGTTTTTGTTAAGGTTTCATGCTCATACAGCATTTCTAAAGAGAGTGTTAAGGCTTTATGACTGAATATGAGGGCAGGAATACTCAAGAAAGAACAGCCTTTACAAAGTGACAGGAGTCAAATGAAGATTATACCTTGTGTTTATATAGCATCTTCTAACCAAAGGGTTCCATGAAAGTTGGGTAACTTTTTGTACTATTCTCTTTGCCACTGTTTCTTCATGAGTGACTCCAGCTGGTTATCAGTGCTTAGCCGTGCTGCACAGTAATCAAAGCCAGGGAATGGAGCCAGACTTTCCATGCTGAGGACACTTCCAGAGTTTCTAGCAAAGGAGCAGGGTAACAGTGAAATACGCTGACAGAGCAAACTGGAGACAAAGCAGACTAATGGGGTTAATGCTGTTGCTGACGGCTGAGAGAGGCACCAAGAATTTTATTTTGCTTGTGAAGCTGTTGGCATTGCTTATTTCTATATAGATTTTTCTCACGGAATCCCATGCTCTGACATGCTGGCTTGATGTGTCACCTCAGTAATGTGGGAAGACTGGGGAAATTCAGTGAAATGTCTATGTTTCAGTACGGCGTCTGTCAAGGGAAGGTTGTCAGTCAGTCACAGGCTGGAAAAAGCAAACAATATCTTATCTCTGCGTGGGACTGAAATTCTTAATGTCCCTGTGTGCAAACCTGTGCCTCCATTTTTAGGCACTTTAATCCCTTGAGTAGCCACATATTTAAACTGTGTTGAGTGCAAGTGTAAATCTTGATGTATTTCAATGTGGAGAACCCTTTCCAGCAGCAAAGAACAGATGGGGTGAAACAATAACAGAAACTTCAGTTACTGCCTGAGATCTGCGGTACCAATGAAGCAATTAAAATGATGCAATTTAATTAACAGTTTATATACTTGCAAGGAGTGAGTTTAGGAGATTGCTGTGGCTGTGAAGAAAGATTTAAAACCAGTCATTTAAATGTTTTGATTATTGGGTCTGCTAAAGCACTAGTTCATGAGATGACCACTCTTCTGCAAGTGAATCAAATCACTTTTCGCTCAGAAGAGGTCTCAGGAATGTGTTAGTGAACTGATTAATCATCATCATCTGACATCAGAAATATTTGTCATTGTAGCAGTAATGGTGATTTAGAGTCATACTGATTGCAAGTGGAGATAACAAAAAAATGTTGAGATAGATCAGCATCTGAATGTAGGTAGCTGGTATCCTTTCTCACCTTTTATTATTCTTATTATTCTTTGCATTACTGATATCAAACCCATCATTTTCAGCTAGTCTAAGCAAATACATTAAGAATGAATTTGTAAGTAAGGTTGCTTTCTTTTTTCTGATGGTCTCATGCTGGCATAGTCAGAGCGCATTGACACAGCTGTGTGAGGAGGCAGCAATGGTGATGCTGGGTTGCATCTATTCTGTGACTGGTAGCATCTGTTTGATGATTTGCTAAAGGATTTCAGCTGTCAGAGCTGTCAATCTGACACCTTTGATGAGCACTAAAATAAATCTGTGCTACCAGGAACTGTTCGTTTTTCCCCCTGCTTTTGATTTGCTTGACTCTTTGTGTCCTTGCCGATAACTACTAGCAAGATGAATGCATTATAAACTCTGAAAAGTGAAGCAAGCGGCTGTCATTTTTTGCACAACAGATGTTCCTGATCAGGAATCAGACAAAGGATCTCATCACTCTTCCTCTGAGCAATTTAATTTGTCTGTTCCATGGCACACTAGCCACCTCCTATCTAGTGACTGATGTGCCCAAGTCCTACTTCATTTCAGGATCAGTTCCTTTAATCTTACAGAATTATTAAGTTCTTTTCTGTGCCAGGGCAAAGAGAGTGGAAAAAAGGAAATTGCTTCATTGCTTACGTTGTCATCAATGATGCATCATAATGAAAAATAGCAAAGGCCTATTTCAAAAGTAGGAAATCTAAGTACTACATTTAAAGAGAACTAGAAAGTACTCTATGAGCACTTTTATTAGAAATAGCAATATAGATTTAATGATGTTTCTTTACAAGTTTTAAGACTCAGATGTAGAAATAACCAGTGTATAACCCCTCAGATTCTTGTGATGCAGCTTATCAGGACAGAAAAAAAATTTATATATTTTTAAGAAAAGCTGTTGCTGTGGATCCAGTGCTCCACTCCTTATTAATTGCCCAAAATCAGTAATTACTGGGGCTGTGACTCACTTTTCCATTTAGTTTAATGAAACTGTATCACTCTGCTGCTGTTTTGTAGTGATGGGTGGGTACTGCTAGAGATGTAAATTTTATAGTTATTCTATAGTTTATTTCCCAGTTATTCTGCCAAAGACTTTCTGAAAGGGAGAGGCAAGGGAAGGTGGCCTTGTGCTTGTGGTCAGCCCAGCACAGAAACAGCAGCTGCTGCTGACAATACAAACAGGACTGTCCATGGCCACAGTCCCAGCTGTCAGTCCTGATAAATGAGCAAAGTGTATTTGAGAAGCTCATGCTTGTCTCTATCACTGGCTGAAAAAGAAGCCACTCATGTGACCTCTTTTCAATTTGACAGGTTGACAGGACAGAAGTGATTCGAACCTGTATAAATCCCGTGTTCTCCAAGCTGTTCACGGTGGACTTCTATTTTGAAGAGGTGCAGCGATTGAGGTTTGAAGTCCACGACATTAGCAGCAATCACAATGGGCTGAAGGAAGCAGATTTCCTGGGTGGCATTGAGTGCACTCTTGGACAAGTAAGTGTCACTGCCATTTTTCCCCCTTGCTGCTCTTTTTTTGTATATATACGAAATATGATGCTTTGTTGAATGACTGATGGCTGACATTTGTCATTCATGACAAAATTCTCAGTCAGTGCTTTGAACAGGATAATTGAGAACTTCTGCTGGTTTGTTTTATTGCTATTGTACAGCTTCAAGTCAGTGCTTATAGGAAATGGAGTTTCAACCAGTGCTTATAGGACATGGATAATCAGTAAGAGGCCTTGGACAGTGAAGGCCCATGCTCATTAGACCAGTGTTGGAAAATGGACTGATTTGGGAGAAAGTTATTGTTCCTAACATTATGTGGGATTTGAAGCAAGTTCCAAGTCCAAGAAATACTTAAAAATGTAATTTATTCACATACAGTAGTGCCTGGTGGTGTGGCAAGTAGGGCCACAGTCATCCAAAAGTTAGGTTTTTAAACTAAGTTACTCTTCTGATTTACATCTTATGTTCAGTGGAGAGAAACAGACAGTTCCAACCATTGATTCATTCTACCTGAGACTAGGATAAATTGTCTTCAGGAGATACCTTTCTTTCCTCATCAGTTGTCAAGAGAGTCTAGACAGCTGGCTTAGGGGAGATACTTAACTTTTGGATTACTAAATTTAAGGGTGATGAGTTCTACCCACAAGATCAATATCTAGAGGTCATCATAGCCAACTCTGTAGTGAATTCCCATACTGCTGACACTACAGGACACTACAGTGTCCCAGGTATCACAGTTCATTTCTAATTGGCAGAGCTTTTGTCATGCAGGATTTCATAACACAGATTTCTGCTCTGTCCATACTGGCAATGCCAAGTTTTGCTGAACTGAGTGTAAATTTGCTGTCCATGCTGTGGTAACTTGTGTGACAAGCAGAAGTGCTTTCGTTTAGATTATCCTTTGCAGTGCTTCCACATAAGTTTGTATTCTGAACATGATAGCTTGTCATGGAATATTTTGCAATGCTCTTTTTTCCTGTTTTCTCACCTTTTGTTGCTCCTCCCTCAGCCCCAACACACATGGATCACTTTGATTTTCTTCCCAAAGCTTTTGGGCCAAACTTGCTGGATGAGGAAAAGTCCTCTCAGCGAGAGAAATAATATTAAATATATGCATTTACTAAATTGGAAGCTCAAAATAAAGATGTTGGTATTTAGGATATTTACAGTGCACTATAAAGTCTGTTCTGTTTGACAGAATTCTTGTGGTCTTAATCAATGAACATAAGCTATCCTGTAACACCAAGGGGAATGGGAAACAAAGCAAAATGTTATTATAATGTTCTTCTCGCTTAATTGACTTGAAAAAGAAGGAAGGGGGGAAAAATGTCACTGCTGCTGCCTGTAGCATAAATGTCTTTATAATGATTTGATCTCTATAAATAGCACACAGCTGGGTTGGTTGCAGTGTAATTTTAATGGTAACCAAGAAAAAATAACAGTGTGAATTCTGTTCAGAGTAATGTAGCCTGAAGGACTCTGATCTCATATTTAGACTTTCTTTGTTGGTGCTCCCTCCCCCCGTTTTCTAGTTTTTCACCATTTTGTAATTTAAAACTAATTAAAACCCCCAAAAAATAGTAGCACTGGAATTGTCATCCAAGTAAGGCCTTTGTGAGGAGTCCTGCATTGAAAATCCTGAAACACAGGCTGTACATATGGAGCTTACACTCTTGCTTAGCTGTATGTTGTAATTACAGCTTTTTTTTTAATGATGATAATGGACCAATGGCTTTTCTTGAGATAATTTTGACATGAGTTTGTTTTTCTACGTTACTTTAATGCCTGAATAAAAGAGATTTTTGGGTGAGAGTGTGTGCCTGCTTCCCAATTCACTTTCCCATTGCAAGTAGGTCTTACCTGAGACATCTAGGAAGGCTGTAGATTTTTAGGCATAGTCTGAAAGACTGATGCCCTTCCCACCCCCCATAAAAGTGCCAACTTCTATTGCTCTCTTGTAGGTAATAGTTGATCTCTAAGAGATTCCATGCTACCTGTACCTGTTTGTAGATCATCACTTAGATGTGTGATAAACCTGCATGTTTACCCAAATCATGTAATACTTGTTTTAAACCAAAATTAGTAGGAATAATAAATGCACAATTATACAGTAAGTTCACAAAGAGGAGTGAATTTTCTCTTTATTCAGAGCTCAGTCTTATGTGTAGCCTACCCAAGTTTCTCAGAAAGTTGGGGTCTTTGATGCAAATGATGAAGAAATGTGTTCCTTTGGACAGTATCAGTAATCTCCTCCGAAATGCTCTAATAAATCTGTGTTTCAAGAGAGTGATAAGGGCAGTGACTTGCAGGCTGTTAGGTCCTGAGCCATATGCCTAGAGACATCCCACTGGATTTTCAGCAAGATTTATTTATACTGCTCTTGTCAGGACAAGTCAATTCTGTTCCTCTGCTGGTAAATACTGTGGTTAGCAGCATCCTGGCATGCAGTCAGTCATACCTGGATGTGAAGTGCAGATTCATCAAGAGGAATTTTGTGTGCCACAGCATTTAAACACAGTAGAACAAATGGCTATGTTACTTGCTGAGTGTAATTACATAAACATCAGTTTGCTAAATAGAGACATTTCCTCAAAGTGATTTGTTTTGTCCATCATCCTCAGAAGTTGCCCTTTCAAACAAAAAAATAGCAGATTATCTCTTGGAGGGTTTGCCAGGAGGAGGCTTAGTACGAGGTATTTGGAGGGGAATATTTTTGTGTTTTTATGTACTGAAAGTCTGTTCCTTCTACTTAGAAAGGCTCTTTCTGCTTTCCAGTTTCCCAGCCTCTTGAGTGTCCTGGTAATGTGCAGGTTGGTGGAATGTTAATAAATATGTTCTCTACAGATGGAATGATAGCCAGGTGAAACAAGCCCTAAACTATTAGAAAGGATAGTAAATGTGAAAGTGCAAACAAAGTTATCTCAGCTAGCAGCATAATCTTGAAATATGGTCTGCAAATACATGTAGCTTATAAAATGGAGTTTGTTAAGGAACTTTACATCAAGAGAATGTACCATACTCTGTTGTCTGTGTTGTATTGTTTAAATAAAGTGACATTGTTAAGTGGTAATTTTAGGTGCATAAGTAAAAACTATAATTTTTAAAAATATGTTATTACTTTATATTTTGCATTTAATCTCCAATAATATGCACAAAACTAATATCTAATAATACCAGAGTTTAACAAAGTTAAACAAGTCATATGGTAGCTATTTAAGCAAGGAAACTGTATGGTGTTTTGCTTGTAACCTTACAAAGATTATTCTTTATTGGGAGCTTAGTTGTGAAATAAGATTCATAAAATCCCAGCAGGGTTTGTTTGGAAGGGTCCTTAAAGACCATCTAATTCCATCTCCCATACCAAGGACTGGGACATCTTCCACTAGACCAGGTTGCTTCAACCCTCATCCAGCCTGGCCTTGGACACTTCCACCAATGGGGCATCCACAACTTCTCTGGACAACCTGTTCCAGTGCCTCACCACCCACATAGTGAAAGTTAATTCCTAATATCTGGTCTAAATCTACCCTCTTTCAGTTTAAAGCCATCACCCCTTTTCCTGTCCCTCCATGCATGTGTAAAAAGTCCCTCTCCAGCTCTCTTGTAGCCCCATTTGGGTACTGGAAGATACTCTAAAGTCTCCCCAGAGCCTTTTCCAAGCTGAATAACCCTGAATCTCTCAGCCTGTCTCCATAAAGAGAGGTGTTCCACCCCTCTGACCATCTCTTCTTGGCCCTCCTCTGGAGACCCCAAAACTGGTTGCATTGCTTCAGGTGGTGTGTCTGGAGCAAAACCTTAGTGGGGTTTACTTGAAGCACCACACAAGGAAGTGGCATAGGCATTTGGGAATGTGTGCTCTTCCTGTGCATATCATACAGTAATTGAAGTGAGGAGGGATGTCTGGAGTCTCCAGTTCAATCTGCTGGTCACAACAGATTAGAATAGATTGCTCAGGGGCACGTCCATTCCACTTTGAATGTCTCCAAGGATGGAGTTATCACAGCCTCGCTGGGCTTTGTCCTAGTGTTTGGCACTCTCACAGCAGTGATGGCTTCCTGTGCAAAAGCAGAGGCATAATGAGCCCTCACTCCTATGTAATGTGGAAACATTTGCAAATACTTGTGGTAGCCTTCAAGTGGCAAAAGAAAGTCTGAATTTGCAAAGTAAAATAACCATGACAGGGATGAGTTAGTTTTAGCTAGTCTTCCTTAGGGAGGAAGGGAGTAATGTCAGCCTTCTCGAGCTGCTGCTGTAGATAGCAGCTCTCATTGTTTAGAGTGGGAGAGCTGGGGTAGAGCAGTGGTTTGGCATTGTGCTTTCTGCTTCAGCAGAAATGGCTTGGGATACTTCATCAGGCTGTGCACCTGCCCACTAATCCTCTAACTCTTTGATTCACTCTAAATAGTCTCTGTTCTTTGCATAGGCACTGGCAAGCAGAGGCACCCGTACAGCTTTGTAGTGACAAGTAGTGAAATCACAACCACTGATATTTTAATTCCTCTCTTGGGGCACCGCTCTAGAAAGGTAACCTCTTGCTTTCCTACAGGTGCTTTAGATGCTAAGAATCAGTTCATCCCTGGTCATGGTTTTACAGATGTTGTCTGTAATTATGGAGAGTAGATTCTTCTCTTTCTCTTTCCTCTCTGTTTTTCTCTTTCCCCTTCTCTATTCCTGGGAAAAGTGTTCAGGTGCTCCACTCACCCAAAGTAATCACTTATAACTGAATCCCCATATAATCACTGAAGCTTTTGTATTTCTGTTGCTTTTTGGTAGCTCACAAAATCTGTGACTGATTGTTTTGAAAGTCAGGAGATAGACTGATTTTTATTTAATGGGTTGCGGGTTTAGGTATGTTAAAAAAATAACAGAGAAAAAAATAATAGATGGAAAAGCACAGTCAGAAATTAAACTGTCTGATTTTCATGGTATTCAACTGGGATAGTGTGATGGTTTGACTGTTGCTGGGGTGCATGTCATGGAATATCCCTTTGGTTAATTTGGCTGAGCTGGCCTAGCTGTGTCCCCTCCCAGGATCTTGCCCACCCTCAGGCCCTTGATGGGGGTGGGAAATGTTGGGAGACAGCACTGATGCTGTGCCAGCCCTGCTCAGCAAACCCTCGTGTATTATCAACACCTTTGCAGCTACCAGTGGACAGGACAGACCTGTGAGGGCTGCTGTGGGAAAATGAACCTAATACAGACAGCAAAACCCCAAACCCAGATCCTATTCTGTTTATACATTAGTTCCTTCATATGTTATGAGCTTCTCAACGTCTCTTACTGGAATTGTTCAGATTTGTATTCCATAAATTTTAAAGAACTTTGAAATTGCATCATTAGTACAGTAAGGGCTCAAACTTTCTAATAGCCAAAGTTAACTTCTTAACCACATGGTAATTAAGTATCAAGTGGGTGGTTTAGAAATACTCTTTTCCTCTGAGGTTTTACCCAGAAATTTTAGTCTGTTCTTTAAGAGCTCACAAAAACTATTTCAATTCATAACCATTTTCTGATGAGAACTAAACAAACTCACGTTGCCAAGACATTCTTAATTACTGCTCAGCTGTGCATGCAACATCATTAAATTATGGGAACCAGTAAAGTTGTTATTTCACCAATGCTGTGAACCATTCCAGCTCTGTGGGTTGGGTTATTCTCCTTGACATATTTTGTGGGGATAGCCTTTGTGGCTTTTCTTTCATTATTTACCATGGCTGGTCTTTGCTGTTTTCAAATTTGGGATTCCATTCCTTGTTTAGTTTCTTTTAATTTACAGAAGTGTTAAAATATTGTTTTACTCCCTTATTTGCTCAACTAATAGCAGAAGAAAACTGCGGAGATGGAAATCTTTTCCCATCAAGAACATTTTCAAGTATTATTCTGAGATTTAATATTACCGTACACACATTTGTGTACAAATTGGATTGAAAGTCTTCCTTCTCAGTAATGAGTATAATTGTTTCTCATGTGCTTTTAATAATACATGCCATTAGCAGATTATGCACTTGAAAAAGCTGACTGATTATTAGTTCAGTTTCAGCCATTGCAAATCCCCTTGCTCTTGAATTAGAGAAAGGCTAAAAGAGTCATGATTGCACCTGAATTAATTAAACTGAAACAGTTTGTATGAGAATATTTGTTTAATAGACTGTTGACTGTGGTGCAAAAGATATAGGACCAGTTTTTTCAAGGTACTTGAATTCCTAAATTTCATTAGATGTCTGTGTGCCTCCTTAGGTATCTAGATACCTTTAAATACTTGGCCTTTGATCTCCTCAAAATGAAATTGATCAATTCATTAGTGGGATGAATAATGTACTTTATTAGATGTGAATGTCATTTTCTTCCAGTGCTGACTCAGAGCAGAAGCAAATAATGAACACAGAACTCTCCCTAACTTTGCCTAACCCTTTCAGCACCTCAGTTATCCTCAGGAAGCTCTTGGTTTGCCATTGCAGCATGATCTCTGAAGCTGTAAGATTTTCTGTTCAAGATGAATCTTACAATAGTTAATAGAATTTCTTGTACAGTTTGTATTGCTTTGTTTTCACATGCTTTATCTTTTTGTATGAATTACTGTAGCAGTCTTTAGAAAAGTAATTTAAAATTTAGTTTGCTATTATAATGAGATATTATTATGACTAATTCTAAAAGGGCTGCTACTCTACACACTAATTAAATTCAAAGACCTTTTATGCTATTGATAAGGTATTTCCTGTAATAACATTATGCCTCTTGTGATAGGAGTATCTTTTCAGTGTTCTGTTTTGATTGACTACGTTCAGGTACAGGTCTTTAACAAAGACGGGGAGAGGTATAATTCAGATGTAAATAGACTCTGAGCTGAACAATACTATAGCAAACAAAAGAAATCTTGAAGAGTGGTGAGTGTGGTACAGAAAGAATAGGTACAAAGAGGATGATTATTGCACTAACACTGGCTCTACCAAGGAACAAGAATTCTGTGAGCGGTTAGACAGAATGAAACTTTCCTCACTGTGGATCTATACATCTGAACCAGTTCTCTTGAAGGGATTTCTCAGTATCTGTGGCATTTTCCCCAAACCTTTTTTCCATGAGAGTGGAGTAAGGTCACTGGCATTTACATAACGTCTGGTCTCTCTTCACGTTGAAATGTGGCATGGTTGGTGCATCTGCAACTGTGTGCCAACATCCACAGAAACGATTTGGTGGGTTCAAAAGGAGCTGTGGGATAGACAGCAAGACTAACACAAGCACATCAGAGTGGAATAAATTTGCTTTGTCACAAACCAGGCTAAGGACAATGCATGCAGAAGGAGACAGGGTTTGTACACTGTGAGGCAGAGCTACTTCTGCTGTCTGTGCTTTAACTGGTCTTTAATTATTCACCTACACAGGTGAAATGTCATTGAGGTCTGATATTTTATTTGTGGGTGTTTAGAGGCTTACAGTATTTGACTTGAATGGATTATACTTAGAGTGCACTAATATTTTAATTTACAAGCTTCAAAATACGAAATGTTAAATCTCCAGTCATCTGTCTAGTCACTCTAGTATTGCCATCCTTCATTTGGGAGACTTTGTAGCAGTGAAAAAGGTGCTTTAAAGGTTGTACTTTTATGCTAGAAGTGGAGAGCTTAAGAGAGCATGTAGCATAACTGGAAAATACTCTTAGTATGGTTATGTCCTCAGTTTTACATACCACAGAATGCTTCTTTTGCCATGCATCGAGGGTTAAAATGATTTTGTAAATACAGTCAAGTCATTTTAGTATACATGTTAAAATCCCCACCCCAGCTTGGCAAGGTAGCAGTAGCTTTACCTATTAAAATACTAAACTGTTATTGTCTCAACCCGTGAGTTTTTATCACATTTACCCTTCTGATTCTCTCCCCCATCTCACTGGGGTGGAGTAAAGTAGTGACTGTGTGGGGCTTAGCAGCTGTTTGGGGTTAAACTACAACATAAGGGTTGGTGCAAGATTTGAGACATGTTCTTTGAAAGAGTGTGATTGCTACTTTTCTTTCCTTGATATAGCAACATGATTCCAGGGGATGCTTTTAGAAAAACACTCTGTTTCTATATGTACCACTGCTATTTGGTGGGAGATTGCTTCTCTAGGCTTGAAGTGTGTTTGCAACCAAGGGCTCTGCACTTAAATGCATTTGAAGATTCAATTTTTGTAAAAATCATTTGGATCAAGGGAAAAATGCTATTAAAATATGACTATGTGCTCTTTGCAGTCCTGGAAAGAGTTAAGTTGGCTAGAAAGAAAGTTAAGCAATCATGCAAGTCCATATAACAGGAATAATACATCTGGGAGAAGAATTAACAAAGAGTTGTTAGGAAATAAAAGTTATTTCTCTGGCTATCCCAGATAGCAAGGAGAAATACAAAGACTTCTTCAAGTTGTGCAGTGTTGTGCCTGAGGGAAATTTGTGCTTAATCTGGCTGTGTAAATAACTAAATTTGGGGTTCCTGTGAGAAAGTCCAATGTGCAGAAGAAGTTAGTCTGAGTAAAGAATTTGAGACACTTGACATCTGACTCAGGGTGGCACCTTGCAAAGCTGAATCAGTGCTATTGAAATAACTTGGTTAAAAAGCCATATTGAAATCTTCTTGTTGGCTCTATTTATGAGCATTGGGAATTGATATTATTGAAAGTTATCCCTTTGGTTAAGAAAGGACCACATAAAGAAAGACATTTAAAAAGTTTCTTAAACAAGCCAGGTAAAACAAGTTATTATATTTCACAGCTCATCTTACACAGTGCTGATTAGTCACGACTCAGGCACAGGAGAGAGCAAACCTTCATCAGAGTCCTTGTCTCTGAGTGACTGCTGAGCAATGCTCAGTACACAGCTGGTGTCAGAGCCTCAGTGCTTTTATCTGGAGTCTTGCATCTGTTCATACTTTTAAAGTAATGAAAAAAAGACAACACAAAACCTCTTTTAGATATTTGAAATTGGAAATAGGATCAAATAGAGATGTGAATCCAGATTTCTTTACAGCAATATTGAGCATCTGTCCTCAACCAATAAGGGCTTGTGTGTAATAAAGAAAATTAAGATCATCTTCGAGGGAATTTCTCACTCCCATCTTACCACAGGGCTGACATCCCTTATCACTGCAGACCAGAAATCCAGTTGAGATGATGTTCTGTTGAGTTGATTGCATAATTGATAAACAAGAATAACTTCATGTGCATATCCTTCCTCTCAGAAACAGAGCAGTGGCTTTTACATTCTCTTCTTATTTCCACCTTGTGCAAACATATTCAGTATGACGTTTTATTGGAGGATATGTGGTGCTCTTAGGCCAGAACTGGGTGGTAGTTTGAATGTAGCCAAAAATGAACTTGACTTCATTTCTCTTAGTTTCACCTCTTACATCTCTGAGGTCCTTGTATGAGCCCCACAATGAGCACTAAAAAGACTGTTGTTGTTTAACTCCAGCTGCAACTAAGCACTGTGCAGCTGCTTGCTTACACCCCCTTGTCCTGTCCCTGCCACAGTGGGGAGGAGAATCAGAAAAAGGTGAACTTCATGAGTTGAGAGAAAAACAGTTTAATAATTAAAATTTTTATTATTATTTTAGCAGTAACTGTAATGAAAAGGAGAGATAGAGAGAAAAGTAAAATCGAAGAGAGAGAAGTGATGCACAGTACTATTGCTCACCACCTGCTGACTGATGTCCAGCCCTTCCCTTAGCAGCAATCAGCAACTCTCAGCTAACTCTCCAATTCATATACTGAACATGGCACTCTATGGTATGAAATATCCCTTTGGCTAGTTAAGGTCAGCCATCCTGGCTATCTTCCCTCCTGGATATTTTGTGCATCTAATCCCTGGCAAAGCATGGGAAACTGTAAAGTCCTTGATATAGAGGAAGCACTACTTAGCAACAACCAAAACATCAGTGTGTTATCAACATTATTCTCATCCTAAATCCAAAACACAGCACTGTACCACCTACTAAGAAGAAAATTAGCTATATTACAGCCTGAACAAGGACAGTTTTCTACACCCATTTGTTCACTGATAGGTCATGTTTCTAATAAAATGTTTGAAAGAATACATTTTCGGGAAATGTAATGAGATTTACTAGGGCTGGACTGGGTTCTACTGTTTGTGTTTTAGAAAGAGGAGAGACATTTACCTTCTCCACTCCTTCACATCACTTTTGGACAAACCATGTTTTTCTTTGAAGCAGAAGTTTTACATTGCAAGTTTTTGAAGTCAGAGTCAAGCCAAAGACTCCTGACAAATGAAAGACCTATAGTCAATTACCTTCTTGTAAGACATTTTGCCAGCTCAGCTGTCTCTGTAACTCTGAACTAAGATTAATGCTTGCTAGTCCCTCAAGTTATCATTGTTTAGGACTTGCTGTCTCATAATCAGGTCAGCAAATGCTTTTTATAATAATGTTCAAAAGAAGATTTGCATTGAGGCGTTAACAAAAATATGACAGGTAATTGATGGCAGCTTCCATAGAAGTGGTTCTTTTAATCAGTGAGACCTGCTTTGTACAACGCATGAAGAAAAAAGTCAGTTTACTGCTATGGGAAATAGACTCCTTTACAGTTATTGCAATTACAATTGCAATTTGAGGCAACGATGTTGGCACATTGTTGCCAGATGGAGAATTGGTTTTAGTGGCCACTTAATTAACAACTGGTAAACACTTGCACCCAAATACACATATTTACGTATGCAGAGTGCTTACTGTGTCAGAACGATGCTCCTGGCTTAGAGAGCGAGTGTTATTAATGCAGTGTACTAATGAGAACGTCAGAATAAATTATCCTCTCTGGAACTGCGAGCCATGTGTCTGCCACCTGCATAGGAGCTCCCAAGCTGTGCAATGCCTCATGAAAACTGTGACCCTTTGGAATGCAGCAAAGGGAGCTGGAAATTTTGGATAGTTCAGGGGGAGAAGTCTACTGTCTCTAAATGAGGCTACTGAAGGACAGGTTCCCACCCAGATTCTATTTCATACCATGGTTGTATGTATGTATCAGATGTCTGATAGGTTTCTGCTAGACAATACCCACAGCTTTCAGTGGAAAAGCTTAATGTGTTTTACAAAGTTGCCTGTGCATCCTGGGGAAGGAGGAGAGGCCATGGAGATAAATGGGCCCTGCTCCTCTGTTGCCGTAATTCATTGTCTGGCTGGTACAGAACCCATTGTTTAATTATGTATTAAGAATAATCTGTCATATTTCTGTATTACCTCCCATCTGAGAATCTCAAACAAGGTTTTTTAAATTGCACCTCACAGTTCACAGGAGTGCAATGATTTGTACTTGAACCTGTTTAGCTGGCAAGAACACAGATGTAGGAATGACTTAAAAGGTCACAGCAAACAATATTTCCAAGATTCTAGGGAAGAAAAAGAATTTCTAAATGCTAACAATACTGTCATCTTACTTGTCTGTTATTGCCACTGACCAACACTCGAGTTGAAATCCAAAAGTTAGTTTGGAAAATTGAGTAAGATGTTGGAAACAGATGGCATTATGGAAGGCAGTCCAAAAAGGAATGTTAAATTATTCATTTAAGTAATAGCCAGCTGCAGAAGTGCAGCTGGCATTCTGAAATGGTCATTTTATGAACGTTAGTTAACAGTATCATGGTGTTCTTAAAATAAGGCAAATGCAGTTCTGGAGTGTATCAGCCTTGCAATGAGAAACTCCTCTTTCTTCTCATGGGAAGGACCAGGGCTATTATACCAAATTTTGAGCATTATTCCAAGAGTGTTTATGAGCCAGTCCATGAAGGCTCATCAGAGAGTAAAGACAATGGTTTGAGGGCTAGGAAATTTGTTCAAGAAGGAAAGATGGGACAAAGTGAGGTTTTGTAGTAAAGAAGACTGGAGGGAATTGGTAACAGTCTTCAGATACAAAGATTGCCTGAAAAAGGGGAAAAGATTGTTTTACTCATTCATGGTTCATTAGATAGAAATAATGGAGTCAAACTGCAGGGAATCATATTAGCTGTTAGAAAAAATTATTTACAGTAAGGATAATGAATACAGTAATAAATTTCCAGAGGAGAGTGTTTCCCTCTGCCTGTGGATGTCTTTCAGAGCTGGTTAGACACACTCCTGTCAGGCATCTCTGCAGTAAGAACAAGTTGGTCACAGTGATTGCAGATGAGCTGTCCTTGCTGTATGGTGTTTCTCCTATCTCATATTTAAAGCCTGTTTAAAACTTGCTTCTGTCTTGCTGCTTCTGTTACAACTGTATCTGAGGGTAATCTGAGGCGCAGGTTTTGCTTTTCTGTTCAATTCAGCAAATTGATGGGCAGGACAAACATGTTTCCCCGTGCTAATGTTAGGCTAAAATGTGCATCATATTCACTCCTGTCTCACAGCACATTTTTTGCCTGGCTGCAGCTTTGCATTACTCACACTCCTCCAGCTCTGGCCATTACTCACTGGTGTGGTTTATTGCTGAAATACGTATGATGCCCCGGACTCTAATGAAAGGCCTGGAATTCTTCTTTTCACTTTATGATTCCCTTTTTTTTTTTTACAACTAATACTTGGGCATATTTTGCCAAAAATGTCTATTTTTGGATCATTTAGATCAGCCGTCCAGATGAATTTGTCCAAGTCATGTTGGATGTGAAAAGGACTACTTCTAGTATACAAGCCACATTCAAGAGTTTAGTGTTTTTCCTAGAACATGATCAATCTTTTCCTCAGTATCTGCACAGCACAATCCTACTACAGTTTTGTCACATTACAGATAATACTGATTTCTAAGCTGTGTTTTGAGTTACCTTTACATCTGTCTACATTTTGAAGTTTTCCAATTAAAGATAAATAAATTAATATAACATTAACTCTACTAGTGGCTTAATACACTGCTACATCACTGTGGCTTAGCAGTTCTACATTATTGTAAGGTTTCCTCCTTGTCTAATATTTTTGCTGGTCTAGTTTTAAATGTTTCAAAGTTGTGAGAGAATGCTAGTTATTATTGATATGGCTTATTATTATTATTGTTACCACTTATTTGAAGCACATTTAGAATTTGGTTGATGACCAAGTTCATTTGTAATACTGAGCTCTGGGGGAGGTCGGGTACCTGGTAAGCAAAGGAGACAATTCTGAAAACTGAAACTATGGGGCAGCTTGCTTGCTTCTGCCCTGAATTTAGAGGTGCTGATATTTCGAAATAAAATAAATGCCTTCTCATTGTAAATGGACTTCAGTTTCCTATAAAATTTAATTAGTTGAGTTTTGGAGGTATGTCTGATAGGTTTGCTGTGTATAGCTCCCTTATTATTGTCTTTTAAGTCCATTTAAACCTTACTTCTGTCCTCTGTCATCATCATTGCAATATTTGAGGAAAATCTGTGTGTTTCTCACTGTTCTATTCAATGCAGTGAATTGTGTTCTCCCCATTCTGCTTGACCCAAGCTCTTTGTTTTGTCCTTCCATTGCATCCTGTGAAGTCTTCCTGGGGGAGCTTTCTTGTTGGTCGTGATCTTACTGTGTTAACTCTGATCTTGGGTTGAGAAAGTACCTTGATACAAAAGAAAAAAAAAAAAGACAACATAAAAATCAAATCACAATAACCATGTATTTACTACACATTCTAATTATTTTTCCCTTTTCTTTTATTTTTGTGCAGATTGTTTCTCAGAGGAAGCTCTCCAAGTCCTTACTCAAACATGGCAACACAGCAGGAAAGTCATCTATAACAGTAAGTAGGTCTTAAATATGCTTTTGTTTTCCTGTTATTTAGAAATATCTTATGTGACTAATTCTCCCTTAAAGCATCCTGCTAACTCACCAGAACAACCCTTGATTGAGTAATGTACTTAAATTGTTTATTTGATGACTTGTACTGTTTCTGGCAAACACTTGTTTTAAGGAAATGGCAGCAAATAATGTATGATTTGTATAAAAGCCACAATATTTACTACTACTGCTTTTAAGGTACTTGGATGACAGCAAGTAACTTCTGCTGCTTGAATACTTTTAGTTGAAGGACTTGAACCTTCAGAAATAAATTTTTACCTGCTTTTACACATGAAGGAGCTTCATCTTTCTTTTCCCTTGGGTTTTTTTCAGTTTCTTAGGGGAAAAAAAAAGTTTGATGAGATTAGTTTTAGATGTGTTGTAATGCAACTAAGGACTGGGTTGTTACAGCCCCATGCGTATCTTGAAATATGAAAATCAATGTATTACCTCTGGCTTGCTTGGGAGATCAGTCTTGTCTGCACTGAAGCTGGCATGCTTGTGACATTTGCAGGTCTGCGTTAAGATGAAGGCTATAATAAAATATTCTGCTTTGGGGTCTCTGCTCTGTTGTCTCCTGAGGTTGAGAAGGATTTTTTCCTTAATATATCATTAGCCAGATGGGATTCTTTTGGCTTGATTGTTTGTATTTTTTTCTGCCTTCAGCCACAAAAGAGACAGCAGACTATGAGATACTTTCTGAGAGCCCAGGGAGTTTGATTTCTTAGATGTCTTCCTTGGTGCTTGGCTGGGAATTGATTTGCTTAAATGCATATGGTAAACTTGGTTTTGGTCTGGGGTTGGAAAGGAGTTCCCCACTTATCTGGCTGAATAGAACCAGGAGAGAGTTTTGTTCCGTAAATAACTTGGTGTGGTTTGCCTACTGGGATTATCTGGGCATACTTCATCCCACCCCTTCCTGTGGTGTTCTGGACCCCTCTTCTGTTCTTTGAGGAGCGCCAAGGAGTTTAGTCCTGTGAAAACATAAATGCTCTAGTACAACTAAAATCATTAGGCTTGTTAGTGGAGTGTTCTGGCAATAATTAAATCACTATGATGAACAGAAGATGAGAGAAAATGAATTAATAGTCCCTGCTGGCCTCACACTGGATGATAACCATGAAATACGGACCTTAGTTACATGCTTTGGCTTCTGGCCAGCAGTACTGAAGAGCAAGCTGACTTCACTCAAATGGGAGAAAACTGAACCCAGACAAAAAAATGTTGAGTGAAAAGTAAAAACTGATTATTTATTGTTATTTCTGGACCTGGGGGCATACGAGGTGTCTGTCAAGTATGGAAGTTAGAAATACTAGTTCAGTGTAAGAAATAAAGAGTTTTTAATAGGATTTTGAAAGTTCCTATCTTAGCAAGTTTTACTGGAAATTTATTAGTCCTGTGACTGTGTAATGTCTCATCCACGCAACTTTATAATATGGCTATGGTATTCAAACAGAATATTGTTCAGCTACTCCAGCTGGAAGTCTATAAACCTTTATAAGAGCAGCTTCATAATTTTCAGTTAAAAATATTTGTGAAACTTGGTGTGCAAATCCCAGAGCACAGCTGGCCATACACAGCTTAACCAGGTCTTTTAAACCATCAGACTACATGCAAGAGAAATGTGTCAGATTCTATGGGCCAAATTTCCAGCAAGCTGATGTTGCTGGAAGATGTGACACCCACATCTGTGCCTGTGTGGTGGTACTTTAGTGCCCAGTTAAACATCTGTGGCCCTGTGTGTCTGCATGTGAAACACTCAGGAAACAGGTTCTCTTGGGAGACTGAATCCCTGGAGAGAACATTTACAACAGGGAAAAAAGTTTTATGGTTGTCAAATAGAATATAATGTGGTTTGTTTCAAAGAATATTTTTCAGTCAAATAACCCAGGTTTGGTTAGTGCCTTCTCTCCTCTGAGGCATTTTAATGGCTTACTCAGGAAACTGGTTTAGTTGGGGTTTTTTGTTGGTTGTTTTTTTTTTTTTAAACACTGCATAGCACAGTGACTGGCGTCATTATTGATATAGCTTACATCTTCTGAAAGAATCACACTATATTATTTTAGAATTACTTGCTTCTGACTCAGTCTTCACTAAATTGTTTTGCCAGTGTGTCTATTGCAGAAAAACTATACCAGGAGAACTCTCCTGCTTAGAAAATATGCCTTTCACGGCAGCTAATGACAGGTGACTTCAGTCCTTTTTTCATTTCTCTTGCCAAATGATGCTCAAGCAGCATAAAAATAATTTGCCTTTAGACTCAAGTAATATGACTTGTAGAGCGTTTTTGTCCCCTTGGACACTGTGAGATTGTGGAATTCTCTGTTTTCCACTCTGGGGGGAAATACTTGGTCAAAAGAAAGGGATCCCTGGTGAATGTTGATGTCTGTGTATTGACAGGTGATTGACAAGCCATAGTTACAGGTTTGTGGGCTGACCAAGTTGATGCCCTTCCTGACAGCAAAGGGAAACACATGAATTTGTTCCACACTTCAGTTTCCTAAATGGGGTCTGCAACCTTCACACTGAGAAATGGCATCATTCTCCCCTTGCATTACACCATGCACAACTCAAATGTAGCTTTCCATTTAGGTGATCGCTGAGGAATTGTCTGGCAATGATGACTACGTTGAACTTTCATTCAGTGCACGGAAATTGGATGACAAGGTAAGCTGCTTGATATTAACCTTTCTGAAATATATAAGAATGCCTGCAAATATAATTTGATGAGATTTTCCATGACAGATATTTTTTGCCTTGTGTTATTAAACACATCAGGATTTTCAGATGAATGTTCACAATGAGGCTTTCCTCGAGTTGCGAAGTAATTAAAATAAAAAATCTCAAGCGAATCTAATTAAAACCAGGACAAGTTAATTACACTACAACCAAGACAATTTAATTATGTAAAATGCCACAGATCAGAAGTGTTTAGAGAAGTGAACTTTCTGTAAGTAGTTGATGATGTTATCATTGAAGTTTCCTAAAATTCAGCTAGAAAACTTCATAACAGCTCAGTCATGATGCACATTTTGTTCAACAAAATGTAGCTCGAATGTGAGAAAAAGACTTGTGCATTTGTTAAAAACTTTTTCCCTCTTTAAGAAGAAAACTCTCCACTGACTTAAACACTACTCAACATTATAAGGAGTACCTCTTTCTGAAAATTTAGCAGTTTACTTATAATCTTCTTGAACAACCCACAAGCCCAGGAAAGCCTGATGACTGCTCGTAACACCCTCTGTTATTTCAGTGTCATAGAAAGCATAGAATTCTTTGAGGTGTATAGTCCCTTCTTATATATGAAGGTGTTTCTAATTAGAAGCATATGGCAGCACTATGGAAAAGTTTAGGATTATGATGCCCCAAGTGTGTTCTTGTAAACATCTGACATGTGAGCAGTTAAATCAGTGAGACTATCTTTGGATACACATACACCAGGTTTTCAAAATCTGGTTGTAATGTATGAAAAATATTTTCAGTTGAAACTACCATAAAATCTCAGGCAAGCAGAAAGTACACAGAAAGATAAATAATGCTGGCATGTAACTTTAAAATAAAATTCATAAAATTTATGAAATAACTTTACAGTGCTCAGGACCATTAACAATCATAAATAATCAGAACCTGAACTTGGCACCTCATCTGAAAAAGAAATCGCTTTCCTCTTTTGGAGTTGCTGGAGTCTTCGTGGTTTTCAGTTGTATAATTTGTTTACATGTCAAAATGTAAATTTAACAACCCTTTTTTAGATATCTTTAGAGGTGATTCCCAAACTTATACACAAGTTTCTTCCTGTTCCACATGCTGTCACATCTAGAAAAATGAAAAGGACATATGCAACATAACAAGAATCCACTTAATCATTGCATTCCACAAATGTAGAATGTAATCTGCTTTAAATATTAGGATTGTTTCTACCTCTTGTTGTTATAAATTAAAAGGATACTGCCAGAGTGCAGTTCTGAGCCAGGTCAGTGTTGTCTGGGCAACAGCTTTAGAGAGTGATTGAAACACTTTGTGGGCATAAAGTGAGAAGGATCAGTCTGAAATATTGCAACAGTATTGTCATTCTTGCCATTTTAACATGTTCAGTCAAGGTGGGCTTCATCTAATAAATTCCTGGATGATGCAGTGTGCAAGTCAAGCAGTGACTCATCATGTCTTATCTGAATCCAAACTCCCGTGTTCAACTGATGAAAATCTCTGGAAGCCTATTGCATTGAAAGAAGCCTTTCAATTTCCTCCAGCTGAAGATGTAGCTCTAAACCTGGCTGAACCCTGATTTACTTCTTATAGAAGAAAATTATGGCTTATAATGAGCTTTGACATCATTCGATGCAAGGCACTATTAGTAATTATTTTTATTAAGGTTTGAAATTACTTAAATTGTATAGCTCAGCCACAGGCGAAAAAGAATGAGTGCTCAGATGTCACAAAAAGGTAAAAAAAATTGAGAAAACCCCATTTTGTAAAATCCTAAGCATGGTTTTGCATGCCTTTGTCTACTCAGAGAAGTGAACACCTGAGTAGAGATGCAACATCAGAGAAACAAACTGAGGGTTGAAACTGGCCTTGGAGTCTCCTAAAAGACAGAGGAAGCCTCTGGAAGTAGTCACTCATACTCTGCTATGGGGTCATCTTTGTAAGCCATGGGGTTCCTGCACTGGGAGCTGTGGGAGTGGCAGCAGACAAGTAGAATCCTAGTGTTTCACAGCTTATGGATAAAGGAAGGGGTGGGAGGATGTTGTGTGCTCTCAGGATAAAAAGAAAAATAAATTCTTTCCATCCATTACCATCAGTGGTATCTTGAATGGACAGGAATATTCATTCTTACTTCATCCCTTAAAGGACATCCTTGAAAGAGGATCCAGATTGGGGTCCTTAAGTGTATGCATTTCCTACATGAAAGAAAAATATGTGAACAACACATTTTTGGAATATTAAACAAAATTTGTTAATATGATTTAACAGGCAGATATATTTGTTGCATGTTTTTTACTCTCTCAACATAAAACTGCAAGAATTTTAGAGAAGCCACAAAACAAGTAAAGCCTAATAGTTTTTTTCCTACTGGAGTGGCTGAAACATTCAGTGAAAGATTATAGGAGAATGACAGATATGAGAGTTTCCTTTAGTTAACTGACTTAGCAGAAATAATGGTTATGTTTTTATACAGTGCTTATTTGGAAGGTATAACTGCATTTTTGTGTTTTATTGAAGCCCTGTCAGCTCAGATGGTACATCTTTGTTTCAAGAGATCCACTGAGAGCACTTCACAGTGGAACAATAACTTTTGGAAAGGTTTTATTGCATTAATAGCTGTGTCACAATTACCATAACAAGCCGCTATGTTTTTTATGATAGCTATAATAAATTATGAGCACTGAGGAAGACAAACTGCATCTCCTGTTCTGAAAGAAGCATTTACCATTGTTTGGGAAAGATTCCCCAGTAAATATCTGCAAAATACAAGCTAATATTGCTTTTTTAATATAGTTCCCTGGTATTAAACTACTACCATTAAAAACGTCCTCAAATGCTGTGTTTTGCTGGTGAATAATATTCAAAATTTTAGTCTTTTGGCTGCTTCAGCCCTTTTTTATGGGACCTTTGACTTGATCCCCAAAGATGAATTTTAGAAGTCGTGCTCTGAAAATTAATCTACTAAAAACGTGTCAAACCAGGTGCTTAGAAAGAGAAATATCTAATTTTTTTTAAGTTTAAGCCATGTACTTGAGTTATTACTGTGTAACTGCTGGACATACTGAGAGAATGATATGCGTGATACCACTAGAAAATTTATTATGTTAATCATTGAAATATTAATAAAATAGCACAATATATTTCTGGCTTTTTTTTAGAGGATATTCTTGTGAGATAATGTGAACCTATTAGATTCAGCATAAGAACCAAAAAATTGTGAAAGCAAATGTTCCTTCAGCTTATAATTTTTTACTTAATACAAAGCACTTTCAATATAGAAGGACTTTTTTGTTTGTACCTCAATTCTGAAAGTAATTAGGCTTTGTTTTTGCCTTGAAGGGGAGTTATATTTGCCATCATCCAGCATTAAAATCTTTCCCTTTATGTGGTATTACCGTGGTAGTTAAAACCGGTATTTCTTTTGTGCTGATGTGCTGTTTTAGCTTTATGATACTCAGCTAGGAAGGATACCATATTTTGAGTTTTAAATGAAATCTTGGCTACCATTCTGGATTCTTTTCCACTCTAGGGTGCATTCTTTGGATGTATCATTTTGAGGTATTTTCTTTCAAATAATTTACCAAATTTGTGTTTGACAAAGAAACTGTTAACATTAAGCTTTTACTCAGCTTCAGTCAGAATGCTTATGTGTGGGAAGAGGCAGTTCAATTTTTTTTTTAACCCTGTACGCTCTGGATTTTGGTGTCACTATGGTTCAACCAGCACCCTCTCTCTCTGCTTTTTTGCTATGCACTGATAATCTGGCAGAACTTGATCAGCAAAACCCCCCATATATTAGCAGTTTCAAGTTTTGAGTGGAGTCCAGGTACTAAATATTCATAAAGGCCTTGAGGCAAACTCTAGAGTTACTTAGTTGAATTTTACACTGGTTTTACACAGTTTTACGTAAAATGTCATGTTTACCATGTAGCTGAACAAATAGCCAAACATAAGCTTTGTTGTTCCATGCTTCCTGTGGTAGGATTTAACAAATACATATTCATGTGCTTTGCATCAGTTGCTAAATGTGCCATTAAGTTTTCTCTGGAAAGTAAAGAAGCAGATCAATGACAGAGCAGTACTCTGAACACAACGTTACGTCATTTTTAGGGCATGACAAGACTTTTGATTCCTTGAGCCTTGTTAAAAGATTTATGGTCCATAGGAACTCATTTCCTTCTCCATATATTCAGATTCAGGTATCCCTTTTCAAAGCCCTGATTTCTGTTTGTTTTGAAGTTGTGGAATTGTAAAAATGCCTGTAAAATAAATTTTACCAAGCCCAGACTTTGGCTAGCATCTTATCCAAAGCTATTCCCAAACTAATGGGTATGCAGCTAGTCAAAAATAAGTACTGTGGACATTTGGTGAGGAGAAATTTGTAGAATTATATATGTTAGAGTAATTTTTACATTAACACTATCATAGAAACACTTGCAGAGCAAACAGAATTTCTCACTTCCCCAAATTGTCAAGGAGGTCTGTAGTTTTGGATATGTCTTATAGAGAAAAATAATATTCACATGCAAAAAGTTAATTGTGTGACTCTTGAAGAAGAAAATGAAGAAGGGACTTGAAACAACAGGAAATGGGCTTAGTGCATTTCAGTCCTGCTCTTTCAGCATTGCAGTTAGAAACCTGAAGCATTCCCTCTGCAGCTGTGGAGGGTCAACAGCCAGCTACTCTTCTGCCCCCTCAGCCAGCAGGTGCAGAATAAATGAGATGTTGAAACGAAATAGGGTGTGGACAAATTGCAGCAGCACTATAGAAAGCAACTTTATATTTGTGTAAGAAAGTTCAGGGTTGTTAGCTGGGTGCAAGAAGGAGTTCTGCAGTGTGTCCATGGGAACATCAGTGTCTGTCACACATTTGCTTAGAGATAGCAAGTTACTTCCCACATTACCCTGCTCTGTTTGTCATCATAGCGTGGGCCATGTTACCACACCCCGAAAAGGACTTGCTTCTCTAGCCATCTCTAATCCATTTTGACAGGGCTTGTGTTAGTTGGTAGCAACACAATGTCTTGGCCAATTAACTTCTGTTTTGAGAGGGTGGGTGAGCAGTGTGAAATTCAACCCCAGTCTGGAATATGCTTCAAAGTGCATTGCAAGACAAAACTGATGTCAGAAGACCAAACACGTATGGAGACAGAAAGAAACAAGCCAGGTGGATGACGGAGGTAATGCTCAGGAAACTGGACTGGGTGTAATAAGGGAAGAGGTGGTAAAAGGACATTTTACAGTTCTGCATGCCATGATTAAAGATTCAAACTGAGAACAACAACAGTGCCACAAGAATCCTTGTGGGACATGGACAAGAATGAAATATTGCTGAGAAACACCAAGAGGTCTCACTAAAGCTGTGCTGGCTCTCCCTTTTCATTAGCAGGCAGGGAAGCACCATTGCATTGTGCCTGAAAAGCTCAAAGAGAAAGAAGCTTCAAGAGTAACTCGTCCTATATTTTATTTTAGGATTTTTTCAGCAAATCTGATCCTTTTCTGGAGATTTTTCGGATGAATGATGATGCAACCCAACAACTTGTTCACAGGACTGAGGTAATGAATAGAGCTGAATTTACTTTCCAAGGACACAGATGGGCTATCAGGAGGAATAGTTTGTGCTTCCCATGTCACAAAGGGAACTGTTTTTAGATGTTGGTGTGCAAACTACTCACATTTAGAAACACTTCCTAGTGTTACACTCTAGAGTAATTATTAACTAATGGGTATCAGGTCTTGACTTATGCGCCTTTCAGTAAAGGAAGATGACACTGAAGCCAAAGATCCAAATTTAATTAAACTGGCAAATACTGTGTTGGAAGGTCACCAGTTATAAATACTAGAATTAGCTAAAACCATGCTACAGACCGTATCATATTTTCACTTTAATACTGTGTTGCTTCTTCTCCACCTCTCAGGTTGCTGGTGCCAAAGAGATTTGTAATCTGGGTGCTTTACATCTGTTTCTTATGACCTAGTGACATTACTGCTCCATGGTAATGACTGGCACTGTGTTAACAAAACAGCATTTAGGTCTAAAGGGTGGAGCTCTGGAAGGTCTTAGGGGTTATAAGCCCATTATGGATTCCATGAAGTTTTCCTAGCAAGGCAAACCATGTGCCTGTAAATTGAGGTTGCCCATCCCCATGACCCAGTTCTGCATCTCTTCCATGGTTCACAGCTCAGTTCTACAACCTTTCCCTTGTGAGTTATGCTCCCACTGAGGAATGGCAGTGCTGGAACAATCTCTATAGCATGGTCTGTGTATGGATCCATTTCCCACTTGTGCTCTTTTTGGGGGCTTTCCAGAGGAGGAGTGTTGCAAACTGCACATTTCTCAAGGGCTCATATCTCATGGATGTAGTTCTGAAAACTCCAGCTGAGCTCTGCTTTCTTCTCTTTCTGGTGAATATACTGTATTGAGAATTTTGGCTCTTGTTAGCATTGTGCTGGGAGATGTGGATATGCTAAGAGTTCTCTTCCCATTTTTCACTCGCAGGTTGTGATGAATAACTTAAATCCAGCATGGAAGACTTTTAAAGTGTCTGTAAATTCTCTGTGCAGTGGAGACCAGGATCGCAGGCTAAAGGTCAGAAGTAATTCCTACCTTTTTAATAGTTTTGCTCATAGAAAACAAGTTTTTCTCTCTTCTTTAACTGTAGCTTGCTGTTCTGCACTTTTCTCTTCTTTGATGGAAAAGATGATCACACAGCTGCTTTATGATTACCATAATCAAATTAAGGATGCAGAGAAGTGGTAATCCACTGTAATCAATAGATTATGCTCTATATTTCTTACAGTACCCTCAAAAAATGATGGGGCCATTTTTCCCAAGCTGTTGGATAATTTGAATCCATCATCATTTAACTAGTGAAAGTATACTCAAAGGAAGTGGCAGCCCTACCACTATTTTCACTACTATTTCCTCAGTTCTATATCTGGAGACCTCCTGTAAAAGAAACACTGAAATATGAGATTTGCTATTATACTTGAAGGATAGGGTGGCCACAAAAAGACATGTGCCATAGTAATGAAAGTGTTTCTAGTCAGCAGAAAGACAGATGACTGGGAGCTTGGAGCTTTGTGTAGAAAAAATCATCTTCTTTTGGCTAATTTGGGTTAAATCAAGGCTTTATCCAATTGTTTATATCTTCTGATTAGGTTTAAGGTTAATGCTAAATTAAAAAACATCAAACAAAGAGCACTGATCTCCAGTATTTATTCAGACTCTTGGACCTGATGAAAATACATTGGACCCAAAAGTATGACTATTTCTTTTTCCCTTTTTCTTGCTATACCAAATTGCCTAATAGAATTTTATTTTGTCCATGCAAACATTTCTTCTTTCATTATTGTAGCTGCAAAATCCTGCAGAAGGAGTGTTGTTGTTTTTCACTCATTACATACTGCAAGATGTGCTATGCAAATAGAAAAAATATAATGCTGGTGTGGATATGTTACAATGCCTGTCACAGATGTGTGGAAAGGGTTAAAAAGAGTCTTATGAATGCTTGGATTGTGGTTTACAACTTCATAAAATTAGCCCTGTTGTTATGGAACAATGTATAAATTTGAGACAAGAGATGGATCAGATTTCTGCTACTGAAATGAAAAGCAGAATTAGCACAGCACTGCCTTCATCACACTGTGTACATGTGGCCTTTAAATCATGTAGGGGAGAAAACCTAGGAACAGAAGCAAACAAAATGTGAAATCTAGAATGACAACAAGTGGCAAAACCATAAGGGTAGAGGAATGAGGTTCTGCAGGGAGAAAAATGTTCTTATCTCTTTGAAACTGAGGTGAGAAGATATGAATGAGGCTGAGATGTCAGTGTGGGCAGAAGAAGATGGGTCTGGGAATAAAGGTGGTCTTTTGATCTATGAGCAGAGAAACAGTAGTCAAAATTGTTTGCAGTTTGCAGATGAGCTGCCAAAAGAGACGCTGAAAAGGGAGAAGAGGAACAAGAGTAGTCCCTTAGGACTGCCTGTAGAGTAGATGAGGGAAAGTCATTGAAAGAATGGCTGAAGAAAACCAGGGCAAGATGGGTCATATGAGCCTATTGAGAATTTTCAAGACAGTATTTTTTCCACTCTTTTTGGGAGAATATAAGTTTTTCGTTTGTGTATGCAAGTGTTTGTAGTCCTGCTTTAGATATCTGAGTATTTGCCTGAGGCTGCAATTCAGTCATTTGCAGAAAAGCTAAAAGTACTAAAATTTGCGTCAGATCCTTCAGGAGTACAGGAATATTTTAAAATTAATTATGACTGTAAAATAAGAAAAAAGCTTGATACTTATTTCAAATTCAGGCCCTTTATAACATTTGGTGGGTGTAAGATAAGGCTGTTATGATAGAGCAGCCACCCAAACCACTTGTATTTGAGAGACAGCATAGAATACTTGTCAGATAATTATTTGCTTATTTTCTATATGGTCTGTGAGCTAGGAATTGGATGGCAGCTAGGACAGAAGAGTGAAAATTTTAAGAATTAGAGAGATGAAGTGTCTGTGACAGCTATAGCGCTGTCTGAATGTTTATACTTTGATTTACTTTGATTTTACTTTGATTGGCTAAGCATTCCACTCTTTGCGTTACCATATTTTGGAACATTTGACTTCAGTTGCTTTGTTTCACTTCATAATGTATATAGCAATATGTTACTGCTAAGATTTGGAAGAGTTCCCTGTGTCTTATTTTATGTGGGGGAGATTTAGTGTATTCCAGCTGCCTTGCTGAGCACCAGCTTCTTGCCTAGACTGTTCGATCACTGTGAACAATAATTGCATAAGGCTTGGTAGTTTTGTGTCTCTTCCTGCTGTCAGCTTTACCATACTCTGGAAAGCATAATCTAAGTTAAGTCTTACAGAGACACCAGAAGGGCTCTGAGGGAATTATCAGCTTGTGGAAATCCTTAACTGCAGACACCCTGCAATTGTGACTACCTTTGGAATGCCTCTGTAGGCTGTTTGGAACCCTGAAGTCCTGGCCCTCCATCTCCACCACTGAAATCATGTGGGTACTGAGCTTAGTGGTCAGATTTTTGTTATGGGGAATGAGGATTAACCTGAGAGAAGTACCCTAAAACAACTCACAGAAAGGTGTTCAACTTACAGGAGGTTTGGTCCTATTAAGTCTTGCACCCAGAGCAGTCTTTACACTGTCTGGGCATTTGAAACTTTCTGATTTAAAATGTCTGTTTAGAAAGATAAGATAAGATAAGATAAGATAACCAAGGTCACTAAAATCAAAGCAGCCAATATTTAAGGTCTGCCTCAAAACTCCTTTGCCAGCATTCTTTAAAAAGTCTGTTAATTTGAATTCCTCACGGGCTTTTAAAGAAAAAACTAATTTTGCTTTATTTAGCTGTGGTGCAGAAAATAATGAACATTTTATTCCTCTCAGGACACCTTGTAAAACTTATTACAATTATTGATGCTCTAGGTTTTGTTATGAAAATGATATATTAGATTTATGAACCTACTGAGCTTTTCTTCCCAGACATTGAAACCATCCAAGAAGTCTGATCACACTTCAGTGCCAATCCTACCTTCTTTTAATTCTAAGAGGACAGACAATTAGTGTATGCATTGAAGTGAACAAAATGGCTCTTTGATCCAAAAGTAATGCATTGCTTTTCTAATATGTAAAGAGTTTCATATCACAACAGTAACTAGGGACAAAACTGAGTGAGGATTGTACTCCTCCTGAGGGCAGGTGTTATCCTAGTCTGTTGTGCTGAAGGTCCTGTAAATTGTGAAACTTTGGCATTCAAGTCTGGTTTCAGCATGTGAGGTATGTTGCCATCAAAAGTTTACCTGAATTACAAGCTTGTATTGTGGGTGTTTTCTGTTAGGGATTATCTACTGACCACCCATTCTAATAGCTACTGGGTTCCTCTTTTTCTAGAGAAGTCCTGGTAATGTACACAGAAAAATAATCTCTTCTTGTTTTGGTATTAGACGCTGTAGTACTTGGGAAGTAAAGGCCTAACAAGGTGCTTGCTAGGCAATGGCCAAACAGGGTATGTGGCATATGATACTTCTCTCTTCTGCAGAGGATGTATGGAGAACCTCATCAAAGAAATTCTGTTCACACGGAAAAGTAGGAAAGGAGGCAAAAAAAAGCTGGAATAAATATGTTGCTGAAGTGAAGTGATAAACTGCAAGGAGGGTGGGAAGTATATGTCATATCTCTATAGAAAGCCCTTTCCATCTTCCACCTACACATGGGAAATTTTCAAAAGAAGAATGTCCATTAGATATTTTTCTACCTTTCAAAAATCTGTGTGTTGCAACTATATCATTGCTGTCAGTTTGTTCATTGTTTTATCCCTGCATAACCCAGTTTACAGACGATGTTCCCAATGAAATTGGTGCATGTGCAGTTGGGAGTGGCGCACACAGCCATGGTTGCAGGGCTGTTCCATACATTAGGTTATAAGGCCTCTCTCTGTGGGTATGGATGGCTGAAGCCCCCAGACAGCACTGTTGCTTTCTTTTGGTAACCATGGGAAGGTTGTCACTTCCTGTGCTCTTCTAATGAGGTTAAATCCTGGTTCTGCCATTCTTCTCTATTTTCTTTTATGTTCAGTTGACTTCCTTGGCTCTGTCCATCTGATCTGTTGGAGTGGCTGTGTCTTAGCACATGAATTATATGTTTGGTTTTCTGCTGAGGAGTCTGTTTGCTTTTGCCTGTAAGGCACAGTTTGTCTATGATGCACTTAGTCCTAGTAAGGTGCACTCGGGAGTTTAAAGGTCATGTGATTTTCAATTTATTTCCATACTAAGACCTTGATAAATAGGTCCCTTTCCAATGGGAATTTTCATACACCATGAATTTTCTACTTTTTTTTTTTTTTTGGTAGGTCATTGTTAACAAGGCCTTCCTGAAAGATCTGCACTTTGCTTAAATTAGTAATCTGTGCAGTGCCTCTTCTGCACTGTTGATACTATTTTATAATGTGAACCTTATTATCATATATATCTTATAGCTCCACAGCCTATAAGAAAGATCTTGACATTATTCTGGATGTAAATATACAATCACTTTATTTTCATTTTATTAATTTTTAATTTTATTAATTAAAATAATTACATTAAAAATTGTTATTAATATAATAATCTCTTCCCCAGTGTGTGCTATTGCATATTCTTCAGACAGTTGTAACCTTCTGTTTCCTTCTGATTTCTTAAAAATGTTGACTCTTTCATGCAAAATGATGGATCATTGGGGAAGAAATTGTTTCTTATAGGTCTGTAAATGTATCACCTGCTCCATTCTGAGTTAAGGAAAAGCAAATAGCAGTGGTTATTTTGATATTCTCTGAGTTATTGCTGCTGTGTTCTCTAGATCAATAAGTTTTCAGTGATCTTTAATATTTGACTGCAGCTCTGCTTATATAGATATATTATTAACTGTAATCCTTCAGTAAACCCTCAGTATCTCTGAAAGCCACTAGAGAAAGTAACTGAGCAGAACCTGTGAAGACGACCAAGAAAAGCTTAAGATACAAGGAATAATATATTCAGACAAGTCTATTAGTGCTTTTATTCTTTCACAATTTAGCTGTCAGAGTGTTTGAAGCATTAGTATGGAAAGATACAGTTTGTGGTCAACAGCAATCATTTGTGCAGGATTTTAAAAAGCATGAGGTTTAAAAGGCAATTCAAGCAGTGTCAAATGACCATTACAAAGGCATGAACTGAAGGATTTTATGCTGTTCCGTAAGAGAAGGCTCATTTGTTGTTGCTGTTTTCTTTGGGCTTTTAATTCCATGTAGAAAGAGACTGGCACCAAGAACAAATTACAGCACAGGCTAGACTTGCTGGTTATTTACTTGATTGGGTGATTTCAGTCATACTTGATTAACTGAGCAGTTCTACATTTTCCCTTCAATTTACTCACCAAATTAATGCCAGTGGAGCCAATCATTCTCTACTTGCTTACCCTGACGTTGTTGAAGAAGTATTTGCATTTGGAGTCCTTCTTGTAGAAAGTGTTCAAAGATGAGAAAGGGGGCTCAGCCTTTACGTGCCTCTAAAATGAATCAGAAGAGGCTTTCAAATTTCTTTTTCAGTAAGTTGTTTCCTTTTCATTAGCTCAGAGCATTTTCCTGGAATCTGTAGAATAATTGCTTTAGTCTTGGAGAGTGCAGATCTTTATGGTCTGAATAATATTTATATATTAGCCACTTCAAGGATGTTATTGTGTTGTGGATTTTCAGCAAAGTTCTTCTAAAGCTAACTGTGCAGCTGATAATTTTGGATAATAACAAAAAGTTCCTTCTTGGTGGTGAAAATAAAAAAATAGGCTTAAATATTAGGATGAGGTGTATATTTAATAAGCTAAGAGAAATATTTGTTTGTTTTAGTGCATACTGCTTCATGAGCGTAGGAGTTTTAATACAGTCTTCAGAGAGAATGATGCATTGAGGATTATTATAAAATAAAAGTCAACAACACACTGTGAAAGCCAGTTTCTGAGACTTCTTTGCATAAATACCTTTGACCCTACATTTCCAGTAGATGTTTCTTTTTCTTTCTTTCATATTCCCCTTGCCCTCTCTACATGGGAGAGAGAAGTGGTAGCACAGGCACTATAATTATTAAAAACTTAAGATGCGTGTTTTGTAAGGTCTACAGTGACTGTGGGGAATTTTCTGCAATGACTCACCCTGTTGGTAGTTTGTGTTAATCTATAACTTAGCAATCAGCTTATGATAGGAGTGCCTCCTGAATTCACTAATTGGAGCAGTGTGTTTGGAACGCTGATTTGTCTGAGCCGTGTCAAGGACTGACCTGATCAATCTTCATAAACTCTGTGCAGGTGGAGTGTAAGATTTAAGATCACCCTTAAAACAAAACTGATTAACTTCATGTATGTGATCTCATCTAACAGATTCCTTTTTTTTTCCTCTTGCCTTTCCTTGGTTGTATTCTAGATAAAGCAACTGAAAATGCTGAGGAAGAAAATACCAGGTTGCAGTTAAGATTTAGGAGAGAGAAATAGACTCAAGGAATCAAGGAATGAGCTTGATCCCATATTTGCTGGAGTAAAATGAACTCATTCTGATGACTTTAATAGCCACTAGTTTGTTCTCCACTATGGGAATTGCTGGATATATAGCAAATTAATTGTCAGATTAATTAATCTAGATTTGGATTAATTGATGTTTGTGAAGTGCTTTGAAGATGAAAGAGCTCTCTAAGTAACAAGTGTTGTCACAATAATTAAGGGTCCAAGTGAATTGCATAAGGAAAGATTATCTGATACACAGTGGTTAAAATGAAAAGAGCTGATATTCACATCTGCAAGGGCCTGGGTGGCTGAAAAAGGTGGCAGAAGGTGGTAAAAGGCTGAAGAGCTGGTACATTTAAATAAAACAGGCAGAGTAGTGAGAGACAGGAGTCTTTGTCCCAATCATTGTATGACTCTGATAGACCAAATTTCAGAGTTCACCCTGTAAAAGGAAATTTTTACTTCCCGCTCCTTACCAGAACCCCCAGTTACATGACCTTGTGGGTAGAAATAAAATTTCCCCCTGACATTGCAAAGAGCATTCATAGTCTGAAACAAGCGCAGAGAGAGGACAACAACCAAACAAAAATGTTGTGTGCAAATATGTTTGTCTGGATTAAGGGATGTGAGGAGTGTTTTCTCTGTTTCTCTTTTACAAATAGGAGAGGATTGCCTCCAAATAATTTGTGCATTGCATTTCTGGTGAGCTTCTTTCCAAGTGCTTGCTGCCTCCATGGTTCCATCCCAAGACAAATAAATATAGGCTTCCACTGCTTTGCTGTGCGAGTCATCAGTATGAGAAATGATTTGAAGGGCTCTTTCTCATTGTCTTTGAAACTGAGTTTTAATCCCCTGAAATGAAGGAGAGGCTCATATAAGTGCTGCTGACTGTAATCCAAATGAGAGGTCTGGTTTCTTCACAGGGGAATAGCTGATAAAGTACTAAATCCCATCCCTGGGACCATTTACAATGAAACAAAGCAGAACCCTGGTAATGAGGATCAGTTCCATACTGGAGGGTGGGCATATGGGATGCCAATTAATTAAATGACCTCTACATTCTTCCCAATTTTCATATCTCTGTGTTGATAGTGCACTAAACATCCTTGCAGACCCCAGAATTAGCTGCAGAGCTGCTTAGTGTAGAAGTTTAGAAACAAGTGTTACCATTTTGAATTAAAATAATAGAATGAAGCTCTGCTTTCACTAAATCAGATCAGGATTAGGTTTAGCTGAAACCTTGTAAAGCAGCTGAATGCTGTAGTGAGAGAATTTTAAGTGTTGCATATCTTAAAGAAAATCCATCATTTTCATGCCTTTGTGTCTACAGGACACTGCTTACAGTAAAAGGACTCACAGTATCCCATGATATTAAAAATGAAAGTCTAACCAGTTTTTTCATATTCTTTTTTTCATTTCTTTCCACTGAGATTGGAAAAACTAGGGAAGGCAATTTCGAGACAATCTCATTTCAGTCTCTTATAAAGTAGCAAAGCCTCACATTGGCTGACATATAATCAATTTACAAAAGCCTTGGGTTTCTTTCCAGATGTATTTTTTATTTTTCTGTATAAATTGAAAATTAGACACTCATAGAAATTCTTTCCTTGTTAAATCTTGTAATAAATGTAGTCTTTTTTATGAACTACAGACTTTAAACAGAAAGCTTACCTTAAAATTCTATTAATAAATTGTGTTTGATAGTTTATGCGCTAACATACTGCTGTGCAAAAATGGTTACATGGTGTAGATAATAAAATACATATATTTTAAATTGTAGTATTCTCAGGGAACATAGCATAATCAAATTTCAGGCAAAATAATACATTTGTGTGAAAAAATTAGAAGTATTTTCAGGGGCCTAATTGTAAATGAACGTTTGTGATATTCAAGGCATCACTAGGGCAGAAATAGGTATTAAGTGTGTCTAAACGCAAATATTTTAGAAAAAGTCTTATTACACAGTGCTTACTTAATATGTGTGAACTTCATCTCACACTGAAATTATGTATTTAGCCCTTCTGTACACAGTGATCTCACCTAACACACATTCTGTTAAAATTTAGACCTGCATTTTTCATTCACCAAAACCAGGTTTTCTCCCAGCTAGGTGTTATACACATCTTGTAATGTGTAAGTACCTGGGTATAATGTATATGCACCTTCCATAATGAGTTATGTTTTGCAATAAAAATGCTTTATCTGCCTTTCCAAATCTAAATTAGTTACCCTAAATTAAGCATGGTTGTCATGTGTGCTGGTTCTCCAAATGATTTTGAAAATGCTCAATGGCACTGCTCTACAGGATTCCATGAAAAAGATGCCCTCCGTGTGGTAATACGGAGAAACCAAGAAACCAAGGTTCTTGGGATCAGATGTTTCAGTGTGTTTATGGGTAGTTGTTGTTCTGTTAGTTGTTAACAGCTGCTAAAGCATGCCAGGGGAGTTTCACCACAGTGTTTGCTATCACTAGCTCAGAGCTTTGAGCAGGATTTGATGTTAGGATAAAGCTTTTTTGTGACACCTTCATCCCAGTACCTCTCAGACAAGGAGAAATCAAGAGCTGCTTGTTCACCAGGGACAGTAGAGTTATTTTAATGGCCTGCTTACCAAGAGCAATACCACCAGTGTGCTCTTCAGGAAGCCTGGGAGGATGGTGTTCTCTTGGCTCCTCTTCTGCTGAGTTGTCACTGTGTCAGCCCCAGCTCTTGTGCTCTTCAGGGCCTCTCACTGAGCAGCCAGCTGAGCTGCAGCAATCCTTTCCCCTTTCTGTGTGGCTGTTTCCACCATGCTATTCATAGAAGTTTTGCTCAGCAGAATTGTTCAAAGCTTAGTGTATTCAGCTCGTTGTTGCCACAGAACACCTCAAAGGATGTGCAAGCTGTTTTGAACATAAGACTTCTCTGTGACTGTAGAGATGTTTTGTGTCCTGAGCATGACAGCCATTGTATCTGCTTTGCCTCAGAATAGCAAAGTGACAGTGTTTCCTTTCAGACATACTAACCCTTCCTCTACTGAAAAGCATATGGATTGCCCATACATCCTTAAGCGAAAGGGGAGGTGAGTAATGTTAGAAATCATTTCCCAATAGTACCAAAACATACTGTTGAGTCTTCTAGTTTGCTTTTAGAAGAGATGATAAAAAAGGCTATGGCTGGCCTGCCCCATACCCTCTAAATTGCCTTGAAGTTACAATATAGAGACAGCAATAGCATCAGCAGTTGATCTCTTAGACAATTCTATATATCAAATGCCTAAGGTTTGTTTAGATCTGCTAATCACCTTTTACATTGTTGATCAGTGCATTACTGCCTAGAGTTCCTACTGAATTTCTTTATTTATTTTATTTCTGGGAAATTCCAGGATTTGCTGACAGCATTTTCTTTTCTGTCGTAGGAAAAGTTAAAGCGGTATCTCTCGAGTCATGAATGACTTGGGCAAAAGGATGAGGGAGAGTTATTTGTCCTCAGGGCACATGAACTTGAAAATCACTATAACCAGACACAAAGGAAGTTCTCTTTTTATACAATACAATTCAATGGTGGGATAAGGATATGTTGTCAAAGGATGTTGGGAGGCCAAAATCTGTCAATATGCTAAAGATTTGAGTAGACAAATTCATGAATGGTTATTGCATTCTGGCTGGCTTTTAACAGCACATATCAGATGCTCTCTCCAGCTTCATGAGAAGGCAAGGTTGTTCACTGCCAGTAACTGTGAAAATGTGGTGAAGTAAAGAGGAACATCCCTTTCTCTAGGTGTTCACTAGCATCTGACAGATAGATGATAATGATATCGTGTACATTCATTATTTTCTTATGATGAATTCTTGCAGCTTTCAAAATGAAATTTACATTTCATTTTTCATTGATTTTAATTTGAAAAATTTCCAAGTAGTTAGGACTTCATTATTTGAGAAAACATGCATGTTCATAGCAAGGTGATGTGCATACTGCTAGTGGGTTATGCCACAAGATTTTTTCTGCTCTGGTAAAATTTCATTAAAAAACTGAAAGGTAAACTTTAGATTTAGATAAACTAAAGTATTTAGAGCGGAAGTGCGTCCAGTTTGCTCTGTATAAACAAATAGATAAGCCAGATAAGCCAGTCTAGTCCTTTACTATTCTGTAGCAGAGGCAATAGAGCATAGGGAATTCTGTGTATGCCTTCAAATACTCATCCTGATTCAAATACTGACCCTGGTTACACATCCACAGCCCTCTGCTGCCTTCCTTTCTTGTACATATCAGCTTATACATTTTTCATAAAAATACTGCCCTTCACAGAATCCCTGTTTGATATCAGCTACTTCTGGTTTTTTAATGAATTCATTTCTAGTAGCAAGCAAAACATCTGAAAATCTGGTGACTAGATGTCTGGAAAGGCAGGTTTATTTTTACAGGCTAATTGAGAAGTAAACTACTCACATTAGGGAGACACAATTCTTCTCTTAGACAGGCAACAGTGTTTCAGACCCTTGCACTTCAAAATACTGAATAGAATGCTTACTTAGAGTCATGCTAAAAATGAGCCCTTGATTTGTGACGAGGGTAAAATATGGGAGTAAAAAAATTGCCAGTTTTCAGATTTCAAGAGTATTTTCTTCATAATACCACAAGTATTATTCATGAATAAAACAGAACTGAGAGGGATGGGTGTGTGTGAATATTGCTTCAGATTGATGATAAATGTTGTAAATGAATGAGTTATGTTGATCCAGGCAGTGCTGAAAGTTATCACCCAAATGTTTCATGATACTCCCACTAAGAAAGAAAGGTGAAAGGACAGAACCAGATTATCTGACAGATACCTGTGGGGAAGGTGTGTCCTTCTTCCCTAGGTGTCTGCTCACCACCAGTTGGAGCTGTCTGGGAAGAGTCAGGATCCGGCCATGGATCTTGAGAATGGTAACAAAGCCTGTATGTGTTCCAACTTTCTCCTGAGTGTGGGATCCCTGTGCTACAGTTCATCCCTTGTCCATCCCTTGTGCCTCTCCTGGGAGTCTTGGCTTGAGGAATTCATGCAGATTAAAGCTTACCAGCCCTGGGGAGGGCAAAGGCGAAGCAGAGCAAGTGGGCCAGAGCTGGGCAGCAGAAGGTGCCACGTGTGGTTAGAACTGAGGCTGTGGGAAGGATGTCCCAGTGTCACTGTGGACATTTGAAACTGTGAGTCTGCTGCAGTGTGGTGTCCTGCCCCTGAAACCTTGTCTCATGCTGCACTGAGGCTGTGTTAAGAGTGTGAGATAAAGGCATTCCTCATCAGAATGCAGTGTGGGCTTCTCCAGGCAGACTTATGAATATGCAAAGCGTGCACAAAATAATTAAAAATCACTAACTCATACTCATAATCATCTCATGCACATTTTAAAATCTAGAATTGTGATTTTAGTAGCTTAAATATGTTTGTTCAGAGCTCTTGAACCCTTAATCTCCTTAAGAGCTTTAAGTCCTCAACACTACATAGCTTTAAGGTGACCTGCAGAAGTAAAATACTGGATCTTGGTAATGTAATGTTCACTGCATGCTCTCCTAGTCTGACTTGCTCCCATATTCCTGGCTGTTCAGAGCATTAAGCATGTACTTGTGAAGTTGTTGACATTTGAGTTCTTTCCTTCGATCTTTAATGATACAGAAAGAAGAGCCTGATCTGTCTTCTGTACAGCTTCTTGTGCTGATTTCTTTGGCTGTTAATTTCCTTCATTCCTACAGAAGGCAACACATCATTCTGATCACCACTTTGTAACTGTCACTATCCTGTGCTCTGGGACAGGCTTGCCACCAAACTTAAGATCAAGATTAGTTGCAGGTTGGATATTCAGAAGTGCTTAGGAGATAAAAGCAAAGTTTGGGAAAAAGAAATAAGCCAAAAAAGGATATTCATTTGTTAGTCTTGTATAGAAGAGCATTCCTTTATAGGCAAAAAGCTGAGGTTTTTTGTAAAACCAAGTGTTTGTTTTCTCTACAGGATATTACTTTCAAGCACTCTTTCATCTTAAAAGGCATGCAGAGGTTTGCCTGTGGTTTCTTCATGATTTGGTTTTTAGTTGGAGGAGGTTTTTTTTGTTTGTTTGTTTCATTTAGTGTTTTAATATTTCTGTTAATAATAGTGCTATTTCAAGGAGTACAGCATTAGCAGAGGCCCTTACTGGTGTCAGTTCTGCTTCTGGTATTTTAGATGTAGGATTTTTATATCCCCCAATTGCAGATGCAGAGATGCTTCACAACCCCCAAATACTACAGATTCCAGTGAATTCCGCAAAATGTGGGCATATTTTAATACTGAAAGCTTCCCTTATTTGCTTGCCAGGACTAAGAAAAATGAAAAGATGCACTTTTTGTAAGAACTATTCTGTAAACAGTTGCCAAGAAAGACCTCCTTCCTTCACCTTCCATATTTATCTGTCCATCAACTTATGCTGCTCATGGGATATCCATTGCTATAATATCTCAGAATTGCACAAGTTTTACTTGTTGAAAACAATCAGATTAATCAATAATTTTTCAAAAATGTTGCCCTACATCTTTTAGGAAAGTTTCCACAAAATCCAGTGATGCCAGGATCCTTTTGTGACTTTTAGATGTATGTGTTTCTACTTGCTATCATGGAAAAAGAGATGTATCTGTGCAAGTCTGCAGTAAGAGTCCTACAACAGCAAACCCACAAGAACACTTAGTGGTCTCCATAGGCCAACATAATTCTGTGCTGAAAGAAAGTCTGAGGATAATGGGAGATTTTTCACCCATCCTTTTTTCAGATCTGTTTTTCACCCATCCCTCTGCTCATACTGTCATAATGCTGGAGATACCTCTTGCAAAACAAGCGTAAATACAAAAGGCCAAAGTTGGTCAGGTTTCTCATCTCAGCTTTTTTCCCTGAAACCTGATGCCTTGTTCAGATAAAACAATTTGAATCTATGACAGTTTTACCAGACTATTAATCAAAAGAAGTGCCCCCAAAACTGTTTGGGGGGTCTTTATTTTTTGCTACTCAAGACAGCATTTCATAGATAAATTTTCTTCTCTGACTTTAGATTTAAAAATAGAATTAAAGCCCATTGCTCTTTTTAAAAAAAAATTATTATAATTATCTTATTTTTTTATCAGCTTGGATCAAACAGAGCAATTTGCTGAAATATATTTTGCAACCTGCAGTAAAGATACCATTTCCCACAGTTCTGTTCCTCTGCCAGGAGACTGGGTAGTGGTGAGCTCAGGGTCACATTCCTGGGGAACAGGCATTGTGAGTTCAGCATCTTTGCTGTTCGGGTGCTTGATCCAAGCCCCCTCATGGTTTGTTCAAAACCATGTTTTGGAGGAATACATTTCATATAAGTAAGGTCTGCATTTCCCAGCTGTCATGTATGAAAAGGGGCCATTGATAAGTAATTTTAATTTTCTGCCTGGTGTAGTTTGTAAATTAAATATCTTGATTATATTCTGGGAATCTTAAATTAGTTTGTAAGTTTGGAATATTACTCAAGATGTTACACTGCCACTGACTTTGTGATAAAATACTATTTTCATCTAGAGGAGACTGTTACTAAAATGAATGTTACAGCACTGCAAGGAGCAACTGCATGTTCCATTTACCTTCTTTTCTTGCAATGGAGAAATACAACCATGTTTAAGCATGAAAGATTTTATTCAATGAACATGAACAGACTGGTATATTGAAATTAATTGTGCTTGGAGCTTATAAAAATTACTTATTAGATTTCTTCTTTTATACTCTTTTACACTTTGATTTTGTGAAGGCTAAACAAGCTTCCTAAAGCTTCTCCTCCTTGAAAATCAATTTTGAATGTGATATTGCCATGCTAATAATAATTCCTTAGTGCATTTTCCTGTCCCAGACCTGTGTGATTTTATCTATTAAAAAATGTAGTAGTTGCTGGGAAAAAAAGCAACCCAACAAACGATCAATTTATTTTCTCTCCTCTCTCTCTTCCTCAATCAAAAAAAAAAAAAAAAAGCTTTTAATTAAAACAGTTGCTAACTTTCCTTTTTCTTTCTAGCTTATGACCCATGTCCAGTGCATTGCAACTAATGAAAGGTTGTTCTCATTGGCCATGCTAATCTTAAGCATCTTAGATATGGACATTTGTTTCAGAACTCAGGGGTGTTTCTGATTAAGGCTTGGCTTTGGGTTTTCTAAAACAGAAAATGAGCAAAGTTCTCTCACTCTGAACACAGCTCTCAAGCAGCTGGTAATTTCCTTGCTCATACTTTCAAGTCATTTTCTGCTCAACCAAAATTATATTACAGCTTTATTTTTGATTTTGTAGTGCTTTTTAGCCCACCTTTTTCTCTGCTCTCCATACTTAACTCACAGAGAGTTGAGTAATAGAGAAATAGAGAAATAGAGACATTTCAGCAAGACTCCCTTTTTCAAGTCCTTTTTTTACAAGAGATGATGTGAATCTCCTTTTCCTTTGGCATTTCCATTGCTTCATAGTGATTTCCAAAAAGTGGTTAATTGTTTAATACATTTCTTAGTTGTTGACAATGGCTATCACATCTCAGTTAATGAAAGAGAAATTAAGCCAAATCTGTCAAGGAATACTTGATTTTAATATCTGTATCTGGCCTTATTCCTCCATTACCTTGAATTGTGCATCAAACCTACTTTAAAGTGAGTATGTGTCTGAGCATCACTCATTTGCTATTTTAGTTTTTTCTCTCCACTGATAACCAAAGGACAATCACACATCCAAAAAGGATAATATATTGTAGTATTCAGGAATGGTACCTTAACTTTTTTCTATCCATTTCTGTTTCAGTTCTGACATCATAGTTAGCCAACATGATATTGGCACTTCTAAAGTGTATTTTTTCCTACGGATTTTATTAACATTGCATTTACTTCCAAATGCCCTTCAGAATTCCTTAGATATTTTATCTACTGTATTAATAGCATGAATAAAGCATAGTAGTGTAGTGACTTAAACCCTGGAAAAATGAGAGTAATTATGTGCTCTTCTGCAAGTGTTTTGAATCTAGATACCCATAGATGGATACAAAACTATAAAATATTTTAGCCTGGAAGGGACTTCAATATTTTGAATTCAAAAGACCTTGTTAACAGTATTTCTCTTAGATGAATATGTAGAACCAGAGAATAAATATGAAAGAAGTTTTTATCTTCAAACCTTGTCCCTAAACTGGAAATCAACTGAAACCATGTGACGTTAAGTTTGATTCAAGCGCTTTTAACTGAAATTCACTGGAGATTTTTGGCTAGGATTTAAAAAAGTACCAATTATTTTTATGCACCTAACCTGAGGCAGTCTAGGAAGATTTGATTTTTCAAAGGGGTATGTTCTCAGCACTTTTCTCTGAAAAATCTCATGAAGAGTCTAAAGCTGGAGGAGTCAAATCACAAGTCTCCAATGAAAATTTTTGGTTTGTGAAGTTATTTCTGTATCACAACTTTATTATTTTGTCTAGATACACATGTAGGCCCCCTCTGAACTCAACTGTCTATTAAATTGACTGACTTGTTAAATTTTACAAAGCAGAGGCAGAGATCATTTTTCCTGGTAGGGCCCAGTTAATTGTCATGTTTGATGAATTCCTATGGTATTTTTCAGTTCTTCTGAAAGACAGGATCTAACACTGTGAAGAGCACATCACTAAAAGAGAGTTATGCTAACTGCATTCAGTTTTGTAACTCTTGCTAGTATGTTGTGGTAATAAATAGCCATTGTTATGTAAGTGAATGGAAGATTACAGTTATAACCACTGAAAGAAGCTATTCCTCTTCTTTCCTGCTTTCTTGTGCAGTCATTAAATGTATTTCTTTATTTCACAGTTTCAGTGTGTGGAGCTAAAAAATCTTTTCATAGCACATTTACTTAATAGGTTTAATACTGAGTATTTATTCAGAGCATTTCTTTGAAGGATTTTGATATACCCTACAATAAATTATTTTATATATTTGTGGTGTTGGGAGTGGTTAATAACAACATGACCACCCTGGAGAGAACTAGAGAAAGTAAAGCTAGATTCTGTCAATTATCTCAGATAACACTGCAAAGCACCATTTGTCCAAAACCATGAATCAGATCTCAGCGAGTTATAGAACTAAAACAAAAGCATGATATTTTTAAATACTATTGCTTACCTTCTGATCAGGTTTGAAAATTACTTCATATATACAAAGACTCACTTTTATATTTCAGTTGAGATAGAGTCACAGAACTCCAGGAGGTCAAGCTTCAAAATATTACCATACTTTGGACAAGTTGCAGCCTACTTCTGGTTTAATGCAGGGACACCATCACACAGCCAAGAAGTTCTGCACCTTAAGGCCATATTTTTTCTAGTGCCAGTGGATGGGGAAGAGTGATAATGTGTACAGAAATAGCTTGACTGAGGTTTCATCAGTGGTAGAACCAGAGCTCATTGCCAGTTGTGCCTGACACTTACGATGGCTGCCAAGCATCATAAATAGGTGTTTTCCATAGATGAAGAGAATTTTACCAAGAAAAGATTGATTTAGCTGCATCTGAAAATTCGTGGGAAAGTAACTATTTTGACAAAAACTTTCCTTGAGAAATATTTTAAGCAAGATGGAAAATTCTGGTTGGAATGTGAGAGAGAGAAAGAGAGGAAGCATTTAGCACTGTGAGAGTCCATGGCCCAGAACAGCTGGCTGAGATGTGGAGAAGCTGTTTGAATACAAGTCATTCACTTATTGACTAATTACAAGCTGACTTTCCCAATCTTTTCTATTGAAGCAGATCCACGTTGTATAATTAAAATGGGGGGATTGAACAAGAGAAAGGCTGATGCCATCATATGATATTTAAATGCTTCTCTTTGATGTGGGAAACACAGGTTCAAAACCTTGCCTTAATAAATATTCAAAGATTTATGCAAAGCCAAGCAGCTTCAACAGAGAAGAACAAGAGAGAAGCACAGAGCAGAAGCCTGGAATAGTTTCCATAACAGTGGATAAAGCACATGCCTGAAAAGTGGGGAAAATGATGGAGCAAGAAGTCAAAATGAAAAAGGCCCTTACCCACAGGCCAGAAGTACTATTTTCTATTCCTTCCCTCCATCCCTAAAAGAAATATGAAAAGTCTTGGGTTTGTCCTGGTACAGAATGAGGGAGTCTTCTGAAATACTGAAAAACCTCTGGGAGAGGAAAAAGTCTTTCCCATGCTCTCATTAGAAAAGGGTTTCTTATTTACTAAATGCTATCAAGGACAGGTGTGGCAGGCAGGATCTTAGAGATATGCAGCATATCCACGCTGTTGTCTAAGGACAGGAATTAGAATTAAAGCACGAGGAGCCAACAAGTCTTAATAAAAATTAATCCCTTTAAGAAGAGCAGCAGCTCCTGCTTGGAGACCTCTTTGTTAACATATCTGGAAAAAGTACTTAGCCAGCCTGATTGTTGTTACTTCCTTTTAACAGATGAGTGAAAACAAATCCACAGAAGTTAACTCCTAACCCAAAATTATTCTAGGAGTTCCAGACACTGAATGTTGTGCTTAGGTACATACAGGTCATTTTCAGAATATGAGGCATTTTGTACATCTATTTTCCAGCTAAATGCAGCAGTATGATTATGAGAATTTAATGATGTGTAACAAGTTGACATCTTTCTGCAAATGCCACCCTTTATTTCAGTTTGCACTTGCATGGTGCAATACCAGAATGAAATTATGACTTCAAAAATGAGCAAATCCACTTTCAAGTGTGAGATCTGTTTTCTGTAATTTGAATCTCCATTAGGACTATGCCAGCTCTTACACAGTATTGGAATTAAGCCTAGCACTACCCTTTGGGCAGTCAGAAAGCAAAGTGTATGACAAATTTTGAAGAAAATTCTATCCTATATGATGTTAGATTTCCTGGAAGACAGATTTCTGGTTATTTACCCTTTTGTCTGTATTTCCTGAGAGATTCTACCCTCAATTTCATCTTTCCACTTGGGAATCCCCACTGACTACTCAGCCTCACCTTAGTATCATGACTGTTAACTGACTGACTGCTAAGCAAAAATACTTTTTCTGCATCCAAAGGAGGTCTACCAGGGACAGTTTATGTGGCTTTGGAGTAATTGATCAAACTGGTGGGTGGGGGCTATCTGGCAGGGAGATTGACAGCTATTTCTGGCTTCAAAACTCTTCCCCATGGTACTGCAGAAAGACAATGAGGCTAATTGCTGACTTGCTGGTGCACACCTAGTGGAAATGAATGCTTTTCTGGGCTGAATACCATGCATGCTGATCTCCTTGACAGCAAAAGATACCTCTTTTGAATGCTCAGCAGAAGTCTCCTGGGAATCAGTGTCTTTGTACACAGCAGAGTCATCACAAATTGGAAATATTTCTGTGTATGTATGTGAAAGACAGAGAAATGTCTGAACTGACTGCAGATCCTGCATGGGTAGAGTGCTATGTTTGGTGATTTTGATTTAGCCATGGGTGTAATGTATTTTTCACATACATTATAGCACAAAATAAGGTAAGTGGTGTTCTCTTTCCAGGTAGCTATGTGAAGCCCATCTCCGGCTTCCTGCCAGATCCGCCAGAAACTTCTTATCTGTCCATAGGGTAGAGTCAGCTTTCAGGAGGATGGGAGTTGTGTTCCAGATGGGTTCCTGGTACACTGCTTACTCCTTTTGTAAAACATGAATACAGTATTTACACAATTTCATCTGGAGCATATCAGCCACATTTTCATTTCGGTAACATTCCTGAACATATCACAGCTTGATTTTTTTCATCATTAGATCTGCTCTTCTTACCATCCAATGCATAGCAGAATTAACTGCAGTGTAGCATCTGCTTTACTCCTGACCAGCTGCTTTAAAGATAGATTTCTTACATTAATATGTTTGCAGTTTGGGGCTTTTCCCTCAGATATTTCTTCTGAGGGCCCCATCCAAAGGCCATTGAAGGTCAATGGCACATTCTCAGCTGCTGTAAATTGTACTGCTCCATTTACTTCAGCTAATGTTGGCAGTTTGCATCAGATAATGCCTCCTAATCTTTACCTTAGAGAGAATTGTTTTCCCTATATATATTTTTATATATATATGACTAGTATTAGATTGCATGCTTTATATTCATAGAGTACATCACTAATTAGGTTAAACTACTCTGTTCTGCCTACCTGTCTCAGGAATAATGTTGTTTCATTTCATAATGACATAATGGTGCCACCTGCAGTCCACAGCCTTACACAAGTGGTTTCAGATAAACTGGCTCACATTAATAAAGCATGGAACACAGAAACAGGAAGGATAACAATAATCAGTTATTTGTTGAACGCACTGCATTTTAAGAAGAGAGATGTTTTATTTCAGTTACTGTAATAAGAGCTTAAATTTCTCACTGTTTTCCCTGAAAATGTGGTCACTGAAACCACAGTCTTCGCACTGGTGACTTGTCTGAGGCATTCAATAAAGCTCAGTACAGTATTCGCTGTAGCTCGTTATGATACCAAGTGCTCTGGAACCTGCTAAGGCACTTTGCAAATGTCAGTCCCTGTGCACACATCACCAATAAAGAAAGTGGTACCCTGTAAACTCTGTTTGAACCTGAGAGATCATTTTCTTTTTATTAGCAACATAAAATCAGAATGATTAACTGATTGATGTAGTTCTTTTGTGTCTTTTTGATCTATTTGGTTTTCTCTTCTACTGTTTTAAAAGGAAATCTGTTTCCTAGTGCTGAAGGATGCCCAACTACCAAGTGTTCTGCTATGAATTCTTTATTATTCTTATTATTACTTCTAATATGTGGGTTTTGACATGTTTTTCAGAGGTTTTACTTCTACCTCCTTTTCACACTTGTTAAAAAGTGAGTACATTAGTGCTCTACATAAATGCATGAAAATAAGAAGTGGGAACCTGTACAGAGACAATGTGCAAACACGCCACGCTGTTTGGGAAACTGGGGAAAAAAACATGAAACAGGGATGATATTAGAAAATCCTCTTAGTTCCAGTTGCAGCTGTTTCATAGGATGAACTAAGGTGTTTATGACTTGGATCTTTTTTTCAATTACTTTTCTTTGTGGGTAGACTTCAGAGAATATCTGCAGACCAGATAGAATAACCACTTCTTTCTGTCTGAATATTCTGCTCTGTGTAGGGTCTCCTTTTCACTGATATGTGATTGTTGTTTAATAGAGTATTGATATAGGCACATGTTTTACTCCCTTTAATAGTAGTGAGATAAATTACCCACATTAGTAGGAAATAGGGTTTATAATGACATTGAATTAAATGTTTGATTCTCCTTCTTCTTCCATTGGTAATTATTTTAATGACAGCTTCGTAATTCACCTAGCAGAGTAATGACAGAATGTCCGCACCTACATGATTTTCCTGAACGCAAAGTAAATTGCACATTAATCTGACATAACGTTAACATTAGGGAATGAATTGCTAGCTCAGTTTTAACCAGACTTCTTTTTATTCACCTTCAGTTATTTTTGGTATAATTTTGTAATTTATGCAATCAAAGTACTTGATTGCATATTCAGAGAAGATACTTATGTATCTGGGCACTGTTACTTCCTACCACTTCTTTGGAGTACAAACACAGAGATCAACTATGGAAAGTCTGGTTTTAGAGTACTAGCTCCACTCTTTACAGAAGTTTTTTTTTTTTACAAAAATGCTGAATTTCTTGGCATTCTCAAAACGCATGAGCCCTCTGCTAAACCCAGTGGAAACAAGCATTGCTGCTTTTTTCCAAAACTGTTTGTTAGGTTTATATGCAATAAATTAGTCCAGTATGGTAATCCTACTATTTTTCTTGTGTTCTTCAGTAAAGGGTGTGTTAGTGGGTAGCTGAAGCTTGAGAGCAAGCATACTGAAATCTATGGAGTTTATCTTTACAGGCATTTCTCATGGAATCAGACATTTTCCTTAAGTTATTCTCATTGCTCCTGTACACCCTGAGAACTGATTTGAAGCACAGAGGAGGAACCTTAAAATGGTGGATATATACAAATGCTTTCATTTTAACCTTCTGTGCTGTTATGGCATGGAAGTATTTTAGGTTGCTTTTCACAATGTAGCCATCTTCATTAACCAAAAGGATCTAGACCTAGATTTTCTTCAGCTGCTGAGAGATGACGGTGGAAGATCTTAGCTGCTTTCAACACAAATCATTCGATTTCAACAATTGCAAAGTCTGGCACATGAGCAAGGCTGCTGTTGGGCAGCCAGTTCCGGAGGTGACTCTGGCACCTCCTTGTGCATAAACGCTCTGCGACTCTTCAGGGCAGGAAGCAGCAAATAACTCTGTGCCAGCCTGAACTGCAGGGGTTGTTGAGATGGCAGAAATTTAATTGCTTGTGCTGGAATCAGGCCAGGAAACAGGGTCAGCTCTCTTGTCCTTTGAAGAAGTATTCTGGCGCATCGTAGATGCAGCAGCAGCACTTGGAGTTGCAGCAGAAAATTTTTGCAGCTAACTGCAATCCTATCCTAAACATAGAGGGTTGTCCCTGTATTGAAAAGCCCACCCTGTAACCCTGTTACCTTAGGATTCACCCAAATAAAGTCAGTGTCTGTCTTCACTAATATCTTTTGCCAAAATCTTGTCTCTGTGGGCTAGGATGAAGGTATATTTCTGCCACCTAATTCAGATGCCACTGATGACAGCCATGTGTAGGTTTCTTTGTTTGCTTATTTTGAAGGAAAGAAGAGTGGTTGGTTACAGGATTATTTTCAAAACTGTCAAATATCTGTTAGAAATCTGATAATTAGGCAGAAAAATAAAAATCCCAAAGATAAACTTGATATTAAACAACATCACCTCTTATTATCACTGGAAAACATGCCAAGAAACAGAATTCGAATGGTTATTTCCCTCCTGAAAATGTCATTGTTGGGCTTCTCATCACTGATGATGAGGCATTCTGGGCATTTTGAGCTCTTAATTTTGCTGTGTTGTGAATATGTCAGAATTTTGTTGAGGTTGTTTAGTACCAAACTTTGAACCTTCATTTAAGTCACAATGAGTGAGAAATAGGATAAGCACGGAAACTCTCCAAAATAACTATATAATTTCACTAAAATCATTATCTGTTTTTAGATGGTTCCGAAGAGGAAGGGAGACAAAATTAATCAAATCAATTACTGTTTGCACATACCTTGCTCTTCATATTTGGCAAAGGAAAGTCAGAATAATGATTTAAGGCAACTACTTTCTGGAGCGTTCTGTGTGCAGCAGACTATTTGTATATTAGTAATATTGTTAGGCTCACAGAAAGCTGTCAGATTCCTTCTTTTAGTTCCAGTGTATGTAGCTGAGTTTCCTTATGAGTCAATGTTTACACAACATCATGTTTCCTTGATAAAAAGCGGGGAAGAATTCATATATAAACCAAGATTAAAATACTATTTTAATTGTTGATTTGGAATACGTATACAATATGTGTATGCTATATATACACCATATTTTATAAATTGATTCTATATTCTTTCATTTCACACTGTCTCATCTTCTTCATAGGGGAAGAATCTGGCCTCCCCAGATGCTACAGCAAAGCACTCAATTACCTCATTAAGCTTAAGCTTTCATCTGATTTCTCGATCATTTCACCCATGTGGAAACCTCAGTGGTTCTATTTTCCACAGTGAATTTTCTGCCGCAGTTTTTCTCCTTTCCTTCCATGCCTCTACCTTTATTAAATATTCTTACAGAAGAGACTGCTGTACTCATATATGCCCACACCTTCAGGTTTGCCAATCACCTAGGGTAACCAGGAGGCTGAGCACTTGGGGTTTTCAGCCTGTTTCTTCCTCAGATGTTGGAAACAAACCTGATAGGCAAATGCAAGCGCTCCCTGTTCCTGTGCCAGCTTTCCCAGTGAGCTCACCCTCAGGTTTCCACCCCACCATGCAACGTGCTTGCTTATACCAAGTGTCACATCCGTCGTTACAGAAAGAGATAAATCCCGAAAATATGGAGCAGCTACTAGAATTCATAATTATGGAGAACACTTCTTAAACACTTGAGTGGATGCAAGGGGAATACAAACAGGAAAGGAAGTCTGCATAGATTTAAACAGGTATTCTAATGTATTCAGTTTAAGTGTTATTTTCTACTCAGTACAAGGAAAAAAACCCAGAAACTAGTTTACTGTATGTGTACAAAAATCCCCAAAAAATGTGAGCAGTTACATAAAAAATACGACATTTGTCAAGCGTTGCCATTTCACAGTTTTAGCAGGTTCATGAGCTTACAAGAAACAGGAAAATATCTGCTGTTTAGCTGACACATTATCTTTTTTGAAAGATGCAGACACCATGTCATGATCTTAATTAAACTCTTACCGGAAATCTTCAATGATACATTGCTGTGGGTGCTTGTGGAATTGCAGGGTTTTAGATTTTTATGGAGATGCTTTCAGTGTCTGTATAGAAGATGAATTCAACACTAAACACAGCATAGGAAATAAAACTCTGGGCAGAAAACTAACTTAAAAACAGTGCTGAAAAGGGCTGTGGTTTTGTTTCTAGATATGTGCTCTGTGCACTAATTGAGAGAAGGTATATGGAGGGCTCACCTTGAAGCATCTGTGTGAAAGCACCTACTGAATCTCAGAACACCAGAAAAACAAAAAAAAAAAAAGAACAAATAAAATCAATGAAAAACCCACCCCAGAAATGAGGCCCTTTACACTTGGAGATGATTGCTAAAACAAGTGCAAAGTATTTAGTAGAAATTTCACAAGGATTTAAAAAATCAAATATGTGACTATAGGACAAGGAGCTGCCACCTTTATTCTCAGACCTTTGCCCTTAAATTAAGCTTAGGTTTAACCTTTAATATTGACCTCTTAGGTTACTTTAGCCACTTCAGTAATAATGTCCTATGCTCTGTCTCTACCTGTATCTCTTGATTTTCCATAGGAAACATAGTTTATAATAATACTTTAATAAACATTTAGAATTGCTTCATGTTTATTAATTGATTTCTTGTCCCCTTGATACTAAAAACTTTCTATGAAATCTCTGCTGATCTTTGTTTTAGAAATTACCCATAATTGGCAAGACCCACCTCCACTGTGCTACCATCCACTGAACAGAGTGGCCAGTTCAGGGCCATTAAACCCAATCCTGTTTGCCAGGTCATTCTTTTGGAATGATATCCAAGAGATGTGTAATTAACTCCCCCACTGATTGACAACAGAACAAACAGTGTAATCAGTTACTCTCTATAGACACTCATCATTATTACAAGTGGTGTTTGGGGACAGATTGATGCTGCTCTGGAGAGGAAGAGCATTTTGTGCTCTTTCTGCCATGCATCATCATCTTCCTTTCCTGCTTGACATACAAGGCAATGACTGGCTTTTATCTGCTGCCTTTCACAGTGCAAGATAAAGCTAACAAGCTTTTTTGCAGGAGCTGAAAGTAGATAGTGGGAACTGGATAGAGTCTTGTTCTGTCTGAGAGCTTTTAGATACACAGCCATGAATTCTGCTAAATTTCACTGCTGTGCTTGCAGCTTCTCCAAAATGTAGACCAGAGAGGCCTGCCAATGATTAATGCCCCTTTTTTGCTATGTAAGGAATGTTAGTTACTTCGATGAGTAGAAATCTCAGATACATCTAATGAGAGGAGGCACTGCTGGGTCGGTACACCGCTTTATCATCTCTCACAAAAGTTTAGAAAGACAGATTCTTTTGCATAAGGACAGAACACATTGAGAACTAAAAGAAGGGATACTTATGGAGAAAACTACTGAAGGCATATTGATAACACCACAAGAGGAGCCTCAGGGGAGTCTTTGCAGAAGTTTTTGCTGTTACTATATTTTGCTACTGGTTTATCATATGTGAAAAAAGTTGCACATTATGTCATGGACCATGAGGCCAAACACAGTCTCAAAAACTTGAATCTGGTTGATTGAGATGGAAAGTCACAATTTTATACTTACTTGAAAAATGCCCTAGCCTGCTCTCTCAGTGGTTGGACAACTAAGTTATCACAACCACAAGCAGAATACTAAAAACTTTCCCAAATTTTGTGTTGCATATTAAGTTGCTAAGAGAGTTTTGGATGGGAAATACACACACAAAATATTAACATGGAGTTATTTGACCTTAATATGAAGTGTAATACAGCTACACAGATGTCTGTGTTAGGTCTGATCTGCAGAAATGGAAGTGTGTGTGCATTCATGTCCATGTAGAACCTGTTAAGTAACTGCATGGTTGCTTGTATATATACTGAGGATGTTGTTGCATAAACCTAGCTGTGACTGTTAGGTAGGAGCTTATTTATGTTTTCACTGTGAAAAACCTAGAGTGTCATGGAAAATCCAGTTGTAATTTCTCCCTCACATTATGTAATTTTTTATAGCATATTTCTCTGTTTCAGAGGAGCACCTATGGGCTTCATTTATCAGCAGTGAAAGATCTGTGTTTGAGGCTCCTAGGCATGCTTGTAATACAAATAAGGGTAATCAAGAAGCTATGGTTTAACATAATTGGTTTTGAAATGACCCTGATGATGATTCTTACGTGCTGTGATCTGTCAAGTAAGGGCAACATCCAACTGTGAGGATTCCCATCATTGCTGAGCCACTGCTGATGTACTTAAATCTCTAGTGCTGCTGTAGAGAGACTGGTTTGGTGAAAGTGGTTCTGTAAACTGTCTCTGTTTTCACTTGTCAAGAACTGAAACAGTCTCAGGCTGGTGTCATATCATAGCTGTCAATAAAAATGACTCTCTTGCTTTGATCTTGAATCAGAGGACCTGACTCTTTTTGTAGAGAAATAAGAATTCTCCTTCCTTTCACTCTTCTGTCCAGACAAGTAATTTTAAAATCAAATTTCCCATGTGTTTGTATCCACAGGCAAATTATTTTCTTTGTAGTTTGAGTCTGTCTTGGCTGCTATAATTACTGCAGCATGTGAAAGGGAATGCAGAATCTCCTGCCATTACCCAAGTGGAATCTATCAATGAGTATATGTCTCAAGTGTCCTTCAGCAGTCAAAGGATCTGAGTCAAATACAACCCTATAAATTTTTAACATATCAATTATCACCATCTATGTACAAGAGGCACAAAGGTGTTAATGAAATCCTGACTTTGTTGAAGTTCATATGAGAAGTCTCATTGTCTGCATTGGAGTCAGTATTTCACCTAATGTTTAGGGAGAAAACTCAGCTGTGCTGGTGGACTGGACTGGTGTTAGTCCATTCTGGTTCAGCAGAATAGCAGATGCAGGTTTCAGAAAGAATGTGGCACTGTGGTCAAGAAGAAAACTTGGAAAGTTGCTTTTACTTTGGCTTCACGTATTCTAACATAAAAAAGTATGAACTCTTTTTCCTCCATTAGTTCAGAGGGTTTTGAATATTTTAGTTTGAAGAATTGACCTGATCTCTCTGAGAAGAAAAAGTTAAAATATTTTATCTACACTGCTCTGAAGAAGACTTTACTTCAACCAGTGAGAGGCTTGCAAGAAACGTTAGTTTATTTCAGCTGCTTTGCTCTATTCTCACTGGAGGCCAGCTTCAGAGGAAATTGGAAATGAAACTTAAAAAGTTTAGTTTCACTTTCCAGAGAGGCATAACTACTGAAAAGATAAAACTGTGATGACCAGCTTGGATGGAAGAAAGAGTGGAGAATGTCGTATACATCAGAGAAGACCAAATTTCTGTACTGTGATGTTTATAATGCATAATTTTGTTTTGGAACATCATGACTACAGAAAGAGGATAACTTGAAGTGTTTAGCTTTTATGCTGAAGGTTTTACGTAGTTTTTCTGATACCCAAGTGGGGAGAATGGGTAGGTATTGGATAAAGGTCTTCCTACAAAAAGATGTTCTTTGAAGTATTCCAAGTGGGGTACGTATAATTTAGGGAGGTACGGTAGGATATTTGCTTCATTATCAAGTAGTAATAACCCTGATGAGAGACAGACTGTTCCAGAAAGATCACTTCGATTATCAAGTGAATATTTTTCTGAGATTTTTTGTCACCTTCTCTGTTTGGTTTTTCCAGGTTTTGTGGTTTTGGTTTTTTTGGTGGGTTTTTGCTGTTGTTGTTGTTGCTGTTTTAGGTTTGTATTTTTTTAAGTTTTCACTGATCCTAGAGGATGAACCAAAGAAGGATTTGTTTGTAGCCTTTTGCCACCTCATACCACCTCTGGTTCGGAGGGCTACAAGAAGTAGAGGAGGTCACTGATATTGCCTTAAGACCTCACTTCTTTGAGAGATAGTGTCATATAAACTCTACTTATAAAAATTATTTTGGTGTTATTTTAGTTTAGAGTTAATTGGTAAGAATTTTATGACTGACTGGGCTGTAATTTATTCCATTCAAACCCAAAAATAAGCATTCTCCCTCTTGCCTAGCCACAAGATATCTTGTTTCACAACAATGCAAGGAAAAGCTATCCAAGACAGTTTTAGAGCTTTAGCCACTCTTGTTCATACTGTTGCCCTAACATGTAGCTAGGGACTGCAGTCAATTAATGGACAAAGAGAGTTCTCTTCCTTGAAAGGTATCCCTTCCACTCCTTATTGAGTGACTGGGGACACTTACTGAAGTAAAAACACAGAGAAAAATCTCCCTTCTAATGCAACACTGAACTTGGATCTCACTGGGATCAGAGCCAGACCAGGGTAGGGAGCCTCCTGTTCAAGGAGCTTGACTCTGGGAGCTCAAGGCTGCTGCCTTTTTGGCTGTCTGGCACTTCTACTGGCATGGAGCAGCTGGAGAGTGGGCCAAGGATTTGGTTTTCTCTCCCACCCTAGCCAGTATCTCTTGGTTACAAGTTATTCAAGTGTTTTTAAGTAAGCTTTTAGGTTGTCAGGAGGGCTCTCCAACACTCTACCTCTCCAAGTGGCAAGGTAGTACCAGCACAGGCCATTTCAAATTGGACTTTGAGCATACACAGAACTGGAGAAACTCAAGCTGGCAAGACTGGGAATTTTCAAAGTTTTTACTGGCTTTGTGCATGCTATAATCCGCAGTGTCTGGCTAGCTGAGGGAAATTTAAATGGATTATTTTCCAGAAGTACATTTCCATGGTCTGGCTGTCAGCTGCCTCCTGATAGGATTTAGTCAGGAGACTCACTGGCAGTCTTTTAGAAACTAACCTTCAGAGCATGTTTTGGGCTGGTTCATAAATTGCAAGGTTAGGTTCCAAGTTTCTCCATCACCTGTACCCAAAGGTGCTGTATATAATAGTTCTCTCCTCATGAAAACCCAGTGGGGACAAGCCACTTTAAACACTTCTCAGAAGGTGTATAGGGAAAATAACCTCAGTATCTGCAGACAACCACACACAAACACATGCTTACTACAGCCAGTCTTTTCGCTTACTTAGTTCTTGTGGTTAAAGCTAGAGAGGATGATGACTATGGGAAGAGTGATTTTATGACAATTGTATTATAATTTTGTTGGCTGTAGTATTGAGACTGAAATCAGATATCATACAAGTGAGTTCTTGCTCATGCAGAGGCAGCAAGATTAATCTAGCTGTCATCTTCTGGGAAGCATTAGGAAAATCAGCCAGAGAAGCCTATGCTGTTGCAGCTCCCGTGCCAGTGCAATCTTTCTTGAATGCCTTTCATACAGAGAGTATTAGCAAAATCTAATCTTGGTGAAAAAGTTGAAATTAAGTCAGGGAAAATTTCCATCAGCATCCACCTGAGATATGTTTTTCTTTTTAAAATGGACCTTGCTCTGGTGAAAGGTTCAATTTCAGCCTGGAAAGAAATCTTTCATTTTGTGCTGTTCACAACAAGAGCTGAGGTAATGAAGATGTGGATTGTCGCTGTTGAGCCGCTAGCTGAGGAATGACCCAAGTTCTCAGACAAGGAAAGAGAGAAGAGAGCTTTATTGTTTTGATTTCCATATATATAGAGTTTACAGAAGTCACCCAGATTGGTCAGCCCAAGACCTCCCCCTAGGCCCAATTGGCCAAGCCCGAACTGACTCAATCCGGAAAAGTTGTTTGCAAAACATCCAAACTTTATCTTGTTTATGAAATATAGCAAAATGTTCTCACGGGAAGGACCTGTGCTAGCCACGGTGGATCACCACAAGTGGTCCTCTGATCTCATCTTAACTGAGTCTACTGGTTAGCTCTATTAGGGATAGCACAGTGTTCCCTCTCCCTGCAGTCAGCAGGTATTTCGGGAAGGAAGATAAGATCATGCAGAAGTGAAAGATGTTCTCCATCATTCCAGTCAGTGCTATTCTGTCACCATGCAGCATTAGCAGAGCTTTTTATTCCCTGTATTTGAGCTTGTAAGAATAGGTAGGAGACTGAATTCTTTCACCAGTTATCTGTACACTGATTTACCTGCGCTCAAAATCAAGTATGTGGAAAGCCTCCTTAAATTAATGAGACTTTTAATAGAGTGTAAGTATGCTGTTAATCATCTACTTAAGCAACCTCTAGGAGTACAGACTCAAAAAACACATTAAGGCTTGCCTAAAGATAAAGGATGATTTGATTTGAAAAAGCACACAGGGTCTTCTTTAAAACAAAAACAACAAACAAACGAACAAAAAACCAAAGAAAAAAAAAAAGAGGGACACCAAAAAACTCTCACCTCTGGTCTTTACCTGATTATGGATTATTTGCAAAGATCCTTCCCTGCTTATTTTATGTGTCTGAGTGGGTTTTTATAGAAATGTCTGGACCACAGTGTTTGTATGTTTCAGAAATGCTTTTCACATACATTTGAAATGCAGAATCACTACTGTGTACAGCATGTTTTCCAGACAGTAACAATTAATTTCTATGGCCAGATGTGAGACTCTGGGAAAAAAAAGAAGTCATAATGGATGTACTTGCAGGAATCCCCTTTCTCCCTTAGCTGTAATTGAACAAATGGCACTGAAATAATACCGTAATTGTTTGCCTTTTCCATGAAGCCAATATGAAGATTAAAGTACCATCTGGCCTTCTGAAAACTAAAGTTAGAAAGCCTCTAGCTTAAAAGAAAAGCAGTTGGATCCCTGTTGAGTGAACATTTTATATGTAATTTAACTTTGCTCATCTCCACTCAAAGTTCTAACCACAAATAAGCACTCAGAGCTTTTCCCTCTTCATAAGAGTCAGCCCCCTAATAGAAAGTTTTCAAAGTACCTTTTCCTGGAGGTCTCTGACAGCCTTGGGTCTGTTCTTCTATTTATGCTCCAACTGAGGCTAAAGACTGAACACGAAAAGTAAATCTGTTCGGATAATTTCATAGTAAATGTTCTCTTCTTTCCTTTTCTTTGTGAAGTAGTAATTTTTTAAAAAACATAATTTTAAAAGATTCCAGCATTACTAAAACTACACTTTTTGCACATTTATAACAATTTTGCTCTGATGTTTTGACAAATCTTTTTACATAGTATTACTTGTAGGATCTTAAATAATTTTTGCAACCACTACAGAAAAAATAATTTTAAGTCATGCTTCATCTGTGAAATCCGTTTTTTTCATAAAATATTTATAGAGTAACTTCAATAAAAATTACCAATTTATATTAGCAAGAAATTTCACAGAAAAAATAAAATGAAGGTGTTTCAAGGTGTATGAAACAAAATTTGTTTCAGGATTTTTTTTGTAAATTTAATTAGTTTTACTTGGATTTTTTTTATTTTACCAAGTCATCTAAAGATTGCTGTTGATAATAAACAGAGAGTAATTATTAGGGAATATTTCATCCTGAAGAATACTTGAGGACTGCTAGTGTTGAAAATACTGTGTCTAGTTTTTTTCCCAGCAGCATTACCACTATCAGAATCAGAAAACCACTCTCATTTGATTACTCTTGTATAAAAATTGGCCTGTAAACAAACATACACAGAAACTTCCCCTCTTTTCTATCTACCCACCCCCTCAGTGTCAAAGCTGCTAAAAATTATCTCCAAATCTTAAAACAAAATATTTTCACATTTTGATCTGGAGATCTTTCTTTTGTTTGGGATTCCTGCATTTAAAAAAATGCAAGTAAAATTGCAGGTGATAGGATTGTCCAAATCTCAAGGTTTCTAGAGTTTTTCCCCACCCTCAAAAGGGGTTGTCCACAGTGCTCACCTACTAGCTTTGACTGGATTATTTGGGCTGGTTGGAAAGCATAGCTGGTAGACAGGGAAGTCTGTTTTAATAAAATGTTTTTTTGGTAATATTTAAAACCTAAAATCCAGATGACATCCAGTGATTTCTGTTTCCTTCTGAGTGAGATCAGTGCCCCTTTGGACCATGCAAATTCCAAATGGCTTGAGGAGTCTTTGAGGAGCAAACCTTGCTCTTCCTCTTGAGTTGTCTGACCACCAGTGCTGGGTCAAAAGTACTGAGGTTCATTGAGACAAAGAAGCTGGATAAACCCCGCTGTTGATACCCCAAAACCATCTGACAGTGAGATATCAGTGCACTCCTCAAGTACCAGTGTAGATGGCTTTGACACATTTCTGCTTTAAAAGAAACCTAAAAAATATTTTTAGCAGGACCTTTTCAGTAAAGGCCTCTTGTTTCAGTCACTATATGTGACTTTTATCTAGAAAGAACATAAGACTGAATTCAGCATATTGTTCTTTAAATTTGTGAGCCTATTTGTTGTCTTTGGAGCAGTTTTAAAAGTATAATTTAGCAAAGCATGTAGTTATTGCTATGTGCTTCAGTCTTGGCTAGCTGAATTGTATTTAGCAAAATCTCTGAAGTAAAATTCTCAAAGCTCAAACTCATTGGGATATTCATCTTTATGCATGAATTTAGGAAAGACTTCCAGTGAGGTTTGGTTTGAACAGTCACTGTTGAGCAACATTGGGAAACAGCCAAGATATGGGCACCAAACACTGACGTGTATAATTTCAAAGCCATTTCAAAAAATTATGTCTGTAACTATTGTCTCACCTTCACTGACTGTAAAAATGAGAACGGTAATGTTTGCCCAAGGCAACCAGGGTTTTGAATATTAATTTATATTTGTAAAGCACATCAGTGAGGTGGGGACACCCTTTGACCATGAGTATGCAAATACACATAATCCTGTATTTTCATACCTAGCAAAAAGATAAAGACAAGAAATCCTTTCTTTCTGAAATACATGAACTTGTTTTCATTAGGTAGACTCCATAATGCAGAACTACAAGCAGCAAGCTGCGTTGAGATTCCACTTGCCATTTTATTTTGATTGGAATAATAATGTGGTTTTAATATGTCTTGTGATTTCCTTTTAGATAAAGCACTCCCCCCAATGTATATCATCATTTCTCCTGTAGTGTTTTCAATGAAACCTCTTGTCTGTCTGAAGAAAAATGTGCTCTTTTGTTCTATTCCCCTTTGTCTCCCCAGTGCATAGTTTGGGACTGGGATTCCAACGGAAAGCATGACTTCATTGGAGAATTTAGCTCAACTTTCAAGGAAATGCGAGGAGCTATGGAAGGAAGACAGGTAAGTGGAAACTACCGAAGCAGTCTCAATATGTAAGCTCAATAGAGCAGTGCTCCTCAGACAATCCTGTCATAAAGCAGGTGGCATTGCCTCATCATCTCCCAGAATTTAGTTGTTGTGTTGATCTCTCCCATAGGTTTTACTGTGACCTGGACACAGTAATCTGAAAATGTGAAAAAGCAATTCTTCCTGCACTTTCATGCCTGAAATACTTAGGGTCTTTTTCTAGTTCCCATTCCACAGGCATTTCTTTCCACTAAGATTTATTTCCTTTGAGCCGAAGCACATGGTTTCCATGAAGTGCTGTGCTACAAAGCAGATATTCAGTCTAGCTACTCAAAGCATTTCCCTCCTGGCCTAGAGGCCCCTATTGGGTGAGGGTCATTCTTCATCTTTCTCCATTTCTCATGTGCTGCATTCATTGCTTCCAGCTTTAACTAGAACCCATCGTGATGAAACTAATTGGTTTTTCAAGTATTTCATAATTTACAGTCCTAAGGGAAAATGAAATTCTTATCAATAATTTAATTTCTTTATGTCAGCCTGATCTTTTCAAATTGCAGTTGATAGTAATTATTTAATAGGATACATGATCTGGCATATCTAATTTCAGAAATTGTCATTTTCTATTATTGCTTACTTCTAAAGGTGTTTGTTTTGATAAATTCTCTGAGGGGGTGTTAAAAATGTTGAATCTGCAGATAATTTGTATTCATTGTTCCATTGTGATCTCAACCCCAGACACAAGTGCCTAATAAGCTTTATTTGGGCTTTATATTAAGGTTCTGTTTGTAATGTGTAAGTAGAAATCTAACAGAGTCAAAAGGTGTTTGATAAATGGCAAGTAGTCAGTCTATGCCACAGGTCAAGAAACGTTTATGGCTCTTCTAGATTTTTTCTATTGAAGTTCTTAGAACACACTGAAGTTTGGCAAATGCTGGTCATGTGTGTAAAATATTGCTGATATGTATCAGTCATATATTAGTCCATTATAAATAACTTCTGAACACAACTGGAGTGTAAACGAAACCCTGTTTTGCTCTCTCAAATTAAGTCAGAGGATCAAAACTTTTATTAAACTAAATCTGAGTGGAAATAAAAAGATAAACGGATCACATAAGAATAAGTAATATTAACAAGGCCAGTGATGTGACAACACCCCAAATTTGTATACAAATACCTATGGCCCAGGAAGAGACTGTGTGAGAGTAGTAAAGAGTGTGAATTTTCAATGTAAATGTCTTTAAACCACATCATAGTCCTTCCCAGGAGACAGCTTATTGGCCAACACAAGAAACTTGCAGTCCAGAGTGCCAGGAATGGCTCTGAAGGATAAACTATGTGTTCTTCATTATGAGGGAGAAACACTGTGCTTTTTTTTATCCTCAGCTAACAAAAAGCATAATTACTCTTTCAGAGGCATAAGAAGTTAATACAGCCATTTGTCAGTTCTTTTTCTAGGTTGTCGCTGCAGTATCAGAGTGCTGTCCAGAAATGTTTTAATATTGCCCTATGCTTTAAGTGCCTGAGTCTTACTTTTGCTATGGGCCTGCCATTTGCCATTCTGCAAGTTATATTTTACCTGTAACCTTTTACCTGCATTCTTCCTCCACACACCCTAGGCATTGTGCCTTTTTGTCTTCCTTGTTCCTCTCATTCTGTTGTGGCTGTGAAGTTATTCTGTGGGCTTGCAGCTGCAAAACCCTGCTGTTGTTATGGCTAGTTCTCATGGGACACAATTACCACCAATGTGGGAATCAGTTTCCTTTTTCCTCTTTTCTAATCCTGGTTGTGTAGCCTGTTCTGGAGGAAAACAAGATTGAGTGGATAAGATAGTAAGTATTAGTCATTTAAGTGGCTGATAAATAGTGATCCAAAAATATACATGCCCATGATAGATGGCTCTTGCCCCTGATGAAAGCAGGGTTTGGTGAGCACTAATAGTGTGATAGACAACAAGCAGTGGGAGTTTGAGCAGGTCCTGGTGAAAATGCCACACTTATGGAAAGCGTAAGTATGACCACGTGTGATCACATGTTGTACAGGAGAGCTCAGCTGTGTGGGAAGCCATGTCACTCGGCTAGAGCCAGAAAGCAATTTCCCCTTCTCTCTCTCCCTGTCCCTCCTTCATCTTATCTCATTTTTCTCTATTCTCCAGAAAGAACTATTGCTGCTAAAGGCAATACGTGCCATTGTTTGTGGACCCCATAAAAACATCTTAGTGCACAGTTTATGTCAGCATCCTTTGCGCAATATTAAGTAATATGATTAGCATTTGTCAGTTCTTTTCTTTAGTTTTAGTCTCCCTAAAAAAAAAGCATGTGCAGTGGAGTGTTTACTTTGAATAAAGAGGTTATAGTAAACCTTCAAGAAATTATAGAGAAGAAAGGTGTTTTGCCTTCAAGTAGATGTGTTGCTAGCTATTTCTGATAAGGAAGGCCACATCAGAGAAATGTAATTATATGTGGGTGAGGAGATGAGTAGGTTAAACATCGTTCTTTGTTCCTAGAAGAGATGCTTTTGTAGCCTCAGAGCAGAAAATACTGTTTTCTACGTAGCACTCCTTTCTGTCGGAGGAATAAAACTACATCCTTCAGCCCCTGGTGTTAACTTTCAATGCTATGTTTCATATAGCATTACAATAGAGACTGTTGAGTGTCGAAGATGAGGACCAAAACCTGGAACTTCATCTCAGATGCTGTGGAAGCCAGAGTAAAGAGCAGAGCTCAGGTCCGATGTCCCTATTTGAGTTGCTAAGGAGATACAATGAAGCTGCTTTTCTGGTTATATTTTCTTTTTTGCAGTAGACTTTACAGCCAGCTACAGTACATTGCTATAGTTCTGTCAAAAGATAATCAAAACACTGTAAAGATTGTCAGCCACGGTTTTTCACTTTCCCAGGAAACTGGAGAGAACTGGAAGGAACATTCATCATTGATAGGGGTCCAGGAACTTTGCTTAAGCTTCAGCTGCAAATCTGTGTGGTTTTAGAGGAGGCTACACCAGTGGCACAGGTGTTCATCTCTGCCCATCAGCAGTGTCTGTGTTGGTTGGAATCAGCAACACAAGTTGTCATAAAAGCATTAAGCATTGAGAGTGGGAGTGTCATAGTTTGTGCTGGGGAGCAGGACGGACTGTGTATCATCTGTGAATTGCTAGTGCTTCTCATCGTCTCGCCAGCTCACCTCGTCTCTGGAGGAGTTGACAAGGATGTTGAAGTTGCCTTTTAATTGTGCATAGTTCATCCTCCAGAAAGCACAGAGCATTCTGACCCGTTCTTCAACCTCCCCCTCTAAAAGTAAAGATATTTTTATGTGTAGCAGATCTATCAACTGCTACAGAACCTCTTGAGATGGACAGCATGGATATGTGTCACCTGCTTGCTTACAGAAGGCAGTGGTGCTTCTAAGACTGTTCCAGTTCCATCCCTGGGGTGTGTACAGATTATCCCAAGTTTTGAGTGATGAACTTATAGTTGGCTTACTGGCTTGCCTCAGCTGTGAGATTTCTCAGAAGTGTGTGTTTGAGACCAGGCATCATTTAGATAAATGCTGTTTATCTAGCACTGGCATCTTTTGAGTGGTGGAACCAGTACTGTGTGAAGAGAAGAGAAAATTTCTCACCTGAATGATTGATCACTTGTTTTGATCAGAAGTGGCACGAGTTGTTTAAGAATTCCTTTTCTAATCATCATATGTCTTGGGTGAGACTCACAAATCTTGAGTTATGGCTCCTTCTGAGTGTTCATGACTGAAAGGACTGAATCCTGGGAAAACTTGATTGTCTTGGTAGTACAGAACAGAAGTCTTCTGTTTTAAGATTTTCTGATCATGAACAACCTCAGGATAATAATTTTGTGTGTTTCTGTTCCATAAAAATCCCTTTATGGTCACTATTATGTTCTGACACTTAGTCTGTTTTCATACTGACCACCAATACAAAATGGCACAAAGATATCCTGTTGTTCAAATGCACACCTGAAGCAGCCATTGCATGAACCATGGTTTTGTGGTGAGCTTGGTGGTGCTGGGTTAACAGCTAGATTCAATGACCTAAGAGGTCTTTTCCAGCCTGTAATTCTGTGGTTTCCAAATCTTCTGTTGACACTTTCTACCACTCCACACCTTATTATTTACCCCTTCACCATAATCTTGACACAAAAGAACCCCACAGTAAGAATAAGTCCATCCCTATTTAGGACATATTTTTAAATGAAATACTAATGAACGCTCTGGGTTTTTGTATCTTAGGATTTCTTCCAAGTATATGTATATGCTTTTAATATGTGTGTACAGTGGCAGTTTTAATATTAATTTGTCAAACATATTTAAACAAGACTAGAAGAAGCTTGAGATTATAAAAATGTAAATACTATTAAAGTTTATTGTAGTTGAAAGGAGAAGGAGAAATTCTCTACTAATGAGAAGAAAAATGTCACTTTTTTTTTTTTCCCCAAATAGGGGCAATAAAGCCAGAGGGATTTGAGAGAAAAAAAGTCAGGGAAGTCACCTGGATCCCCATGCAGCACAGGAGTTATGTAAGAGAAAAATCTTTTACTGTGTTACATAAAAAATGGAAGAGTGTGCATGTGCACACACATGAAAAGAAAGAGTAGGAAGACACCCTTCTGTACTTCCCATCTCCACTGACATTCCCACAAGTTCAGGGTGTTATTAGGGAGGGCCTTTGCATCTGGGAGCTCATGTGGCTCCCAGATGAGACTGTGCGCAGCGAGACCTTTAAGCTCTTGGGAATGGGCCAAGCATTTATTGACACCAATGGCCAATTCCATGCATAGTTTTATCAGGAGACAGCCAAGTTCACCAAGGACTGTCTGCAACATCAGCAGCTACTGCTAGCCCCAGACAGGGCAGCAGAGGCCTCAGAGGAGGGTGCAGCCTCCCCAGGCACCTGCCAAATCCCTGTGAGGAGTGGTACAGCCTCAGAAGCTCAGGGGAAGCTGGGGGCCTTGGCCAGGGAAACAAGAAATGCTTTCATTTTCACTTCATTTCCCAGGGGCAAGTTTCCAGAAGAAACCTCTGATAGTGATTAAAAGCAGCTCTTCTCCCATGGTGGATATATTTCTGGGACAGAAAGAGGAAAAAAAAACCTGTCCTGTCCTCTTGCCTAGAGGGATGGCAGGAATGAACTAGCAGCCTTTAATGCGGGAGGAGACTCAGTTCACTTAAAAGTGACTTGTTTTTCTTGAGGCATCAGAAAAAGACAATGCAGGATATAATGCTGCCTGCTATCAATTGGGTTTTTTGCCCTGTCCATTAGACTGTGGTGCCTTCTTTGTCATTTACAAACTACACAATTTGTTTGCAGCAGCTGAACAGGAAGGGAGAAGAGGGAAACCAGAGAAGTGCAGGGGAGGCAGAACATGTTCATGCTAACACAAGCTATGCCACAAACATACAATAAGCAACACGACCTCTCTAGGCCTTTCCTTTCCCCACAGGACTACCCGATGCCCTGGAGTGCAAGCCCAGTGTCCCAGAGAAAGCAGCTGCTACCATTTGTCTTGCCTTAGGGTACTTGAAACTCTCCTGACACCTTCAGTTCTTTCTCTGAATAGCTTGTGCTATTGGTAGCCATGCACTGTCCAAATTTTGGTTCTACAGTGGTTGCCTTCCTTTGGTCACCTCCACTTCCCTTTGCTGGTGTGTAGCATAAGTGGTTACATGGTGTGCTTTTCCCTCTCATCTGAAGATTTTGTTAGAGGAGTAAGGATGTTTGGAAAGACAGTATCCTTCACTGCAAAGTGTAACATCTCCCACTGAGGGATCTGTATCTCCTCATCACAGGCACAAGAGGATTGGGACCTTACAAATGTCAGCATTAGGTCACTAACTCTCCATGAAGAATAGTTGAATAGAGTTTGTTCAGAAATTCTTCACACATAGGTTTAAATTTGAGCATATAAAACACCTACATTGTATAGTCTTGGGAGTCCATTACCAACATTTGCAGCATTACTTAAATTAACAGGAGATAGTTTAAAACCAGGTTGCTTTCTGTTTCAGATTCTCTGTGTTGTTTGACATGGAAAGAGCTTGCACAGCCCAGACCTGTCAGGCATTTGGAGGAAATGCTAAGTGACTTTCAGAATGATGAATCCAAACTTCACAATGTTTACCATTAGTGTCAGATCACACACTATTGCATTAGTTTCCTCTCAACTGAAGAGTTAATTTAAGAGCAAAAATGGATCAATAAAAAACAATGTCAGATACCAAATCAATTCTGAGAATGTAGGAACAGACTGGAAATTGAGGTTGGCCTCACAGTGCAAGCAAAATATTTGAGAATTGCTTCCCGTTGTTACTTACCTGCTTAGAGGTGTATTCTGAACTCTGTTCTCATTATAAAAGCTGGGGATAGAGTTAGACCTGTATAGGGAATTTCCTTCAAATGATGGTTTACATCTTTAGTTCGAACTGTGGGAATTGCCAAGGTCAGAACTGGATCTTGGTGGGTAAATGAAGATTAAGTTCTATGTAGAGCAGTCTTACTGGCTTTTTCAAGCCTATGAGCTGGGAAATGTCCTCTTATTCCCTTCCCTTCTTTATACTATCATCAACAGATTTAATAAGTGCAAAATTGTTCTTTCTTTCTGTTTTCCTACTTTCTATAAATTTTCTAATGTGTTCTTTGCTTTATTATCCACATAAGCCAATAATGTTAGTGACTTGCACATAGAATATTTTAATGGGCTTTAGGTAGTTGCTGAGAATTGTTATGCATACATCTCAAAATGCTTTGCAAGGCGCGTGAACATTCATAATTGCATTTTACAGTTAGCAAAGGGAACAGGAGAGATGTTTTTTCTCCCCTTAAGTAATGTTTTATGCCACTTTGGTCCTTATTTATTGTAAACTTCTTCCTTAACCGATACCATGAACAAAAGGTTTTTCAGGTTTAAATAATCCTTTACCCAAGGAGAGAAATTATATGCATAGTATATGGTTTCATACTGGTCAGGCCTTGTTTGGACATGCACATTGAAAAATATTAATGTTGGAGGATGCTAAGATTAAGGAGGTTTACCTTGGATGTTCAGAGGCAAACTACTAGACCTCTTCAATGTATTTCACTGGCACAAATCCTGTCTCCTATTTTTCCTTTTTATTTGATATATTACAGTTAATGTATGACATACAGACAGCGTGATTTCTCCATAGGAATGCTCCCAGTAAATATGGAGACAGCTGTGTGTTAAACCATTTTGCCTGACGGCAATGTCTCAAGATGGGAGTGGGCAGTGCTTTTGTCTTGTTCTCAGACCCAAATATGAGCTTATTGCACTCCAGCACTGTGTCACAGAGCACTCTCTTTGCTTGGAGAGAAGGGCTTTTATTTCTTGAGCCTAACTGCTTCTCTTGAGCAGAGAAAAAATGTTTATGGAGGATTTCCCCTGAATGAGAGGGCCTGTGTCTGCCTGTCTTCTCAGCTGGAAAATTCGTTTCACAAGACAAATAACTGAGCTGTAGGCTAGCTGGGAGAGCAAGCAGATGTTCTTCCTGCAGTTGGAAGAGTTATTTGGTCTTTTCCCATTCTTCACTCTGTCACCTATCTCCATTTCACAATGATGAAAATACTGCTCCTCCCTTGTGCAGAAATGGTCTCATATTGCTCCAAAGCCATATGTTTTGCCTCCCCTTTTTTTGATATTTGACAAAACCTCTTAGTCTGGAATACTTCAGAGACATCCAAATAATTGCTGTTAAGCACTGGTTTGAAGCTTGATGAAATTTCTGGGGCTGCATATAACATAAAAATAGCTTTTCATGCTCAAACACTTTGCTAAGATATATCACATAAGTACCTCACTGTAGACAAAGTATGCTAACAGGCAGGTTTTCATTGTAGGCAAAACACTGTAACAGTTAAGAAATATTTCATTTCAAAGTGTCTTAATAGGGATTTTTAGATAATAGATCATTCTGGTTCCTTTTGGTGTTATATTTCTTTATGTTACCCAGCATCACCTGTTCTGTTCCCACATTTGGAAACAGCTCCCTGAAGGAAAATAGTCATGTTATTAACCATATGAACAGCATATTACAAATGAAAATGTGTATGTACAAATGCCAATAGAGACTTGCATGTACAAATGTACATTTTACTCCTGCAGTAAGAGACATGATAACATTATAGATATTAGAGGTGAGGGTCTGAAAACTTGTCCTTATCACTCTGCCTGAAACCAGAGGAAGGCAGAACATTTGAAGTGGAAGTGATTAAGAACCTGGGAGATGTTAAGATGAGAAGGAGGAAATGTATTTCAGTAACAAGGTAGGACAATTTTGCTGTAAAATTGACATTTGTAAATAAAATTATGAAAAAAAAATCAAAAATAACTTTAATATATTCTTTGGGATAATTTTCAAATGTATCAGTAATTAGTTAACTGCATCTTTGTGAACATTTCACTGGTTTTCTTTACTTTTTATTTTGCCATCAGACTTAAAGGAGAAAGCAAGATTACTTTTACTGACCAGAATTTCTCCTATCATGAGTTTAATACAAAGCTCAGTGTTACTGTGACAAGTTTTGTAGTCAATACAATGTATCAGGTTACTCTCTCCAATATTTTCATTTGTATTAAGTCCCTTCTTTTTTTGTCCTTTTAAGTGATCTCAAAAGATCCTCAATCTTGCTTACGTAACACCTGAAACTACAAGACTGGAAGATGACAGCAAAAGAATCTGGATATCTCCTGTAGTGCCATGTCCACATGTATATGTTCAAAGACTGATGTTTGCCCTGGGCCTTTTTCTATTAACAATTCTCTGCATAGATAATAATTTTCATTTTTTCCTCTCTGTGCACTGTTACTTGTCATGATTTAGTCAACTGTGGAAATCAGGCAGTGTGGTTTTTGTTAATTATTCAATCTGTACATAAAATTTTCCTGCAGAAAGTGACTCTTATTTTTTTCACAGGTACAATGGGAATGCATTAACCCCAAGTACAAAGCAAAGAAGAAGAACTACAAGAACTCAGGCATTGTCATCCTTAACCAATGCAAAGTAAATATGTGTTTTGCTCTTTCACTGCTTCTTTACTAAGCTCTCAGTGATATATTTTAATGGTGCTTGGAACAAAGTGAAACTGCCTGTAGAACAGCAATGAAAACTATCCCCCCCAAAAAGTAAAGACAAGGACTTGAATCTCAAAAGTAAATTGACTGTCCTCAACTCTCCTGTTTCATTTCTCTTGCCCTATACCTGCTGTTGTACAATGTGAGAGACGATACAAACTAACACATAAAGACTTTCCAACGTTGTGTGTATCCCTTTTAATCCTTCCATTATTTCTACAAAATTGCTCTTGTTCCTCCTAAACCAACAGCAAAATTTCCACTGACTTCCCACTGAGAGGTTGGTTCTACTTTATCTGTGAATTTTCCTTTCTGTAGGTTTAGAAATTTTTTTTTCTGTTTATAGTTTTGTTTCTGTCTCAATCTGTATTCAACAATTTCTGCCTTTACATCATTTTCAGTTGGTCCCTCTCCTCCTGCCAATTTTTTTCCTCAGGCAATTCTCCTGTGTTTTATCAATACACAGCTAAGTTGAATGTCCTGCTTTCTTGTCTGCAGATCCACAAGATGCATTCTTTCTTAGATTATATCATGGGAGGCTGCCAAATACAGTTTACAGTAAGTGTCTTACTTCTCCAACTTGTTTTGAAGAAAGGGAATCCCCTTAATACCAATTCATTACTTTCAGAGAAATGATTCTTACATGCCATTCCTTGGTAAATTATTAAGTTCTTCTTGCAAAATGTATTAAGTCCTCCATTGAAAGCAAGTTGTTTCCCCTGAAAGGATGTCATACAGAAAGTCACGCAGAGAGAGATCCAGCCAGGGACTTCTCTCTGTCAGCCTGGGGTGAATGCTGGTGTTTCACATCTCAGCCATAGCTTCCAACAGTAAGAGGCCACTCCAGGGGGACACAGTTCTAATTTAGAGTGTACTCAGAAGCTATTCAGTTCAAGGAACAAGGTGTAAAAGGATTTGCAGGGCTCTTCATAAACAGAAATACAATTTTCACATTTTCAGTTAATAATTTTTAGAAACATTTAATGATGTGTGGATTTTGTAATTTTTTGTATCATGTATCTAAAAATTAATATACTTAATGTAACAGGATATATCAGTATTTCCCATAGCACAGGAATGCTGATTGTGGCTCAGCTCCAATCTGGTTTATGTGACTTCTAATTCATGCCAGCTAAACGGCTAAAATCTAATTCACCAAGGTAATATTCTTCTTCTGGAGATCTTTTCTTTTCCTGTAGCATCCTGCCCTATTTCTGCTCCCACATATCAAGTATCAGACATTGGATGCTATGTTCCATTTCACTTTTTCCAGACAAGCCTTCATTTTCCAAAAAGATTTGACAAAAAAAGATTTTTTTTTATTGTACCCAAAAGTTCCAGCAGCAGCTACAGACAGTAGTGGATTGTCTTCCAGTGTACCGATCAGCTTTTTGAGGTGTTAAACGTGGACTTTGCCCAAACACATCACAAACTCATTGGATAACACCCAGAACTGAGGACTCTCTTCTGGTTTTGAAGGAAACAGCTTCTGCAGTTGACAAAGATCTTTACAGTTGTCTTCTTTCATATGAAGCATACTGTGTAATTACTACTCTGCCTTCCCCAGCTCCTTCTTCTTTTATCTCCCTGTGTCTGCAATGCACATTTCTCCTTCACATCGGATACTTGGCAGTCCCTAGAAACCCCTTTAATTTATTTTTTCTAACATTTTATCCCTAAAAATATGACTGAAAGAACTCAATTATCAAGTGTTCGAGGTCGTTATCAAAAAGACAATAATGTCTTAATGTATTATTTGAAAGCTTTTTCTAATTAGGGCATGTGCTTAGGCACATTCAAAGACCAGTTAATCTGCATTTCCCACAGCTCCAGCTCAAGAACAGGAGCACTGCCACCATTAGAAAGTGTCTAGGGATTTACATACTAAGTTACAGCTGTGTTTTTCAAACTTTGTTTGATTTCTCCTAAATATTTTCCAATGGAAGAGCAAGTTCTTACTCAGTGTAACAAAGGGTTATGGCAATTTGCTTGCCCTTTACTTACTTGTCACAGGTTTCCTATTAGTAGGCTGTGAAACACAAATTTAAAAGTGGTGGGGCAAATGGGTTAAAGTGGATAGCATTGCTTCTACTATATTTTACTATATTTCGTTTTACTGAAATGAAACAAAGCAATTGGTAACAGAAAGCTTAAGTAAGCTCATTTTCAAGGATGGGCAATGAGGACATAAAGGAAATGGATGATCCATATACTGTGAACCACAGAGATCCCTGGATTACTGTTGCCCTCAGTGGTAAATCCACATTGTGTAAACTCATCACTATCAGTTTTCAACCTGCGCAGACCCAGGGTATGCCATTGAGACATCTCTGTACCTATAGCACTCTGCATGCATAACCTAGTGGTTCTGCCTAACCATCATCATAAACTGGCTCTCCACATAGTTTCCTTCACCTTTCTTCCACCAGTCCTCAGTATGATTGCACAGAATGGTTGGGAGATGTGTTGTTGTTTTCAGAAATGAATTCTCCGTGGTCACTGAAACAAAAGGGTGCAGCATACTGGGGAGATATTCCATGCTACCTTGCTATCTGCATGCATCATATAATCTCCTTTTCACATAACACTAATCTGATTAATTCAGACCACTGAAATAGAGGAGACGTATTCCATGGACTTTCCCAGACTTCCAGTTTTTTTAACCATAGTGGATGTGGGAGTGTTTTAAACTCTCCTGGTGCGTGTATTGTTGTTGTCATTGTCTCGACATTAATGACATTTCTGTTGAGCTCATGCTGTGTACAGGCAGTATGATAGAACTGGGATTTGAAAGGGCACTTGGTGAGGGAGGGAAACTTGGATGCTAAGCACACATTTGATAACAAAAAGCTGTAGTATGATGTACCTGCTAATTTAAGGCGCTGACAAAAGCCTTGGTAACATCATGCTGTGTGTTCTTGGGATACTTTGTACCTCTATTGTAGAAACATGGCTTGCAGTTAGAAAGAATGTCTCTGAAAAACAAAAGTAAACTTTTCCTTTGCTTTTAAACAAGTTATTAAGAGGCTTTCATCTACAGAGATCAATAGTGCTGATTCCAGCCCTCTATTTTTATGCCCAGCTTATTGCCAAACACTGTATCTCTTATCAGACAGTGTACCCTGCTGCAGAAGAAATGTTCAGAAGTTGGCAGTGCAAATGGGTCTGTAGTCAGAAGACATTTTCATCACTTTAGGAAATACAGCAGAAAGGTTGTGTAAATGCATGGAAGGAAACTGTAATAGAAAGATATATTGGACAGATGCTCTCTCAAGCAGGTCACGGTGTTGGGCAGCCTGATTTGTTGTTGACAGATCTAGCAGGAGGTCCCAGCTATGTAGGATGTTTTGAGTGTAGTGAAAATCACCCTTTTACAAGGCTGAGAAAAAAAAAGAAACTGGTACTGAGTGTAGTTATTGCTCTGTTATACTCTTATTTAGCTGAGGGAAGATGACTGGTACATTGGAACTGATACATTTAAAGATACACTGATAAAAATCAAATGTACGCACTTTGCTGCCCGAAAGATAAGCTTAGTTGTGATATTAACATAACTTCTGCCATATATTAACTTATTTTTACAAATCCTTATCTGATGTATTTGTACAAGACCTTGGTGCTGTTGGGTAACGCTAAAGGAGCAGAGCTCTGCATTGTTATTTTGGAGTCATGGCAATTTATAGCGGTCATCTTTCTTATAAGTCCTCCCTGTGGGAGTCAAACAGAGATTTGGATCAAATTCAAGCACACTGCATCCGAGTACTAATATGCGTACATTCTTCATCATAGGAAATTAGGATTTTTTTTTACTTATCAGCAGACCTCTACTGCCAGGACCACTTCCAAAAGGAAGCTTGTTCCAGGAGTTGTTTTTTGCTTTCCCAAACACTAGCCACAGGCTTTTTTCCAAGCTCATAAAACCCACTCCCTATTCCTATGCTGTGTTCTTGTTTTCATTTCCAAAGCAGTTAGCCATGGCCAACACCCATAAAGGAAGACTTGTCCAGTTCTGTTTGATGTGTCACAAAAGTCTTAACATGTTTCAGTGTTTTGAGGTTACCAGTAAAAACACCTACTTTTAACAATTTTACAGGAATAACCTTTGTTTCTCTGTCATACAGTGACATTTTTACACCTTTTATAATCAAATTATGGTTGTATTAATATCAGAGAAAATATACCTATTTTTAAGAAAATATGCATACATTGAATAGGAATTTTTACAAATAATTATCTCAAAACTGAGCCAGTCCATACAAGCATCCATGGATTTACCCTAGGCTTCACAAACCACTACTGTTCCTTTCTTCCTCGTTTACATTTGTGTAGTGTTCCTCAGTTATGTGCCCTTGCAAGTGAAGGCATGAGAGGTTTTCCATTGATTTTTTCAAGTTAAATCCAGACACCATTTTTGGAAAAAGATCTATATGGAAAACAAACTCAGGGCTTTGGTGTGAGAACAGCGAGTAGGAAGTAGAGGTGAAGGATTACTTTATTTGCAAGCCAAAATGCACATCTCTCTCCTGACTGGATGTGATGAGGTGCCAGGGGTTCATAGATGATCAAGGCAAAGAAGGGATTTCCAAGCCTACTAGAGGCCAGTTTCTTCAGCTAAAAGATAGAGGTGGAAAATCAGAACCAGTGGAGGAAAGCCATGTTGGGTTCACCTAGTATGATATTTTCCTTTTACTTCTTCACAACACAAAGTAAGTTTCAGAGGGCCTGTATAATTTTTTAAGGAAGCATGAAAATATGTTTGATTTTCATTTTAGAGCTGCATAAAATATTGTTCCCTGTGCCAAGCAGAGGCTGTATCTGGGTAAGCTGAACATTTGCAAAAGCAAGCTGTGCCTTCAGAGTTCTTTTTGCAGCCTTTAGCAAGACCCTTTCTTACCTTTCAGCTACATTCTAAAACTGAAAACTGGACTCTGTGCATTTGTCTATTGAATATTCAGGTGTAATGGGTTTTTAGAGGAATAGGTTATTGGACAAAATCACAAGGAAATTTTATAAATGGCTGTGTTCCCTCTGTAAGACCCCTGGGATTTTTGTTGCTCCTTTTAGGAATTCCTATAAAGCAGCATCACAAATTTAGCAGAGGATTTTCTGATCCATAACAGAGGAAGATGTATGCCAAAGCCACTTAGTGAGAAATATAAAGAGCATTTTAAGAGAGAAATTAATTTTAAGAGGATTTATTAATACTTGTTTTTGCATTGACTTCTTCCCACAATATTCTCCAAGGTTTTTAACTACAACAAAAAAATCTTTGCAGGATTCAAGCTTTATTTTTACCCTGAAGCTCATGTTTAAGCTTGCTATCAGCTGTGAAATTGGTAGGGTTAATTATTTAATGCTTAGATGTTTTGAGGACAAAAAATACCAGACAAGCAATATGTACTACTACAGCCACAGTAAGGATTAAAATAGCTCAGAAATGTACCCAATTAGAGTTTAAATTTATAGATTTAGTTGGACTTGTAACTCTCTACAGACATCTTTGCTGCAAAGTTTTTATGTCCTGAATGTCACCTGAGCTGAAATAATTTAATTAAATATGAGAACCTAGAGATAGTTAATTTGATTCATTTGTATTAGAACATAATTTTCCCCATAGAATAGCAATGCATGTAACTTTTTACTTACTTATGCCATTTTCATTTTATTATCTCTTATTTTATAAACTGCCATTTGCTTTTACGTGTATTTACCACTACTATCCTAATTCCACTTTGATTAAGTACACTGTAAAATGACCTTTGCTTTAAGGCTGCTGTCTCTGCAGCAAATTGTTTCTGGCAAAGAGATATAGTTGATGTAGGTATATTTGTACTCAGAAGAGCTCTGCAACACATTGACTTTTCTATTTTCCAGGTAGCTATAGATTTCACTGCATCGAACGGTGATCCTAGGAACAGCTGCTCCCTGCACTACATCCACCCCTACCAGCCCAATGAGTACCTGAAAGCATTGGTAGCTGTTGGGGAGATTTGCCAAGACTATGACAGGTAAATAACCACGTTTGATTACAGAGTTGTCTTTAGAAAGCATTTTCACAGTGTGAAATTAATGACTGCCTGTGGCTGGCTGCAGCAGCTCCGTGTTTAGGCACTTAAGAGGAATGACTGCAAGTCAGAAAGATTAGTCTACCTTAACCTGCTTTTGAGAGTGACACTGGGTTCAGATTAGTTTCATCATAAAGAAAGTCACAGTTCTTGGCTGATTGGCTGAGTTGTGTGTTAAGGTTCAGGTTTGTATTCACATGTTAAAATAACACGTTTGAGTGGATTTTTCATGTGTTTGTGTGTTCAAGATTAACAGCTTGGAGTCTGTTTCACAGAGTCTGGCAGCATCCTCTCTGATACACTTGGGAGTTTGTGTCCCATCCTGTTGGAGAGTGTTCCTGAGAAGTTGTGTTTGAAACTGAATTTGTAGTTGCCTAGACTGCTTATTGATGGTATCTATTCTTAGAAGTAAACCCATGGTCTTTTTTAGTGTTCTCCTGGCCTGTTGAATATTGCACTCTCTTCTAAAATAAATGTTAAAAGGTAGTGATAGTGTGTGTACACAACATGCCTTTAAATAAATAAACAAATGCAAGTAATTGGACCAAATATGCTTCAATTACATTATGTACTTCTGTTGCTTTCAGATAGGTTGCCTGCTTCTATCAAATTAATTGTCTGTTATTAATCTAATTACCAAGTGCGTTTCCTTTAAATGTTCTTTTTCTGGTGGTGAGGGACAGTATCTTGCACAGCTATTCTTTCTAATATTTGCACATATTATAGATATCCACCCACCACTTTGCTATATGTAAATACCAGATCTCAAGAAAACAGTGGTATTTCCACTCAAATTTGAATTATACTTTCTGTATAAATTGTGGAGTGACTTACTGTGGTTTGCATGTTACATGTTGCATGTACCAATTAGTTTGCTCAGAGGAACTTTCATTTGCATGGTATTGAAATGTCTTCCCAAAGAATGACAAAAATACTGCCCTGACATGAGTTCTGTAAGAATTTGATGGCCAGATTTAATTAATGAGTCTGAGAAAGTTAATATTTTATTTTAAGTGATCTGATAATTCCCAAGTGATTATGCAATAATTTAATAATTACTAGCAATAACTCAGAGGGTTAATATACTTCAAAAAATAAGGAAAGGAATAAAAAGGATTGGTTTATGCACACAGAATTTTTGATTTTATGACTTACATGTAATTTTTAAGAAAATTAAATAGTTAAGTGGCACAGTCCCCTCCAAATGGAAATATTAACTCAGAATCAGGGTTCTTCTCTCAATACATGTATTTCAATCAGAACAAAAAATAATAGTAATTTTTTAAATGAAATCATCACCATCATTCTGTTGTATTGTGCTGCAGAAAATGCCTATTGATGCTAATCAGCACAACTGAGGTTCTATGAGCTAAGAACTAGGGCTGAACAAAAGCCAGCTCTTTTCCCATGGAAATTTCACCTTTCGGGCATGAGTTTGACTTGTGCATGTTCTCAAGTTGTGACACTGTGAATACATTCCCATGGACAAGATGATTTAACATGGTCAGTGCTTTCTGATCAAAATGTCAAATGAGGACCTTTGCTTTATACCTGCACATTTTGAATCCAGTAAATTGGAAATAAGAATTTAAAATTTTTCAGAAGAAAAGAAATTAGGAGGAGCAACCCTTCACACAAAATTATCTACATGTTCTGTATAGACCTTTATTGTGCTGAGTTGCAACCTTTACATGTATGAGCAAATATAACCTACAAAGCAAATCCTCCGTATATACACTTTAAAAAATTTACATATTCAGTAAAAATCTGAAACATGGCACAGATCCATAACTGCCCCAGTGAGTCCAGTTGTGCTTCAGGTAATGGAGCAGGATATCTGTCTCCAGATTAAGATAAGCCAGAGGTGAAAAGAAATGGACTTGCTGAACCTAAGGGCTGTTTGGAGCCAGAGTGTCATCATTTGCTTGGGGCCATGTGTTTATACTAAGATGAGAATATAAGATCACACAATGGCAGTGCTTTTACATGAAGGTTTATAGTTTGCACCCATCAATCATCTCAAATAGGCAGAACTGTCTGATTTCAATCCAAACCAATGGAGTGATTTTAATTTGGTCTCAGGATTATTTGCATCAAATGTATTTGCATCAAATGAAAGAATAGATGAGTAAAGTAAAATCTGTTGTTTGCAATACTTTTCTCATTCCAATAGCACAGCTGTAAAATTCTAAGTACTTTTGCCGCTTATATACCAACAGGCTGCTTTTTTTAATTGGGGCGGGGGGGACAGTGTATGGTTATTAATTAAAATACTTCTTTCATTAGAAACATTCAAATTTATTTGTATTTTGGGAGGAATTCGATTGGCAAGTAATACATAGAGAGACTACACTCAAAATGCAAAATTTTCTTTTATAAACTCTAGCTGGTTTGGTCAACCAAGCCATATCTTCTCATAATCTAGGTTTCTGTACATATCAGCCTAACATAATGCATCTGTAAGTAATTAATGCTCCCAATTAAGTGCTCCTTGCATCCCTTGGTACAGTGGAATAAATCCTGTTCATCCAAAAGCACATTTATCCATGTGGTTCAGAGATTCCTGAAACGGTTAAATGAGGAGTGCCGTTTTGCATAGTTAAGTGTGAAAGAGTAAGATTTGTTCTTTTATCAGCAATATTCAGAGAATGAGAAAGAGACGTTGATTATTATCCTGATTGTAGAATTGGTGCAGTCCTGTAGGAATAGGCCAATCTGATAATGATAAGGGAAATGGAAGAGCTATTCACCTGCACAAAACACTTAATACTTTATCTATATGGTGGAATTGTTTCAGGCTATAACAACGTTTTTCATAAGAGAGAAGATAAAGTGTGTAGGTGATATAATCGGTGGCTAAGCAACAGCAGCAGTGGATCATAAAGGAAGGAGGAACTTTCATTAGCTTTAAGGAATTAGGTTCTAAAATGTAGTTAGAAGTACTGGAAAGGGGAAAACACATTAAAACTTAAAAATAAGCAGACAGCTTCATGGAGAGGAATTTATTTTAAGATAAATGACTCATGAATATTTAAAAATGACCTCATGAAGTAGTAAGTGAGAAATACATATTTCTGTTTAAACATTTTCAGAAACTTTCCTTTATATTAAAAGGTACATCACTGGTGTAATTTTACCTTGAAATTGTGCAAGTCTGCTCCACCTTTTTCTAGCACAGAGAAACAGGTGAAAATTATGGAAAGTCATTGGGCACTGAAGTGCTTAATATTAAAAATATCTGCTTCTGTATAATTGCATATTTCTTTTTTACCTCAGTAATTTCTGTATTGAGTTCTCCATATCAGAACTCAAATAAAATGATTTCTGATGACCAGCAATATGAGCCTAACCAGGATCCTGAAAAATCAGTGGATTGCTACTCCCTCTACATGTTTTGCACAATAAGCTAGCATATTTACTTAAGGCAGAGAGGGTTATACCCAACTCTTTGTGCTGTCTTAGAGCTTCTAACTTTCAACATCTCTGAAAATTGGTTTTGACCACCCATTTGTTTTGGGGTCCCCTTCAAGAAAATGCTGTTTTCAAAGGGTAGGTGGCAGGTGTCTTTGGTGGTTGAATACCTAGATACAAGGAAAGGCAGTCATTCAACAGTTGAAATAAAGGATCTGCAACTAGAATCTTACAAAAGCCATAAATGTCTCTTAAGTTATACAGCAGTAATAATTTTGAATGTGTCCTCCACAGCAGCTCTTCCTCAAATGCTTGTCATTTGTATTATAAAACTGCCCCCTGCTTGGCATGGAAAAACTCCACCATTTTGGAAGCCAGAGAAGCCTGGCTAAACAGGGGAATCAGGGAACATTTGCTTTCCCTTTTTGTGCCAGCATAAGGTCTGGCCATGTCCTGACTGCAAGTCAGGACCTGACCTACCTCTTTGTATATAAAACTAGTATTCTTCTCATGTGTATATTAACATATAGGTATGCATATAGGTATGCATATAACATAGAGGTATTATTTATACTTATATAAATACAGTATTTATTGTTAATACTGAACTAGTCAATAAAAAAAATTTATTTCTCTTTTGTGCTGTTTTAGATCTTCCCTCTCTGCAGAGCAAAGTCATAAGTCACAATAAGAACAGTGCACACAGTTTCTTAGAATGGCTGGTGCTTTGATCTTAATGATTTGTTTTATCACTGCTGGAATACAAGCAAGTAGCCATGAGTGTAGCTCATCTTTCATTCTGCAGTGATTGCTGCTTCTATCAAAGGAAAAATGGGCTGGAAAGGGACTGTAAATAGCTTGTTTGTGTTAGGATAAATGCTCTACTTGTACACAATGCTAAAGGCTGAAATACTTCCTAAATGATCTTACATTATTGCAGGTTTTAATGACAATATTGTGGGTGAAGCCCATGGCAGGACTTGCAAATCTGCTCCTCACTTTGAAATCTGATTTCTGCAGTTAGTAGTTTTCCTTTTGCTTGTGCTTATTAAGAATCTCGTTATATTACATTAAATATTTATCTTTGCAATAAAACTTCCGTTCTGAATCAGCAAGACACTAGAGTTTATTATCTAATCCCATTGAATTCAGTCTGACTCAAGCAAATGCTGAGGTAGTATGCAAAATAGATGGCACTAAAATGGAATTAGGAGTTTTACCGAATTTGAACTTCATTGTTGATTGTTTGCCCACACCCAAATGTCCAGTGCCTCCCATTTACTTGGATGATTTTTATGATTTTTTCTACACGTAGTTCTGTTTGTGCATAGCTTTAGAGTTCTTCATTGGATTAATAAAAAGTGTTCACAAAGATGTATGAGAATCAGCTTTTGTGTGGTCAAATCAATACTCATTCCTTGAAAAAGACAAAGGTTAGATGTACTTTATCAAATGCTTTAAAGCATTTATTGCATTGGATATTTGTGGAACTTCCCATTTTTGATGGGCTATCCCCATTCTTATCTAGGCACTCACTCAATGCATGACTCCATATATTTGACCACGTAGTTTTGTAAAATCCTGTCAAATTTATCTTCATTTTATTCAAAATCTGTTTCAAAATAGTCTTAGTTCTTAATTATTTTAAATCTATTTGTTTATTCACTCCTAAAGATAGTGCAGATTTTTCTTCAGTTTCAAGAGCACTTGAAACACAGGGAAGATAAATTCTGTTTCCTGACACTAATGTTTTCATTTAGGCAAATAGTCTCCTTAACACTAAATCCTTAAGTAGCTGCTTGAAAGTGACATTCACACTGAGATTGTATGTTAAAAAATAAACTGCCTGTGTAAAACATAACTGAATAGCAACCTCCCAAAAGGCCACTAATGAGAAAAGAGTACATTTTTCTTGCAAAGGGCAGAAATTATTTGCGTGTAGAGTTCTACAAAATATTTAAAGAGTGAAAATTTAGAAACCAAGTCACATTCCACAAAAGATATGGAAATCCTGAAGTTAGTCTGAGTTGCATCATTGCCTTCTGCAAACATTGAATTACAGCAGTTGCTGAGTGAATGCAAAAACTGCTCTTTATGTTTTCTTTTTCATATTTTAGGTCTGAGCAAGTATGTTCACTGTGATTGAAAACTGTATATAAGCCTTTCTTTCCCTCTAAACTGCACAGGAAAATTTAGAAGGGAAAAAAATCAAAGGAGAAAATAAAGGGACCAGGGTTCCCATCCCAGTGAGTCCCTTGTGGTCTAAGAAGGTCTAAGAAGTGAAAAAAAATATAAGTCTGATGAAAGTTCCAAGTGTCCCAGAAATACTTTTCCTGAGGTACCAGCAGAGGGCATTTAGGGAAGAGAAAGAAGACAAAGGATCTTTAGAGCTGTACATGTTATGGAAGTAATATATAAATCAATGCAATTAATCCCAAATACAAGTATCAATCCATACTTAAATACTGTGGTTTCAATTAAGGCTTCAAGTGGAGAGAGATCCCAGAGTTCACACCTTGCTGTCTGCTTTAGTGATCAGAGCCTCATCCCCAAGAATCACTTGATAGGTCACTTCATCCTGAAGCTGTGTCTGTGTTTGTGGATGAAGACTCAGAAAGTTACCTTGACTGGAAGGATCTGTCTTAAACACCCTGAGGTAATTTGGCCAGACACAAAGAGAAAACCAGAAACTTGTTTTGGTTGTGATAGTAGCGTAATAGTATAATAGTAGTTCATTAAAACTGGGGCAAAATAATGGTGCTTAGAATAACTGGCAGTATATGTGACATTAAATATTTCATTAACTCCCTGCATAGAACTGTAGATTTTAAAATTTTATCTACTCATGCAGATCAATAAATAAAAATATGGTTAATTATTAAGCATCTCTCTTTATCACTTCAATTACAGAAACAACCTTTCTGGAGGCAGTTTAGCGAAAAAGCTGATTAGCATATCTAAATAAGTTTAAAAATCTTGAGGGAAAAGACATGAGTCTTTTTATTTGGTGCTTTAATAGGACCAAATTTGCATGGATACACACAACAAAAGAAAAATAGAGAAACAGTAACCTCTACAGAAAAACTTGTAGCTTGTGTTTGTCAATAAGCTCAGGTGTGGATAAACATATTCTGAAGTGTTTGGATAACCCAGGACTAGAACTGCACTGGCAAAAAGGAATCACTGATAGTTTCCACCATCAAACTGGAGTGCAAACCCTTGGATTTAACAGCTGAGGACCTAGAGTGGCACAATTACATAATAAATACAAATATATATACTCGGTGTTTGCTCTTGCAGAACCTGTTATTTGTAGACTGCTGCCACACAGGGGTTTCTACAATCACCATCTTTTATCCCAAGAATCAGTACAGGAGAATTAGTCTCAAACACAATCTGTGTTGGGAAGGTGACTTCATAACAGCTTCTTTTGCAAATGTACATGCATAACAGACATGCATGTGTGTGTGTGGAGGTATTTATACACACGCACATATTTATACACATTTATGCAGGCCCTTTATCTGGGTAGACTCTGTCAATTTTTACAGCCTTTTCCCTTGCCAAGTTTTCATCTTTGTGTCTTGTTTACGTTGCTTTTTCTTCCAGGAACTCAGTTCCTATGCCAGTGCATCAGTCACAAACAGTTCCTTCCAAGTTTCTTTTGTTAAGAAACTGCTTAGCTGCCATTCAATCCAAATGCTTTTGCGACCTTTGCTGCATTCTGTCAGCTGGCAGATACCTCAAAACCTGAACCTTCTACATGGCTCCTCTGTGAGGTCTTCACTATTTCTCAACTCAGCTTGAAATCTCCTCTGAAGATCATGGATCAGTGCTGTACTTGACACTTTTCTACAACTGTGCAGACTGGTTCTGTAGGGATTTTTCTGTCAAAATTGCTTTCTGAAGAAACTGATGTGAAGTATAAAACCCTGCAAAAATTGCATTCCACCTACTGCTGTAGAGACTAGACTTCTGTGTAAAGGATAAGTAAATATGCATGAGTAAAGAAACAATTTCTGTTGTCATTTTCACTGATGCCATTTGATGCTGATCTAGTACCTCTTTAGTCAATGCAATCATTTCCACAATTTCAGAAGTGTGACTTTCCTCCTTGCATTAAGGATATAACTAATTTAGTCATCCACTCCCATTACATTAGCATATAGCTGAGAAGCAAATTACTCACATTTGGAAACCCATCTGTGGGGTAAATGAACACCATCCCTGAGCTGACCTAAACAGGTTTGTGGGTCCAATTGCTCTCAGTTAAAAGTAGGCAATTCTTGTGAATTAGGTTGCATTTACTGTCTTTAGTTTCACCTCTAAACTATTGTGAAATTAACCTTGGTCAGAGATTCCAAATTATCAGATGAACAGAAGATAATAGCCCATTTCCTCCTGCCTATTCAGTGATGCCTAGCTGAATGTGTAGTCACCGGTATACTTCAATTATGGTATTGCTGTAGCTTGCTTTGTTAGTGTTCTTCACTTTGACTTAATGTCATTCTGATTTTGGTAAAATTCCATCAACAGCTCATTTGATCACATTAAGTCACAGTATAATCTCTATAAAGGTTTTATCCTGCCTATCCTAGAAAGTTCATTTGTATCTTGAGAACATTTGACGAGAAATTCCTCTCCCAGCAACTCTCTCTATATATGTGTCAATGATCTGTTTGCCCTCTTCCCAGCACACCCCTTATGGATATAAAATTGTTGTAGAGGACGATCTCTGACCAACCCTTTTCAATGTCATTTGAAACTTGTAAAAACACAACAAAATGATGTCCATATGTGGTGGCAAAGCTTTTGTTCTTGTGGTTGCTTAGTGCAGTACACACTGTAAGCCACGCTTGTGTTTCAGGAGGGCAGAGCCCCATCACTGCTCAGTCTGGGGTTCTTCACAACCTGTACTTTACATGATGGAATTCAGCCTCCTGCAGCATTGCCTGCAAGACATGTCAAGTTTTAAACATCTGAGATTACAGTTTGTGTGATAATTACCTTTTCAGTGATGGTACAGTTTTCTATATATAGTCCCACACATAAGCCAAATCACTATATATATAGAGTTAGGGTTTTGGAGAGTATAGGGACATATGTGCAACCCCTAAAAATACAAGACTGTCTGAAAACTGCCTCATTTGAGAAATTAAAGACAACTCATTGTAGCCACTTGCAGCATCCCCTCTCCTGGTTTATTCCCACTTGTAAAGTCTCATTTCTTTTTCAAGATGCATTTTACTGAATTGGGTCATTCATGTAGGCATAAATCAGGTCATTGCAATTTATTTGTTATCTTGCAGGGAAGCTTGACATTTTGTCTCACCTTCCTGCATATGTTATTTTATTAGGCTATCCTTCCAGCAAGTGATAGATCTCACTGCCATTTCATTTTGCTTAACCTACTCCTCCCTCAAGCTCTAATGACTTTTTTTTCCCCTGTGTGTATTTACTTTTCCCCAGCCTAGGAATTTCTGAGTTTACTTGATATTTTTACCCTGCAGAGCTTCTTTTGCAAGTCTTTTAATGTTAACAAGGGGAAGCTGAAATCCATTGTACCTGGATTTGGCTTTTTTAGTTATTTCATGAGTTGATGCCTTTTGGTGGTTAGCTTCAGGGAATTTGTATTCCCCTGCTTCATTAACTGTTTCCCCTGCAGGTGAGACAGGCGTTGCTTCAGAATTTTGAAACGCAATTACATGACAGTATCTATTTCTCAGTATACAGCAGATTCCAGCTCCCCTAAGGTGCCTGAGAGCTGTAATTAAAGATAGTGAGTGAATTTTAATGTCAGGATTTTGCACCCGGTTATGTAGCATCTCTGTGACAGCCCAAACAATGTCCTGTTGCAGTGATTTACTACTGATTTGCATGCTCCCAGCTCTCGTTTGGGACCAAGATGTATGATAATCACCTCATCCTTGCTACTCTGCTAGAAATTGCTGCTCATCATGGACTGAATGCCAAGCTGTGTTAGGCACAGAACGAGTTTGATTAAACACACAGTTACCTGGCCAAAACCAGAGATGTGGTTGTATTGAACCACACATAGCCACATAGTGAATCTGTGGTGACAGAGTAGCAATCCCCTAGGGAAGAATACAGATTAGTGGGTGAAAACATGGCTACTGCTGAACTCTTGTGGTTGTTCTGACTCTCTCTGGGGCAGGCTGAGAGCTGGACCACAGCCTGGCTCTGCATCCTGGTGGAGCACAGGTGGCTGTGCAAGGCGAAGTGGATGGGCTCTGGGCCCTTCCATTTAAATGGTTTTATTTAGCCCTATTTGATCATTGAATCATAGAATGGCTTGGGTTTCAAGGGACCTTAAAGATCATATAGTTCCAAACCCCATGCCAGATCATGTCGTTTATTTACCTAGCTCTGCTTGCAAAGCAGGAACTGAAAACGTTTAAACATTTCAAATGATTTCTGTATTTTCTTTGGAACTGTTGTTAATCCCTGTAAGCTGTTATGATTCAGAATTTACTGGCATCAAGCCCTTCTCAGATAAGTACTAAATAATATACTCAGGAACATGATTCATTCATATGCTTCAGAAAAGAAACAATTCAGCTAGTATTCTTCCAGTTCACTATCTGAACATGAGAGATTACAATTTTAATTGAGTTTAGAGATAACTCTGTTTTGTTGGTGACATTTGCTGTTTTCTCTTTTATATTTTCCTTTCCCTTTTCCTTTCTGTGCTCCCCCTCTCCCTCTTTCCATGCCCTTTACCCCTCCTTCTTTCCCACCCCACATTCACACTTTTTTCAATTACATGTGTAACACACACCTCCCTTTTTAATTTTGTCAATTTGAAATTTTTTTCTAATGGAGGAGAAATATCTGATTTCATAATGAGAAAAGTATGTCAAGCAGAGCAGATCCACAGTTTATTCTTTTAAGACTGGAATTGAAAATGAAAGGCATAATAATTGATTTTGCTGCATCCAGCACAGTACTTTTAAAATACCTTCCTGGTAATTCTGATCTGACCCAAGACCAAAATTATAAGTGACAGCTTTATATCCAGGGATCCTAGCCAGGTGTTCTCCCTGCAAGAATTTCAAAGAGCAGTAAATTTAAGATTCTCAGCTCTTTGCAACTAAAAATGGGCTCTTAGTGTTTCTCTCTCCTCACTCCATGTTTTTTCCTTTGGCCCCCATTCCCTGCATCGTTAGTACTGTTTGTGCTACTGTGTTGTTCAAGAATAAAGTGAGCAGGTTTTCACACTGATGGTTTCCAAGATCAGTTAAGTAGCATTCATACAAATGCTGCATGGACTCCTGGAGGCGAAACTTAAGCACAACTACAGCTACATGCCAAAGGGCTTTCATGGTAACCAGTAAAATTAGTCCTGAACAAGCTGTGTAAGTGGCTAGCAATGAGTTAGTCTTTCAGAATTAATATAGAATGGCTTAGGCCTTTTTTCTCCATACAATTAAGAACTCAGATTCCAAATTTCGGTTTTTAAAAGGAACTGATTTTCAGAGCACAGTCCTGGCAACCTTTTTGAATACGGGTATTGCTGCACTGGTGAATATCTCAAGCATCATCTGTCCCTGAGGCTTCTGAGGAGGTTGCAAAATGTCTCTAATGTCTGACTAATTAATTTTACCTAGTGGAAGAGTTTGCTCCTTCTCATTACTAGGAATAGCAAATCCTTTTCAGAATAAACATAATATCCTGGTTTCAATGATACTACATGTCAGAGAGCACCAGTGGTTAATGAGACAAGATTTTGAAATGTTCTTTATTTGGTCTCTTTATAACAAGCATATTTCTTTCCTTCCAGTAGCAATAGGCTTCCTAGTGAAATAGAAAACAGGATCATTATCTGTATCACTTTTACCAATTTACAAAACCTTAGTATTACCTCTATTCATCTCTCTTCCTGTATGTGCAGTACAGCTCACTGAAATCTCTCTTCTCTCTGCTCCATTAGTGTTTTGATTTGTCATTGCTCTTGCTCTGTTTCCCCTAGACAGCTTGAAGAATGGGTGGCTAAAACTGAGCAACATCCCAAAAAGATAGAATGAGATATTTTCAGAAATTATTTTCTGCTATGTGTTATGTTATAGTTGAGGTTATTGAGGAACTTCTTCTAACTGGTTGTATTTCTGTTCATAAGACTGCAGTCTTGGGGCCCTGACAACTCACTTCTGTGTGAGTTAATTTACATTTATCAATATGAACACCAAACCTGAACTCTCTCCCTGATTTTTCTTTTAGGGTAAAACATAGATATGATCAGTCTTGGGTATCTTTTTGTAATTGAAAATTACAAAATCTGAGAATTGAAAAGTACCAGAAGCCATATACATCTATGCTTGCATGACTACTCATGGCCCTTAAATAACCAGGTATCAAAGTCAGAGTCCAATGCTTTTTCTTTTTTGGTCTTCATGTCAAGTATTTCCACTTTTTGAACACTATGCCCCATTGAAATTTTCAAGGGAACTTATGTAAAACAAAAACAATATAAAAGGTGAAGTAGACATGACAGAGTAATTTTGTAAAGATTCTGCCAATTCACAATCCTCTTTTTCTTACCTGATATTGTAATTTTCAAGTTCTGTAGAACCAGTTCATTTTTCCAATTCCATGTTTTTCTCCTGTCCTTTCCCTTTAATAATTGCCTCCAGCAGCACAGTGCAGGCAGATTCTTTGCGTGTGCCAAAGACTTTGTGGCTAGCTTTAAACAAGTCAAAGATCCTGAGATTGCCTGAGGCCAAGGACATGACACTGCCCATGTCCTTGTATCTCCGGTTTCTTATTCCCAGCACAATCTGGTGATGCCCAAACTGCATTTGGGAACAGTGTCAGGCACAGGTGGCCCCAGCACTGTCCCTGAGAAGTCTCTGGGGGTGCTAGCTGGCAGGAGCCAGCACTGGACTAGGGAGGGTGCTCAGATCACGTCTGTGGCCATGTCCCATGTCCCATTGCTTCAGTCAGGGTCATAGGCCAATTTCCGGCTATAAATGACACTCAAATGTCTGAGCAAGCAATATGAAGGAAAAGAAAACTTGTTCTCACTTTTTCTTCTTTTGAGTGAATTTAAATTACAAAGGAAGAAAAGTCATTAGAGCAGATCCCTTTCCTACTGAAATGCCAGCCAGGGAAACAGGGCTGGAGTCTCTGATGCATGCAATTCACCCCTGAGGCAGGAGAAAACCTTCTTTTCATTTTCTGACTGTAGTTTAAGTCCCTGGATGGCCTAACCCTTGACATAGCTTCCAGAAGCTGGGAAGCTGCTCTGCTTTCTTCTGTGTGCTGCCATGGTAGCCCTGGGTCTTTTGGAGGAGCTCTCACACCCTGTACCATAAAGGATTATCCTGGAAGCGAGAGAGTTCTTGTCTGCCCTTTTGGATCACTTTTTCCCTGTGTCTCAGTAGGGCAGGACGAGCAGAATGAAGGCAGCAGGCTCAGCTGTAAGGTTTTTTTCTCATATGATAAAGTGAGGGGTGGATTGGAAGACTAGAGAGGGTTATATTGTAAAATATTACTAAGCCATTAAACTGCTCACTTACTAAAGAGTGAGACCTTTATATTAGCTGAACACTTTGTGTGATAGAAGGAAAAGTATTCCATACAATTAAATTTTATTTTTATACTGAAAGTTATTAGCTGCAATTTTTGAGGTGTGGCCAGGGGATAACATGATGATCTTTTTTATGCAAGGGATGTCATGAGTATCAAAATGTTCCCTTCTTAACTTTAAAATCAAGCTCCAGTATCAGATGAGGGTTAATTTCTGGGTCCCAGGAGCTTGAATCAGATACCAGAGGTATGTACCTGAATTCTGGCGAGCTACCTAATGAGTGTAGAGCCATTCTGGGTGAGGCAACAGAAAGTACTAAGCACAGGAGAAGACCCCAGGATACCCCTCCTCCCTGGAGTTCATGCACTTCCCTCTAAAAAGCAGCCATGTGGAGCCCCATCCTGAGGGTGTACTTGATCATGCTTTACTTTTTCACAACATAATGGTTGCAGTAACAAGCACTTACTCAAAAAGGAGATGTGGGAGGTTCAAACATAAAGACAAGTGTCCTGACTGTGGAGTTAAGGTATTCTGGGTGCAGAATAACAGTGGGGGTTGTGCTGCCATGTGACTGGGAGTGTGGGAGTCATGCCACCAGAAGGAGAATCTAGGCTGCTGGAGGTATGGCTTATTGCTGTCTCTGAATTGCTGCAGAGCAGAAGATGGAGCTGTAGATACAAGAGTGCCAACACTTGTTTACACTCCAGAAACACTGCAGTAGAAATGCAGCCACTGGATGGGTTTAGGCATCTCCCAGTTGTATAACTGCTGCCAACATCAGCTTTTTTAATTCTTTTATTGAACTTAGACACTTAAGTTCTACCTAAGTAAAATTCAAAATAAAATTCTTTTTTTAGTCTTTGTTTGTACTTGCCCCAAATCAAATAACTGCAGCTCTGCAGGGTCTGATTTTCTAATCCAGCCATGCTTAATCACTGATATAAAACACGATCTGTTTTTCTCCCTTGCATTCTTTTCTAATGGTTTCTTATTTCTTGCCCTCAAAGTGTGTGCCTGAATTCTCTGCATTCATTTGTAAGGGCTTTCCCGCTTCCAGGAGTGTTTAATCAAAGAGAATTCTATCAGCAGGTGGTTAGCATCAAATGTCAGCAGCTATTTCGTTTCTGATATCTCTTGGGAAAAAAATGTTTCATTGCCATGCAAAGGATGTTAGTCTTCCTTTCCAAGATCCATTGTCACACAGTGTAACATATGGTACACAGAACTGTGCTCCCAAGATTTATGCAGCAGAGGGGACACAGTTCTGCTTTTTTTTAAGCCCTTCAGTTTTTCTTTAGGTTGTATCAGAAATATCATGGTGCCTTTAACAGCCAATGCCAGCCAGAAGAACCAAGCAGCTTTAATGGGTGCTATTATCTTTCTGGAGTATGTCTGGGTTGTGGATTGCTCAGGTGATACTTGGAGTGGCCATGTCTTGAACTACACAAAAAAAATTGAAGCTGCTGGCCTCTTCTGAGAATTTAAAAAGTGCCAATCACAGTAGCTGGAACTCAACTTTTCCAAGGGTGCTGGAATCCTGTCAGTAGACTAGGATAAACCTAGTCTTATTCATCAGTGGACTGGAGTACAGTTCAGTGACATCAGTGGGACTTCAGGATGTGTCTGGAATTAAGCATATGTTTGAGTGAATTGTTAACCTCAAGTGTGTGATCAAGTGCTTTGCTGACTCAGGGACAAGCCATTCCTTGCAGCTTGTTTTCCACTTTGCCATCTGGGAAGAGGCAGCTTGACAGCATGTGGGCTGTGTGAGACATGATTGCATTTCTGAAAGGGTATTAACAGCCTTGAAGTTTCCAGGTTCTCTGAATCAGGTATTTTTTCTCTTGCAGATCTAACTGGGGTAGAATAACCTCCCTGTACTGTCTGAAAGCAAACTGACCATGCCACAGCATTTTGATGGGTTATCCGTAAATTTATGCCTAATTGACATAATCTCATGTTTTAGTGGAACTACTTAAAATTCAGGTGGAAAGCTTTACGGAACCTGCAGATTTGGGAGCATGAAATTGCCCTTTTCAGATATTTTAGGAAGACCCTTTTGGACAGCTGGACAACTGTAAGAACCCAAATTGGCAAACACTTTTAATCTGAGTCATATCTTCACTAGACGCATTTTCTGAGCTGGGGGAGCACATCCATATTCATATGAAATAAATGCTGTTACAGCCTGGTCAGTCAATAAACTCTCTTGCTTCAGCTAGGTAATGCAAAAGATTGGGTAATACAGACTTGTTATTGCATTTGTGGGAGAAATACAAGACATCCTGATCCCTCAGTATTCTCCAAGTGATTTTAACTGCCCTAAAAGACTAGGAGCTCACCTGAAAAATCTTCCATAACATTCCCCCATTCTGTTCAGCACACAACCCTACTTCTCCAATCCAGTACCCTTCCAGTCTGCCATCACTTGACTTAAAAGCCACTTCTGTACTGTTGTGATGCTTTGCATTTCTGATTAATGCTTACAGAGGAATAAATGTTTATTGTAACAATATGCATTTCTCTGTGGGTACTCATATTTTTTCATTCTTTTCCAGTGACAAAATGTTCCCAGCCTTTGGATTTGGAGCAAGAATACCCCCAGAATACAAAGTAGGTGCATAAGTGTAATTTTCTCATTTTCTTCAGTTATGAGGCACAAAATAAGGGACAAATGGTTCAAGGTAGGTCAGGGGCAAAGGGGAGCAGCTCCTGCTGCTTATTTTCTTCCATCTAGCTTTCTCACCCAGTGATATTTCACTGAAATCAGAAATCAAGGCTAGACTTAAAATAATTGTTTGACACCCAAAATATTTTGTGCTATTGGCAAAGCTTTGTTGGTGGATGCTAAAAGGAGAAATGATGTATTGAACATCCCTTGCCCAACATGTTCCTGAAAATAAAGATTTGAGAAGAATTTTGCTCTGTGGCAAATTTCTGTGTCATGGTGGACATGGTCAGGAAGAGAAATACAAGAGCATGTATCCGTGCTGGAGAGAAGTGGTATTTATAAACAAAACAAAATGAGAGTGATCTGCAGTGATGGTGCAATTGTGAGCATAAATATGCCATCTGGGAGGGCTGGAGTGAAGACAGTGAAGAATAAGCATCCAAAAGAGAAAGGCCTAAGAAGAAATAAGCAGAAGTTTAAATCCTGTGTTGCACAGAGGTAGTGTGGGCAGAAGAGCAGTTCTGCACAGATAAGTAACCAAAATCTAGGTGGGGACTCTGCAACTCAGATACTGTCTGGAAAGGAGAAGCATTAGTCATCTGATCATGCAGACTTCATCCAGAATCCCTGTGTGCCCTGCTCTGGGCTGTGTCTCTGGGCTGTGGCTGGGGTAGGGAGGGTGAACACTGGCCAGGTAAGAATTTCTGAGAGGGGTAGTGTGCATTCAGCATTGTGTAAGGCATGAATCAGCAGATGAAAAAAAATGCCCCAGTGTGTTCCTCATGGCTTGTGGGTTTGATACCTGCAGAAGAGTAACAGTAGTGATGTACAGCAAATTGGAAATGTTTCTAGCAAACAGATGTCTAAGGTAAGTTAAGATATATATAACAACATTGCTTTCTAAGCTTGTCTGTGCCTGACGAGGTGTTTTGCCTTGCTTTGTTCCTCAAGTGTAACACCACCATTAATGCTTTCCAAAGTCAGAGACAGCTTCCAGAACTTTAATATATATTTTAATGTGGTATTATGAGCTCAGAGCATCTGTGTCTGTTGTATGTTTGTTCCAGCTGCAGCAGCTGACAACCATCACTGCTACTGAAGGTGGTGTGCCAGGGGCTGGTTGTTCCATCACCTGCGAGGTGACCTTCATCTGCATGGGGGAAAACTTGCAATTCTTTCAGGTGCAGAGAGCCATCCTTATCTAAGGACTGCTTGAAGGAAGGTGTTACTGTGCCAGCTGAAGGCTTTTCCCTGGTTTCCTGGTGACAGGAGTATAATGAAGTTCACAGCACAAAACTGTTCTTCTCAGCCAAAATAATCAGCTGGTGGCATTGATGCCTCAGGTTACATGAGTATGGTGGCAACATATCAGTTTTCTAAGACCCCAGCAACATCCTTCCCACCTGATTGTGAGAACACATTTGAGCTGTTAGCTGGAAAACAGATGTCTTGCCAGAAAGTAGTTTGAGGGGTCTGTGTAATCAGGTATTCCTACAATCACCAACACCAATTGATTTTCTGCTGTGGCAGCGTTAGTGTTTGGATAATTTCCTGACAGCTACCCTTAAGAAACTCAGAGATTTGCATTTAACTTGGTAGTCCATGCACGAATGAAGAGTCTTACCCCATAGCATGAGCTCTCCTGAGGAGTCTGTCTGTTGCTAACCTCTCAAAGCAAGAAAATGCATGACTCAGGACCTTCAGATTTTGAAAAGTTCAGCAAAAGTAAGGGTAAACTTCAGAAGATGGGGCTACTTGCTTGTGGATTACATATGTGTGAGTAAACAAAACAGGTCCCAAAGTAAATGGAGATGCAAGTGAAGGCCAGAACATCTTCAGTCTCTGCTGTGGAAACTTGTGACAGAAAGCGACAAAGACAAAAGGACATGACATCAGCTTACAAACATAATAAAACTTTGAAGAAGACAAGAACTATGTGGCAGGGGGAGTAACCCTTCTGTGCAACAAACAGGGACAAATAATCAGCTTGGTGTCTGTCATGGGCACATCCAGCTGGAACTCCATGAGGAAGTTAACAATCATCTGTGCTATTGTTCAGTCCCTCCCTGTGACACTCTACACAACCCATAAAAGTATCTGTCTTCTTAAGCTATATCAACACTTTTAATTCCCTGCTTGGCTTTGGCTGTACTTCTGAATTGAAAGATACATCCTTTAAGAGTGAAGAGTCAGCCTCGTCATGAAGCATTATTAAGTCAAGACCAATAAACCTGAAAATCCTTCAGTAATTTAGTCTACACTGGTATAAAGTTAATTCAAAGCCAACAGTGATTGGCTTTTGATGTGGGACATAGCGAAGATGCATAGGAAACAGAGAAGAAACTGATAAAATTTAAAGTAACGGAGGCTAAAGAAAAAAGTCCTCCCACGTTTCTTCCTTAACTTCTTATTTCCTGCTGCAAAAATATGGTAACACTATAGACACTGCAGTAACAGTACAGATCTTGTGCTATTCAAATAATCTTCTCACATTTTCAGTCACAGGTATTATGAGTCATACATATTTTTTGTTTTACTAAAGGAGAGCAGTGCCACTACTGTAATAATTTACATCTTCAAATTTAGGTTGAATCATTATGAGAACTTCTAATTTCTGACCCCATCATGTGGATAAATCAGCTTCTCGTTAATTTAGAGTGTCTGTTTTCAAGCCTTCAGTCCTAATGAAGTGATCTAGCCTGCTCACAGCATGTTGGTCTATGCACTCCAGCATCTGGTCTTCTATTTCTTTCAGTAGACAACAAATTGCTAGGGCTGTGGGAGAAATTATTCCCACTGCCAAGGGTTCCTAAGTAACCACAGAGCCTCCATACAACATAAACAGCATAGCTTCCTGCCTGAACTATGTCAGTATCCACCTCTGCAGGCTCTTCATAAATCTCTTGATGTTGTACCCCTTTAAATCTTGGCTTTATGTATGTTTTCTACAGAATTTCCATTTCAAGAGCACACTGCTATTTTGTGTTGACTTTGTTTTCCCTCATTTCAGCTCCAAATGACACACTTCAGTTGTTAGCAGAAAACCAGCAGTTTCTTAGTGGCATAAGGAATCTGTGGGAGTGAAGGAAGCAAGACATGCCATATATATCATTCCTCGTCAGTCTAGAGATCTTTCATCTAATATTCGACAATATGATCTTTTTCCACCCAGGGCTGACAAACACATCACCCTGCTCCTTGATCTAAGTAATCCTCTGAGAGAAATATTCTCCTTGTGAGTTTCTATCATATGAAACTTGCAGAACATGCCAGTTATTCCAAAACAGTGTCTACAACCCATGCCTTTTTTCTGTTTGGTTGGTTGGTTGGTTGGTTGGTTGGTTTTTTGGTTTGTTTTTTTTTCTGGGGTGGGGAGGGGTGGTTGGAAGTTGTTTTGCAATGAGAGGAAGCATCTGAGAAGTCTGATGTAAAGTGAAGAGGTGGTAGATAATGGCTGTGAAAGATCACAATGAAGAGGAGGAAAGAAAGCTAGGACACACACCAACTTCTTAGCAGGCAGGACTCAAAGGAGCTGAAAAACCACACAGCAGCAGCAAAGTTACTGTTAAAATGAAAAGCAAGTTCAAATTGTGCCAGCCCCATGTCAGGTGTATTGCCATTAATGAAGGCCTCTTTCTTAAAGGAGAATTGCAGGCTGACACCTGAATAGGTATTAAAAAACTTGCAGTTTGTTTTAAGACAATCCTGGTTATTTCTGCATTTTTAGTGAAAGTTTCATTCCCTGCTTTTGCTGTGAATGTGTGCTGAAGACAAACTCACTGCAGTTACACAGTGCAGCATCTTTACAATCCTAACCTGCACTGGGGTGTTGGACTGGTTAGGAACTTGAAAAGTACTGTAGTCTTTATGATTCTTAGACTTTTCAGGAGCTTGAGGGCAAAAATATATGCAAACCTGACCAAAAAAAGAAAACCAATAGAAGGATGTGTAACAGACCAAGGGACAAAACAGGATTTGTCTCCTTATCCATGCAACTTGGTTTTAGACACAGAAACTGGGCAGCACACACAAGAATGAAGTATAAAGGAAAATAAATGGCCCAGCTTGGCCAAGCAGAAATGTGTACAATGTATCTTAGCAAGAAATACAAGCTGTCCAGCCCCCAAACTATTTGATTAATGAGCATTCTGAAAACAATAGCTTTTGACCAAGAATATTTGAAATTCATTAGTGTCTTAAGCTTTTGCGAAATATGCAGGCATTTCGTATTTAATTTTCTGACTGGCAGTAGCTTAATAGCGTTCAATTTATTCACAGATAAGTGTCCAACATAGTGCATTTTGGCATTTACACTTGTATGCATCTATTGTTCATGGATTTTTGACAATCTCTATTTAAATTATTAAGAAAGCATTACCAAACATGTCTGAATTTGTCAGACTGCTTGTCAAGTAGTCCTAGTACCATCACCATAGAGGAAAGCTGGAGCTATTTGGGACAGGGAGGTTAATTTAAATGAATTCAACAATCTAGAGAGGGAGAAAAAAGAATTACTAATTTTCAGAATTCAGGCATCCATATTCAGCATTTGAAAATCAATTAAAAATATAGGTTCTTATTTAAAAAGTGGAAATTCATTTAAAAGGATTTAGAAAAATGTGAAGGCCAAAACAGAATAACAAATTTCAATGAAACTTAAAATGCCTTTGCATGGTTCAAAAGCTTTCCAGCAATTTCCATTATGAATGTTGGGGAATTTATTATTTTTCATATTCCAAAGTAGGGGTATTGTTTATGATTTGAGGTTTCTATCTGAATTCATAAAATATTTTTTTAAGAATTCTCAGAAATTCTCCTCAACTAGAAAATTCTCCTTTGAGCCCAAATTAGAAACCTTTTTAGCAAGGGCCATGCCATGAGGATGAATTTCATTTCATCCCAATACGAGGAAAATAAGTTACCTGCTATGTGACATCACTGTGATTTTTCTACTAAAGTGGTCATAAGCATGTGGCAGTATGGTTATAATTCTTCCAAGAGTCTCATGGGTGCTCTCACATTGATGGAAAACTGCAGGTGTTTGTCACTGTGTATGTACAGACAATGGAGGCATTGTACAGTGGTAAAAAACAACATTTCTATAACCTGCCAGCAAAAATATTCTGTACTGTTTATTCAATTGTCATATCCTCAAAAATGCTGTCACTGCAATCTATACCATAATGTATGGCAGAGCTACTTATTTTGCTTGTTAAAAACCTTGAAGGAATTACCTGAGAAATAATATGTTCCTCGTGTAGGAAGTTCCTGAACAGCTGTGGTTTAATAATCCCACATCCATGAGGGAATCTGCTAAAGAATGTATCTGGAGCCCTGCAGAGGGAAAGGATGAATACACAACCAAGTGCAAGTGAATGTCCTTAGCTAGAGGCTTTGAGTGCAGTTCTGTGCAGCAGCCCAAGTCACACCAGGTTGATCCCATGTAGTCACCTCTGCATGCCAGCATATCTGTCTCCTTCCCTTTTATGGATTGATTTTATGGATCGATGTTACAAGAGGATGGAGAGGGTCAGCTTCATATTTGCAACTTAGTCCAGGCTCTGTGACACACTCGGGGTTTTGTGAGGACATTCCTTAATGTGAAGCTGACTTCTACCAACAGATGATGGTCTGCAGTCCTTTGGAGAGTTCTCTGTGCCAGGTACTAATGTAAAGTAGTCATTCTCAATTTGTGTGATTTGATATATTCCAAGACTTGCTGACTGTTAGATTGATCCCAACACAAACCACTCTGGTAAATTAAAAAACATGCCTGCTTCTGAACAGCCAAGTGTGGTGTTGTTCACCCTAAGGATTTCCCAGTCTTCTCTATCTTAGGTGTTCACACTTCTGCCTCCTTTTTGCCATTTATCAGTTCTGGGAGTGTCATTCAAGGGCTGTGTCAGTCAATATCAGAAAGATGCTCTGTAGTATACCAGCTTTTGGTTCTCTGTCATCAGCATGGTTTGCCCTTCAGTCACAAAGCCCTTGCATGTTTAATCAGAAAAAAAAAAAAAAAAAAAAAAAAAAAAAAAAAAAGAGGGCCACTCATCAGCTTACGCTGTTTAGAAAGAAAAAGCATTGAATGTCTCATACGAACCACCTTTTGACATGGATGAGCTTTACTTTTTTTTAGTCCTATCAGGTAGCAGTCCAAGTTCAGTAAGGCTTTCAGTATGTGGTATGAGTCTCAAGTCTCTTCTGGTTTGGACACTCTTGAGTTCTGGCCAGCACAGGGAAGTCAGCAAAGGGGCAGATTAAAGCATAGTTGGTAGGGTATGAGTTCTGAGCATTTGGAGAAGCTCTGTTTTAAAAATATCTGCTGTTGGCTTGCCTTGGGTGATGATTTCCTGTTTGCAAACCATCATTGAGCATCTCAAGGAATTTCTCTCCCTCACATTATACTTAAACCTTGTTTAAATTGTGATATATTGCTCAGAGAGTATAGGAAACAAGCCAATGCTCCTGCTCATTCGTTGTGTTGCCTGTGCTGCCTTCAGGGTACATTTTAACACTGCTCTTTGTGAATCAGGATGAGAATGTATGAGAGCCATTTGCTTTAAGAGGATAGCAGACGATGCTCAGACAGCATTATTTTTTCGATCATTGTGCACACTGACTAGACTTGGGTTTTCCTTACCGCCTTGAACTGTTGTCTACATTTTTCTTAAATAATAGGCTGCATGCCATAGCTCTGAACCAGAGAAATTGTTTGCACTATGTGACTCTGAAAGAGGTATGGCAACAAAAGCATCCAAACCATGCTTGCATGTAAGATTAAAATACTGCATACATAGCTTTTGAAAGGAGTTGTATTTTCCTTTAGGTATAATTTCAAAAGTATTTGGAATAAAGAAATAAAATCACTGAAGAGGAACAGTGTTGGAAGAATCAGTCTGCGATGCACAAACTTGCATTGCCACCCTTCCTGCTTTTGAGATGCAGTTAATGCAAAATACAGAAACCTTAAAGGAAGAAGAAAGGCTACTGAACGACAACAAAAAATATCAATGAGTGAAAACTCCCATGACAGTTCTTGACAGATGCAATTACCTTTGGCCTGCATCTGGTCATGAGACTGACAGATACCAGCTGGGCAAAGTGTACTGAGAGACATCTAGAGCAGCCAGGCAGAAGGGCTCTGGAGCACCTCTGAAGTGTATCTGGCAGCCCCGATCTTCTGTGCTGCTCAGTGAGGAACATAAATAGTGACTTTCTGCATTACCTTCCGTGGCCAGTTAGGGTAGACTGAATGGCCCACATAAAACCCTCTCTAAGACTGATGCTTGTTGTAGGCATACTGAATTCCTGGCTGGGTTGAGGTGACTGCAGACTTCACAGTGAGGTTTTGCTTCAGTCCTTTCCCATCATGGTAGAAGTACTGCTTTATTTAACTTCTTAATAATGGTAGGCATCACTGTGGTAAGCAAGGCTAGCAAATGATGGGGAAATTCAATTTCTCTATGAAAAGCTCTCTTTGGTGGTAATTAGCCAACTTACACCACTTCACTTTCTCAGAAGCTTCTCTGTAGTCACATATGTAATCTATGGGTCCCTTAGCCATGGACCAATTTCTATGCTGTGTTGTCAAGACATCTAAACTAGCAAATGAAACAGCAACATCCAACAAATAAACCTCTTTCTGCAAATAATTCTGGTTCCACTGTACAGGGAGTAAACAGGTTATGTTCCATTTCACTAGGACTGTTGGCACTTTTGAAGATCCTACAAAGATCTATAAAGCTTTAAATATGTGTAATTGCAGTTAGCTATATAAATGCCTTCTTAAATCTGGGATGATATACCTAAATTCAACTTGAAATTATGCAAATTATCTGCTTAACTCTCAGCCATATCCACTTTTTACAAGCCATGTATATGTATATATATTCACGCATTATGCATTGCAAGACAAAAACTGGGTTTTTTCATTCAAGAAAAATTAAGACAAACAGAATTAAGAGGCTGGGCTTCAGATCCAAAGAGATTAAAAGAAATGAAGACTTTAGTGATCAAAGAAAAGTAAAAAGGAATCGGAAAAAAAACCGCAGGCAAGAATAAACCTTGAAGAGGAATTCTGGAACCTGAGATTTAAAATGCCTAGCTTTATTATGCAGAAGTCTTGTATTATTTGCCTAGGACACCAAAGACAAAACACTGTTTTGTTAGAAAAGCAGCAAGTTTGTTGTATTCACAGAAATTTCTTTTAGAAGACAGCTCTCTAGGATTTAATGATAAACAGATTGAGAGAGAGAGAGAGAGAGAGAGAGAGAGAGAGAGAGAGAGAGAGATTGGAATATTCACTACATTTGAGGAAAAACAAGAGTCTTCAGGTTTTGGGTTTTTTAATTACCCCCTTGGGTAATCTAACTTTTTAACTAACTTAGACTCCTTACACTTCTTACTACTATTACATAGTGGATCCAAGTGACTTCCTTGATTTCTCTTGAGAATTACTTTTCCAGTATTCCTTGGCCTTAGATGAGGAACTGTTCACAGAATGAGGTCAGGATGCAGAATTGAGCTGAGTTTCTGCTGTCAGTGCTTTATCACAACCCGCTTTCTCTCTCCTGCAGTCTGAGATGCTGAGCTGGGGAGAGCTGGCATTTAAATTGCCTCAACAATTGTGGCTAGCACAGGTTCTTCCCGTGGGAACATTTTGCTATATTTCGTAAACAAGATAAAGTTTGGATGTTTTGCAAACAACTTCTCCGGATTGGGTCAGTTCGGGCTTGGCCAATTGGGCCTAGAGGGAGGTCTCGGGCTGACCAATCTGGGGCACCTCTGTAAACTCTATATATATGGAATTCAAAACAATAAAGCTCTCTTCTCCTCTCTTTCCTTGTCTGAGAACTTGGGTCATTCCTCAGCTAGCCGCTCAACAGCGACAAACAATAGATTCCTCTTCTGTGCCTGGCATTGATAGCCCAATCCTGACACCATATTTATATGATTTTTTTATGTACTTGGGTGGGTTTTCTTTGTGCCATTTTTTCTTGGGTTTTTTTGTTGTTATCGACAAGTTCGATTCCACTTTTGCTACTTTGGTTCTCTGGGGAGCTCCAGCTGGGACTCTATTTCACACTTAATGGCTGAAAGCTTGAAAGGTCTCAAGTTTTCCACAGAAAGAATGTCAAGAGTGTTTAACCACAAGTCTTCTTGGAATAATTTTTCTGACTATAGTCTTCTTTTCTTTCCATTTATCTGCAGGTCTCTCATGACTTTGCAATCAATTTCAATGAAGACAACCCAGAATGCGCAGGTAACTCACAGTAGGGCAGACTGCCATAGTTTTGCTTTGTGCAAAATGTGATTGTATTTTTTATTGTATCACCTGAGTATTATTCCAAGTGGATTTTTTTTTAAGGAAGGCCGCTAGGATTTTGGGACCTGACAGGCTCCAAGCCATCAAGCTTAGCTTTAGAAAATTTGGAAAGTGCCATATATAAATTTCCTGAAAAGCAGGTGGACATTGGTGGGCTTGGTGGACTTGGTGGGCATTCAGCACTTGGACTTCCTGAAATCACTAGCATTTCTGAAAAACTAAAGCTGTGTCTCCTGGACTAATTCAAAATCTTCAGCTATATCAATATCATAGGTTGTGCAACTAAGAAGGGCGGAACATGAAAAAGCAGGCTCTGAACCTCTGTGATCAAAAATTCCATCAGTTTAGAGGCAGTTCTTTGGCCAGGCCTATAACAACAGTAACCTGCTGCAGGTCAAGGGCAGGGAAGCAGCTGAGGTCTACTGTGATAGAAAGAAACCCACTTTCCTGAGAGTGAATGGAGCAGGAGGCTTTCAACACAGTATAAAGTATTGGTGTGTATTCTACGAACAATCATTAATCCTCGGTAATCAGAGGCCAGATTCATGTAGCAGATGCTGCTGTGTGTCTTGTATTTGTAAGTGAGGTCTGCAGTGACTGATGCTGTCTTTCTAAAATCTCCTGCCACAATTCACAGATTTTGTAAAAGACAATAACAGGAAAATAATCCCTAAACAGAGTATCTGTTAAGAGTCTTGGTTGGGTGATCATTGCTGTCTAAAACCCACAGGTTGTTATTCTCCCTTATCCTTCTGCTTCCATCCAAATCCTGAACTGGATATTTCAAAATGCTCTTCCTGTTCAAATTTTCTAGCTGCTCCTGTCAGCCCTTCTCAGGCTTATTAGTGGCTTTCTTTCAGGCATGGGCAGCAAATCTGTTCAGGATGAGAACTAAGATGCAAAGAAATGAAGTGAGGAAAAGAGAGGACAAGCAATTCAAGGGAAAGAGATGTTAAAAGAATTTAGAGTCCACGCATCTTAAATGCAAGACCTGTTTTTGGTTCAGTGGTCATTCCTGCTTTGTTGTTGCACTTGAATTGTTGGACTGCCCCAGCCTTTACAGGTCATGTGCTTGAAACGCAATTGGGCATGAGTCCTACAGCTGCTTGATGTGCTCACACAGATTTTTATGTTGCTTTTAAGGAGTCCAGAGAAGCAGAAGTTACATCTGGAAATGCCTGGAAGCTTATAAGCCAGCTTGACATTGAGACTGACAGTGTGGGGATGGGGTGGGGAAGCAAAATAGACCTCAGAATTCTCTCTGGACCATCATATTTTATAATCTATTATTAAAACAATTAACAGTGGTCAGCATTAGGTGATAACATATTTATGCATGTAGTGTTCAAATAGAGCTTTGTTTCTCATTCTAAATGCAGGATATTTGTGTCCCTCTGCAAACGACAGAGAAGAGCTCTAGCAGTCCATGGAAAGAAAACTTATTTTCATCCCCATCTTCTCTGCTTGTTTTGAGTTCAAGGCTAATTCTTTTATCACACTGGCATTGTTATATAATTATTTTTATTGATTGAAGAGGCTGCCACATCTAGCTAGTGTCAGCAGCAGAGTTTGGACAAACAAACCCTCTGCAGGCAAGGGATTTGCTATCCAAGCCACACTGTATATGCAAAATTAAATGTAGCAATGGAAATAAAGAGGGGTTTAAAAAAAGGAAGGAGCTGCTCTATAAGGCTTGTCTTGTGTCACTTAATAATTTAAACTTTATTCATATCTTCACATAAGACTCAGTTATCTGATAAGTTAGCCCAACATCTGAAATGAGTTCTAGTCCTAAGAAAACATAAAAAGATGGTTGCAGCATGAAAGAAGGTCAGAGAAGAAATTTTGCAGTATTTACATGTGTAAATGCAAGAAATAAAAAGCACTTGTTTGTCCTAAATGATACCTTTTTAGATAATATCCATCTGGGTGAAAGCACGTAAAGGAGACAAACCAGAAAATATGTTGTTTAATCATGTGCTGGAACTTGCTCATCTGTCTGTCATAGGTGCTTGATTAGTTCCTGCCACCAATTGTTCTGTGATGTTTTCTAGATGCTCTCCCTGTATTAGGTGTCACAGGGAGCAGTAACATCAGCATGTCATGTGGAGAAAGACTGAGATGCAAGACTGAGGAGGAGATAAAGTACTTAATGACTACACTATTTTTCCTAGTAATATCTAGCATACTTGCCAGAAAATAAAGTAAAATTGCTTAAGAGCATCTTGTTTTAAACAAAGAAACAGCGGGTGGATGCAATATAAAAAATGTATGTCTATTTTGCTTTTGAGGAATGAAATCCTTTTCTCTGTGGAAGTAGAGCTTTTGCTGGCACAAGGTAGTGTGAAGCACCACTCTTCACACAGGGACTGTACATTGAGATGAAGAGCACTGGAATTCGTAAAATCTGGATATCCTCACCTGTTGCCATTTCCATTCTTGAAAATTTTAGTATTTATAGTCTATATTTAGTATATTTGTAGTATGTTATTTTTATAGTCTAATAATTAATACTTGGTTTATTATCTGAGGAAGAAAGTAGGCAACAACCTCTAGTCTGAATGTTTCTACACAGCTCTCTTAAGCCTATATTTTAATGCATACACTGTATTTCATTGCAGATGCTGAAAGTAGATTCCAAATAAAAATGTAAAGAGTTGAATTGTGAAAAGAATGCACATTGACTCTGCCTAAAATAAAGGAGTACAAGAAGAGTAAACTACAAAGTAATCCACTCACAAATCCTGTTGAGTTGGGATTGGATGGACCATAGATGTTTCTAAAATATATTAATCTGAGATAGCAAATTAGAAATTATGTTTCTAGAATATCTCTTTCAAGATGAGAGCAGCTTTCTGACATGAACAACACTAAGTCTCTGTGGAATGCAGGGAGTAAGGTTTAGCTTACACTATTTTACTGCATAAGAAAAAAACCTACAATGTATCTTGTCATCATCTTAAGGAAGATTTATGAGGCCTTCTTGCAAGATCATTAAGTATATGTAAAGAAATACTTAGCAAGTTTAAAACCGGGAGTTAACAAGAGGTCAGTTTTGCAACATGTAATTTAGTCACTGGAATTACCAAGTGAAATTTTGTAACATTATTTCACATTTCAGCCAATCACAGCTACAATTGGAGCAAGTTCTTTTGTCTGTTGGCAGTGCAATGGAAAAATATATCTGTAGCTGTCTGTGAAGAGAGAAGACTGTTCTTTACCCCTTTTTCTTAGGCGTGTATGTGTGTCATTGTAAAACAATTACAACTCCCTGTAATTTGTTAGTTACCAGTCTGCACCCATCTATCCTGTAAATATGGTTGAGTAAAAAATCTCATGAGTGAGCAATTCTCAGTTCAAACTGAAACTGGCTTAGGATCTTAGTGAAGTAATTTCATTCTCCAGCATCCTTTGTAAAGCTTTTCAGTCTATCACTTTCTTTCCAGCATTAGACCTCTAATCCTTTAGGTCTGGTGAACTGGGAGTTCAGAATGCAGAGGCTAACTTCAAGAAATCCTTCTTCTCAATGACTGAAAATACCAATTTCCATCCTGTGATCTGTCAAGTGTGTCAGCAGAAGTCTTTGCTCCCTGGTCTGACTACATATCCTGAAATGAAAAAGCCAAAAATAGCTAGCTCTCCATCAAAATTTCTCAGCTAAAGCTCATTTTTCTGTAGGCTGCAAAGCATCCTGCTGTTTCTTCCAAGATTTCACAGCTTTTGGTCATAGTCAAATTCAACCTGTGAGTGATTATGCAAATTAACCCTGAAAAATTATTTTCTTAGCACAGGGCAGTCAGGTATTTGAAAATATGTTTGAATTCCTTAACAGCTTTAGGGCATACGTACAAAGGACAAATTTGTTGGCAACTGCCATGATAAACAAAAATATTTATCTGAAGAGGAGAAAGAAGTGTTGAAGTGTTTCTTGATGTGTGTCTAGCCTTTCAGCACGAATCTTAGTTGGTAATCAAGAAGTCATCACATCTTGAACCAAGAAGGACAGAAGCTATGACATTGCAAGCTCATACCTGAAAAATACACATTAAAAGCTGCTGGGAAGGAGAAGCATGGCATAATGAATTATATATTGCAAACAAGATTGAAGGCAGCTAGAGACATCTTCCTGAAAATTATCTGAAGTTGCTACTCCTTGCTAATCATGTTATATTTTTAATTTGTTCATTAAGAACCCATCTTTCATATACATTTTAAACAAGCCTGATATTGGCAATGTGTTCCACATTTATTTTTCTTTTGTGTGGTTTCTCATGCCAGGAATACAAGGTGTTGTGGAAGCTTACCAGAGCTGCCTTCCCAAGCTGCAGCTGTATGGACCAACAAACATCGCTCCCATCATCCAGAAAGTGGCAAAATCTGCATCAGAGGAGACCAACACCAAGGAGGCCTCAGTAAGGGAAAAAAAGCTGTATTTACCTTTTTTCTTGTCTTATGATGGATCTCTTGTAAGGTGTCAAAACAAGGCCTTTTCATGTAGATTGTGCCTTCACAGTTTTTATTAACTTTCTTCATGGAAGGCAGCTGAAACCTGTGTCAGCTGGAACAGTGTATCCGGTCTTTATATCTTTGATGGCCACAATTTTAAACTCTTCTCCTGCTGATCTATTTCCTGCTTTTAGAGCTGTTTTAGAGTAACACACCCAATTCTTCACTGTAGAAATAGAAATGGCACTACTAGGGTTACAAAAATTGAGGGTCCAAGCCCTAAAATTCTTGCTTGTACCAGGAGATGAGTTCAAATCGTTCCCTACACAGACTACCCAATTTTATGTCTCCTACAGAGGCTGTACTAAAATTTTTCTGTTCACCAAGGGGATTTTTCCAACCATTCATTTGAAAACTGTAAGGATACAGTTTTCATCTTCTTGTTGCTGATGAAGTAACTTGTGCCTTGTACAAATCAGAGTCTGTTAGTCTGCACTGGATACAAATCCTAGGATAGATTTCTTGGGCTAAAAGACACAAAGATCATGTTTTAAATGTACATCTTTGAGGTGCATAAGGCTTATTTTGATCCTGCCTTGAAGACAGAATGGGAGAAAGGGAGAATGAAAGAATTGGAGTGAATATGTGAGCAAGGGCAGTGCTGTGGGAATAAAAGGTATGAGAATTGTATACTACAGCAAGAAAAGTGCCTCTATAGAACAGAACAGAGCTGTGCATTGGCATGCATCTCTTCACCAGGCTTGGAGCTTTCCCTAAGCTTTCTTCATGTGTTGAACCATTTTTAAGTCCTATTAGGGCAGCAGTTACCAAATACTTCTGTTTGTGAGTCTGGGCTTGTGATTGGTATTTACAAGAGCATGTAGTGACAGAATGAGGAGTAATGGCTTCAAACTGAAAGAGGGCAATTTTAGATTAGATATTAGAAAAAAGTTCTTTTCTGTGAGAGTGGCGAGGCGCTGGAACAGGATGCCCAGAGAAGCTGTGGCTATCCCATCCCTGAAAGTATTCCAGGACAGGTTGTATGGAGCTCTGAGCAACCTGGTCTAGTGGAAGGTGTCCCTGCCTCATCATCTGTTGAGCCCATATGACCTTTAAGGTCCCTTCCAATCCAAACCATTCTATGATTTTGTGATTGTTATTCCACTGTTGTTTCCAGAATCTTGATAGTATTTAGGGCCCCAGTCCTAAAATGGGGAATTGCTATGTTTGAATTTCCATACCCACCTAATCCTGAGGTGGTTTGGGATGGAAAATTCTATGTAGTCAATATAAAGGTTTTTTTCTCTTTAAGAAGGTCCATGAGCAAGTTTCCAGAAATGCTTTTATGCTGCAAAAGGTTAAGCAGCTGTGGAATATGAACTAATGATATAATTTCTCACTTCTTGTCCAACGCCTTCAGCAATATTTCATCTTGCTGATCCTGACGGATGGCGTCATCACAGACATGGCCGACACCAGAGAGGCCATCGTCCACGCCTCTCACCTGCCCATGTCAGTCATCATCGTCGGGGTGGGCAACGCTGATTTTAGTGACATGCAGATGCTGGATGGTGATGATGGCATCCTGAGGTCTCCCAAGGGCGAGCCTGTGCTTCGAGACATTGTCCAGTTTGTGCCGTTTAGGAACTTCAAACATGTAAGCTGATTTTCCCATCCTTGCCACAGAAGGGTGAATCTATGTAAGACATAGTGAATGATTCACAGGGCTGGGCTTAACTTTGCATGTGCATGTAGTGTTGAGTAAGTGTATGAAATTATTGTGTCAGAAAGAGTGAAAAAAAGGGAATCAGAATGAAATGTGCTCCATTAGTGAGTTGATGAGGGTGGGGAAGGAAGAGATGAGGCAGAATCCATGTGCTTTTTGCGGTGCCAGTCCTTGCCTCGACTTTCACCCTGATTTTAGTTTTGTTACCTTCCCTGACTAATTTCTCATTTCGTGTTGTCTCTTTTCCATTCTCTTTTGCATTAGAACTACTGTATTCTGCTTTCCATTCCTTTCTTTCCACAGGCAGATGAAATGGCTGTGAATTTGTCCTCACAGCGTTCCCCAGGAGGCTGTTTCTTTACTGAAGTGAGGTCCTTAAGTTCTCAAATTCAGACTATCCACCCACAGCATCCCGGTTTCCTCCAAACCCTTTCCCAAATTCTGTTCAAGAGCACAGCCAAGAAAGTTGCATTACTGAGAGCTTCCCTCTGCCCTCAGCCAGCTGTTCCTGACTGAGGGCAGGGTGGCGTAGAAGACACTCTGTAGGAAAGGAAGGAACAGAACCAGCATTAAATTGCCAAATCTAAAGTAAAGCTTTGGTCATACACTTTTCTTCTCAGTCACCTGCCCTGCATTGCATTATCTGTTCCAGGGGCTTTTCAGCAACAGGGTAGAGACAGCATTCACCAGCAGAAGGGGCTTTCCCACACACAAATGGGTTTTTCAGAGCCCTTTTCCTCCATATGGCAGCATGCACTATGTTCTTTTGCAATGCTGATCACATCCCTTTCCTTCCATTTTCCCATCTTCCTCTCCCTTCTTTCCTCTCACTTCTGTTACATTTACATGGTTCTCCAGACTGCTTTTTTTGCTCTGTCTAGGAACAATATCCTCAGTATTTGATTTGAGAATTCCTTTACCTCACAGTGCAATTGACTCATTCTCCTTACGAGATTGCTCTTTTTGGTCTGCTCCCATACGCTACTGCTCCTTAGATTTGGATGTGTCACAGCAAAGTTCTGAACTCTGGGCTGGTTTTGATCTGAATATGAGCTCACACGCAAGAAATGCTTACATTTCTTTAGGTTTTTTTGGGCTTTTTGTCACTGCATGCTTTTTTTTCTGTTTGCTACTTCCAAAATGCCTTCATTTTTCTCTTTGCAAGAGCTGTTCTATTTTCTCACTTCAAAATGCAATTTTGCCATATTTGTCTTAGATCTAGGCACACTTCTGACTCTCACAAACTCTATTGAGGACCAAGAGAAACAAACTTGTTTCTTTCTTCCCTCTGCCTTTATGTAAACAATGGATGCACACAGGAGGGAAAACTCACCTTATGCTTTTAGTTTGGTGACACCATGCCAAATAGCTGCAGATTGACTACTGAGTTGTAGACTCACACATTTCTGTGCTGACAGTGGCACAGAGTCACCTACCTGCTGGAACTAAGTATGATAACAACCAGCTCATAGCTTGTGATTCCTTCAGCAGAGAATCACAAGTGCTGCACTGTAGTCTATTGTAAATCGTCCAGAGTTGAGCTATTTATGGGCTAGTGGGAGAGCTACTTTTAATTAGGTGAAAACATGTTTCTGCAAAGAGCTGGCAAAGCCAGCTACATTTATTATTTTTAGTTTCACTTTGTATTTTATAATAAAGCTGAAATCATCCTGGATTGAATAGATTAATGCTGACAGTTGCAGTTCTGAGCTCTAAATATATTGTGCTCCTGGTGTTAACTTGTGACTGAATCTGTGGCATTGTTATTGCTAGCACTGGTCAAATGACAAACATATATTCTTTTTAGCTGATTTAGATTAACTTCCCTAGTACTGGGAGAGGAAAGCAATCTTAATGTATTTTTCTTGTTAAATAGTAATATTTTTCTCCCTCTTTTAGTAGCGAAGATAATATAGGAATAGAGATAGATTTGTATTTGCTCTATCAGAAAAGTCAATATATCTTATGCAACTTGATATTTAGTCTCTTTATTGTGATCTTTCAGCTTTTCAACAAATGTCAGTGTAATGGATGAGTGCTCATAAAAATAGCCACTTCTGGTTGAATTTCTTTATTGTCATATCCAAAATAATCTCTCTCTCTCAACAAAGTGACATTCACAGCTACCCTGCTTACTTAGCAAAAACAAAAGACCATGCATCAACTAGTGAGATAAGTTTTCATGGGAGAAATTAGTATGATGTTTTGATTCAAACGCATTTTTTCCCACAAAGGAAATGCAGATTTAACACATTTGGGAGATTTTTGTCAGATCAGTTCCGACCAAACACAAGAATTTACATACATCAGCATATTACTTTTGACAGCTTTAAGTAAAATATATATTTAGGTAGAAACCCCATTCCTTTTGTCAATGTACCTTGTGTTAATTTATTAAGTAGGAAAAAAAAAGTTTAAGCACCTTTTTAGAAAGATTACTGAGCAAATTGTGTAAGGTTTATAGTTTTTTTCAATAAATCAAGTATTTATTCCTACATCCATATTATCTCTACTAACGACAGAAGGAGAGAAATAAATGTTATGTGTGAGCATTTATTTTTTGTTTTGCTGAAAGAGTAAACCAAAATTCCCTTGGAGTCAACCCAAGCAATATTTTTTTTCATTACTTTTATTCTCAGGTGAGTTTGGAACTCAAAATCTCATATCTATCCAAAGAGATCAAAAATAATCTGTTCAAAACCTTCCCCTGTGAGAAAATAGAAGGGTGGGGGTGGAAAGGAAGTTGTACAAATAACCTATAGAACAAATCCCTTTTATTTTAAAAGCTTGACTTCAGAGAAGGTTCTGAGCCTGCACAGCACTCATACAGGCATTTAACACATTTCAATTAGTTGTTCACATTCCTAAAATCTCCTACCCACTTCAATGTTTTATTGGCTTAAGACTCAGTCCAGACAGCAGGCTCAATTACAGCGGTTTAATCTCCTACATGATACAGTGTATCAGAAGTACTTCAGTAAAACACCTAAGCCCTTTTCTCTGTCGTTAAGGAATATCTTTGAAGCCATTGAAATAATAATAGCAACTGTAGTGACTCTTGGAAAATCGTATAGTTGTACAGGCTTGATAAAATCAAGGTAACCATTAACACTTAAATGTCCCATTAAATAGTGGGTGACGTGCCATTTGCCAAAGGGGAACATAACAAACAAAGGAAACATATTTTCCCTGAACCCAAGTGATTTTTTCTCTCTGTAATCATCACCACCCCAGTAATGTGAGTGTCCTTCACCTGAAACTGAAGAACAGTGATGTTCCGTCACTGAAATACAGTTGAAGAAAATCACCTGCCTCAATCCATTCACAGTCCTATTTTAAGAGATGAAATTCTCTGCCTTTGGGATGTATGATATATTTACTGGGCACAAATCTGATGCCACAGGTAGATTGTATTCCATTCTGCATTGTATTTAATCATAAAGGTTAACAGCTGTGACTCAATAACACATACATCATAAAGGAGTGTGGAAAGCACAGCTCGTAATCACTGCAAGGAGCCAAGTTTTGCACTATGCATTGTAATTAAAGGTTAAGCGTTGTGAAGCTATACAATTGAAGCAACAGTCATTTGTAAAACACAACAATTATGGAATCATAGGGGATTATTTTCCTGCTGCTGACTGATCTGATTGTTGTGTATTAGCTATCAGTTGAGAACTACTCATCTTGAGGTGCCTATTGCTAGGATGCTCTTTAAGATAGGATGCTCTTTAATCACTGGAGGAGATATTACAGTAAAACATTAATTTAATGTCCCATCTGTGTTAAAGACCCAGCAAATGTAATCCTTACACAATGCCAATGAACTGGGTCTGCGTTTTATCTTAGAAATTACTGTGTAATTCTCACCTACCAAATGCTGCTTTGCACCATCTGATCTAGAAGAGAGAGTGCTTTACCACCACAAAAAGTATGTAAGGTACAGGTGGTCCAAATCATCAGAGAGGAAACCAGCCTCAACCCTATTTTTGGGATGTTCCCTGCTAGAAAGAGCCCCAGGACCAAGAGACATCACTGGCATGATGAAACTCAATAAAGCAACAGTTGCCCATGCTCAGACTGAAACACACAGTCAAGGCAGCTACCCCAGAGCAACTCTGTGCGAAGCCACGTATTGCCTGTGAGCCTGGGGGCACAGCAAATGTTTTAGCTTACACCTCAACCAAAGGCTTTTCAGTTGAGGACTCCTCAAGTGGCAGTGATTCAGCTGTGCACCTGAGCCCTGACAGAGCCTCTTCTGAAAGGCTGACCCCTCGTTCAGGAGGAATGGATGTGGTGTCAGAGGAGAGAAGTGGTGGAGGGAGGATAATGCACAGAAGAGAGTGTTGGCCCAGTGTTCAGACATGTGAACCACACGTGATCCAGAGAAGCTGATGGCCAGTGCTCCTGCCCAGCATTTTTAAAGGCAGAGCAGAGTGAAATTGCCTGATTGCTATGGCTTGTGAGTGCAGCACTGGCCCAGGGCTCTCCCCCCTGTCCCTGTTTATACCATCTGTGTAGGGTTGGGGTTTTTTAAGACAGCACAGAGGCAGACTAAGTTATGTACAGCTTTGACACACTGGGAAGGAGATATAAAACACACTAATTTTCAATAGCACAGTAGAAATCAGCCATTTGTGTGATTCCAAGGGGTATTTTCTGATTATTTTAGTTGGAATTTGATGAACTTTAAGGTCCCTTCCAATACAAATCATTCAGTGATTCTATAGAACAGGTTTAGGCTAGAATAGGGCAACTCTTAAAAACCATGCATTTCACTTTTCAGAATTAAAATTAATGGGTTTTGTTACTGTGTAACACCTGAGAACAGCTGCTGCACTTTCACACAAAGTATGCTCTATGCTTTGCCAGCTTGTTCATGCAGAAATGATCCAGGGTTTTTTGCCTGCACAAATATTTTGGTATAGATATGACAGTAGGGAAATAGCAGTTCATTTTATTTGTTACTAATCCCATACGTGAGTCAAAATACAAAAACACATCTTAAAAAAAAAAAACAAAAAAAAAAAAAAAAAACCAACCCAAACCAAGAAAACTTCTGTTTCTGATTTTGCTAGTATTATCTTTGTATTTGCAGTAATACAACACTTGATACTGGAATTTCTGATCGCCTGGGGCTTTCTGCACTCTTGGATTAGCATGCCTACAAATAGTTTACCATTTACATTCTGTGTAAATCTAATTTTAAGACTGTCAGAATAAGGATGCCAGCCCACAAAACAGAGTAGGTCAATAAACAGTCAATACAACTGCTTTGTGACATGGTAGTTTTGAAACTTGGCTGATAACACAACAGACAGTGAGGAGCAAAGTGTTCATTAATTTGGGAAAAAGTACTTGGTGTGCAGAAGAAATGACCCAGCCACTGGTTGAGCTCCCATGCATCGTCTGAGCTGCAGTCTGCGCTCTCTGCAGACAAACACATCAATTTAAACCTCTCAAAATGACATTTAAGTATTTGCATTTTTGTAGTGGATTCAAAGGGAACATGGCCAAACAGGCTGGCTCTGGAGGAACCAGATCTACCCAAACACATAGAAACAAGGAAATCCATTACACAGGGCAAGAGGGTGCAAGGGAGAACAGCAATCCAGTTTTGCCACTGCTGAATTCAGGGGCTGAGGAATATCCATGCAGCACATGCAGGCAGTGGTGTTTTGCCCACAAAACATCCGCAGGCCCCTCTGCTTAAAATGAAGCATTGTCAGGGTGTGAGGCAGCAACTCTATGTCGTTGGCAATGGAGGGCAGAGTTTCTCACTGCACTGAAGGGGAACCCTGCTCCCTGCCTGGGCTGAAAGCCAGTGGCCATCTCTACATCCATCTCTACCTTTCAGGGTCATCACTTCTTAAGTCTGGTTGACACCTGCCATTTTAACCTTGCAGGAAGTGTTTTAAAGCCGCCAGCAAGCCTAGGATTGAAGCTTTCTTGTAACCATGGTTTAATTAAAAAATTTTTAAAGTATTTTTTATTCAATTAAAAATTCCCCAACCACTAAAGAATGGTGATGAAGGCCTCCTTTTCACAGTATTGTCCATTCAGGTTCAGCTTTAAGCTCTGCAGGGTTCCTTGCTGAACACTGATGAATGAAGTCTGCAGCTTTTTATTGTGATATGGTGCTCTCCCAGAGTGCAGGGAAGTTCAGTTACCCTTAACTTATAATAGTCCAAATGGACCTGAAGTCATGCAGAGCACTTTTGGCTTTAGCGTACCTTTAGGTAGCTACAGCTTCATACCTAAACTGACTCATAAAACGATTTTCCAGCAATAGTGTGATTCAAATTGAGTCTTTTTTGCCTTCCATTTCTGTACCATACTTCCTCCCTTGATCTCATGGCACCAATGCCTCTAAAACCCTTGGACAGGACTTCTAGCAGGGAGCCACGTTAATGCTTGTGTTTTCTACCATTTCCTGCAGGCATCCCCAGCTGCTCTAGCAAAAAGTGTTTTGGCTGAAGTTCCAAACCAAGTCGTGGACTATTACAATGGCAAAGGGATAAAACCAAAATGTATGTCAGAATACGAGTCTTCCAGGACACTAGCTCCATGAACCTGCCTGCACTCGTTTACAAAATATAAAAAGAAAAATGCTACTGTCTACAACTACTGTATTTAAAAAATGAAACAAAAAAATAGCACGTTTTGGTGATTTTTAACTAAAATAACTTTTTTTTTTTTTTTGCATGTGTAGCCTGAAGGCTTAAACCTGTTAAGCAGTTGTATTGTTGAAAACTTTTTATGAGAAAAAAAATCCAGAAAAAAAAGGTGAACTCTTTACATTACAGCATGTTGCCTTGAAATAAAAAGTTATCTGTATCTGGTTTTTATACAGGTTTGTTGAAATTTTGCTAAATTTCTTATATTTACACTGTAAAGCATTTTGAAATATTTATTGAGAGTCGATAGCCAAAATGTCTTTGGTTTAATCTGCTATGAACCGAGAGATTTTTCAAAATTGCAGATGCATGAACTGTATTTTGCATGTTTAAAATAAAAACAACACAGTTTTGCAGTTGTCTTTATTTCTCTCTCTGCCACAAGGCTGCCTGCTTTCAACTTCCATATTCCAAAGAAAAGGTAATAAAGTGATTCAAGAGATATCCGACATGAAGCATGGGCATTTCTAACATTAGCACCTTATAACATGGGCAGCCAAACAAGCCCACTCAGTCTGTGGCCTGAGTAGTAATTTTGCAAAAACCTGACACATCCAGCTCTTACAAAGTGTTCAGACCCTAACTGTAAACAAATCTGGCTTGGAAAGCATGGTCTAACAAGACTGCACATCTTAATATATGCCTGCTTAATCCAGTCTGGCTGGCTTTTGAAAATGATTTTTTTGGCTATCCATATTTATAATCTCTAATGTTTGGGAATTCTTACTTTGTTTCATTTGTGTTTTTTAATCTTACATGCAGCAGCAACTCTGTGTGGCACATTTTCCAAAAGATATTTTGCACAGCCTGACTTTGTGACAAGCAGTGATTTGTAACTTTATCCTCACACAGATCACCTGTGTGTGATAAAAGAACTGTTTTTTCACCCAAAGAATCTTGAAGCCACCTTTAAAAAAAAAAACAAAAAACCAAAAAGAACCAGTACACACAAGAACAGAATGGTGATGGATTGCACATTCCATTGAAATATTTATGTATATAAATGAAGAAATCAGATCAATGTTATTTTTTGTGTTTGAATTTTGGCTGCTTCTTTTGCTAAAAAACAATAATGAAGGATATGACTTGTAAGAAACTAAGAAAATCTGACAAAAAATAATTTATGTGGGATTGTCCTAAAGGCACAGTTGTGCTCCCACTGAATTGAAAACATTCTTGTTAGTTCCAGAAGCAGCTGTTTTGGGCCAGTGCTGAATATTTTGGAAACCCTGCCCTGTAAGCAAGAGATTTTGGGTGAGAAATACATATTTTTAAATGAGTTTGCACGTAATGTAGTAGTGTAGCTCCCTGATTCTCCTTTAGAAGTAACTTCCATGGGATCAGTTTTATGATTTTGTACTCTTAAATGAAGGCACTGATGCTATGAAGCGAAGATGCAAGGGGCTGTCTCGCCAGCACATTCAGTTCTGCCCCATCTTTATCCTGCAGCACCATCATTCACACTTGGAGAGATTTGCTTGTAGAGATTTCTTCACCTGATCAGACACTGAGCAGCAGCCAGTATTACTTGGTCATGGGTATAAATTGTCTGGAGACGTCCAAACTGATAGATCTCAAATCCACATTTCCATGTAAGGGCTGACACTTCATTTGAGAGCTTACCCTGTCAGGCTGCACATCTCTCCCTCTGTGGGTGTATTTCATCTGGAAGCCACTGTGATCTCCCTTTACATGTCATACCCCACTCTGCCAATGAATCTTAATTCTTACATACAACACCTCAAGTTTCTTATTCCCACTTCCCCCCTATTTTCTTTCCTTCCCTATTCTCAGAAGGAGCGTTTTCTAGCTGTTAAAGCACAGGACTAAAAAAATCAATGACTCTTGTATTCTTTCCTCCTCCAGTATCTCATTTTGTTTTCTTGGCCAAGTTTTTAAAATTTTCTGCACCTCAGATTCTTCATAGGCAAAATGAAGGTCACTGTCATGTATCATAAATATCTCACAATAGTACTGGGGAACTTTAATATTTGAAAAGTGATTTGAGATCCTTCCTCAGAGGCATGATGGTGCTCTTGACATGTAAAGAATATTACATTACCCTGGGACTTGCATTTAGGGATGTAATGTACAGCTGAGGAGAAGTTAAGCCTTTTCTTTATCATTTGCCAGACTGAATAAAAGTAAGCTTTCAGCAAGAAAAATTAGGAATCAGATAAATTGTTCTTCTGGTACATATGATCTTTGACTAACTGATTTTTTAAGTGTTTGTGGTTACACAGAATGAGGCAGTTACAGCACTTCATTACCAGAGGTGCTACAAGGGGTTTCTATAATGCACCATGACATAAAATGCAGAGCTCAACAGGTTATTGTATGCTGACCTATATAAACCATTAGTCATTTTCATGTGTGGAGGTGGTCTATAGAAGTGTATCTAGAACCCCAGCTGCTGCAGATCTTTCTGTTTACTTCACACAATCCTGATTATAAATGCTGTCTACTTAAAAACAAATCATTATCAGCGATTGATACAGGTCAGCAATTCTGTAACAGCCCTGAAGTATTTGGAAAGACACCTTCATTGTATTGAAAAATCAATTGCAAATCTCCTTCAGTCTATACAGTTCTCAGCATGTAAAACAAACACGTAATAGTGTGGTGAGTTGGTGTAGGATGCACAGAAGACAAAACTGACCATATGGTAAAGGCTTTCTAATGAGGCTCTGAATGTTATTTTCATTGCTCCAAGCTACTCCCTGCAATAAAACATTATGGACTTTGTGCAGGGTAACATCATTAAGTATATGAATATATCTCTGAAATGGGATATTTTTCTCCTGTCTTATCTACTTAGGGTTTCAGAAAGGCCATTCTGCCTTTAGGCTGAGCTGCCATCAATTTCTCCTGCAGATTTTTTAATGCAAATTTAAACTTCTACTGCCTTTTGGTGGATCATTTTAAATTCTGATAACTCCTTTAAAGTAAATAACGTCTTGTCTTTTTGAGATAACCAATGATCTAAAATATATTCTCCACCAACTAGAACCCTACCTTCCTTTTCATCTCAAATCCAATTCCAAACCCAAAAGAGTTCAAAAAAACTGAAAGAGATTCATAATCACTCTTAGCCCAAAATACATTAACATCTATCATTCTTGAGCTAGATACTGAGATGAATTGTATTTTTAGTTTGTAGGGGAACATAAGTCCACAAGAGATTTGAAAAAAGCACTAATACACTGCTAAGTGCTTATTACTGTAAGGTAAAACCTTTCCATATGAAGATTTTACCACGCTGAACAACGTGGTGTTCTACTTTTTTATCAAAGAGTCTACAGCTATGAAAGGAAAATGAAATCATAATAATAGTATTGCTTTAAAATATCTTTTCTCTTAGTCTCCAAATATCAAAGGTACATAACTGATGACAGCTAAAAGGTTTACAGTTTGGTCTTTTAGAGACCTGCTGTGGGTGGTGGGGAGCAGTGGTCTAAGCCAAGGTTTGTTGCAGGTTGCTAAGGTGATATTCCAACAAACACACAGATGGAAGGCCTCAGTTCTGTGCAGATTTGCTTGAAGAAAAACCTGCAGCTCTGCAATACTCAACTGCATCCCTTGGGTTTACCCACACACCAAATATTGTGATAGAACAGCCTGGGGCTTAAGTGAGCCCCATTACTGTAAAGTCCTAAGGTCTTTGCTGGTGAGTTGAACGGAGCTCCCTCCTTCACTCTGGCTCATGGCTGCTAACACAGGTCACAGCTGACTCCCAGAAAGACCTTAACTCATTGCTCAGATTGACGTTCCTCACCTGGGATTATGGGTTTTGCAGTCACACCTGCTATGTAAATCTTAACCTATGTGCACTCTTTCTGGCATGAAGGTGTTACTCGACAAACTCCCTCTACTCCTCAGTAGCATAGACATTTCACTCACAAAGCATTGCTACATTTATAGTCACCCTTTTTTTTTTTTTTTTTTTTTTAAATGGGAAGGTTGAGCTGGAAGATTCCTAGGATAGATTTACACTTCTCAGGTTGTTTTCTCTTTTTTAACAGGAAGTGCCATTTTGTCACAAGAAAAATACAGCTTATAGTACACCCTGTACTCCTTCACACATATGTCTTACTTGTACCTGCAGTCCTCAGCTGAGGAGCTGCACTATACCAGAGACAATTTCAGCAATTAGAGAGCTACATGAGTGATAATAATCAGCCCACCTGCATGTTTGCTTGCAGCATTCACTGCTAACCATCAGTTGGCTGCACTCCCACCCCTGCTTTTTTGTTTTTTCCAATTTAATTGCAAAGTTGGGAAAATCCTCCAAACTGATCAGGTGAAACCCAGGTGACCTCTCCCCTGTGAAGGCTGCCAGTTCAAAAGTGGTGTTTCCACTTTCTGCTATTCTGAGGATTACCCAAGGCAGCAGACTGGTGGGAAAGATTATTTTGTAATGGGCGTTCTTCCTTTCCCTTCCTTTGCTACAAAAAAAAATTGCTAGCCATTTCCACTACTGTGCAGAAAGCCTTTTACCGCTGTGTTCAGGGGGCATTTGATTCTTGTCCCACTGGTTAGAGCAGGCAATTTGCCATCTGATTGCATTCAAAGTTGCAGCCATCTTGCTACACCCACTCCCCCTTACACACAGAAACCTGACAAGTTCATGCCTCTTCAGCACCATGAAAAGCTGCATGTACTTAAAAAAAAAAAAAAAAGAAAAAGGTTGATTTTGCATCGTGATAAAAAGGAGAAAAGAACAGCACTAAAACTTTTCTCTCAAAAATGTGTGGTCCCATATATTACTTCCAAGTTACTGGTGCATGAAATCCTGTATCACCTCAGCTGTGCAGGATGCTACATGAGAAAAGCATCATACTGTGGCTACAAGGCTTGCTAGGATCAAGGGAGCCCTCTTCTCTGGCTGGGAACATCAGTCACGGCTTGGCAAGTTTCTTGATTTTGCTATGTGCCTTGGTTCCACGTCTTTAAAAAGGGGGCAAATAGAATTTTGCTACTTCCTGGGCACTTTGGTAGGGTTAGCACCACTGTAGGGTTGCCACAGCACTCAGAAATTGGGACACGACACCTTTATCATTTTTAGACTTCTTCTTCCTCCTGGTGTAGAGGTCAGAGCAGCTACATAAGCTACCAATGGACCCCAGTAGAAAACATCTGTATGAAATTTAGCAACATCCCTGTTGCTGTTCTTGATGCCAGGGAGAGAGCAAAAAGATGCAGCGATCACTGTGATAGCAAAGATGCCTAACAAGAGAGGGAATTCAGTCAGTTGGACTGTAAACTTGGGAGATGCATTTCTCAACACACTATGTGGCTACTTCTTAAAAGGACAGGAAGTAAACACGGGACAAGTAGTGTGTGTGAAAGCTACTTGTAATTTTCTGTATCACGGTTTTGCGTGTGAACACCAAAACTGCCCAGTTACAAGACTCAAGTGCACACGTACCACAGTAGTAGGATAATAAGAAAGGACAGATTCCAGCTGACCATGCTGAAAGCTCATGTGTCTTTATAAAAAGAGATTTCTACCAAAACCAAAAGGGAATCTTGGGTTCACATCCCATTGCTATCCGAACTAGCACATTCTCGGCTGTGCTGGTTCCCTGTTCAGGAAAGAGAAAAAGGTGAGTTAATTGTGAATACTGATGAAAGGCAGACCTCACTAAAGCCAAAGTGTCAGAGGTACCATGGCTGTGCCAGGCTGCCCAGAACCCTCTGCCTGACCCACCCACTTTGACTTCTCCTGGCTACACTACTAAATATACTTTGCATACACGCTGCCTTCCCGCTGTCGCAGGGCCCAGCCACTCCCTCGGAACACCTGAACATAAATAATGGGCTCATTCAGGCTGGGAAAGGTCTCCAAGATCATCAAGTCCACCCATTACCCCAGCACTGCCGGGGCCATCACTAAACCATGTCCTTAAGTGCCACATCTACGCGGGTTTTTGAACACATGCGGGGACGGTGATCCCACGACTTTTCCTGGGCAGCCTATTCAATGCTTAACCACCCTTTCCGTGAAGAAATTTCCCCCAATATCAGATCTGAACTTCCTCTCCCACAACCAGACGCCGTTTCCTCTCGTCGTTTCACTGACTTCCCTGTGAGAAAAGCCCTGAAGTGGTTCCTCCCGCAGCCCGTGAAGTCTGACACAGCAGAGTCGCTTCTTCCCCACACACCACCGCACCCCTGAGGGCATCTGCTCAGCACCCGCAGGAAGGCTCAAAGCCCATTGTCCTGCAATCCTGTGTGCCCAAGTGGTGCTTGCCAGCGATAAACCCCACCTGCCGCTGGCATTTCCCCGTTTTGGACACTTTTGTGTTGGATTTCGCTAGCTCGCGGCTGGAGCGCAGGCAGAGCGGTGATGGCAGGGAGGGAAGGGCTGCGGGGGGTAAAGAGCGCCCACGGCTATTTCTGCACGTCCTCGCCCTTGGGGGAGATATTCCCCCGGGTCAGAGTAGCTCCATCGGCCACGGGTGCTGCAGCCCACGACTTTGGGGTGATTCGAGAGTTTTTCTGTCGCCTGTGGAGCTCGCCGCCCGCGGGCCGGAACTCTCCGTTCGGGCAGCACGGAAGGGTTCCAGCGGCGGACGCGGGGCCGGAAGGCGGCGGAGGCTCCGCCGGGGTGGCGGCATGGCGGGCTGGGCAGGGCTGGCCCGGCTCGGCGGGTGCCTCTGGGCGGCGGCGGCGGCGGCTCCCGGACACAGGTAGCGGCACGGCTGGGAGGGGAAGGGGCTGCTGCGGGGAGAGCGGGGAGAGAGGGGAGAGAAGAGGCGACAGGAAGAGCGGGGAGCAGAGCGTGGCTCGGCCCCTGTCGCAGCCCCGAGGTCATGGAATCATAGAGTCGCCTGGGTTGGAAAGGGACCTTGAAGATAATCTAGTTCCAAACCCCCTGCTACGGGAAAAGGCCTTCAGCTAGACCAGGTTGCTCAGAGCTGTATCCAGCGTGGCCTTGAATGCTGTCAGGGATGGGGAATCCACAGCTTCTCTGGGGAACCTGTTCCTGTGCCTCACCACCCTCGCAGCGAGGAATTTTTTCCTGATATCTAATCTAAGCCTACTTTCAGTTTGAGCCCGTTCCCCTTTGTCCTGTCACTACATGTTTTTGTAAGCAGGTTTTCCCCGCCTTTCCTGCAAGGTCCCTACAGGTACTGGAAGGTGAGGAGCGCCTCCGGGTGCTGCCCTTTGGAGAGCCGCGTGTGCGGCTGGCAGCCTGGGGCTTTGCCCCTGCAGAGCTGGTGCTGGGTTACTGCTGGGGCACTCCGGCCCTAGGAGCAGCCCCAGCCTCTGTGGGAGTTGTGGCAGGACAGGCATGTTTGCATCCAAAGCATCTTTGCAGCATAGCGAGCAACTTGACCTGCCGTGTTTTGGGTCACCTTGGCCTGCTGGCCACGTGCATTCACTACCTGTATGATCAAATACTCTTTTGTTGACATTGCAGGGGGCTGGGGAGCATTCAAGTCTTTCTCAGCCCTCATAAATTTTGTGGTGGGAGGCTGGGCTATTTAGCAGCATATGTAGAATTAGAGCTGTTGGGGAAGGGAGCTGAGGAGCTAAGTTCTAAGCTGAGGTCTATATTCCTTTTCACAGTGTGGCCAGCTCTGAGGTCAGACCAGGTTGCTCAGGGCTTTGTCTCTTTGGGTCTTGTGAACCTTCAAGGACTGAGTGTGCAGAGTGCTTCTAGACCCCAATGCCAGTGGTTGACTGTTGTCGGGCTGAACATTTTTTCCTTATGTCAAATCTGAATCCGCCTCTTCAATTTATACCACTTCTCGTATCCTGGCGTGTACCTCAGTAAACATGGCCTGCCTCGGTCTTGTCAGTAGCTTTTTCACGAATTATTCCATCCCACTTGTGGATAGGACTCTTCTCCTGTATGAATTTCACTGATTTCTTTGTTGGCTTGTCCCTCTGGCTGGCAGAGGGACACCCTTGAGCATGATCCACTGCTCCTTTCAAACTTAAGAAGGGCATATTCATCCTTTCTTAGTGGTCACTGATAAAGATATTGAACAGGACAAATCCCTGAATAGACTCTTGAGGAGCTCTGCTTGTAACTGGTCTTCTGGTAGAGTCCAAACCTTCAGCTGTGACTCCTTCAGCCTGATGATCTAGCCAGGTTTTTGCTCATCTGTTAGCCCACCCATCCATGCCATAACATCCCATCTTGGATAAAAGGATATACCACAGGAGATTGTTTTAAAAAGTCTTGCTAAAGTTAAGGTAAACAATACCTACTTTTATCTCTTCACTCATGGATCTGGCTGGGGGTTCTTTATAGGCATGGTTGGTTGGTTTGTTGTTGCTTGCTCCCCTTTGGTATAATTCAGAATACTTAGTCAAATGACAAATAATTAAATGGTTTATAAATTAGATGTACGATACATGTTATGAGACAGTTTTTGTACTGATGAGACACTTAAAACCTTTTCCCACCCCTGGAAAGGGGGCAGCTGGGCTTTGTAGTCAGACACATTAACAGTTCAACGTGGTGGCATGAGCATCTGTCTGAAGAGAATGTGGAGTTCCTCAAGAAGAGAGCTGCAGAGGAGTACAGAGCTCAGACAGCCAGCAAATTGTGCCCTCTGAAAGATGAGCCATGGCCACTGAATGAGTGGACACCAGGTAAGAAAGTATTTCTTCTGAAATACCAGACTCATGCTGAAATTATTATTGTTGTTGCATTCAGTAACATCAGGATTGTGTCTTGTGAAATATTCTCCTTTTGGTTTTCACATCAATCATTCAATACATCTCCTAGGAAATAAGTAAATGTAATATGTAATATGCCAGTTCTCTAAAAAACATTTAATATATGACAGGGTGTTAAGAATCTTTTAAGAACTTTTAGTTCTTAACTTTAGTTTTTAGTCCAGCACTTGGCCTGTCCCTCTGCTGCACAGTGACAAGATAATAAAATAAGAATTCATCAAAAAAGTCTCCTTAGAATATCAAGTATATGAACTTGAAAATGTTAATATTGCTGTACTCTGAATAAAAGGTGTAGTATATAATACATCCCACTACTGCTCTGTGATTACAACTTCTTATGGACTAGAACACATTAAGTTTTTGAGCTTTCAGAAGGGTCACATAGTGGCAGACTTGACAGATTGCCTTTGCTGTACAGATTTGCAAAGGTTGGGGTGGGAGGAGCCTACTACTGTACATTTTTCGATAGTTAGTTTGGCTCTAATACATGGGCATTGTATTTTCTGGGAAAAAAAAACCAAAAGCAGTTGCATTTTTTATCAAACATAACTAAAACATGTAGAATTTTACTGCTAGTGGGATTAAAAACCCCCAGCTTACCAACAGGGACTTGGTGATGTTTTTCTCTTCTTTATCTCCTTAGAAAAGATCAGAGTTAATTACAGATTATTAGATGAACTATTTCAGTTATTAAGTGTGAACTTGCATCCATGTTCTGTTTTATCTACAGATTCTATCAGAGTTGGTGTTGTTGCAGTAAAACTGGGAATGATGCCAATATGGACCAAATCAGGAGAAAAACATGCTGTCACATTACTTAAGGTGAAGTAAATCATAATGAATTTCATCTCCTATACTGTATTCAGATTGTAAACCAGACATTTCAAGCAAAAGCGAAACTTATTACTTATACAGAGTAGGAAATCCAGAAAGAAAGTAAAGTTTTTTTTGCTCCCGTGTAGTACACCACATCCATTCTGTTTACATCTGAACTTTCTAGGAGTGCTCTGCCTGTTTCCTCAGCTATTCAAATACTGCACAGCTGAGAGTAGTGTTACCTAGGTGATGCAACTAAGCTAGGGTGAACTGTCCCCCTTCTCTTTTTCCACCTGCAGGCATGTTGGGATTAGTTTCACCTTGGTTTCTGAGCCTTTGTAGCTCTGAAGCTGCTTCTCCATGTTCTCTAGCAGCTGCTATTGCGCTGAAGCCTTTTGCTGACTGGTTGCTGCCATATGAGGAGCACTGCTGTGAAGGCCATCAGGTTTACAGGCCAAAAGAACAGGAGTCTAAAATGTTGGCTCTTACTGTATGTTTTGTGTACTTACAATTTTGCAGATGCAAGAGGTGATTATGAAAGTTTATTCCATTTCTAGAGCATTTATGACATTAGTTCGCATTCTACTAATGTTTCTTTCTAAAATAAGCCTTCAGTTCACTGGAAAAGCAATGTCAGTGGTAAAAAAGTAACACACTCTCTTACCTGTAGGCTGCATCTTCTGTTATGAAAACGGAGACTTACTTAGTTTCTTATTGTTGCCTTAAAGTATACACATCTGCTTATACTCAAGTGCTTTTTCTTTTCTTAAGGTTCAAGATTGCCATGTTTTAAGATACGTTTCAAAGGAAGAGTCTGGTGGAAAAACAGCTAAGCTGCTTGTTGGAGGCAAAAATGTATCTCCTTTTTTCTGTAAGTGAACCACTTCGGGTGTCACTGTTGGAATAGTTGTTTCTATCGTGATTACAATACAAAAGTAGCATAAGTAGACTTCTCTGAAAGATTAATTGTCAGACAAGTGTGCTTTGGAACTGATCTTCTGTCACATTCACCTTTGCCTTTTCCTAATGGAAGTGTAAATTCTTGGTTAAGAGAATAGCAAGAGGAACTTTTTGAAAGTTTTGTCTCGATTCTCCAGGAAAGCTGTGGGTTTAGGAATTTGCTTTGACGTGCAGTGTCCCATGCTGGTGAAAGGGTTTGAAGCTCAACTGGCAGTGTAGAAATGTGTGTTCACCATGTCTGTGGAGATGCAGTTGAGGTGAGGACTTCAAGATACACGATTTTATGGCCTGTTGTAAACTTACCCAGCTTTCTTGGTTGTTTACAAAACTTAGTGCTCTAGCTTACTCTTCTGTACTGCTTTTTTAGCTGTAGTTCTAATTTTTCCCCAGATCTGTTGACATTGTTCAATTTGCCTATAATTCTGCTGATAAATAAGTTTTAGACTTATATTTTCAAGAAGATAACTTCATGATTGTAACTCATCAACAGACATATCAAAGCCACTCACTTGTTTAGACATCCCAGTTGCTTGATGTGGAATTCCCAGACATCTTCAATGGCTGAGGTTGTCTAGCAGAGCTGTCATTATCGAGGATGAGTTATAGATCAAGCAGGAGCAAAGTGTTACCTCAAAGGATTGCAGTTTCTGTGATGAATTATTTCTGTAAAATATAATTTTTCACTACTCACAGTGTCCTGACACTCATTTGTCTGATTTAGGCAAGTGAAAAAATCCCAGGGCTCGTGACTGCTAAGCAGATTTTCTCAGTTTGTGATAATGGCTTTTTGAGGACATAGATTTCCCCTTTTTCAAACAGATGGTTGTCCCAGAGCCTGAAAATTAATCTGTGTACTTGTTTCTGCTTTAGCGGAGGTGGGGGAAGAAGGACCTTTCTTCATATGATAAATCTGTTGGGTTTTTTATTATATTTTACTGATTTTGAACAGGCTTGTACTTCAGGTACACCTTTTATTCAGTGAGTTTATGCCATGTTTCACTATTACAGCCTGTACTTTCCAGGTGTCTATCCTGTCATTTTAGTCCATTTCCACTTTCTGGGTATGAGATTTTTCCTGGGAAAATGACAGCTCTGTTTCTTCTTTCCTCTTACTTTGGTCTAAGACACGCAAGAACCAGGGGAATAATAATTTTCAACTTGTATTTTGCCCATTAGGCTACTCACAGTTGATCTTTTCATGAAGATGATGTTAATCAGTAATTCAGTATGTTGTCAGAATAAAAACATGCCAGAAATAAGGAGGTATAAATAAAATTCCTTTTTACAGAGCTCCTGTAAACTGAGAAAATTTCTTCAAAGCAAAACTACCTAAAAAGTCAACTCAAGGACTTTTTAGGAGTGTGAGTTATGTTAAAGAATTTTTTTGGGCCGCCTAACTTTTCCCAAGTTAGCTTCAGTTAATTTGGTTGAACTTAGACTCATTTTAATACAAAAAATTTTTAAATATCCTTTGAGCAATCTTTGGTGAGGTCCTGGCCTGAGACTTAACTGTGTATTATTATTATTATACTGAGCTCTGTATTATTATTTTTGATATCATTATTGTATAAACTAGATAATTCCTAAGGAAGAATTTGGCATGCTGATTCTGAGCAGTTTTACTTGTTAAGATACTAACAAGTTATGTGGTATTTCTGTGGTTTAGCTGCAAGTTTGGATTATTGGTTTCCTATGTTTATCAGCCGTTTTATGTCTTTCTTTCTGGTGTCAGAAGTGAGAATTTAAAGAAAGGTGAACAATACTGTCTTGTATTAGCATAAGCAATTTATCTTTTGTTAATTCCTCATAGGAACATCTGTCTTCTTCAGATTCCTCACAGCTACTGATTTTTAATTAATTCAGTCAACAGATTCCTTCAGTAATTTTGCTAACAAAGAATTTCCCATATTTCTTTGAAGTGTCAAATTGCTTTAAAACTGATAAGGGGTATTGCATTTTTAGCAAGATTTATTTTTCCTTTTTAGCTTGATGTATGTCACTATTATAGGTGAACAGATTTTTCATGATTTTTTAATGCAAAATTATGCTCAAAAGTACAGTTCTGTCAGTGCTCGAACTTTTTTTTGTCAAAAATATTTTATATGCTTCCTGTAAGTGATGGAATATCAATCATTTTCCTATAAAACTGGAAGATACAGTTGGTGTTTTAAAAATTAAGAATGTCTGAGAATTTTCTCAGTGTTCCCCTCTTCAGTAGTGGCTTTTAGGAAGGGTTTGTAAAGACTGAAGTGTTTTGTTTATAAAAATACATCTCTCTGACTTGACTGTTTGAAGAGGAGGTGGTGTTGCAGTAGAACAGTGCAAGGCTACAGCCTGGGGTAGGACTCTTGAGATGTAAGTCAATTTTACCTTGTGACTTCACCGTGCTTTTCTTCAGTCGTGGTAGCTCTTTGCAGCCACACATGCTGAGCACAGGGCTCCCCTTGCTGTAGTTTCAGGCAGCAGTTTTACATAACTGGAAATAAAGGATTGATATACAGGCACTTAGTAGAAAGGCCATATCTTTATTTTTCATTCTCACATATGGTTCTGCAGATTAATATACATGCCCACCATTGATGCCTCAAATATTTGTGGTCTTACGTGAGATCATCTATGTAGTTGATTTTTTTTTTTTTAAAGTATTTGAAATATTTTGTACTGGGAACTCAAGCGAACAAATCTCTGGAAAAACATTCCATGCTTTCTCCTTAAAGACAGGTTCATAAACTTAAAATTTCTGGGTCTTTTCTGAATCAGAGATCCTCATCATCTTGCTTTCTCATTCTTCATAAGACTTCCTCTGTTCTTCTAACACCTTTCAACAAACTTTTGAAAACGAAAGAAAGGGCAACATGCAGATTTTTAAAACTCTGTTTTTAAATAAATTAAGTAACCTTTTTAAAGTTGTCCACATTACTTGATCTTAAAATACACAAAATAATTTTTGAGAGAGCGGGAACTGCACAGAAGTTTTGAGAAGCAAACATCAGAGATGAGATTATCCCAGTGTGACAGTATTGTTAGATGCTTAAATTGCTTTCTACCAGAATTCATTTGAAGGAAAATCAGCTGCATTGCTTTTTTTCCTGTGGCCACAATTTTCCTGCATCACTGTTTCTGTTGCTTGGTTCCACCTCAGTGGTCAGTTGTTCTGTGAGTTGTTTAAAACAGCTGAGAATAAAGACTTTTGATTTGTCAGTCTCATCTAAAAAGAGAATTCCTGCATTATTAAGTCAGCAGTGGTTTGACATTGAGTGTACTTGCTGTATCTTAAAAATACATGAGTCATAAACTTGTTGTCATTAATTTTTCTCTTTTTGCCCAGAGACTCAAAATTTTTTTCTGTGAAAAGTTAAGCATTTCTAGAAGTTTCTGCAAGATGAGAATTTGTTTCTATGGTTTTGTTAGTTAAATAAATTATATTTATCCTGGTGTGGAACTAAGTCATCAGAAGCTTTGAAAAAGAGAACATACTTTTAAATTACTAAAAATCTCCTTGTAAGCCATGAAAAAACCCTAGTATCTTTTATCTCCATTCTAATTTATTGGTTCCCCTTTTCTGATCTTCGATATCTTCATATATCTCTTGTTTATATTATGTAGCTGTAGGGTAACTACTTGACAGAAAATAAAATGCAGACACAGGAGTTTTTAGATAAATTTTATAGACACATAAAATGCAAGTCTCAATATGAAATTTTAGTATGATGTATCTGTTTCTCTGAGTGATGTTGACAGTCTGTAATCATTTTCTGTGCTAGGTTGATCCTTGGGTATATTAAGATGACTTCTTTTTTATGGCTGTTTTTTGTTACAGAAACGAGAGTCTGCACATGAAATTTTTAAAGAAGCTGGAGTGCCACGGAAGCAGAAAGTTACAACATTTAATGTAACAGATGATGCCATAATTAAGCCAGGTAATATTTTTGAGTTACTGAGTATTATGTGCACAGTCATTTAACATCTGCCACTTGTAGACCTAAATGAAGTTGTGATGTGTATTTCAGTTTTGTTTTTTATGGAAATGGCTGAATTCGTTGTCATTAAGTACAAGCAAACTTTTTTCATAGGGAAAATTAGAAGATGGGTTTTACTTTTTAGTTGATGAGATGTAGGATTTTTCCTTTTTATTGGATACTTTGTTTCCATTGATTAGAAAATAAATCCAATCCTAGTTTACTAATCTGAACATTGAGTTAAGAAGTAAATGTCTGTGGCCCTGACTCACTTGTTGGGCATAAATATGGATACAGTTGCAGGAAGTTCTGTGTTTATCCTTATGAGAGGGACACAGAATTTTGTGGTAATGTTTCTGTGGACCCTGAAATAGGAATTCGAGTTTGGTTTCTTCTTGCTGCATTCAAAAGTAGGATGATGGCTGCTTTTTCTGACAGCCTGCAAAGTAAAACACACTGAAACATGTTTATAACAAACATTCTCACTAAAAATCAGTATTGGAAGTTTTGAAATCAAATGAAAAGTTTTAGAGGTTTTATTAGACAGTGTATTTAGGTTGCTTTTATTTTGTGGTTTTTCACAGTTACAGGTATTTTTTAAGAATTATGTAGGGTAGGAAATTCTAATGTATTGCATCTTCCCTTGCTATTGGTGGAGCTTTTTGCAAGATCTTTTTAAGACAGTGCAGTAACTGATAAAAATCAAATCTGACATGAAGAGGAAGTCTGGACTGATAAATAGAAGCAATAGCATGAGATAAAGCAGAATTGCAAGTTTTTGATAAACTGGTTTTTCAGTGTGTGTATTTTGTACATAACATCCTTTATGTGCATGATTTTGTGTCAGTTGACAGTTTTCTTGTCCTGATGTGTGGATTATGTAGATATAACATGAAATAATATGAGGGTTTTTATGCTTGAGAGTTATGAGAGGTTTACATCATTTCAGTCTGCATTCATATGGATTCGGGAAAATGTGAAAGCAATTGAAAAAACATGAAGCAATTAAAATTTAATTTTTTTAATGGATGTATAACAGACTTGAAACTGAAATATGCAGCCACATGGATCTTCAGATTAAAGTTCATTTATAATGAACTAAGTTATCAGATTTGCTTTGTTGGGTTTTCTAAAGCTTGTACTTGGATAAAAAAATCACTGCAGACAAAATAAATCTAAAATGAATATTTTGATACTGCAAGTACTTAAGGAATTAGTGTAATTACAGTGAGGTGAGTGATGTCACCGACCTACAGTAGCACTGTTTTTGCTAAAGGTTGGTGTGTAGACAATTCCCCAGTGGATGAAGCTGTACTTTTGCCACAGTCTTTAGTTTGCAAAGACTGTGTCTTAACAGAGGACACGTTGCAAAACTCTCTCTCTCTTTTTTTTTTTTTTTTTTTTTTTTTTTTTTTTCTTAACTCCATTTTTTATAGTATGTGGGAATTTTTTGTGGTTTGGTTGGATTTTTTTGGTTTAAGGTTTTTTTAAATCCTTCCACCTTGTGAAGTGCTAGTAGTTCTAAGTGCAGCATGTTCTGTTTTCTTGCTAAGTGTGTGTATTATGAGTTTTAACTAATTAGGCACTTTGGCTTTTGGTGGTGTATGAAGGGCAATGTATCTGAGTAAAGCCTTGACCCTTCCTTCCTACTCATCTGAAACTGGGGTAGAACCTGAGAAATGTGCTTGAATAGACAAAGCATCTATTTCAGTGAGGTTCATAAAGAAGAGCAAAGAATACATGAAGGTTTTGTTTCCTTTCCTGTGACTGTAACCTACCCTGGAGGATAAGGACTGGGTAGTGATTTCAGGATTTCAGCACTTAGTTGAACATGATCTCTCCTTTTCTTTTGCAGGTACTCCTTTGTATGCTGCTCACTTCCGCCCCGGGCAGTTCGTGGACGTTACTGCAAAAACGTAGGTTCCTGAGGATTTCATGTGTGTGGTTCATCTCTCAAAAAGACTGGTTTCCCCCACCCCACCCCCCTGCTTTGTCTTGAACCCATGGCTCACAAAGACTGAAATACAGCTGCAAGGGTTGTGACAGGAAATTGATGTCCATTCACTCACTGGGTCAAAAATTACTATTAGGGCTGTGGTTCTGCCTGTGTTGTCTCTCATGTGCACATGATTGGCATGAGCAAAGAAATCCATAATGCAGCATCTCTGGTATGCAAAAATGGGGAATAAATGCTGAAAGGCATAATTTCCCGAAAATACTGCTTAATTTTGTTTTGGTGAAGAGAGATATGGACTGAAAGAGTAGCAGAAAGATAGTGAATGCATTTAGCAGTACAACAGAGCTATCAAATTCCTTTCTTTCGTTTTCTCTCATATTACAGCTCATGTCCTTGCCAGCAGTCATTAATAATCTTTAATGTAGGAAGAATGATTTCCTCTCTGACCACTGTGAATGCCAAATTACACTTCAAGTGGTAGAGGGTCTCAAAAGAAAAACTGGCATTTTGTGGCAAAGACTGGTCGTGGTTTTGTAGTACATCTGTGATTTCCCCTGACCAGGAGAACTCCTGTCTGCATATTTCAGTGTTGTGATACAAAGATAATATTTTCCATTACATGTTTTATTTTGTCTGCAGTTGAGATAGTACCCAGCTGCAATTGTTTTACGTATATGTAATACCTATAAATGTCCAATACTATTCACAGGGTTTTGTATTATATGGAGAAACCAGCCATACCAGCAGAGCTGAGTATGCAGTTCTAGTAGAGCTGCACCTCACTACATTTGTGAGGGCACCTTATTGAAAAAAGCAGTTCAACTAATTGACTAGAATTAGTATTTTTCCATGTTAGACTTTTTTTATGCAATGCTTAGATCTGGTATATTATTTATTCTGCGTCTGGATTGCATTTAGTAAGCATCCTGTAATGGACCATAGCTTGTTTGCAAAACAAGGCACATGATCATTAGGAATACAGTCATTTCATGGAGATTAAGTGTCAGTCTTTATTAATGCAGAAAAGCTTTGTTTTTCTAGGACTTTTTCAAGAACTAGGAAAGGGATTTTTTGGCAGTGTAGAAGATATTGGTAAACAGCCACAGGATATTGATTTGTATCTTGCTTTATGTATTTGAAAATACTAGCAAGCTAAAGATAGACTGGGTTCTTGGTCCTGTTCAGTGAATCCATCCTAGGCTGTAATTCAGTATTTCTAATGTTTTCTCCAGATACTTGTATAATCCCGTTTCAGAAATTAGCTGTGTGTTTGTACTGCTGATTTGGTAGTATGTTTCTTGTAATCCTTCTATACAGGTGAAGGAAAGATTCTTCAGCTGAAGAGAAAGATCAGATGGGTTTTGTGTCAATAGGATTCTCTAATTGTTCCAGTCTTCCTATATAAAAGATTGTCTAACCTTTTTCTGTGGCTTGCTCACATTCTGATTTCTACTTTTAAAGTTTCTTTCTTAATTTCCACTTTTTTTGGAATGCTTCATTTATCGAGTTCCCATAGCTCTTGGACAAGAATTAAGTTCTTTTATTACATTTCAGTTTTTTCTTTGGGTCTTTTGCTTTATTCCATGCAATTTTATCCAGTAAAGCCCCATCCAACCTGGAGAAGGACCTCGGTCTTCCTGATTCAAACCATTATGGACTTTAAAAACAGTAATTCCTAAAAAACATACTGTCAAGTAAAGTTTTTAGGAATATTTTTACATGAACATGTGGTTTACATTTTTAAGTCATTTTGCTTTAACAGAGGAAACAGTGAAGTGTTCAGCATTAGAAATCATGTGGATGAAAATAGTGCAATTGATAATAGAATGATTAATTTGAATTACTCTTTTAAAAAGGAAAGAAAGAAAACTAATGTCACCTCAATGAAAGATAAAATAGTGGAATATAAAGAATATTTTAGTCTTTTACCAAGACTTAATTATTCAGATGAGCAAGACATCCTTTTCAATGCTTCCTTCTGCCAAAATGTAAATCAAAGATATGCTCCTTAAAAATGAGAAACTTTTCTTAGTTACCATAGCCTGAGCACTAAATTTCAGAAGTCTTGGTTAGCCTCTTCATTTGGTTACCAAAATATAGAGGAGTGTTTTATGAATGTCTTCTTTTAATCTTCTCTACAAATATTTTTCTCAAAGTCATTTGAAATGTTTTTATTTGTTTCTACCTCTGTAAAGAAAAACACTTTCACGGGAATGAGAGGCTTCAGTTAAAGATTTATGTATGCAGTTTGTTTTTATTTGAAATCTCATAATTGTTCAGCATGATATGAGTGGCTTTTAGAGCACTGACAGTAGGCAGTGTGTCTGCATGCTGTCAGTCTTCCACAGTGTTGAAATATTTTCCTTTGTACTTACTTTCAGCAATTTAAAAGCTCAGTCCTTAAGTTTAGCCCTGCTATACTTTGAGCTAAAATGCATAGCACCGTCCAGAAACACTTCTCTCACAGGCTGCACCTCTGTGACCCCAGCTTGAGTACTGCATCCAACTCTGTGGTCCCCTGTAGGGATGGAGCACTTCTGCTGTGACGAAAGGCTAAGGGAATTGGGATTGTTCAGCCTGGAGAAGAGAAGGCTTCAGGGTGATGTAATTGCAGCTTTCAAAGGGAGGCTGTAAGAAAGATGGAGAAAGGCTATTTACAAAAGCATGTAGAGCAGGACAAGGGGGAATGGCTTTAAACTGAAAGAGGGTAGGTTTAGATCAGATATTGAGATGAAATTCTTTACTGTGAGAGTGGTGAGGAACATCAGAAATTTTATCATTCCCAAGAAAAAGCTAACAGTAGTTTTGTTGGAAATGGGCTAGAATTAAGTGGTGATTCTGGAATGTTTATAGTTCATTTAAGTTTTGCTCAGTTAACAGTGTAATCTGAGCCTGAAAGCATGCTCTCCATTTGTCCGAAGTTATTTGACTAAGTAGTTGGAATACTTTTTCCCTGCAGCATCTAAATTATGGTCTTTTAAATTAACTATATTTGAAGAGTTACTAGCAAAATAAATTGTTGCTTAATTAGAGTCCTTTTTTCCAGTAGCTTTCTAAATGAAAGTTGTCTCATTAGGTACTGGCATTTTACTTGTATCAAACCTGGAAAATGAGGTTTTGTACAAAATTAGGTGGTTGACCTGAACACCTGCTTTCCTGCAGGTGAGACCAGAACAACTGTAATTAAATGCTATTTTTAACTCTACAGAAAGATTATTTTCCTTTTATTTAACTCTTGTGTGTCTTAGTTTTTCATATCATTATTGCTGCCTTTGATTCCTTTCTAGGAATCAAATAATGCTTCACTTAGTGAAGCCAAGTAAACTAAGTCACTACATTGCATCTGTTGAAGAGCAGGGTAATTATACATTTCTAATCTAGTTTTATAAGTCTCATGCATGTGGGGGTTTGTTTTCAGATATGGTGTTTAATGATACTATTGTTGAAACAAAAAAGTATAGCCCTTGATTCAAACCAAGACAACAGGTAGATGATGTCTTAGCAAGATATCAAAGCAGTGTAAGTTGGATGTCAAACATTCGACTTCAGTGTAGGTTCTTGGTTATCATATTTCAGATACTGTAGACAGCTTGATTCTTTCTGAGTGGATTCTAGTTATTTATTCCGTTAAGTTAATATATAGTACTGGATTAACATCCTGCTTTGACAGACCTTAATGTTTTTTGAAAATGTCAACTGGCTTAGGTTGAGTTTCAATAATTATTTTTCTTTTACTGGTGATACTTGCTGAACATAATTACCTAGTAATTACCTAGTAAATTTTTAAGAAGGGCAAAAATTACCTAGTAATTTTTAAGAAGGGCAAAGGGAGCAATTAAACAATATGAAATTAAATAAGTGATATTAATAGCTGACACCTGGTGTCTGTTCAGATATCAACAAGAATATAATCTTACATATAGTCATTATTTTTTGGTGGAATAAAATAGTTTAAGAAAACTGTAAATTGTATAAATACTTCTCTGATTTTCCATGTTTCTTGAGGAGCATGCATCTTAAGTTTTCTTCCTTATTTAAATAAGATAAATACTAGTTTCAAAAGTACTTTGCATTTTATACAATTGGAAGAATGTAAAATCTTTGCATTAATAATACAGATAAATTTTGAGTCATGGAAAATTTTTTTTTTTTTTCATATAGTGGAGAAATCCACCACTTGTCTGAAAACCACATCGACTTAGGCTGGAAAAACACTGTTCTTTAGAAAGCATGAGGTGTGTTGGCTGACCTACTAACTGCCTAGTTGACCAGTTCTAAATTTTATTATAAACCAGATGTTAGTAGTTCCTTACTTTATTTTAAATGTTACATTCTATCTTACATAATCCTGTAGTTCTTATTCTGGTTCTAGCTTTATTTGAGATAGAGCATGAGTTGAGTAAGAAATACACACTGTGCAATTGTTTTTCCTCTTGATGTGTATTTGAAGAACGTTATACATTTTTCATTCTTTTTTAAAATCAAAAACTCCAAAATGAAAAAGACCTATAGCTGCTTCTTATTTAATTAATCAAAAATTGGTTTTCTTTCAATCATGATGGTTATGTCATGTTGAATAGAAAATTAATGTTCAGGAAGTCATAAGGTGTCCTTGTAGGTAATTGAATGATTTTCACAAATAAAATATGAAACCAATCTGAAACATTATTGAACTAATATGATGAAAAAGCCTTGATCAATAGTAAAGCATTGTGCAATATGAAATACTCTTAATTTCAGCATTGCAGTATCTTTTCTTGACTTTAGGCAGAATATTTCAGAGACTGAAGATTTGTTTTCATAATCCAGATCAACAGATGCAGGAGAACTTTCAGGTTCACCAAAATGCTTTTTTTAGTCTGGTCACACTTTCTATAAATTTCCTAAGGCTTCAGTATCGTAAAATCTGAGTCTTTGTGCACAGAAAATATGTGTGTAATTGGAAAGGCAAGAAGCAAATGAACATACTCTATGGCATGAATCACTTAACATTAGCAATTCTATTTTGTGATATAATCACTTCTTTTTGAAGATATCTTATAATACTTGATGTACTAAAGTCTTTTTTTCAAAATATGTCTCTTGCATGCAGTAAGTATTTATGGGGTTTTTTTTTTTGAAGCACAACTTACAGTATTCTAAATTTCTCATGTTAAAAAATGAGCACTCTGAATGAAATATTGAAGTGTTTTCATGACATCAGAGATTTATGCTTCTTGACTAAAGTTGACAGTAGTGTTTACTTTTGAAATGGTAGCTTTCCATGGTTGTGTGGTTTTCTCTGAATTGCAAGGACATTTCTGCAGCTAAAGAATTTATCACGTCCCATCATTTAAAGAGAGAATTTATCTGCTCGCTCTGATGACTGCACAGCTGCAACCCACTTGCAGTTTGTTTTTGAGACTTTGCTAAGTCCATCTTTCACCTAGGGATGCCTGAAGTCTACTTGAAAAACATGGCTAGTAGTAGGAAGTTTAAAAGAAAAAAAAATAGCATTTTGACAGAACAGATAAAAGTTTTCCTATAGCTTAGTTTCTGCATGTATTTCATAGTTATTGATCCCTAGCAATATGAAAACATAGAAAAACACTAGTATTGAGCCTCTCTTAAAGTGTATTTTTCAAACCATTTTTTGCAACTGTTGCTGTTTAGTACTGCAAGCTTTTAAAATAAGCTGATTCTATCAGAAACTGGTTACAAAGCCTTGCGTCCTTTAAATTCCTGTCTTGTGCTCCTTGATCCCAGGTAATCCAGGTCCTGCTTCCCACAGGTGCCTTCATTCAGCTTCCTCTCATGGCCCTGACCCCCTTCATATCCTCATGTCCTGCCACTGTCTGCTGGCCTGGAGGGACTTGTCATGTTGTTGACAGCCATTTGCATTACTAGCCAGCTGGGGGCTCAAAGGAAGATATCACTGCTTTAATTATGTTTTAACTTTTCCTTAGCTGTAGGTAAGGAGCAAAAAGCAGTCAGGAGCTTCTCACCAGTGACTTTTTTATTCAAACAAATACACGTTTCTTTGCCAAATTTAACTGGGATTGACCCCTAGGTTCTGAGCAGGGAAGGGAAGACCAGAATTCAGACGCCATGGTTGCACAGCTCTTGTTCCCTTGCAGTTCTGTATCTTTAGAGTCTTTGTGGCTAATTTTGACTGAGGGTTGATGTGTTCAAGGCAACCAGGACAGCAGTTAGAGGAGAGTTATTCAAGGCAGGGAAGGACAGGAAGAGGAAAGGAAGGGAAGGTAAGAGGAAGAATTAACCTTTCATGAATGTTGGTATGTTCTCTAGGTTTGTCATGGTAGTGCTGAGCAGGGGAGTCAGCCAAGTGCAGTTCTTGTATAGAGCATGCTCTGTGTGTGCTCATACCCAGTTTTTATTTAGATGCAAACTGCATATAGAATTTTTTTTTTAATGTGAAGTGTATTAACAGAGGATTTCTGTAAATCAGAGGAAAAGTATGCTCTTGTTAAATCACAGGATCACGGGATATTCTGAGTTGGAAAGGAACCACAAGGATCATAGAGTCCAACTTTTTAAGTGAAAGGCCCTTACAGGGATGGAGCCCACAACCTTGGCCTTCGTAGCGCCATGCTGTAACCAGCTGAGCTAATTTCAGGTTAAATCAAATACTCACTGCAGCCATAAACGCTGTATTCAGACTCTTACTTTTGGACACAGACAATGCCAGTTTAAACAAACACATTAATTGGCTTTTCCTTTGCGCAGTGATGAAGCGATTTTTCCTGTTGAGTCTGTCCCTGCAGTAAACAGAGAATCCCAAAAGCAGCAGTGCTGTCATGTGGCTCAAAGATGAAGGACATGGACTCTGAAAATATATTTTATTTGTTACTGTGTTTTAGACCTTATTTGTTAGATGAGTACGGATCAAGGGAATCACATTTTTTCACTATACACAAAGCTGTTCTCAAGAGATGAGTTTGTTGTAGGATGGAAAAGAAATGTTCCTTCCAAGTAGCCATCTTTCCTCTCTTGGTGCTTAGGCCTGACATTAAGTTGTGGTATATGGTATTATTTGTTTGTTTGTTCTGGTGCTCACTTGGTGACTACTTCTTTATGGTAAATTTTATTGAGGACAATCACTGCAAGGAACATTTTATGTTAGTCTTCTTGCCTATTTGACTCTCTTCTAGTGCTTCTTATTCTTTAAAACAACCTTTAAGCATCGTACTAAAATATGTTTATGGTATAAAATACAGATTTTAATTAAGTATATTCTTCCCTAAGCTGAGCATTGTTAAAGGTAAAAAGATCATGAGCCTGCCTGAAATTATTGGTTATTGCTAGAAATATGTCTGACTAACCCAGGTTTGTTTCTTAATTATTTTCATTTTCAGAATTGGTAAAGGATTTCAAGGTGTCATGAAAAGGTGGGGATTTAAAGGTCAGCCTGCAAGTCATGGCCAGACAAAAACTCACAGACGACCTGGAGCAATATCTACCAATGTGAGGATCCTCATTTCCCATTAAAACATTCTTCAGTGTTTTTAGAACTGCTTACTAAAACTGAACAAATTTACAGTAGCTACCTGCTACATTTACTCTGTGCTACCACAGAATCCCAGCTGTTGCAAAGGAAGTTCAGAAATCTATGTAAGGAGCAGTGTGTTCTCTTAGGCCTTGATTTATGAATATTCTGTATTGCTGATGAGCACACATATTTTAACTGAGCAGATTGTCATATTTTTTAATACAGTGAGAGGAATAGTCTTAATATTTCAGAGAGAATTCTAAGAAGCTTTTATCCCAGCATTTACAGATTGGGAAGGATTTTCCTCTTATTTTACACTGCAGATATTGTACTGTTCTTTGGAACCCTGATTCCTTTTATCACCTTGCCTGGCATGTGTGGCTGCTTAATGAACTGATCCCCATAATTTAGTAGGGAATAATTCCCAAAAGTGTGTAAGCTTCTATGCATTTCTAAGCAGACTACAGAGTCATATTTTTACATTTCAAACTATAAATAATATTAGTATAAAAGCTCTTTGAGCAGGTTAATTTTAGACTTTGTGTTATAAAGGCTGTACAATATTTAGACAAAACTGACAGGAATTTTTTGCAAACTAATTAAGATTAACTGAGTCACAGTACTGAATGTTCATTGTCTGTAAATTTCTTAGAGAAATTAAAATAAAAATCAAAAAAGGATTAATAACGCTCAAGAGAATAGTAAAAGCAAAAAGGCAACAGTCAATGAAGTTTAAGTAACTGAGAGTGTAAAAGCATGCATTACTGATTTACAGTCTTTAATCTCAGTTGGAAAAAGAATTCTACACCTTGCACTTATTTTCACTGGAGAATGTAAATTAAATATTTCAACACAAAACATTGTTTTAGCAGATGGTATTCATCATTACAAAATAACCCCTCTGTACTTTTTATAAAATTACAATTTCCTAAGCAGTAATGCTGGATGTAATTTCACAAAGTATATAGAATGAAAAATAATATTGGAAGTAGGTTTGATGGAAAGGAAACAAGGTGAAAGGATGCAATAGGGGAAGAACTGTCGCTGTTGGGCGGCTAGCTGAGGACTGACCCAAGTTCTCAGACAAGCGAAGAGAGGAGAAAAGCACTTTATTGTTTTGAATTCCATATATATAGAGTTTACAGAAGTGCCCCAGATTGGTGAGCCCGAGACCTCCCCCTAGGCCCAATTGGCCAAGCCCAAACTCACTCAATCCGGAGAAACTGTTTGCAAAACATCCAAACTTTATCTTGTTTATGAAATATAGCAAAATGTTCCCACGGGAAGAACCTGTGCTAGCCACAAAGAACAATGCCTTGATAATTCTTTCCCGTCTGGTGTTTGCCATCTCAGACATTTTTGTAATCCAGGACTGTTCAGTACAGAATTCTCTCCCTAGAATTGCATTGCAGCTGATTTCCTGAAAACATGATTTTCACAAGAATTAAAGAAGAAAACCCAAAAATATTATTAATGAGTAACAGAGAGGTGCAGGGTACAAATCCCTTGATAACTGTGTAGAATTGAAAATTATTGTACTTCTTCCTCCCTTTTTTCCCCCACCTTTGTTGTCCAGTTTATACCCAGCCAATCAAAATATGAGATACAGAAACTAAAGAATAGCAGAGAATGGAATTAAAAATTCCATTCTCAAAAATACGTGGGTTAAAAAAAATCTGATATACATCAGCATAAAAACTCAGGGTTTTGCAGGGGAGAGAAGCTACTGTGTCTGTGTGTGTGTGTGTGTTTGTGTGTGTGTGTGAGTATATATATATAAAAATTTTGTGATTGACGTCAATATTTCAGAACACATGTAGAGTAAAACCTAACCTCTAGCAGGAGGTATTTCAAATGCTAATCAGTATTAGATTCTTTCAATATTGGAAATATCAGCATATTTTCTCTGGTGCTCCTCTTGAGTTTTCAAGTGTACCTCTTGCAGTTAACATGGTGGTTTTGGCCTTGCTTTTGTCTAGAAAGCTGCCAAAGTTTATCGTGGAAAGAAAATGCCTGGTAAAATGGGTAACATCTACAGGACATCTTTTGGATTAAAGGTGAGTTCTGAGTATACCAGTGTGTGTATGAAGTGGTGGCATTGCCAAGCAATGGTGTACTGTCTGTCATCTCTGCCAGAATCCAGACAGCAGTGTCTGGAAAGACCACAGCAGCAAATGTGTTCTCCTGTTTTCTTCTGTGTTACAAATAACTTACCTGAACATCCTTTTCATTTGTGGTACCCTGGGAACTGGGATTTTGGGTGATACTTTCACATCTGATATGTTTTTCACTGAGCCCCTTGACTACTGATTTTGAAGTGGGAAAACAATCAGGCTTTTGGTGACTTCAGTTAATGTTTTCATGCCTATTCCACTTATTCATACCCAATCTAAATGTGAGTTGTTTGAAGCTTGAACTTGGTCATGGCCTTTCACTTCCATGTGCGAGAACTGGGTGATAGTTTCTGTCCAGATTATGATTTGTACATGGCTATAGCAGCTTCTGGACTGTTGAAGCTGATCTGCCTTGAGAGGCAACCTTTGCAATTTGCACAAAAAGCATATTGACCTCTAGTTTGCAAAAAAGTGCTGCTGTTGTTCTCTGTTAACTGCAACTAATTTTTTGTAGCAGAAAATGTGTATGTTCAGTTGAGCACCCCATTGAAATAAGAAATTAACGAATGGTCACAGTAATGTTTCCATGAGGGAATTTGTTTTATTTTGTCACCTGTGATGTTTTTCAAATTTTCATGTTTTTTCAACATGTTGCTATTAGCAGGAAAAGAGACGTGGGGGCTTTGGTTGGTGTTACGCTGAACAAAGATACAGCCTGATCACCAGCCCTTTGAAACTTCTCAGACTCTTGTATTAGAAAATTCTGCACTCAGAGTGGCATGTGAGTGAATTTTGTCGCAAATTTAGGCCTGTGCAGAACACTTTTCTTCCCCAGAGTACCACAGCCAATTAATCAGTTTGGGCTTTGCTGGACTACTGGTTGTAAAAGTGGGAATAGTCTCTAAACAGATCTCAGCATCTGATTTTTTTTTTTTCTTCTGTCTCCTAGGTGTGGAGGATCAATACAAAACACGACATTATTTATGTAAATGGGTCTGTTCCAGGTCACACCAATTGTCTGGTGAAGGTATGTTTGCTGGGTTATTTAAAGCATTCCCATACACAGTAGCAGTTACCTTTCCAAAAAGCATATGAGGTACAGGAAGAGACAGCTGGAGTTCACAATAGAGATCTGAATTCCCTTTGGAATCAGTATAAATGTGTCAGTGTTACTTCTGTGGCAGTCTACAGAATTAATTTCAAGTTTTATGGAGATTGTTTCAGTTTTCCATAGTCAACCTTGAAACAATGAAGAGTCTAATAAGTGGTTTTACAATGTCAATAATTCGCATCAAAGCAAGAAAAGTGCTTTTTTTGGGTCATTCTCAAAATAGATTTTTCTTTCTAGTTAGGTATATTCTACACATCTGCAAGCACCAGTTATTTGAAGGAAGTTGTTTCCTTTCTGACAGGATAGAGCAGATATCAAATATCTTTGTTTTGAAGGGCAATAAAGATTTTTATATACATATACCTGTATATCTGACAGATAGTTTTAAATCTTCAGAAATATTGTAAGGATTTAAATGATTGAGGACTTGAAAAGTTAAAGAGTTCCTCAAGTTAGAATGTTTTCAAATCGTTTATTACCTTCTTCTATTTTACTATGGACATCCTGTTTCTATTTCTTAGTTGTGGAGCAGAAATCCACAGCTATTGGGCGTTACGTACAGCAGCACTTGCTGTCAAATAGGTTTTTTACCCGCAGAAAAATGATGTTTCTCTCACTGGAAATAAGGCCTTTTTTCTGAGTGAGGTATCTAAACTATTTTTATTGTAATGTCCAGCCCAAGCCTGGAGAGTAAAATACATGTTTCTCTTCCAAGATAGTGAAAATTGATTGAGAGATGTCCAAGAGAAGTAGTTTTCAGGACAACTTTTATAAAATTACTGGGCATGACATCAATTACATAGAATTAAGAGTGTAATTTGGCTGGCTTTTCATCTATATGTTGGAGTTAATGACCTTTTCTTCAACTGTGTTCAAAGAATTTTTTTCTAATCCTGAGGCATGAACCTGGTTGCTCTATTTCAATCTGAAATTTAATTAAGCGGGAATTTATTTTAGGATGTTCGTTTTAAATTATAATATATGTATACAAACAGCATAATGTAGCTGAAAAAATGAGAAATGTTTGATGCCCAGACTGTATTCTTTGATATTAATAATTCTCTTAAGTGAGTTAATTGTTGGAAAAGATTGTGCATTTTGTTATCCTAGTCATGCTGTTAAAATCCACACTTGGTGGCAAATGCAGGTACACACCTCCCAGGTTTTATCTGTAAGGGTACAACATCTTATGAATCCACTGAGACTGTGAATATAGTACTTGTTCTTATTAGATCATAATTTTTATTCTAACTAGACTCAGTAAATTAGTTTTTTTAATTTCTGATTTTAAGTGAGTTAAGAAAAGAAACATTCATTACATACCCGTAGTATAAATCATTTTTAAAAACAAATCTGGGTGGGTTAATACTGCATGTTGTTATGTACACCGTGAAGATCTCATTTAAACAAATCAATGTCCCCTTGCTGATCAGACATTGCACTCCTGGCTTGGAGAAGAACATAAAAGAACATTATTTCACAGTTGTGTCTCTTTCACCTTTTTCTTCCGCTTCTTCTTCTTTACTCAGATGCTACTCTTGCCTAGGCTGGAAAGCATCCCCCTTAACACCTTGGATTTACTGGATTTGTTGTGAAAGCAGTCCTGCTGTTAGGTTAAAAAAATCCTTGAGGCAGCAGTACTGCCATAGTCAATATCCTTGTTAACAGGAGACTGCTGGGCACAGACACCTGAGCATATGTGATAAAACAAGCGTGTTGACATCTGTGATGTGAGGAGGATAATGGGCATTGACTGCTGTGGTAGTTTGCTGCATAGCATTTGAGTGCCTGTCGTGTCCATGAGTGATTTCTGTTCAGTTTGCTCACCATGGATAACAACTGGGACTTCATCCTAAGACCAAAAGTGGCTCATTTGGTTTTATTTCAAGTTAGCTTAATTCACCAGTATTAACTAAGTGGTGCAAGGCACTTTCCTGACTGCTTTACTGATCCTTACACATGATGTCTGTAAGATGAGAACCTGTGTTCATTATATCTGTAAGTTACCTATATTTAGAACATTTTAAGTCTTAGTTATCTTCAAGTTTACATTTTGGCAAATGCGTTTCAGAGTTGCAGCTAATACCAGTAATGAGGATTGAGGATCCATTGGAATAATGAGGCTCTTCTTCCCTTACAGCTCCTTGTGTAAGATAATAAAATATAGGAAAGGTCTTGACCAAAGTGCTCCAGACTCAAACTTTCATGACATTTAATAATAAATAACACTGTTTGAGATAAAGATACAGCAGTATGTATTATTGCTGTTAAGAAATAGATTTCAAAAAATTGCTTTCACACATATTTGGAGATTGGAGGATTGGAGGTAGTATGTAGTAAGCAACAGTTCATTCCAGTTCCTTGAGCTGGTGGATCCATTCTGTGTTTTTTATCTTGCATAAGCCATATGAATTACATTACATTCATTTTCCCCCTTATTTCTTCAAATACATCTCTGAGGAGTAGAAAAAGCTTTAATTACAAAATCAGGCAAAGCAATACTATTTGTTTCTCTAATTTCTGGGGTATTTTTCTCCATTTAATCTTGCTGCACTTACCTGTGGTGTTTTGAGCTTGTCCTATGCCTTTCTTCCAGGATGTTTTCTTGTTTGCTTATAGACATCAGCTTTCAATATATTGATGTATATTTGTTTGGATCTGTAGCTGGGGAGAGGAATTATGGGATATTAGCAGTTGTAATTACTGTTCATTCCACTAAATACCTGCCTGTAATTAAGTAGGACTAATGTCTAGGGAATTTGAATCCATCTGTCTTGGAGCACCAGAGTGAAATATTGCAAGGCACTATCCTCTTTGTGTACCTCCAAGAGGAAGGCATTCGTGTTCAGTACCCACTCAGTGTTGCTTGGTAACCATTAAAACCAGAGTGCACCTTTAAAGCATATATTTATTTTGTATGTTGTATTTTTGGAAACTACGTGCATCAGCACTGTATTCAGACAGAGATGAAGCACTTAGATTTTTCAAGTTTTGTTTTCAGCAGAATAAAATTGCAGAATACTAGGATTGATGGATAATTAGAATGAGCTTTCATTTGATATTGCACACTGAAGTATGCTGGTAAATAACTGACATAAGTAGTATTTCTAGCCAACTGGAAAACTAATGAAAAAAGGTTACTTTAGCATGGATTTCTTTCTCAAGTGCCAGGTCTGACAAATTTAAGAAACTTTAGCAGTGTGCTAGAATGCATGGAGGTTTTTCTGTTACTCTTGTAACATTCCAGCATAAGCATTTTTATGTTTGTGTGTCAAGATAGCCTACCTCAGGAAACACCTGTTTCTTTCTGGTGTATCTTCTTAGATCACAGGGCCTGCAGGTACCATCTGTAATAGTTTTCTCTTTCAAAAGGTTATGGCTCTGGATTTCTCTCCCAAGTATATTACCAAAAAGTTCTCTCTTCTGTCATTCAAGAGGTATTCACAAGACTTAATTCCCTTTTTAAGCAGATGCCTTGTAGTGGAGGGGATACTTAAATATGGTATATTATAATTCAGGATGTTGTAGTTTATCTTTGATAGAATTTATACCTAATTTTAAGGCACATGATTTTCTTTTTAATGTTGATCACTTGGAGTATATCACTTACAGTAAAAGCAGAAATTTTGACAAATCTCTTAGCCCAGAGGAGTTGCTTATCAAATTAGATACTAAACTGGCCTGTTTGTATGCTAGACCTGAGTTAAATTGAAGCATACAAGTTGCTTTAATACAATGTTCCACTTGAGCTAGTAACTTAAGTCTTGGAACTGCTATTTTTGTTTGGCTCTTTTTTCTTTTTGTTTAAGAGAAGCCTTAGTGATTTCCGTCCTACTTATTTTGTATCACGTTTCCCAGGATCACTATGCTGTGTTTCTAGCAGTTGATGCCTGAGTTGCTGTACTCTGCTCAAGTTAAGGACATGCAGGAATAGTGTGATGCCTTCGGTTCTTTCGTGTTCCCTGTCATGTGCCTTGGGTCTCATTGATAGAGTTGTGTGGAGGTTTGGGGTTTTTTTGCATGGTTGGGTTATTTTTTAATACAGAATAAGGCTGGTCAGAAATGGATGTAATTCTTGGGTTCAGTTTTTATGTCTAGCTTCAAAAATAGTAGAGAAGCTGAGTTAGGTAGTGTAAGACACCTGAGGAGGTTATTTCTAATAATTTTCTGTTCAGCAAATAACTTGCATTCTTTGCTGTGGTTGCTAAAACAGCCTGAAGCCCTGTTAAACTACAGATGTGAGTTGTGACTTAAGCATCAGTTTTTAACACTTGTTTAAGACCACATTAAGCCTTTTGTGGTGATAGATTTCCGAGTTTGTATTTGTTTATCCTACCCATTATGCTGTCAATATAGGAGACATGCATATGTGCAGTTTATTAATTGCCTGCCAAACCCTTTATGACTGTTCCAAAGATTAGTGGCAGAATCTCAACCAGCTCCAATGTCAGCTTTCTCTAGTATTTTGCTTAATAAAAAGACTTGTCAGAGAATACAGTCTGGTGTATATACCTACTGTATATATCATCCATCTATAGTATAGCCCACTGCAATACATAGTACTATTAATACAGCAGTTGAGTAAGCCAAGCATTTGTTATACGAGTTATACAGCAAATGCTTTTATGGATTGCAGTAACAGTTTGGACTATGAGCTTGATTCCCTCTGTGGGTGAGAGCCAAATTCACTGATTTTAGGAAGACAACATTAAAATGTACTCCTTTATTAGGGGTGTTCTCAGAAGGTTACTGGGAGAACAGGAAGAGCTGTGCTGGGTCACCTGTACTTCTTGCCTGTGTGCATGCTTATACAGACGAGTGTAGCTGCTGCTGCACACCATTGAGCCCCTTTACACTGTTATGAAATTACTGTTCAGGAATCTGAGGTAATAAATACAGGAAGTCTTTGGTATGCTGGGCCCTTCATAAATGTAAAGGGAGTAATATTCTCTTGAGAAGACAGGTAAATCATTCCATGTTTTAGTTACTAATTGATACTTTCAGATGTAAAATGAAATTGAATTCTTCCTTTAAATAGGAATGATAATGATAATACCTGGTAATATAATAATAATTTCTAACTTTTTTAGATGTCAAGGAGAAAGAGGTTCATTCAGTTTGGTAGTGATGTTCTAAGATAGTGCTTTTTTGCTTTAAATTGCATTTTAAAGCAGTGAATGTAGAGGAAGATGGAAAAAGAGCAGTAGTTTCACCAATCAAAAGAAATACTGTATCAATTATTCCAGTAAAAAGAAAGAGCATTTCAGAAGAAAATTATTTTAACATCAGATGTGACCTGTGCTTCTGGGATCTGTCAAGCTTCTAAGGAGTTTGTAAGGGACAAAATAAAACAGTATTGTACTCCTCTGAGAGCAACAATGATCTGTTGAAAATGTTTCATGTGTATCTTAAAACTATTTTAAGATTTCTCCATATCACACAAGAGATACTATGTGACTAGCACAGGTCTTTCTCGTGAGAACATTTTGCTATATTTCATAAACAAAGATAAAGTTTGGATGTTTTGCAAACAAGGTCTTTGGATTAGGTCAGTTCGGGCTTGGCCAATTGGGCCTAGGGGGAGGTCTCGGGCTGACCAATCTGGGTGACCTCTGTAAACTCTATATATATGGAAATCAAAACAATAAAGACATCTTCTCTCTTTCCTTGTCTGCGAACTTGGGTCATTCCTCAGCTAGCGGCTCAACAGCGACATCACTATCTCCAAAATGCCCCTTGGCATTAATATGTAATTTATACAATCTTAAGTCTGGACAGAAATCTTACATTCATTTAGGTAAATTAATGCAAGACTAAGATTAGACTGTTGGATTTGCCTTCAGTTAAGTGTAGATGTGTGGCTCCTATATGCTGTCATAAGAAATTGTTTTAAGAAAAAAGGGAAAAAGAAACAGGAGAAAAACAAATATTTCAATTCCTTTCATTTTCCAGGTGTCCAAAATTGCCTGTAGTGACACAGCCTGTATGTAACAGTGCATATTATTTCATGATGAAAATAATCAAAAATAAGAAAAATTAGACATGAAAAGCATTTCAATAAGATATATATGAAATTAGTAAGTTACCATAAATAAAACCATTTATTCTAATCTTCCTAATACTAACTCACACAGGGACCGTGGCAGGTTTTTGCTGTTGACAGAGAAAGCTGACGGTGTATAATAGGATTTGAGAGTAAAGGAGAAATTAGCAAGGGAAATAATACCAGTAAAGTGATTAAAATGTGTTTTCATACAGTAAAAGAAACAGCCACAGTGTATTGAAAGGGAAGGATGACATCTCTGAAGATGCCATCCTTCAGGTGCCATTGTTGAAACTGTCTGACTGTTTCTTCTGAACTCACTGCTGCTGGAACTGTTGCAGCAAAGGTCTGTGGACTTGGACCTCAGTTCATTCCTTCCAGATATGTAATTGGAATGAACTTGGACCTAGTTCATTCCTTCCAGATATGTAATGTAAATTGGGAACTACAGGTCTGGCAGTTCACAAGTCCACAGAGAACGCTTCTGTAGAAGAGGAATGATCTACTTGAAAAGCTACTTAGCCATCCGAACCAGTACGACATGTTGAGCCCTTCATCCCCTCATTTTTAGCAAAAGGTTTTCTTTTGTTTATCAAGCCTCCCCTTAGACAACTGTTGGAACAAATTTATTGTATGCGCCATCTGCAGGAATCCTCATGGACTTGGGAAAGGTTCAAGTAATAGCAGATATGAATCTGGTAAATATAGTGCTGTCAGAACAGTGCATTCAGTGGGCATAAAATTGTTTTATTTAATTTTTGGCATAAATCACAAATGTCCTATGTGAGGTCTTTGTCCGACGAAGTAAGAACAAGCGTCCTGTTCTTTAATAGCCCACCAAAAACTAAGAGGAAGAATTTATCTTCTCTATACTAAAATTTTATCTAATCTATTTGCACTTTTTTTTTTTTTTTTTAATCTACTGGAGTATAGTGCCTGAAAGGGATTATTACTCCTCCTCAGGAGGAGGAAGATCATTATGTAACAATATAGAAAAGAAGAATTTAATTTTAAATCAAATTTCATTGCTCAAGAATTTACAGCTCTTTTTTTTATTCAGAGATACCAGCCTTCTATCTGCTACTGCAGACAAACTGCTTTTTGCTGATAATTCCAGCTACTAATTTTCTTCAGAGATTGGAGTTTCAGGGGCTAGATTTTAAATCTTCCCACATGTAGAGAGGTCAGTAAAGGAATTTCTATGTGGCACCACAGTTCTTGCAAATGAGCTGTCTTAAAAGCTCATGTTCAGCAAACTTAGGTACTGATTCCTGAGTGAAGAATTTTAGGTGTTTAACTCTGCAGTCACTGAATAGCTCTGCAGTAGCCAGAGGGATTGAATACAGCACATGCACATATCTTTGCAAAATTAGTTGCCATAATTAGTTTGCATCACACATACAAATGCGTGTCTTTTTTGTTGAAGAGGTGATAACACAGCATGATGTAGCTTGGAATGTCATGTAGGAGCGTCCTGTGGGAAATAAGCACAGTTTAAATAAGCTATACTTCTATTTTAATAACATTTTAAAATATTAAGCAAGGCATTCATATCAGTTGGTTTTGATTCACTGTAATGACAAATTCTCTTTGGATTTTTTTTCTTTGGTTTTGCTGTTTTTTAAAATCTCTCAAAGGATGAGTACAAAATGTTAAATTTAATAAGTAGAGTGGATGTTAAAATAACTGATTATATGTGGAATTCTTTAAGTAAGTGTATTGTGAATGCTGTTGGGTTTTTTCTTATGCATGCAAGCTTATCTCTTTAAATTCTTGTGTATCACTGTCTGAAAATCTTCTGTAAGATTTATTAACCCCACTCTCCCTCTTCCTGCTTTTTAGGTCAGAGATAGCAAATTGCCTACTTACAAGGACTGCAATAAAAACCCTCCATTCCCTACATTTTTTGCTGATGGAGATGAAGAACTGCCAGAAGACCTTTTTGATGAGGAGATTTTCCAGTTCACAGATCCATCTGTCAAATTCGCATAATGTTCTTCGCATCTTTGAAAACACGCAGTTTGTTATTTTCGTGAACATTGCCATGCTGTATAAAAGTAACCCTAGGAATTGCAGTCTGGCCAACTGACTTAAACGTGTCAGGTATTGCCATTTTGGTCAGGTAATCAGATTTCTCACTGTCAGTCTCAAACCTGTACTTAAAGCAACAGGTGAGTCTGAGGGACTGGTAGTAAAGCACACAAAGCTGTGTGTCTTCAGTGACCTTTTGTCCTCTGCCTCAGGCTTTGGAAATGTACACATTTCTGAAAAACTGTTGTTTTGAAGATGGTTCCAGTTCATTTTCTGAACGTGAACAAACTCTGTTTCTCTTTTATGTAAAGTATACTGGGCAAATCTGAAAAAGGTTCCAAATCTGCCTTTGCATCTGAGGTGGGGGGGATCCATGAAGAATGATCCAAAATAAAACAAGAAAATTCATTGCTTTGTAGCAGCGTGAGCTTGTTTTGCGTCTTTCTCTTCACCAGAGCTCTTTCTCTCCTTTTGCCTTTATGTTGTGGTGGGTTTAATGTAGCAGATACCCAGCAGATTTTCCAGAGGGAGGGTGATGGTGGCTATGTGCAGGGTGAGGGCGTGTTTGGATGGGAAACATTCAGCAGCACTGAGACTACAAGGGCCACCTGTTTGTTGCCTTTGCCAACAGCTTGTTCTGAGCTTTAGAGAGGGTCCCTTGAATGCTCTCTGGAGAACTCTCTGCATCTGCCATGGTCTCTGTACTGGATTCTTAACGCTGTTATAGGAGAGCTATTTCAAAGAAAAGAGGCCAAATGTGAGTGGTTTGTCCTCATGATAATGTTAATTTTTTTACTTCTACCCCACCTTTCAGTAGTAGCTGGGATCATTATGCCCCTTCTGCTTTTCATTCTGCATGATTTACTATTTATAAGTTTGATCTTTCAGATTCTGTAAATTCTCTCACATACAGAAGTACCTGCATAAATCTCAGTGTTGTCTGAGCACTTACTCACAAGCCCTGCAGTAGTTCAAGAATTTGCATATACTGTTACCATTAATACCCTGGCAGTGCAGGGAAGGTAAAGGTGCAAAGGAAGCCACAGGTTTATGGAAATACATTGAGATGAACTCTGTATCAGATAATATTTCAGTGACAAGAAAATCAACAAAGTACTTCAATTCCTGTTTCTTTGGTAAGAGAACTTCTCCCTTTCTGGCATAAAGAGTGAAATTCCAATGATCTGATCATGTTACTCCAGGGAAAACTGCAGTCATTCAGGGAATGCTGTAGTTGATGTTTCCTTCCATTTGCTCAGTTTTAAAGTTTGTGTTGAAGCCAATATTCTGTCAGAGTAAACTCTGCAGTTGTGCTTTTGAAATGCATGCTGGGTGTGAACTGTATGATTTTTCAAGGTGCTGCTTGTTCAGGTCTCATTTTTACTGAGATGTGCAAATGAAACCTTTTCCATCTTTATTTATAAGAGTGCTTGAACACAAAAGACAAGAGCTTTCATAGCTCAACTGAAGACTGATGTCCTGAAGTATTTTCTGTAGAGCAAGTGCAGAGTGAGATGGGTAAGATCTGCTGATGTGAGCTGAGAGTTGTGCAACACATATTGGAACATAAACATCCATTAGACCCGTTCTTCCATCGGGCAGTAGAAGGCTTATGGTGTTTTCTATTTAATTTTCCTTATGGTCTCCATCTCTGTTTTCTGCTCTTCTGAGTAATGAGGGGACTTTGAGCAGGGGAAAGCCAGGCTGACTTTATTTCGAAGAGCAAAATTGTTCATAAGTGTAATGACACCACATGTTTTAAGCCCACCTACAAGTTTGTTCTTAGAAAAGGCTAAGGGTGTTTAATGAACTATTTTTAGACATTATCAGAGGTGCTTGAACTGAGTATTTATGCTTCTTCAACATGGCTAAAGGTTGTGGTTAATCGAGATGTGATTTTAAGAGTCAAATAATAGCAGACAAAATTAGGCAAATATCAAGTCCTTGTATCACTGATGAGGCAAGTGTGTCATGCAAAAGGATGTGTTCGTTTTTCTGAAAAGGCAAACCAAGGACTCTGTTGCAAGGAGGTATCTGTGTGTTTTGTTGCAAAGTCTGAGTAATGAAAGTTCAGAGCCGTCAGGCAACATTTGCTTAGGCAAGCAACAACAGCAACAAAAATAAGTTCTTATTCTATATTACCTGTAGATTATTAAAGAAGAAGGAGCTGAACATGGTACCAGGAATCTGAATCTGTAGGACAACATCCTACCCAGTGTTGGAGTCTGTTCTGCTGCCCAAGGAGGTAATCACTGGCAAGCTCTGCTTCCAGTGCCGTAACTTGCGAAAGCTGCTATGAGGTCTCCCCTGAGACTTCTCCAGGCTGCACAATCCCAGCTATCACAGCATGTCTTCATAGGAGAGGTGCTGCAGCATCTGGTCACCTTTGTGGCCTTTTTCTGACTCACTCCAGGAGTTAATTCCATGCCCTTATGCCGTGGGTGAAGCACTGAGCTGGGGTTTGCATGTCCAGGAGCTCATTAATCCACTCATTAGGCTGTTCTGTTTGTTTGGGTTAGTGAGGTGTTTGTAACATCATAAACTTTGGAGGAGGATGTAGGGTTAAGCTTTAGCTGTTTCTATGGCTTCATGGCGTGACTGCTTTGAAAAGTAAATATTCTTCAATAATAACCCCTCTCAGTGGTTTTGTAATAGTACATGAATAAACAGTGTCAAGCTTACAATATAAGTTGAAGGTAAAAAGACAGCAGGAAGAGGAAATCAAAACACTCATGTATCACTTGACAGCATAATTGCAGTCATTGATGATAAACAAGGAGAGTTTATTTCTCTTGAAATACCATACTTTCAAATACCATTGCTCTGTCATTATGTGAGACCAATAAACATTTTTGTTTGTTATTTTCACTTCATGTGGAAAAACGTGGTTTGCTCTGTTAGCATTTAACAAATATTATTCTGGTAAACTGAAGGGGTGACAAGAGCTTGTATGTAAAATTTCACCTTCCTTACTGTTTCCTTGCTGAATTCTAAAAGTCGTGGAGGACTTCAATGATCCTGGAGGCCTTTGCCAATCTTAAAGACTCTGTCATGGAAAGAAAACTGATTATGATGTGAACCACTCATGTGTTTAACCCAAACTCAGTCAGAGGCTTCCTGCTGGCAGCCTGATTCCAGCTCCCCTGTGAGCTCCAGTCCCGTAGGCTCCCCTGGAATGCCAAGGTGAGTAAAAAAACTGGCTAATAGAGGGGCCCAATAACCACAGTGAAGACAGTGGTGGGGTTCATTAATTTTAGGCGTCTGTGTCTGTAGCTATGGCTTGGCTTGGATCATTCTTCTGATTTATGTCATTTCCCGCTCTCCCTGAAATTTCATGCGGGAGTGCCTTGGTTTCTTAGCAGTAAACATTATTTTTACACGGTGTCTTCCAATAATTAGCTCCTCTGCCCTTCAGTGCACAGGTAGGGCTTATTAATTGCATTTAACAATCATCTCTCACCTGCAGCAAATTGCCCTGCTGTGTTGCACACCTTAGCATGTAGCATAGCTTAGTATGATTTATTTATATAACAGGCTTGATGGCATTTAACAGCTGTAAGAACATGCAGGAATGCTGACCTTGGCTTGGGTGTTTATTGGTTATGGAGACAGCATGCAGTTTCTGGTGGAGAGATTTAAATTGATTACACATAGCCTTAATGTTATCACACCAGAAAAAGAATTCATTTCAATGGGTGCAGTTCTGCTGTGTCTGAAGTGTGGCAGCAAAACAGACAGATGGCACTTTTTCCTGAGGAATGTGCACAGCCGAGTTGGGATGTTGGATAGGAAGGGGGTACCTTAGGATTGGTAGTCTCCAAATTAATGCAGCCTGCTGATTTTTACCTCGTACCTCCAGAAACATGGGATGGGAACTGGGGAGGACCATCACACTGCTCCAGTCCCCTGCCCTTCTGTCAGTGCATCTTCCTTGCATCTCTCCCCTCGTTTCACAGATGTGATGTTAAGCGGGAATGTCACTGGAGTGGGCATCAAGGAAGATTTCCAGCAGCATCAATGTCCATGACAACATCCTAGTTCTCTTTAATTCCAGAAGATATTGCATATGGGGTCCCACCTTTATACGTGGTTGATATGCCACAGAATCATTTCTGTTGGAATACCAAAGACCCGAGCTGCCTTCCTGCGTTTTGATCCAAGTGGCAGCAAGCTACTGCCGATTGAAAATCACTGCTTGGGAATAATTTCATTTGGGGGTTAAATCAGTATTCACTTTCATGGCAGTAACTTTGAGGACTACAACAGAACCCAGAAGACAAAGTCAGCTGAGAAAACAAGTGCAGTTTCTAGTGTGAACACAGAAAATGGCTTGAATTATTTGCTGTAATGTAATGAATATATGCTGGAGATGGGGCCCTCTGTGCTGTGGTGCTTCCTGCTGCTTCTCTAATTCCCATGTGTAAAATCTTCTGGCATAAGATATACATATTGAAGTCAAATTATGCACAAATCCAGATTTGGGGTTTTGGAAGAGGCAGGATTGCAAGGGGATGTTGTTAACAAAAAATTGACTTAAACCAATTTCATATCAATCAAGTTGTGCTATATAATTTGCTTCACATTTCCCTGGGCGACACAGTCTTACAGTCAGCTAAGTAAAGTTTTCATCTGTCTGTTTTCATCTCCTTCCTCACTTCCTTTCTAAGTAGTAGAAAACCTTTAAAAATGTGGGTTTTTTCAGGCACTCAGAACAAAACCTTGAAGAGGGTCCCTTGGCAACCTGATACTCTATTGAAAAGCAGAATGACTCATCATTCATTGGCAAGAGTCATTTTATAGAAGTTCCTTTTTTTATTTCAAAAAGATCAAGAGGAAAGATCAACATTGCTGAATCAGAGTCTTTTCTGCACATGGCCTCTCTTGAACTGATGTTCCACAAATTCTCACTATAGCCTGCCTGAAATATTTTGTTGCTCCATGCAGTAGTGAGCTTCCAGCACAGATTACAGTTTTGGTGCCTCAGTCCTGCTTAATATACATCGGCCCAGCACCACACAAAATATGCATGAAAATTTGGCAGTGGGCAATGAGAGGTTTACTACATGGTACATATTTCAAAATCATGATGCCTTTCTCTGCAGTGAGCAAGAAAGGCATTTTTGTCTGTTGATTTGTTCTCATATTGCACCACCTCTTTCCAAATGGAGATTTTTCTCTGGAGTTACCATGTTATTCCTTAGGCTAGCCTGAAATTTTCCTGTATTGGAATATTTCCTTTATTTTAGAGCTGCATGTGAGGAATAGCTTGATAGAAAAGAAACATTTTATTTTGCTTCCCTCATCTCCCATTTCCCTTGATCACGAGTTGAGAGAGAAAAGCTTTCCCTGTATGGCACTTAAAGAGAAAATCAATTGTTTTCTGTGAAATTGCCAGTTGGTTTCTAGCCTGCTCCTTCACCCCCACAGAGCAAGGTGCCGTGAAATATCCTTCGGCTCTTTGTCACCCTATCTTGGATCCATAGAGCCGTGGCTGTGAGCCCAAAGGCTATCATCCTGCAGGCACAGCAAGCACCAGAGACAGAATGTTTCAAGCCTTGTTATTTGAAGCTGTTGGACCCTTTAATGGTGTGGCTGCTGAATTCTGCCTGTTGCAGTCTGCACTGAGGGTACTCACCCACCCCATCATACACACACCATGCAAGGAGCTTCTGGGAGGCTTTGTCTTCTCGTGCCACTGGAAAGCCAGGAGGTGCTTTTGGGTGCACAGTTTGCTGAGTGCCCTGCTCAGTGGCTGTTGGAGCTGGGAATTATTGCCAGCTCTGAGTTAGCAGCTGAATAGCTCAAGCCCTGCGGTGTGTACCCTGCATGTGCATACGTGTCTGTCCTCCAGTGCTTGCTGGCTGTTATTTCTGGTCAGGAGGCTCAGCGACAGCCTTTCGAGCATCACCTGTTCACAGTTCGGTGCAACTGCTCCAGTTGGGGAAACAGTCTGCTCTCTTTGAAGGAAGAAAAAATCAAACTGAGTCCTGAAACCTCAGTGTAGACACACAAGAAAATACATTGGCCTTGTCCCCTATTGTGCATCCCCCCAGTCAGATCTAGCATGTTTACCAATGTCCAAAATATGTGCTTTGATGTGAACACAAAGCTTTCTCTTGTCTGAAATGCAGACTGTATCAGAAATATTGTCAGGTGGTGTCATCTGTTCTTATTGAAGCCAGTGCTTTAACTGGTCATCTTCTGTTAATCACTTAATGAGCTTTATTGTGGATGATTAAAAGTAATTGCATGTTTTCAAGCACAGAGGGATTGTGACAAAACAATTTCCTAGCTATTAATTGTCATGTTACAATAATTGCTGTTTTATAAATTTGAAGGTATCTCATCTGTTAATTCACATGTAAGAAACCTAATGAATTACTGGTCCCCAGTTCTTTATTTACAAAGTATTTTTTAAACCAGACTCTTACCTTTCCAAATGCTATTTATGGGTGTTTTAATTTATACCAGCAAGTAGGGGCTTCCAGAGAGTACAAGTCTGTGAGATGTCAGTATCCTGCAAGATTCATCCCACCACCTGTGGACTTTAAATGAAACTTGACCCAGGACAAGTGTGTGTGAGAACCTGGAAAAGCAGGGGCTGCTCTGAAAGGGGTTTGGAGGAGAAGAGAGTAAACACCTGACAGCTGAGGACTGGGCACATTGTTAGAGCTCTGCTGCACTGAGGGCAATGTGCCTAAAAACTGATGGAGAGGAACGATGAGGGAGTGAGGAGGAAGGTGTGTGTAAGGAGTGTGAGGAGCCCAGCACTTCAGGCGCAAGGGGCATGGTGTGGAGAGGAGCAACTGAGGAAAGAGGCACTGAAGAATTTGCAGAGAAGCAGTTCAGACAGTTCTGACAGGAGAGAGACACGGCTTCGTGCTGCAGGTTGGTGGGAGCAAGGGAAGAGGCTGTAAAACCAGGATTCATGTGGGTAGCAAATCTAGGAAGTGTTTCTGGCTGAGGACTGCATTGAAAGGATCCAACTTGGGCATCATCTGAGAGAGTGACCTGACAAAATCAGATAGATGAACTCTCAGGAGAGCAAGGCTGGAAGGAGATGGGGGAGATAAAGATGCCCTATATGCTTGGTGAGCCTGCTTTAACCCAGCTGGAAAGATAAGCAACCCTCTTGAAACAAGAAATTCAGACACATAATCTTCAGAAGAGGAATCCAGGCACTGAAATGTTTTCTGAGGAAAGTGCCTGCTGGTTGCCTGCAGCTAGGCTTTCATTCCCTGATTAAGGGCAGGATTTAAATTTAAGCCACATCCTTAGCTGTTTTAAGTAATCCCCTGCTTGCTGTGCCTGCTGCTGTGCACTCATGGTACTGAGAGTATTTTGTAAGGGGCCAGCAGGATGTACAGACCTCACATTTTGAAAGCAGAGTGCAGGGCAAGGGGGATCTATCAGAGGAGTCCATCAGCCTCTGCCTTTCTGTTCTCCTTTCATTTGTCTCTGTTTGCCTCCCTGTGGCAGTGGCTGCCAGTCATTTAATAACAAACTTAATTACTTCCAGTGACTTGTTGGGCGTGTTGTGGCCACTGAGCTTACTGCAACAGCCAGCAAGAAGCAGAGAAATCAGCTGCAATACATTGGATTGGTGAAGGAAGAGAAAGTTTTATGGAAGGAGTTGGATAGAGAAAAGACTTTTTCCTGCATCTGGTGTGTACCCAAAAGCAGCTACAGTGAAATATTGGAGGTTCACTTGGAATTTAACGTGTCCTTGACAGGCTCTGTGACTGATCACATCTGTGCCTTCCTGGCAGTTCGTATCCAGCACAGGTTGTGTTAACAACTCCAGAAAGCTGTTGACAGACAAAATCCTAGAAGATGTTAATATCTTAAAAACAGCTCAGCTTTCTTCTCTCCTTTTTTTTTTTCCCCTTCCTTTTCAATGCCTCACTCCAACTGCCAGCCAGGTCAGTAATCCCTGATCAGCTGTTGTCAGGCACTGCAGGTTTGGTGTCAAAGCAACAGTGCTTGGCTTCTCTTCTGCACATGGAATTCTGTCATTTTTTCTTTGTGAGAAGCAGAAGATGCTTGGCTACTTCATTTCAGAGCTGGAAGACAGGTTTTAGTTCACATTAATGTAACCTGCTTGTCCTCAGCTGCTTTGTTCCTGCTCTACTTCGTTCAGTTTTACTTTGTGTTTAAAATAGGAAACAGCAGGGCAGGATCTGACCATTTTCACATTTTGTGGGTTCAAGTATTGAAAAGCCAAACTTAAACTGATCAACCGTGGAGGATTTTACAGGCTAGAGATTGAATCTAATAAAATCCACCTCCAGGTTCACAGACTAAGTAACCACAGTCAAAGTTAACTAAAAATTACCTTGTAGATATAATTTCTAATTTCTTATAATATTAGTGCAAAGACACATTGTTTAAAAAGTCCCTGAATACAGATATATACATTTTTACATGTTCTTCTGCAATGTCAGACCAAGGGAGCCTGCCTGAAAGGACTGAATGTGGATGTACCATCTCCACAGCAAGACTAATGCAAAGGAAAGGGGAGCACAGGCTTTTCCAAGGCAGGTCTCCACCTGAAGGACTGGGGTAAGCAGGGGTGACTGGAAAAGCAGTGGCTTAGGACACAGCTTGTACTGGAGGGCTGCAGGACCCCATGGGCTTCCAGCTCCAGAGGATGTGTGTTCCTCTCCAGACAAATGCTTTCCTGTCACCAGGAGGTGACAGCAGGGTTGTGCTTTCAACCTCAAAACTGATCCCAGTGCAGCCTGGGGTGAGCCCTCCAGACACAAATGTCTCCCATCCTGGAAGGGCCTCCCTCCTGTGGCACAGGAAAGCCTTTGGACCTAAATAACATCAGACTGGCACCTGTCACTAGTTGGGTTCCACAGGGCTCCATCTTGGGCCCTGTGCTTTTCAACATCTTCATAAATTACTTGGATGCAGGTCTGGAAGGGATCCTAAGTTTGGAGATGATACACAATTGGGAGGAGTTGTCAATTCCCTCCAGGGCAGGAGAGCCCTGCAGAGAGACCTTGACAAATCAGAGAAATGGGCAATCACCAACAGTATGAAGTTTGACAAGGGAAAGTGCCAAATTCTGCACCTGGGACAGGACACCCCTGGAAGTACGGACAGAGTGGGGGATGAGAAGCTGGAAAGTAGCTCAACAGAAAGGGACTTGGAGGTCCTCCTCAATGGCAAGTTGAATATGACTCAGCAGTGCCCTGGTAGCCAGGAGGGTCAATGATGTCCTGGGGGGCATCAGACACAACATCACCAGCTGGGCCCAGGAGGGGATTGTCCTGCTCTGCTCTGCTCTGCTCTGCTCTGCTCTGCTCTGCTCTGCTCTGCTCTGCACTGGGGCAGCCTCACCTCCAGTGTTGTGTGCAGTTGGGCACCACAATGTAAAGAAGACATTCAGCTATTAGAGAGTGTCCAAAGGAGGGCCACAGGGATGGTGAACAGTCTGTAGAGGAAGCCTGGTGAGGAGTAGCTGAGGTCACTTGGTTTGTTCAGCCTGGAGAAGAGGAAATTGAGGGGAGACCTCACTGCAATGTACAACTTCCTCATGAGGGGAGAGAAGGGGCAGATACAGATCTCTTCTCTGGGGTGACCAGTGACAGGACACAAAGGAACAGCATGAAGTTGTGTCAGGAGAGGTTTAGGTTGGGTATCAGGAAAAGGTTCTTCACCCAAGAGTGGCTGGGCACTGAAGAGGCTCCCCAGGGAAGTGATCACAGCACAGAGCCTGAGAGAATTCAAGAAGCATTTGGACAGTGCTCTCAGACACATGGTGTGATTCTTGGGAATGGTCCTGTGCAGAGCCAGAAGATGGACATAGTGATCCTTGTGGGTCTTTTCCAACATGGCTTATTCTGTGATGGGTAAAACAGCCAAACCTTAATGAGAGAGATAGATAGAGATAGAGATAGATGAAAGAAAGAAAGAGAAAGAAAAAGAGAGAAAGAGGGAAGGAAGGAAGGAAGGAAGGAAGGAAGGAAGGAAGGAAGGAAGGAAGGAAGAAAAGAAAGAAAGAAAGAAAGAAAAGAAAGAAAGAAAAGAAAGAAAGAAAAGAAAGAGAAAGAAAGAAAGAAAGAAAAGAAAGAGAAAGAAAGAAAGAAAAGAAAGAGAAAGAAAGAAAGAAAGAAGAGAAAGAAAGAAAGAAAGAAAGAAAAGAAAGAGAAAGAAAGAAAGAAAAGAAAGAGAAAGAAAGAAAGAAAGAAAAGAAAAGAAAGAGAAAGAAAGAAAAGAAAAGAAAAGAAAGAGAAAGAAAGAAAAGAAAAGAAAAAGAAAGAAAGAGAGAGAGAGAAAGAAAGAAAGAAAAAGAAAGAAAAAGCTTTGCTGATAATATATTACCAACAAAAGCATGAGACGTCATGCATGTACTTTGCATGGACTGATGCAGTTCAGCCCTCCTGTGTGTGCTAAGGCAATGTAGTTTTCAAATGAGTTGCAGTGGCACAGACTGCAAAGCAACAAAGCCAAGCCAGTCCTAAGAGACTTACAATTGCTATTCAGAAGTCAGAGCAAGCTGTTCTTCAGCGCCAAAAAATTTCAGGTCATCTAATTATGGGGTTTGCACCACCAGCAGTGACAGTAGGAAAACAAGTGTTTGTTGGAAAATTTTCCTCACCTCTGTTTCAACCTTCAAGATGAGCTGTATCTTACCCAGTGTTCCAGCATGTGATGATTCAGGTAGGATGTGCAGGAGCTTGTATCAGCTCTGCTGCCCCAGCAGTGAAGCTGCTGCCAGTTATTGACTTTATGGGTAGTGCTGACAGCTCTTTCCTGAGCTCAGAGCTCTTTCCTGTTCCTCACAGCCCACATATGGCCTGCACTGCCCCATGAGTTGTCTCGAGGTCTGCTGGCACCATCTTATTCACCAGCTCCACTAAAAAAGCAGGTACATGGCAACCAAACCATTTAGGCAGTTCCAAGACATTCTGTGCTGCAGGTCCAGGCCAGACTGAAGCCTGGTGCTCTCTCTGAACAGAGCAGAACAGCTCATCCTGCACTGCCTGCGTTTAGGAGGGTTTGTGCTGCTGTCTGTAGTCATGCCCAGGATCCAAATTCCTTCAGCAGAGCAGGGAGTGATGCAGTCTCTTGGGGACAAGGAAAATCCAGTAGATTTTTTGCTGTTGCCATAACAGAACCACGTAACTGGAGCTACTATAGACTTGGATGAAGAGATTAACTTGAGTCTTTGAAAGAATCAGAAAGCAAAGCTATTTTTTTAACTGTTAGCAGCTGCTCACCGTCTTTCCCTTTAATTTATCTCATGTTTGCACAAACACTGTGAAATCCAAACAGCATATGAAGTATCTTGTTAAATGCAACTGGTATCCAGTCCTAGTCCCACAGTCCCACAAGTGTCCAAGGCAAGAAAATGAGAGAGTGGGAGACAAACTCAATTTGCCAGCTTCATTGTCACAACAAATCTAAATAATCAATCCATTCCTTTTTGCTGCAGTTTGACCACACTTTTTTATTTCTTATTGTGTTTGTCTGAGGTGCGAAACAGTGTGGAGAGGGTGGCCCTCTACTCACAAGTATTCACTTTTCATTTATCATCTGTTCCTTAGGTTGAATGGGCTTCCCTCACCCAGGGAAACCTCTGCCTTTTGAGCTTTTAAGCTAATTTGACCTATCTGCTCATTGTTTGTTCAGGGTCATCTCTGGAAATCCTCATCTGAGCCTAACATTACTATTTACTCTCATCAATAATTGCAGCTGCAGCATCAATGATGAGTGCAAAGTGGGCCTCTCCTTCACTGTACTTCTGGGGTGGTCTTTGCCTGGCATTGATGTATTTCTGGGATGATATTTGCGTGGAAATGCTATGGAAGTCTTCAAGAGAGGAGCCACAGGAGCTGTGCCTCTCTGCTGGTCAGCCCCTCTCTGTGGAGCTGACTGAGCTGAACCACTGGTCCGTCAGTGAAGGAGGATCCCAAAGGTTGGTGGCTCCTATGGAAGAGCTGCGTTCTCCAGGTCCTGATGTTAAACCTGTGTGAATTTTGGGATTGATGGAGCAAACCAACAGAATGGAAAGACTGAGCAATGTGAAGCAGATGAAAATGAAGACCCTGACTGCACTTCATGTTCTGCTTGTAGTGACAGATACATTTGCAGTAAGCACCTAAATTTAGTCTCCTATATTGTTTTGCTTATTTTCCAACAATGGACACCTCACCAGACATTTAAATTATTTGAATACTTACTTAGGTGCCTGCTATTAAGATGAAAGAAACTTAAGGCAGTCTTGACAAAATGGTCTGGCCTGCTCTGTTGGAATTAGATCTTTGCATTCTGCTCCTCAAACTCTTGTCTGAGCTGGGATAATGTCCAGAAATTATGGCATGAGAGGTTCAGAATGGACATTAGGAAGAAATTTCTTCACACTGGAAGAGGTTACTGAGAAGCTGTAGATTGAGTGTGTAGTTTAGACCTGTGCCTGGGGGAGAGTCAGAGATGTGGAACTACTGCATGTTGGCACCAGTGGTGCTCAGCCAACTTTTCTGGGACTCCGTAAAATACCCTAGACTGTCAAGTACAGGCAGAAAGCTGATTTTCACAGGTATGAAATGGCCAGAAAGAAACAATACAAATAAAGAAACAATACAAATATTTGTTCTATTGTGCTTTCAGAAAAAAATTGGGATTTATTTTGGTTTTTAATGAAATGTGCTATCAAAATCCTTACTGTGCATTGTCCATCCCTGAACAGCCAACCTTGCTGCTCCTGTCTGTAGCTTCAGCTCAATCCCTCACTATATTTTTGACTGGAGCAAGTCACGCAGTATAATCAGATTTTCAAACATAAACTCAGTCTGGAAGTTAGCTTTGTTTTTGCCAATAATCTTCCACAACACTCAATGGATCTGCCTGTTCCAGTGGGTTCTGTCTTCAGATTTTCATCGGTCCTTCCCCAGCCAGGCTCTCACTGGATGTGTGAGCAAAGGGCAGCAGTGGAGCTGCTGTGAGTCCCTGCTCTGAGTCGAAGGGACTTGTGTACAGGTTGGAGCAGCTCCTAAGGGGTTTTACACCTGTGGAATTCCGAAGGTGTATGATTCTTTGCCAGATACTATTAGATGTGTCCCTGGAAAAGTTACTGATAACTTATCATTTCCTTCGACAGTCCCTGATAAGCTGTCACCTCTGAGCTGCCAGGTCCTGAGCTGTGCTCAGACTCCAAAATGTTTCTTCCAAAACAATGCACCAGCTTCTTCCCCCAGGGAGAGCAGCTGTTTTTTCCCCATGGGAGTTCCTGACAGCCCTCAGGAGCAGTCCTGTTGCACTGCAGAGTGAGGCTGATGGCAAAGCCTGGCTCACTGGGAATTGTTGGGATACACCCTTAGCCAAGCAGTATAGTCCTAGCTCCACTAATGTCTCCAAGTGAGTGTCCCATGATAGAGCTTCTATCCCCAGACATTCCCCTCTGCCTCTGTAGTGTAGTGACATCACACTGGTCCATCTTCTCTACTTCCCCCCTCACTGCAGATATTTACTTCTCCCTCTCCTGATAAACCACTTCAGTTTAACATACAGAGGCTGGAGATTTGTTCTCTCCGATTTTCACCCATAACTGGCTGTGAACTATTTATAGCATCAATCAAAGTCCATTTCCCCCACCTTTATACTTGTGAATTAAGCAGAGTTCAAATGCGTGTCTGCATGAGAGGTGTGGGAGGCTTTAGAGAGATGAAAATAACAGGAAGGCAGCTGCTGCTTGTTGGCTCCATTGGTGCAGCTCAGCACTCCCCTGTCTGTTGGGGAACGGATCGACTCACAATAATCAAAATACAGTTAATATTAAAAAAAGCAGAGAAACTTTTCTGCCTGGGTGCTAAATTCCCATTCATGCTGCAGTTTGGCTTTCTCCACAGGCTCATCAGAAAACAGAAAGCACCATTGTGCTGGTGATTGCTGGGATTCTTCTTAGAGGAGCAGAAGAGGGGGAATGCAATACAATTTAGGCTTTATAATCTGGAGGTGCAGAGAGAGGAGTCTCAGTCGTTGCTGTGCCTATTATTAACAAAGCCACTTCCAAAGTCTCTGTAAAAGCCTGCCTTGCCAGGTGGGGGTTGGGGAGGTAGTCCTAGGGGTGCTGAAACACTTGTCCCCACTTTTCTGCGGAGTCCAAAGGAACAGGTCAGGTGTGGGGCTGGTTTTAGGGCTTGCAGAGCAGACTCAGGCAGTCCTGGAGGGTACTGTGGGAAAGATCCTATGGACTGAGTGCCACAGTGCACCCATCACCCTGAAGCACAGCAAAATATCATGTCCTGATGCTGGTTACCCCTCAGAATATCTCAGCCAACTTCATTGTGCAGTTTGTCTATTCCTACTAAAGCTGCACACACTTTGGGTGGCTGTGTTTTCACCCTTGGTTGTTTGCAAAAGCCCTCTGCAGTTTGGCTGGTCTGTAAATAGTAATTACTTTTAGGTCCTGCTCAGAAATGTACATGGTACAAAGTCCCACAGGAAAATGTGCTTCCTGCTGTGTCCAGATGGAGGGTTTGGAAGGGGATTGCAACTCTCCATGTGCTACATGGGGCCCAAATGAAGCTCTGAGGAAACACAAAGGCCTTGTGCCAAGTGGGATGGACACTTCAGGTGAAGGTGTCAGGCAGACACTGGATGTGGCTCTGGGGAGTAAAGCCTCTCCCTGGCTCTGCACCACTGATCCCTCCATCCATCATCATTCCCCAGCAGCCTGACTGGAGTGGGAGCTCAGCTTAGTCACTGGAGGCAGCGACCCACCCCAGCTCTTCTTGATGGTTGTGTTTGCACCTGGGAAGAGTGGCCAAAGCCAGGGCAATGTTCCACTCTTGTAGACTTGCCCCTGAACCTCAAACATGCAGGACAACCTCACGATGCTCAGCCATGCAAAGGTATCAGCTGGGATCAGGGTAGAGCAGAGAGGAAAGTCTGGCTGTGCCTAAGGAGACATCCTGTGAGGTCGGCTGGAACTGGTGCTGTGTCCCTGCCTCAGGGCTGCTGTGTCCCCTGGGTGCCATTTTACTCCAGACTGTGTGGGTGAGATCATGGCGCTGATGGTCCCTGCTCCTGCTCCATCCCCACACATACACTCTTGATTTGCTGTGTCTGTGCTGCTGCCAGGCCTTTTATTAGCATTAGATGAGAGGTGGATGTATGACTAAATGGTCTAATTTTGCATAGCACAGAAATATTGATGAGCAAGAGGCTTATCAACACATAATAAAAAAACAGGTGATTTATGCTTCTTCACTGACCAGGCATAGTAAAACAGTGACTTTTCTATGTATTGTGCCACCTTACACAAAACAACAGGCAATAAATTGGTAGAAAACTCTGGCTGTGTTCAAAGCTTGATCTTAAAAACATTTTTGCTGCATTGATTAGTTGGAAATTGCACTGCAAAGAACTTTCTAAAGAGACATCTTTAATTTTCTCTGTTACTTTAGTCATTGCTAGTAAGTACCCTGCTTAATTATGAATGCTTCATGTGCTCCCAAGGATTTAATTCATTCCTCTTCTCCCATCAGGAACCACCTTCTCCTGTGAATGTCTTAAGATGCCTTAAAGGAAGAAATGCACCATGGGATCTTGGCAAGGTTTTTGCCAGGCTCCTTTAGGTGAGAGTGGGGTTTCACCCATCTGTCCCAAAACAAGCAACTACCACCCTCATGCACTGCAAATGCCTAAAAACTATCCATAGTCAGGAGGGCTCTGGATGCAGATCTACCAGGAGAAATTGGGTGTGGGGTGCCTGCTGTGATGGATGATGTTCCCTTCACATAGTTAACTGGGACCTGCTTGGTGTGGGGATGGATTTTACCACATCCTTTAATGGCAATTCACTCTGGCTCGTGATCAAAGCTGGAATTGGAGCTATGTTGTGACATTTGAAAAGGCCATGGTGAAAACTGTTTAAATGGTATTGGAACACTGAGAAAGGACAGAGTTGGTGCAGATGCAGCACTTAAGGAGCTCAGGTGTTTCTAAATAAGTTTCTCCCCTCTTTTTCCCCTTTTACAAATGGCATTTGATCCCACTTATGTGGAGACAGCTGGGAAAACACAGTTGAAGGAGAGCTATAAAGATCTCATTCCCAGATCCCTGTTGTAGGAGCACACCAATTCAGGACAGAAGTTCAGAGAAACTTCCTTTGCTGAAGAGGCTCATCTAGATGGGCATGAAAACAGGCTGATGCCCACCGGGCTGAAGGGTTGTCTTTAAGAGAGTTCTGTTGTATAGGGTTGTGATTCAAGGACCGAATTAATCCACAAAACATCTCTGAAGATAGTAGGGTTAGTGTTTGCATCCTGTTCTTAAGTATTTCATAGGGTTTTTTTATAGTGAGGATGAATTTTGGAGGCTGTTGTGAGTCATGTTCCCCATCCATTCCCTATCCCCCCCAGAACAGAGATGTTGCTATTTTTCATCAAGAGTAATAACATTTTTTTCCTACAGGACTTGAAATAATTGTTTATTTCTGCTATTTCTAAACTCTGTCTGGTTAGTTTTTTTCCATGCATCTGTTGTTATGGTTGTATACAAAAATCATTGAGAACTATGTCTGCTTCATGCTCTTGATTTTTATTCACGTCACTAATAACAGCATGGGTTCTGATCACAGTGGCTCGGTGTTTAGAGTCAGCCGTGTCAGATAATGCATACATTTTCTTCCCTAAGAGGAAAAAATATTTTTCTTTGTCTAAATTAATTGAGTCAAATGAAAAGAGTATTATCCTACAGCCATCAGTGCCTCTGCCTTCCTCTCATTAGAGTCAGTAAATGCTTCCTTCTCATTGCTGGAGCCTTTGCATTAAGCCATTGAACAGAACAAGGCTACTTGGAACAAAAGGTATTTTTCCATTCTCATAACTTACAGTCACAAACTTTCTGGATTTGGTCATGGGTTGTTTTGAAGCCACTTCCAAGAAAAGCAGTTCTCAGATTCACACAATTGTGTTTGGTTTGGTTTGGTTTCTTTTAATTCATGACGATGTATTTATCAAGGCAAGGTTTATTTTCACCCTGGAGTGCAGTCATGCTCCCACTTGAAGTCTGTCAGGATCAGCAGCAATCCTTGTAGAAGTGACCCAGCTGCACAGGCAGCCCACAGACCAGTTTAGAGGAAAAGAGGCTTCAGGAATAAAAATTAGTCAGAGAAGGATGTATTCATCATCTGACTGGGGTCACCAACTGCACTGGACTCACTCAATGTGTGAGAGGGTGATTTTGCACCAGTTGATGTTAACCATGATGAAACAAAGCCCTCCTATTTGCCTTGTTTTCCCTGGCACCCTCATACTCCCCAAATCTTCGTGCCTTCATTTGATCTAGGATATCCACAAATGAGATGAGTCTGGGTAGATTCATTATGCTTGAGGATCTGTCATGCCCTGGCTTGATAAAGAGGCATGATTTTAATCAGAAGGGTCAAGGATGCTCCCAGCAGTGTGTGCCTCAAAGACCAGAAACATTTGAGGCAAATGAAGGCAGAGTAGGGCAGAAATCCTCTGAGATGCTCTTCCAGGACTGTAGGCCAGAGCAGCTCCTTTGGCCGCTCTAAGCCATAGCCAGGCTTGGCTAGCACAGGACCAGAGGGACACATCCAGTCCCCTCTCCACTGCCCTTGGCCACCCCTTGCGCTCGGCAGGCACACAAGAGCGCCGAGCCTGCATGAAGTGACAGAGGATTGGCACTGCTCGCCAGCCTGGGACAGCGTGTTAACAAACCCAGGCACATTACAGGAAGGGCTCAACATTTTCCTGGGGAGCACTGAAATTTAAACAATCGCTTTTAGGTAGTTCTTTTCAGAAAGCCCAGCTGGGAAGACCACCTGCCTTCCCTGGCCCATTGTGATAAGATGGCAAACTATCTTGGAGCGCCTTCCCGCTGCAGGTGGCTGCTCAGCTGGGTCCTCTGCAAGCCTTTTGATGTGTTGGGGAATCAAAGGGAGAGACACAAAGAATAGGCAGAAGTCATACATATGAATGTGCACATACATAGACAGTAACCTTTCCTGCTCTGATTACCCTGGCAATAAATGCTTGTGACATCAATACTTTATGATTACGAACCTGCGCTGTTACTGAGTGCTGCTTTGGAATTGCAAGCTGGAGGGGGGAGAGGAATTAATCACCTTAGTGTAAGATAGTTTAAATGGCAGCTCAAGTTTTATAAAGTTACAGAAGTTGGAGTGAACAAACACCATAGAGATAAGCCATTAGTTCTGCAAGGAAGTTTCCTGTTGTAAGCACAAAATGCATGAATTTTTTATGTGGCTGCTCTTGGTTGCATGTTCTGCTTCATGCAAAATACCACCACCAAGCACTCCTGTGTATTTGTTTATATGTTTATGTGTGTGTGCATGTTTGTATGCATACATGTGTGCACACATTTGTATGTCCATATACATGTTTCATATACATTTTACATATGTGTATATAAATAAATATAAATATATATATAAAGCACCCATTATATATATATTTATATATACACACGTACAGAATGGAAAAGTGCTAAGCTGAAGTGCTAGGGCGGTTTAACACTCACAGCTATTTTTAGTTGAGTAAATAAGAACAGGAAGAATTTCTAGCGTCTGAGTTCCTGCCAGCTGTTAAGATCTAGCCAAGAGCAAGAGGTGTGTGTAAGTTTTGAAAATAGATTAATTAACATCATATTTTTACTCCCAAATTGTGCCTGATTTGGTTAATTTTCCCACTCTTCTACATTTTATGCCTTACAGTAAAATTTGTCTTCCAAAACCTGGCATATTTTCTGCAGCTCTGATGGTGGTGTTTAAGATGCTGTCCATGCAGGTGCAGATGAAGCCACAAGGACAGGCAGAGGGATGGAGATGTTGCCATTGAGGAGAAGAAGGGCCCTTTTAGGGTAGATAAGCTTGTTCTCTAGTACTTAAGCCAGAAGGTGAAGAAGGAAAGAAAAAAGGGTTTAATACAGCCAGGGATAAATTTTAGCCTGAAAAAGTATAAAGCAGTAGACTAAAGTACCCATCTGTTTTAATGCACAACTTTTCTGGGTTATGAAGCCTACCTGGCCATGTGCAACCCCTACCAGGGCTGTGCAGTCTCTTCCCAAACTGCATTCACAGCTCAGCAGTGCAGTATAAATGATGGGGATTTAGCATTTCAAAAGGTTTAAAAGCTGGGAGGGAGATGGCTTCATATAGAGAACATGATGAAATCAAACCACAGAGCTTGGGACTCTTCAGGCTGTCCTAGGAACGGAAGGTATCATCAGCTTCAGAGATGATTTTAGCTTCAGCTGCCCAGCTGCAGAATTATACAATGGTTTGGGTTGGAAAGGACCTTAAAGATCATCTAGTTCCAGCCCTTCTGTCATGGACAGGAGCACCTTCCACTAGACCAGGTAGCTCCGGGCCCCATCCAACCCAGCCTTGAACACTTTCAGGGATGGGACATCCACAACTTCTCTGGGAAGAGCGTACTTTCTTTAGCCTACCAGAGAAGATGTTGCCTCTTAAAAAGGTGTGGTACATCATTCCTCTGGAGCTGGAGAATCTCTGCAAGGGAAGATCTTATGTTTTAAAATAGGGCATTTGATCACTTTGAAAAGAATCAAAACTGAATATCAGACGACTATTATAAAATCTCCTAAAAGTCCTTGGAAGGGAGGGGTGACTGAAGACTTCCTCATTGAGTGTGAAACATCCCATAGTGCTTGTTACAGCAGACCCTGGGCCAGCTATCCTCTGCTATTAGTTTGAACCATAGGGGCCCTAAAAATCTCTCCCTGTATCAGCTCCTGGGAGAGAAAAGGGTCCTTTCCTCACAGCCATGAGAAGCCTAGACTGCTTGAAGAGATACCTTTCCCTTCCCCACTGAGGGGGAAAGAGGCCCTCTGGCACCTGGGCTGTCTGCCAAGCAGTGCAACACTCCATCTAGTGAAGCTGAGAGTCCAGCCAAAGGGTTTGGAGGAGGGGGAAGCTCTGGGAATTTTCTGAGATATTACACGAAACTATAAATACTACATTTACATTAAACATCATCATCATCTGCAATAAAGAAGCAATTGGGAGAGTCGCTGAGTTGCATTTACAAAAAAAGCCAGCTTTTAAAAATACTCATTAATAACATGATTTATTCCAATATTTATGTAAAGCAGTTAACAGAATAGTTCTTGAGTAATGTGCTGTAAAGGAGCAGATACAGAAAAAGATTTGGAGCAGCAAAGAAGCAAGACACATCGTACTGTGCAGTATTACATTTAAATTATCTTAACCCTGGGAGAGGAAAGAGCGCAAGAACACAAAGCAGTAGCAATAAAATATTAAAGATTTGAGAGACAGTGTTGTAGGCAGCAGTTTTTGTAGTCATTGCTATCAAAAGATAGACAGTGAGCTCTGGAAAAAAAAATCCGGTTGGCTGTGATGAAATGCCAGGTAATTGTCTGTCAGTTTTAGCTGAGGAAATTAGCAAATGACTCATGGGCTGCAAGCAGTGGGGAGTAGGGGGAGCCTCATCCATCATCTGCAGAGCAGCCTTCCCTTTCATACACTCTCTGCTGTCATTTAACTGAAGGACCATTTGAAGTGAAATGCAAAAGGTCATAAATAAAATGTTTCAGGAAGGTAGAGGTTTAACCCAAGCAGTTGCAGCCAAGTGTGATGCTAATGGTTTGAGGGATTTTTGTTATGGCCGATGTTCAGCAAGGATTTCCTGAAAGCCTGGTCCCTGCCATGGGGCTAGAGAGGTTTGGCAGGGTGGGAGTTGCAGCCAGCCAAGCAGAAGGAGCCAGTGCAGACAAGCATCAAACAGGACTGAACTCCAGGGAGCTCAGGGGGTTGTCTCTCCTTCCAGAGCAATGAGAATTAGGTACATAATTAATGGATATGGCACTATAATCTCAGCTGGGAATTTCCTTGCATTGTAGGTGAAAAACTAAGGCCTGAGTAGCCCAGCCAGATGCTTCTTTACAAAGATATATGTGATGGGGTGGGATGTGTCGGCTGGATTTTGCAAGAGAAGTGACCCATTGCTTTTGCTAAGATGCAAACCTCTACTCTTACCAAGGCTAGTATGGGGAATATCCTGGACTGGAGGAGGGCAGGGAGGGATGAATAATATCCTAAACTAAAGAATTTAATTATCTAGAGGCAGTGGGGGAAAAATGTTACTAATTACTTGACTATAACAAGCCTGATTCTCCCTTTATAAAACTAGTGCTGTTCTGTTATAGCTCCATTGACAAAAGAGAGTGTAGGTGGACTGGTGAATCAAACCTTGTGTTTATTTTCCCTAGCAAAGTAACTAGTACAAATTCAATCTCTGAAACTCTGACCATCTCTGTTTATAGGCAGCATATCAGCTAGATGAAGCAAGGGCCCTTTTGAACCCTCGCCCCCTGTAAATCAAACAGTCAAACTAACCCTGATTCACTTTTTCATTAAAAACAAATTCGTATTAAATTAATTATCTCATTCACTACCAAAGAATTTTCCAAGTGGAAATACATGAGCAGGCAGGTAAATGTAGTCTCAGCCAACATGGCAGCAAATCAGTCACTCCTAATGGTATAGTAGTTTAGCAATATTAAAAACTGCAGTTGAAAAGAACAGTTTTTCAACTAAATCTCCTCAAGAAAAAGAGCCCAGAATATTCTTCAAATTATCACCTTTTATTACAAACCAGCAGTAATTATTCTGTTTCACACCAAGGCTGATTCACCTGTAGAGGGGATAAAAAAAACCCCACCACACCTCAGTCAAAAAATGTGCCACAGACAACTCCTTTGATAGCAGGCTGCTTTGCTTTTTTCTGCTGCAAAGGATGTAAATGCTGTGTTGTCTCCTGAAGTGACTGCTAAATTAACAGGAAAATGTCTGGATGCCTGTGCATCAGCTTTCCAAATGACCTAAATCCATTTTTTTTATATTTTGTCTTTTGTGTTTCTTATTTGCACTCTTAAACTATGGTCAGACTTCTGAGTAAGAAGTTTATAGATCTCTGATAAGGAAAGGAAAGTGGTTATGGGAAAACCAGTACTTCCCATTTCTCACAGGTGATACCCTTCTTGCCCTTTTCACAGAAAACTGTTTTTACAGTAGATCACATTAAAGTCCCCCAAATCAGAGGTAAAGATGAAAGTACATTAGTATGAGAGCTAACAGGAGAAGCTCAAATGTTGCATGAATCCTATCACTCCAGAATATCTATAATGTGCTTTCTCAGTTCTCTGCCCAGAGCACAACCCACAGTTATTTCACAAAGCCTCATTGATTTTCCTCTGTTCTCAGCACTCTTCAAAGACAGGGGAGAAAGCCAAGCATAGAGTGGGTGGTAGGAGCCAGGGTCAGCCTGTGGCAGAGGGAGTTGCTGAGAGTGCATTGCATGCTGCTGCCCAAAAGATGACCTCCCAGCTGCCTTGTCAGGAGATGTTCAGACACGCAGTGCTTAAACCCCAAATGAAAAGCTTGGGATCCATTTGGCATGGGGAACAGTAGGAGGTCAGTTCATGGTATGAGGTTGGTTAAGTCAGTCCCAGGCCCACTACCCCTGCTGGAGCTGTGCACAAGCAGGCAAGGCTGGGCTGGGCTCCCCCATCTTCTGGGGCAAACCCCTTGGCCAGCTGCTGTCTCCTCTCAGGTTGTGGTGGCTCAATCAGGTAAACAGGACAAAGAATAAGTGGCAGCAGGATATGGGAGCAGTCAGTCATGCCAGTGAGGACACCACTCAGCAATGCTTTGCAGCGCTCACAGACCCCTTGTGTCCTCTGTCCTCAGCCTGCATCCAGCCAGCACCACATGGCTGAATTGCAGAATCATTTAGGTTGGGAAAGACCTTTAAGATCATGAAGTCCAACCATTAACCCAGCACTGCCAAGGCCACCATTAAACCATGTCCTTAAGCACCACATCTGCAGGTCTCTTAAACCATGGTCTCTTAAGTCCAGGGTTGGTGACTCAGCATCAACCTTACCTCCCTTCCCTGTGTCCCAGTGTTGCTCTGTTCCCTTCAAGCCCAAGCACCAGTCTGACTTGCCATGGCTCTCGTGGCTGTCATTCCCTTTGGCCCCCTGCAACAACCTCCTCTCATGCCCCTTGCAGTGGTTTCTCAGATGTTGCTCAGGATTAGCAAAGGGGGGAAAAGCCACAGAATAGGTGTAGGTCAAAAAGGTGGGGCATGGTAGAAGGTGTCAGTACAGCCCTCTTCAGAGAGGCTGGAAACACCTTCTTTGGCAGATTTAATCCTGCCAGCCTGATTTAAGGAACCTGAGCAACACCTTTTCCAAGGCCAGGCTGGCTCTTGGATAGCTGCAAGCCCCAGGACATACATTGCTTAGCTAAACTCAAGTCTCATTCCTGGCCAGACAAAACTTCCTTGGACCCACCCAGAGCTCACTGCACCAGGACAGAGTACATATGGATGGTCCAGTGGGTTGCACTCTCCTGGGATGGCCATCATTTCTTGCAACCTGCAAGCATTCACCTGGTGATTTTCCAGAGGCAGAACATGGATGTTTTTTGGTAAATGCAAGGCAGACCACCTGCCAGCTGGAAGGAGGCACTCGGAAATTACTGCAAACACAAAGTGGTGAACAAGTATGAAAATACACAGGAGACTCTGGGAGGAGTATGGAATTCACACCTGACCCCGTGGTGAGGTGAATGAGTAATTCCAGCACAGTGGGCCATGAGTCAGGTGCCAGGAGAGGTTTGGGCTCTTTCTTTCCAGGCTCTTCTGACTCAGGATCAGCCTGCTGCTGCCCAGGGACAATTCTTTAACAGCATTGCCTTTGGGCATCACTCTTCTCTGAGTGAAACAAGTCACAGTGCTTCTCTAACACTGCCAGGAATTCATAGCAGGTACTGTAAGTCAACAAAATGCTAATTCCCCAAAGGTTAATTAAACCGAGCGGGACTTGTAGATGAAATACAGCAGCTGACTGCTGCAATTAACTCTGGCATCATGGCTAGCATTAGGTGGCATTCAAGTGAGGGGAGCTCCTCAGACGAGTTATTTTGGCACTCATTCCCTTGAGGGGGGGGTCCTGTATATATCAGTCATTTTGTTCTTGCCTGCCTTCAGGAGACAGACATTAGTGACACCCAATGCAGTTGACAGAGGAAAAAAATGTGTTGCTTCTCTTCAACCTCTGAGAACAGGCATATGTAACACTGAGTTAGAATGTATGAGGCTCCATTTAAAGTCAGTGTTCTAACCTAAATGCAACAGGTAAATCCTGTGTATTACTGCCTGACCTTCCAGGTGAAGCTGGAGGTAGCAGACTGAAGAACATTTCATGGGCTTGGGGAGGCTGAGGCCAAAAGAGGGCTTTGCAGACAGCAACAGGGAAAGTAGAGAACGGTGGGGGTTTTACTCTTAATGTATTGATGTTTAGTCTCAACACAAGCATTCCATGTTTTCTTCCACAAACAAAGCTGGAGGCAAAGAGCTGGAGGATGTAACATCTTGAAGTCCATACCGGCTCCTGCAGGCAGCTTTGAGCTGCCTTTTGGGCAACTGTTGAGACCAGATGAATAGCTATTGTCTCCAGGAGGTATCTGCCACATAATAACATCAAAAAAATCTTCCAGCTACTGCTTCTATAACACAAATTTGAAGTACAAAAATAAATTTTTTATAGAAATATATGGAACAATTACATAACAGCTGCATGCAATTACTACATCAGATTATGTGACTCTTTCAAAACAAAAAAGTAATATGATTTGACAGGTATAACAGAAAAAAAAAAGAATTTTTTTTTCCTCTTAGAATACAAAATTTAAACTCATGAGTTCAAGGCACCCCTCCCTCCCCCTCCCCCTTTTTTTTTTTTTTGTTAGGATTTCCTTTCAAAATACAGGCAATAGTTGTTCTTTCAATTGCACATCACACCAGTTTTTGGCCATCTGGAGACAATGGGATTAAAAAAAACAACCTCAGTAAAACAACCTCAGTAAGTGAGAAAGATTCTCTGAGCTTTTGCCCCCTTCCACCAGCACAGGCGCCTGTCTGTGGCTTCCAAGGCTGAAGGCTGAACTCTTAATTCAAATTCAAATTGTAGGTAACAGCTCTGGCCTGATGGCTTATCAGCTAAGCATGCATTTGAAACCAGCACAGAAAGCGCTGAATCATCCCATGAAGGACCTTCACCTTGGAGGGGGCTTTGGGGGTCTCCAAAGACCACCAGGACATACAGAGCATGCATGGTGCACATGCTAATGATATTAATGACTTCTGAGAAATGATTTGTATAACCACTCCTATCCTGAAGAATGTAATGAATATTCATGATTTTACCTATGACACTGTGTCTTTGGGGTACTGAGGTATGTGTGTGTGTTTGGTGGAAACAATTCCCACACATCCGGTGCACCGAATAAAGCAAATACCCACTTCTCTGACTTGGTCTCTGAAGTGTCTCTGGGCTCGATTGGGGCGAATCATAAGTAATCTCATGAACAAAAGTATGAAGCCTGTACTAAGATCTTGTGCCTTGAGGTGAAGACCTCTTTTCTCTAGGATGAGCAGAGAATATTGCAGCCTGGAATATCCAGGGACGTTCTTTGTCAGTTTTTCCCACTGGTTTTTTTTACTAATATATGACTAGTGGAAACTTCCTTTCTGAAACTTCATTCTGCCAAGTGCAATTAACACTGACCAGTAAATACAAAAGTTATTGATGGGCACCCAGACAGGACTATTGGGTACAGAATAATTCCTTAGGCTAACGCACAGTGAAGTTTTCAAGATGAGGTTGTAAGAAAGGCTGTGATATAAGGCAGGGGGTAAATGTGCAGATAAACAATATATAATGCACGTCTTGGAATCGAGGGCTGAAAAGAAGTTTTTCCCTTCCTATTTCATCAAAAATAAGCTTTTCTATGGTCTGAAGGTTTCTTTCTTCATCAGGGCTTTTCCCCTTGAAAAACATTACTCCATTATGTGTACGTTTTTGTGCTCTCTCTCTCTTTCTGGCCTTCATTCCCTTGATGTCTGGCAAGGCTGCTGTACAGCCAGACTGCCCCAAGGTGGTCTGATCATGTGGGGAAAGGATGATTAGCATGGGGAAAGGGAGACACCTGGCTGGAGGATGTTGGAAGAGTGAGAATGGAGTCTTCATAACCACGAAAGGCTGTAACATTACTCTGACTCCTCTTACTTTTAACTGGACAAAAGGAGAGCCATTTCCATGCCTTTTGCAGCCCATCAGCCCACGAAAAGCACCACAGGCTCTGAAGTCCTCAACTTTGATGCTTTTCATAGAACCTCTGTTCTATGGTTGCCATGAGCAGCTATCACTGAGGTGATTAAATGACAACAGTGAGCAGTTGTCACTATGACCTGATTCCCACAAAAGTCATTACAGTGTTCAAGACTCCTGCCTTGCCCCTGACCCAGGCCTGCCATACAGACCAGTGTGGAGACAAGCCGGACCTCTCCAGGAACCTGTGCACCTCTTTCCTTGGATCTTGAAAAGACATCGGAATCACACACTCAACAGCCATCACTCAGCCTCTGCTGCTAATCTCTGTCCTTCAGCATAGCTAGGCAAGGATGCAAATAGAGATGCAGCCTGCATGAGAAGGTGGCCTGAGAAAGCTGGTCCAGGCTCTCCAGCCTGTAAATTAATTCTCCATTCTGGTGTGTTCAGCAGTTTATTTTGCTCAGCCAAAGGGCTGGAAGGTCATGCAATCCCAACAAACAGCCTTCAGTGGCTTTTTTTCTCCATTTAATTTGCTCTCTGGTATTGTATTTCCCTTGAATTATATTTTCCTTTGGGCAGATCTTGCTCTGAAAAAATCTGGAATTACTCACATCTACCTAGGGGAAGCAGGACCAGGGCAGGTATAGGATGTTTTAGAGATGCCATCAAACTTACTCTGTGCATTTTCCCTAGAAGAAAAGTAGCTCAATGTCTGCATTCCTGAATGGCCTCCCAAAGACCTGTAGATTTCCATTTCAGCCAATTTATGTCCACGTGTCTTCCTATGGATGTGATCTGATGTCTTTATTAGCCAAATATATTCAGTTCCCGTTTCTGAAAGCTTAATAAGTTAATAAATAATGTACTCTTTATTTTTAGATCTATCTATTAGCACTCTACATAGCTCAAATGGCATATGGATGCCCAAGAGTACAAAACATTCATAAGCTGTATTCCTCTGCTTTTTGATAATCCCATTTCCTCCTGCTGAGAACATTTTCATCCTTGTGATTGCTTTTATGTGGCCCCGTTCTCTTGCGCGAAAGCAGATACCACAAACAATATTTGAGGAGGCTGAAGGACCAGTGATGTGAAAATTGCTTCAGTGTTAATTCTGTTTTCTAAATAAAGGCACATTTTTTCCCTGAATACAAGGACAAGACAGGAGAAGGTGAATGGTACTGATGCTTTTATTCTTCTGACCTTCTGCAGTATATACTTGGAATTGCTGTGAGGAGACAGATTTTTTTTGTCATGAAACTTCATGTATAGACATTTTAGCTATAAGCCATTTCATCTTTCTTGATGGTGAGGAAAGAAATAATGAGTGTTTACATATATAGGGATATGAAGAGAGAGAGAGAGAGAGAGATGCATACATGCACTGCAAAATGAGGTCTTTTTAAAAAGCACATGACTTTAGTGCTCTTGAATTGATGCCTTCTGTCTTTTCAGAAGAAAGGCTTGTTCTGGGCAAGAGGCATGATATTTATAATCATCCTTCTGTCATGTGCTAATCCTATTCCTATCCCCAGGTGAAGTTTTTCTGATGTAATTCTTACAGTCAAGTGGCATTGACTTGCTGCTGCTGTATTTCAGTGTACAGCAATGATGTAATTGCTGTCATTCATAATTATTTTTTATTTATTTCTTTGATACAGTATCTGTTAATATGAAAACTTTGTGTTTCTGTCCACTTGCTAAATGTCTCCACTGACACCAAGATTTCCAAGCCAGGATGCAAGACGCATTTTGAAAAGATCTCCTTTGCATGTCATGGTCCTGCTGGATGGAGCAGCCTCTGCATTTTGATGTGGACAAGAAATAAATCTGCCTGGGGGAAAGGAAACACAAATGAGAGCTCATAATGTAACACCAAAATTCTACTGCTATTTCCCAGTGTGCATGGAGATGAATTACAGGTAAAATCAAAGAGTTGTGCTGTCACTTCCATAGACTTTTAGCAAGAATTTTTGAAACTTGAACAGCATTTTAAAGGAAACTTCAACAATGGTTTACAAGACTCTAACAGTGTTTTACCATCATCCTTTAAGAGCTTCTGCAAGAACCTCCCTTGTCCATAACATACTCACAGAAGACTACAACTTCCTAAAATCAGGGAGGGAGGGGTGTGAGGATCCTTTTAGGTTCTAGGTAAGCACAGCATGTAACCCTTGCTTTTAGGTTGCTCTGCCTCCCCTTGCCTCCTAGTTTTCTCTCTTCCTCACTCATGTCATGACTTTGAGACACCATAGTTCTTCAGGAACAAGATCACCATGGATACAAAGTCCAACCACCCTCACACAGGGTCATTGAGGTGCTTGGAATTCAGTCAGTCTCAGATTGAAACTATTGAATTGTGTAGTACAAAGTCCTGTTGGAAAAGGCAAGAATTCTTGTGGCATCCAAAAATGGGGAACTCTCCTGGCTCCATGAAGAAATCTTCACTGTACAGTAAATCCCTTGGGCTAAAAAACTAGAACAAGTTAAGTCTTTGAGCTTTTTCCTTGGAGTCATAATGTTCCTGAAAATGTTGGTTTAAGATTAAGACAGCAGTTGGAGTTCATGACATGGGAGAAAATAGTCCCTGGGTCATGGGGAAAGGAAGTTGTGAGGACGGGGTGAGAGTGAAAGTGAACCATACTGAAAAAGTCACTGTGTAATATCTAAACTAGTATCTCCTTGACTCCTGTATCCTGATTTCCTATGGCATATGGCTTTCCTATGACTCTCTTGTAGCTTTCTCCTCTGGGGAATATCTAATGTTTAAAATAGAGACAGTAGGCTTGGACCTGAAGGAAATGTTTTGGCCCAAGTGACTGTGTGTTTTTTTCAACTGTATTAACTGATTCACTAAAAAAAGGACATCACTTTTCCTATTATTATTACTATTATTTGACTGTTTTCATGCATCCTGTAGAAAACTAATGTTAAGCTTTCTGAACAGCTATCAAATCTGTTGGAAGCTGAGACATACATGCACAATCAAAAGTTATCAGAGGGGTCACTGAGCACAACTGTGCAAGACTTCATTTGGAAGCCAAATCAAAAACCATTTAAATCTGGGACAGATGCTCTCTGAGTTTTCTGACCCAACAGATTTAGCATTACAGAAGAGGTGATTCCAGCTGAAACACTCCAAAAATGCTTATATAATCTGCCAGCTCTTAGTGCACGTCGTCCTGGCTCCCTCAAGTGGCTGGTCCTCGAGAGTGGACACATTCCTCCTGCTCCACAGCACAACTGTGTTTCTCACTGCACAGGGGTTTGAGGTGTCTGCTTCAGGGCCATGGCATCAGGCCATGATGAAGGGTAGTGTGTGTTTGTGTGCAGCCATGGTGTGTAAGAAATTGGTGTCCAGCTCACTGAAGTTCTCCAGTCCAATCATCCAAGAAAAGTCTGAAGGGAGCAGGACAGTTATTTTTGTCCTTTTTCTTGATATCTGCTAGATGACTGCCTTGGTGTTGGTGCTTTTCTCTGAATCCAAAGACAGTTCCTAATGGTTTTGCTGCTGATTGTGGTCAGCCTTCATTAGCTATACTAGCTGAGGTCTGCTCTAAAAAAGGCTGGCTTGGGACCCATGAGACCACGTCTGGGCAGGAACCTCCTGAAGTTCAGCAAAAACAAATACAAAATCCTCTGCTTGGGACAGTGCTGGGACTAGGGCTGACTGTGAGGGGCAGCTCTGTGATAGAGGAGCAGATGAATGTGAGGCATTGCAAAACAAAATCAAGGCACAGGCTTCAGTGAGGCATATTTTGGACAGAGGAAGAAAAAATTTCACCATGAGGGAGGTGAAGTGCTGGAGCACAGATTTTTCAGTAACTGCCTGGACAAGGACATGAGTGATCAGCTCTCTGACTGACTTTGGTTATCCCTGCTATGGACTGAAGTGGGACCAGATGATTCCAAGCTCCTTTCTGACCTCTCTTACCCTATAATCCATGAAACATGTGCAGGGTGTCCTGTTTTTCATTGCAGGATTTCTTGGTGCAGACCCTGACACTGAGTCAGCCCACAGACAGGCACAGCCAGGCTCTTGACTTTCCTCCCTTCTCTCTGCCATGTTGTGCAAGGAGTCAAGCTTTATCCTAAGTCCTTCAGCCAGGTTTTGACCAAAATATACACCTACCCTCTACCGACTGAGGCCACGAAGTTTTACCTTATCATCTCGTTGTAAAATTCAGCTGCTTTTAGTCCCATGGACCTTAGAATGCACTGCCCCCTCAGCACTGCCCCTCTGCTCAGGCTGCCTGTGTGTCCCCATTGCATGAAAGGCTGCCAGAGCACTGGACAGGCAGCATGAAGTTCCCAGAAGATGCTGCTACAGCACAAACCACACTGGAAAAACAGACAAGTCCTCCAGGGGTGTTTTGTCACATGAAAAGTGAGGACACTAGGTAAATTCACAAGGGCATGAGCCTAGGTTTTTATCAGGAAGATCCAGTGCAAGAAGATGGAGATGGGTCACATCTGCCCTTGTGAACAGGAAGGCTCTTTGTGCTCTCTGGTGTGCACATTTCTGGTGAGACAGGCCTCTGCATTTATCTCCTTTTGAAAAGAAAACTTTCATATGTCACCTTTAATTTATTGGGTCTTTCCTCAAAGAGAGGCCTCATCCTACAGCCCCTTGTCAGCCACAATTTATCTTCTCTGTTTTAAGTTTTCCATGTCCTTACAGGCAGAGGTTTTCTGGATTTCCTCAAGGACATATAAAGATTTCTCATCAATGCAATATGTGTGGCTTTATTCTCATGAAATAGGAATGCAGCTTCATCTGTTCAGTTTGAAGATCAGATGGATGGCAATATGAATGGGTGGATAAAGCAAGGAGAAAACAGTAATACAAATGCTGAACCTGAACTTAATCTGCCCTTTTCATATCATACAGGAAGACTTCCCGAGCATTTACGTAACAGCCATACTTTTAAGCTAAAAAGCACCTAGCACAGCTTATCCCTGCTCATGCAATGTCACAACAAGTTCCTGGACTTCAGCATGCTATATTACACATGTACAACTCCCTGAGACCTTTTTTAGAAATTGCTTCCCACTTCATTTAGAAAACACTGGAGATGCTGCAACAGGTGCTGAACAAACTTGTGAGCTTTTTCTTTTGTCACATTTTTTTTACTAGATGGTATAGATATAGACTGGAAATACATGACGTGCTTCTTTAATCAATGTGGGAGCTGTCCTGCTTTGGTTCACATTCTAGTTCAAAGCAGCAGTGAAATTTGAAAGCAAATATCCTGATCCTCTTCACTTCCTATGCATTGCTTTGCATCATGGCATGATTACAGAGTGCACAAACTGGAATTTTTTCAGACAAAAGTAAACTGAAAGATGTGGGATCTCCCTAACGAGTTCCAACCTCTATTGACATGACCACACTGGAACTCTTCTAAAGTAAAATAACCTGATGCATGGTGCCAACTTTGGTCCATGGTGCTGGTTCCATAACTCTACAGATCTACTCCTATTGCACTGCATTATGTGTTAATGTAGACAGCTCTTTGTCCAGTGAATTTCTCCTTTTGGCTCCTTGTGCATAGCAGAGTCTTCATGACAAGCTGGATTGTAGTTTACTCAAACAGTAAAGATGAAAGGTTTTATATAATCTTTTACCTTTCTACTCTTAGGATACTTGTGTGTCATGAGTGTGAGTGGGAGCTTCAGACAGTTTTTTAGAGAAGCCTTGCCATTGAGTCATGAGGTGCAGAAAGGATTCCCCTTGCTTTCTAAGCTTCTCAGAGAGGAGTCTGGGGGCATCTGGATCCCATCTTAGCCCCAGACTTGTCAGAGGTTTAAGTTACTTAATCCAGAATGATTAAGGATAGCAAATCAGATATATTTATATAAAGTGAATTATTTATTGTGATTAATGATTAAACAAATGTCGCTGTTGAGCCGCTAGCAGAGAAAAGACCCGGATTCTCACCGTGGCAAGAAAAGAGAACTTTATTATTTTGATTCCAACTTATATAGACTTTTCAGAGGTCACCCAGATTGGTCAGTCAGAAACCTCCCCCTAGGCCTGACTGGCCAGGCCTGAACTGTCCAAATCTCGAGACACTGTTTTAATAACATCCAAACTTTATCTTTGTTTATAAAACACAGGAGAAAGTTCTCATGGGAAAGACCTGTGCTAGCCACAAACAAAAATATCTTAATCAGAATTATTTACTGCATAGCATAAAAGCTAAAAGTACTAGTAGTGTATAATATAGGATAGGATAGTGCACTATACTAAAGCCATAATATTAAAGCAATTATATTAAAGCAGGGAAAAAGAAACAATTTTTAAAACAGAGATCAATGTAACTCACCCATACCAATGACTGTGGGCTTAATCTCTTTTACCTAGCCTTGAGGATTATCCTTTGGGGTTGTCCCCTATCCAAGGGAGTAATCTCCACACACTCCAAAGAGGAATATGTTGGAAGAACCAAACCATATGAGATATGAGAGTGGACTAGATTTTTATAGTATAAAGTGATTGACTGCCACTCTCATGTCTCTGGCTGCTTCACTATCGGGATGTTGTTTCGGGGTTGGTGAGCCAGACAGGTTTTAGCATAATTCAACACTAAAAGCAGCACATGATGCCCCCTCTCAGCCCACCAGTGACAGCTTCCAAAGCAGGGCATTATTTGAGTTGTCTGACCACAATCCAAGGGCAACAAATCCTGCTACAATATTCTAATAACCCTGTAGAATAAGAAATGGAATGAAGATACTCAGGTCCTGCACTTTTAAGAAATTAGGTGATAAAACCAGGATATTTTCATATATAAATTTAGGGTCTTGTACATTTTGAGCCCTCTAATAGAATTGACATGGTATTATTTCAGTCCATTAACTGTGGGAAGTTGCAGTACCAGTGACATATGCTGAATTTGTAATGCTCGTCCATTTGGAATATCTAAAGTAATAAAATCATTTTGCCCTGAACACCTAGATTTGGGTTTTGGTCTCTGGTTTGAGACTTCTAAGAGGAAAAACACTGGTTAGCACTCCCTTGGTAATCTTCCCTTGGTGTCTGCATGCCACGCATCAGAACAGAATAATGCATGTGAAGACTGGGACTGGGCTCTGCCCCTGTGAGAAAGAGAGGCAGGGACATTTTATTCCCAAGCCTTGGACAAGCCTGCCTGGGGCAGTGTGGCCCCACAGTTACATGCTGCAGCCTGGGCTCAGGTGTCCAGCAGATTTCTGAATACCTGCAGTGGACTGTGTCAGCCCATCAAGCGGAGTGTCCCATGGGCTGTGAGTGCTGCAGAGAATTGTCTCCAGGCTTTGCTGTTGCAGAGGTTAACCAGCCAGATGCCCAATCAGCCAACACTTCAATGACTGTTCCTAATTAATCAATTAAAAAAGCACTTTCCTGCTCTTTCAGGTGAGATAAAATTTCTGTGGACACATACTACTGACAAAAACAGATTTTTATGTTCCCAGCAGACTTGACTTGCCTCGGTAGAGGTTTAAAATCTTTCTTGAGAAGACTTGAGAAGTCAGGAGATCACCATGGTTATTCTCTGAAAACACTTTCCCAGACAAAGTGTCATTCGAAAAGGCAGCCCGTGAGGGAGAGCCTGAGCATATAGTGCTGA